>CM064527.1:26280386-26437726 GCA_032716605.1 Paralithodes platypus
AGAAAATAAAGGAATAACTATCCAATAAGCTTTTCCATATATATCGTGGATGTACTTGTGGGGATTTCTGACCAGACGCTGAATCAGGCGTCATTCCTCCTTCTTTGCTCTGCGCTCAGCCTGCCCGGACGTACCTTTCAGGCTCCGCTGGTTCCGCATTCGTTGCGTCCCTAGTGAGTTTTTTCTCATTTGTTTACTCTGGGATGTATCGAGTAAGGTTAGGATAGGCGTAGCAGGAGTGTCCTGGGCTGGTTGCCCGCAGTGCAATGTATTTTGGGTCGTATGTATGGGGCATCTATTTCGGATGTACCCTCGTGGTCCTGTTGTGGACACGTGAACTTTTCACAGTTGGGTTAGTTGGTGATGCAGGCGGCTTTCATTACGCGTTAATTATTGCTGCCTTTTATCCTTCTGATGAGGTAAGCTGTGTGTTTGCTGACGTTCCCAGCGTATTTTTTTTCACTTAGTGAAGTTTTTTCTGGGTCCGTGTCAGGCTTCCCGGGGTGGGAAGTTATCGCTTCGGTGGTGTGTTGGCGGTGGTTCCTGTTGTGATATTCCAGTGTGTTTTATATTTCAACTATTTTCATGCCGTCTACCTAGGCCTAGCCAGCCGCTCGTAGCTTTGCCACATGTCTAGTGTTATTATTTATTTTATAAATATGCCCTACTGTGTCATGTGTATCCGGGTTTTAGTTGTGTATTGGCTAATTCCTCGGACTATATTTGTTTCCTGGTTTAGTTGTGTATTGGCTAATTCCACGGATTATGTTGTGACCTTGGTTAGTCGTGCGTGTCTCTCCTCGTGTCGTATTGTTCAGATGGTGTCTGTTCAGGGTGGGGTTTGCCTTCCGGCGGGTTTTTCTCGGTTTCACCATGAAAAATCCTGACCGATGAGCAGTGTTGGGCCACACGTGGTTTTTAACTCTGGCTGGTTCCCCGGCGAGGGGAGGTGTCTGTGGCTCTCCAGGACTGCGTCTCTGTGGGTGCCTGGTTTCAGGCCTCCTTTAAAATTCCCGGCGGGATGGCTGTACCCATCCTTACATATATATTTAGTTATATAAAGAAACGACGTTCTTGAGAACACTCGTTTTTTATAGGTTTTTCTACCTGGTTTACGACAACCACGGGGAAAACCTAGCTGTTGTTTAGGCGTTCCTCCCCGGCGATCTTTTACAAAGAAGTGGGGTCAGGAACTTGTGGGGTTAACTTTTAGACTTCTCACCCGGCGGGTGCACCTGAGCAGGGTGGGATAAAACGACTTAGGTCTCTTATAGTTAACCAATCCATTTGAGTGATACTCTGTGTATCGCTGCCTTTACTCTTACGGCAATTGAAGGATCAGTGAGGTTTAACCAAATCGATTTCCACACCCGGCGGGTGCCCCTAAGTAAAGGAACTAAGGAATTTATAAACAAATTCAATTTCGATTAACCTTAATTGGGTGATACTTTCAGTATCGCCGCCTTCTATTTTTACGACGATCGTTTGGGACAATTCGTTAAAAAATCAGATCTCGTATATTCCTGCCCTGGGCTATTCTACTAAAATATTTCAAGGGCCGGCGTCTTTATGAGGGGGGCTTTGTTACAAAATTGAATCTTGAGACAGTCACCACCTCCTACAGACTATAAGTGCCATACTGGACCATTATATCAGAGGGTATTCTTCATGTTCTTTAGCTAAGAAGATTTGTTTAGCCTCTTTACACCCAGCCGCGTGGCGAGATGTGTTAGCTGTGTCTTTGCATCCCGTTACCCGGCGGGTTATTAACACTTGTATGCGAACACTTGGGTTAACCTTATGAGCATTAATTCCTGGAAATTTTTCTTTATTTTTCCAGAGCTGAGCTCCGGCGGACCAATACAGACCCGGCGGTAGTTCCTCACACCAGTCTCTGTCATGGCTAATGTGGCCCCAGTTTTTGCCCTGTGCATTACCCCTACTTGCGCGGGTATCCCAATTTTTGCGCATACCCTTTGCATAAGGTGTGTTAGATGTCTAGACCGTTCAAGGGGTCTCTGGGTTACACTTAATTGTTCATTTTGCTCCCAATTAGCCAATAAAGTCCTGTGTGACAATGACAAGACCGCGGCGGTAGCGTTGAGAGAGGTCAGACAACAAATGTCGGCCAAACCTACCATTGTCGCACATAAGTCACTTCAATGTGACAACGTCCCACTTTGGGATAAGTTGCTGTCAGAGCACCCTCCCCCTAAACGTACCTCTAGAGTAAGGGGTTTTAAGCCGACAGAGACTAGCCAGGGTTCTGTATCGTCTGTGGATACGTTTAACCGCCCGAGAGAGCCTCCACCCCCGGCAGCCACCTCCTCGTCGCAGGCGAGATCGAGGTCAAGGTCACCCCTCAGACAACGGTCTTCAAGTCGGGCCTCTTCCCCGGCTAGTAAGAAGTGCAAGACTGAAGCTTCCCCCAGTGGCCATGGTGGTGATTCTTCCAAACCTAGGTCTAGTTCGCGGTCACACCGTAGCCACAAATCCTCCAAAAAGGATTCCCATAAGAAGTCCTCTCGACATTCTACTAAGTCTAGTGCATCTCATCGTACCTCTACACCTGACAATGTTTCTGTTACAGCCTCAGAGTATAGTGAAGCGCCTGTCCCTAAACAAGATTTACCTATTGATATTTTAACCCTAGAAATGGAAAGTTCAGGATATTCAATAATTGAGAATGTTTCAGACTCTCAAGAGAGCGTAGGCCAGAGCCTCGGTGTTTGGCGGTTTGCTCAGCCAGGGTCTGACCATCCACGTCCGACTCATACGAGTCACACAGTAGCCGATGTCCACAGGGACGCGGCGACCCCATCCTCTATCCCTGATTTATCTTGGAAACAAGGTGCCCCTGCCTCGGCGGGGTCTTCTCAGGAGGATCGGGAGGAACAAGATGAAGTGTCATTAATTTCAGATATGGAAGGGACAAGGGTCAGGCTCAGGCCTGGACGCCGCCCATGATAATACTAATTCACCTGAAAGTTCTGCACCTAACCAGTTTGTTACAGCACAAGAAATTGATGAGTTACTTACTCATGCTCTATCAAAATTCTTTAATCAACAACGAGAAAACCCCACAATGGACTTGGGGGCTCCCTTGACAGGTTCTGCGGTACGGCCTCTGATAACGTCAATCGATTTATCTAAGATTCCTAACCCTCCTACTCTGTCACCGGCAGGGAGCTCTAAGCCAGCTACGGCGGCATTCACTACGTCAAATGTCAGGGTCATTACGGATGTTAATCCACCCCCTCTAGACAAAGCGCCTCTTAGAAAGGTAGCTATGCCCCTGCTTTATGGGCCAGACGAGTCATGGGTCCCTTTGAACCCCTCTAAGCCAGAGCTTGCCCAGCCTACCTTGTCAGGGGAACTCCCGGTACCACGTGAGTGGTTTATCCAGGGAAATAAGTCTAAGAAATTAAGGGCATTGGATGCCTTGGGTAATGTTTTGGACGTAAATATCAAGGCTATACCTATAGTTATTATCATCAGGATTATTTTGTTTATGCATCTAAGCCTGCTTTACCCCCTGCCTCAGCTTCAAAACTTTTTTCAGACTGGTCTAAGCTGGATGGGTTTAATGATATTAAGGCTCTGTCGGCTATTACTCCTGAACTAGATTTACAGACCGTCACAGACGAGACAGCTAATCCAGTGTTGAAGGTGGGACAGTTGGGACCAGGACCTTGGGTGGATTGGGAGGTAGAGGCTCAAAACTTTGCAACCACTTTCACTTCTAAATCTTCCCACCAGATCCCTCAGGATACACATTCATGGTTCTCAATGCCGGTAGGTTCTGCCGGCGGAGTTCCGTCAGCTTTATTTTCTTTTTAGCTGCCCCCCTAAGATTAATCTTTGTGAACTAAAGGAACCATTCATTACCCCTACCCCTTCTCACCTAGACAGAGAATTTAGGCTAAGGGGAAAAGCTTTCCGCCTGTTTTCACAGTACATAGTTTTCTCAACAGGTGGCTAAGTCTTTACTCAGGTCTACTCAGGCAATCGCAGACGCGGATGCTCGAAGATCAGTTGAATTATCCCGGCGTCTGATTCTTCAGTCGTCAATTCAATCCTTAGGTGACATACGCACAGCCTTACTTGAGGCGGTGCGAGCACGACAGGATCTTAGGATGTCATTAGTTCGCAAGCTGCCTGATCGCATTGCTAACCAGGTGGTAATGTCCCCAGTACTTACACCTTCTTTAATGTCCCCTGATGTATGGCGAACAGTGTTTAACATGGCACAGGCCGTGAAGCACAGTCCCGCACAGGCTAAGAAACCCGCATTTAACTTCCCAAACCTAAGCCTCCTACTAAAGCTCAGCCAGGGGGTTCTAAGCCGTTTCTTCCGCCTAAGTCCTCCCAATCCCCCCTGGGTCAGTTCAGGCATAGACAGAGAGGGTTTTCAGGACAGAGGGGACGCGGCCAGTATAAGCCGGGGCAGGGCCAGTCTTCGGCCCACACCAGCCAGCCGGCGAAGCGTCCAACACCACCAAACCCACCATCAAAAAACTAAAGTCTTTCTCACTCCCAGTGCCTACCTTAGAGCCGGAGGAACCGAGGGAAGTACAGCCGGCGAACCCTTGTCTGCTAACTGGGTCGTTCCGAACGTGTCACCAAGCATGGCCGTTAAAAACCTGGGCACGGATGGTGGCACGCAAAGGCATCACTTGGCAGTGGCTCCGGCGACCTCGCTTACGTCAGCCGACAACGGCAAATTGTGTTTCATTAGAGGTGGAGTTGCTGGTCCAGGAGATGATTGCCAAGAATGTCATCATCCCGGTACCCCCAGATTACCCTGTATTCACGTCAAAAACTGTTTTTGGTTCCCAAACGGGACAGTGTTCAGATGAGGCCGGTCGTAGACCTGTCGTATCTGAATCTTCACATTTACAACGAGTCTTTCAGAATGTTAACAGTTCATCAAATCAGGCTAACACTTCCGCCGGGTGGCTGGATGTGTTCCCTAGACCTGACAGACGCCTATTGGCACGTGTCGGTCAACAAAAGATTTCAAAGGTTTCTGGCCTTGAGGATCAGGCACCAAAATTTTGTTTTTCAGAGGATGCCGTTCGGTTTGAACCTAGCACCTCGATTATTCACGAAACTGGTCCGGCAAGCCCTGATGCCATTGTTAAAACAGGGAATCAGAGTGTTGTGGTATCTAGACGACTGGCTGGTGGTGGCAGAGACACAACAATTATGCATAAAACATGTCAATATCATTTTAAATCATGTCAAAACTCTAGGCTTCAAGGTAAATCTGGTAAAGTCAAACCTTGTTCCCTCAAGAGTAATTCAGTGGATAGGGCTGGTCTGGGACACCGCCGCTCTCACTCTGAGTCAGAGTGTGGACAATCGCAACAGGTTTCGCAGGAAACTGTTCAGGTTTCTTCACAGTCTGACTACGACACGAAGAGTCTGGGAGTCTCTGGTCGGCTCTCTCAACTGGATTCAGCTAACTGTCAAGTTGGGCCGGTTGAAAGTAAAACGATTAATATTGGAAGGCAACAAATATTTCCCACTCTTACCGGCGGGAAAAATTATGGCCCATACCAAAATTAATCCACACCTTACTAGCGGTCTGGGCGAAGAGGGAAACATTGCACTCAATCATGTCATGGACCTCTCCTCCTCCAACGGTATGGGTAGACACGGATGCGTCAGGCACCATAGGGTGGGGATTTCAGTCAAATCAGGGGCACCAGGGTCAGGGACTTTGGTCCCACTTAGAAATCTCTCACATAAATGTCAAAGAGTACTAGTCCCCTTGTATTTCCTTCAGGCTCACGGCCCGGCGTTACGGGGCAAGTCAGTGGCCTTCAGAATGGACAATCTGAATGCAGTTCACTGTATTCAGAAACAAGGGTCAACGAGGTCAAGGAAGTTGCTACTCGTGTCGGAAGAGATTTTTGTTCTAGCCACCAGTCTAGATATTTATCTTCACGCATCTTATCTCCCAGGCGTAGCGAACGTCTGGGCAGACGCTCTGTCCCGGAGACAGAGCACGACAGTAGAATGGGAGCTCAAGCAACCCATTTTCGACCTAATGATTGCGGAGCTCTCCCATCCACAAGTGGATCTTTTTGCGTCCGAGGAGACACACACAAGCTCCCTCTATACCTCACCCGCCGGGCGATAACGCCGGCAGGGGGGCCAGACGCCCTAGTGACAGACTGGAACAGATGGAGCTCCATCTATCTGTTTCCGCCGCCAGATGCGTCACTAATGTGCCACGTAGTGAACAAACTACGAGTTTATCGAGGCTTAGTCTCGCTAATCGCGCCCCTGTGGCCGCCGCAGGTGTGGTGCCAGCAGTTAATAATGTGGTGCCCGGACCCGGTATCGCTCCCGGTCGGGTACTTCCACTTAGACACGATTGGCAACCTAGAGACCTCGCTGACTTTTGCATTATGGACATTCAGGAGGCCAAGTGGCTAGCACCATACGGTAGGGATGTGACCAATAAATTGCTCAATCAATATACTCAGTCTACTAAGCGACAATATCAATCTCATTGGAAAGCTTTTACTTCTTGGATTGTTAGAACGGAACAAACTGTACCCTCAGTGGCATTGGTTTTTAATTACTTGAACTATCTGTTTGAGCAGAAACGTTTATCTGTGGTTACTTTGAAGAATCACTTAACTGCGATTAGAGTGCCCTTTTTCGACCTTACAGGTCTATCCATACCGGTGGCGGAGGAAACAGGATTTATGAGAGCGTGTTTTAAACTCCGCCCACCTCCCCGTCAGCTCATGCCTACTTGGTCTCTGGACAAAGCTTTGTCTTTACTTCACTCGTCTGTATCAAAATACTGCAGACTTTGCTTTAATCTTAAAGAAGGCAGTTTTCCTTTTGGCTTTGGCCACCGGAAACAGAGTGTCTGAGCTGGCGGCGATGAGCAACACACCTAATTGTCTTAGGTTTGGTAGACTTAATGATTCAATTTCCATTGCACCCTCCCCGGCGTTTGTAGCCAAGAATGAGCATAGTGCACACGTGTTTTCTGAATTCACGGTGCCGGCGTTAAAAAGGGGAAAGGTGCATAATAATTTATGTCCAGTGCAAGCTCGAACCCAAATATTTAAGAATAGCTGCACATAACCCCCAAGGTGCTCTATGGGTAGCGAGTACTGGGGTACACGCTTATTTAAACGGCGATTAGCCTCTCTTCTGGTAGAAGTCATTAAAGAGAGTAATCCCGGCGTTGTGGGTAGGGCCCACGATTTACGCAAGTGGGCGGCCTGTTTACGTTTCCTGAAAAACTTTTCAGTTGGAGATAGTGCGTCCACACAGTTGTGGGCGTCTAATAATTACGTTTCTCCTCTAGATACAGTGTCAGTTGAGCTAGACAAACCTTCCTTACCATGTATAGCTTTAAGGCAGAGGGTCTAGGTGGCCCTGCCATCACTTCTGTTTATTTTAAAGGAGAGGGGGGGGGGGGGGGGGCAGTCAGGTGGCATAGGGCACCCTAGACCCCGCGGACCGGAGTATGAGAGCTGTGATACAAATTTAAGGTTGAAATGTGATATGAAAATTTCTCTGCGAGAATTTGTGCTAGTACAAAGTTCGTACAAGGACAACGGTGTTGTTCTAGTAGTTTTAGCTGCGGAAAGCAATGTAACATTAGTTCCAAGTGGAGTTCATTAGCAATTGATATCCACATGTATTTTGGGGTTTATGATGTGCACATATAAACTTATAACGTATTATTGTTGTCACCACTCGTTGAGTGTGGTGCCTTTTGACACTAACAGATCGGTGTTCGGAATCTTCAGGGTTACTTATTTTTGTCAGGCAGGCTTCTTTGAACCACGCACCTGCCTGACCCCCCTTTTTCTTGTATATTTCCGGCCTACGCCCTATTAAATACATTTTTCAAGAGTAAGGAATACTATGTGGTTGTTTTATTTATCTGCTTTTTTAGAGTTATTGAAATATGATTACGAATGTCCACCTCCAGTCCTTAGAGATCAGGCATGTTCGTCAATGATTGGGGGCCATGAGGGGCCACTAATACAATATAGGTTTGACTCCTGTAAGGAGATTAAAGGAAAACTAATATTTAGTAGGGGCCCGGAAAGCTTTGACGACTGGGGCCCTCCCGAACGTCCCCTTACCATTCGTGAATGTATTAAGGATTTTGGTTTACTGGTATATGTCAGTGAAGGAGGAATGAAGCCCTGATTCAGCGTACTGGTCAGAAATCCACACAAGTAAATCCACGATATGATGGAAAGCTTATTGGATAGTTATTCTTATTTCTTCTTGGTTTGAGGTTGTACGAAGTTTTTAGTGAGTGAGAACCCACTTCATCATGAGGAAGCCATGAGTGAGGTCGCGTGCGACTCATGATGAAGGCTCCTCAGTTTTTAAATGTTGCTTCTGCGCGGTCGATTCAAACTCCGGCGGATTAGTGTGTCTTGATGAGGATGCCTTATGTAATAGGACTGTTCGTCCAGAGAGTACGGGGCCACTACTAAATATTAGGTTTTCTTTATCTCCTTCCAGGAGTCAACCCTATAATATTCTATTTAAGTATATCTTGTTGTTATTTATAGTTCATGTTGGATATCAATCTGTATATTATTGATGTGGCATCATATAATTATCTCTTTGCATATTTTCCTACAGTTCAGTTACTCTCTTATGTATGTGTAGGCAGGGTGGTGGGGAGGGTTTTGCTTGGGGGATGGTGTGGGGAAGGGTTAGACAGCGTAATTGACTCATGTTACAAATATGACGCCGATTGGTAAGGTAGTTTCGCAACAACGGATTTTCCTTTTTTTCCTTATCTTCGTACGGATACGCTAGGAAGACGTAGGGATGAGGGGGGAGGACGAACGGATTGGGGGTGCTTGGTGGGGGGAAGGCAGAAGGGTAAGGGTGACTTGTCGACCACAAATATGGGAACCCGATTGGTGCAGGTGTAAGATTCGTTTGCGTTCGCCGGCCAATCAGATTTTCCAATTGTTTTCCTTATCTTTCGTGACGGACGTGACAGCTGGAAGTGGGTGGTGGGACTGGGGGCTTGGCGGCGTTGTGGTGGGTTAGGGGGGGAAGGCAGAAGTGTACAGAGGACTTGTCACACAAATAGGGAAACCGATTGGGTGCAGTCGTGTGACACGGCCCGCCGACAGATTTTCCTATTTTTTCCTTCTTCTGTGGGACGAATGAGGACCGATCAGTCACGCCGAAGTGGGTGGGAGGAGGACAGGAATATTGTATTTTGTTTTGTGGGTAGCCAAAAGTGGTAAGGTACTATCTGGGTACAGAATATGAAAAGCAATTAGGTGCAGGCATCCGTTTCGGCGGCTTAACTAACAACGAGTTTTGTTGATACTAGTAAAACAGACTCGTGTGACACTCATGTAGACTCGTTGTGACACGCATGTAGACTTCACGATGACAAGTCTCATGTAGAATCGCGATCCATGCAAATGTATACTAATTAGTACAACGTGACTGTCACGCGAGGTCTACATGAGAGTGTCCACACGAGTCTAACAGGAGTTTACACGACGTTTAGCCTGACACGTCTATGCGAGTTGGCACTGTCCGTACTCCGCACCGTTAGAGCCGTCCCAGTTTTGTGTCTGCACAAAAATTTTGGCCGACGTTCGCAGAGTCTAGCGCGGTCCACACGTCGATTGTCTCACGCGAGTCCACGCGAGTGTCGTGCGAGTGTCGGCGAATTTGGGCTAATCATTGGCGAGTGCAAAAAAATCCCTCATCACTCGCGTTGGAGTTGCGACTCCGACTCGCCTATGTATGAACCTTTATGGTATAAATCCGGTCCAAGAGTGTTTGAACTCGTGTCCCCCCCCGAGCGATCCGGGGATATGGGTGGGTTGCTGGACTAACCTCGTGCTGTAGATCGTTTAAAATAATAAAGGTATGGCTTTTTTCAGCGCCCTCGGTTGGTGAACATAGGGAAGCCCTTGGTGGTGGTGCACATTGACATCTCTCCTTAGATGAATTTTTTTGCGAAAGGAGAGTATGGACATTTTTCTCCACCCGAAAAAATTACAAATTTCAAACGTTCTATCCATCCCCTTAAGTGGTGGTGATAGGCGATTGTGGGAGAGTGACTAGTGGTGGATGGGAGAATAGATTATATGGAAAAGGGGGGCGGGGGACAATAAAGTGTTGACAAATTGTGAGCAAATTATGGGTTGGTTGAACCAAGTGTGTTGGCAACTGATACAATAGTTTTATAGTGGTGGTGATGGGAGTAATGGGAAATAGAGGATGACTGGTGGTGGGGGTGGTGAAAAGTGTTGGAGAGATAGCTACGTTAGTTGTATGTAGTGGTGATGGCAGAGTGTGTAGAGAGAGAGCCTGGTGGGTAGTGGTGATAAGTGTGCGTGGGAAGATAGTTAGTGTTACGTGGTGGTGATGGCGCGTCGAGTGGGCGGTAGCGGACTGGTGGTGGTCTGGTGATAAGGTGTTGGGAAGATAATAGTTATAGTGGTGGTGATGGCCGAGTGGGGGGAGAAGACTGGTGGTGTGTGGTGATAAGTGTTGGAAGATACATATTGAGTCGGACTGGGGATGGCTGAGTGTGGGGGGAGAGACTGTGTGGTTGGTGGAATGAGTAAGTGTTGGGAAGAGTAATAGTTATAGTGGTGGTTACGTGGTCCGCGTGTGGTGGGAGAGCGAGCTGGTGGTGGTTGGTGATAAGTGTTGGGGATGATAATAGTTTATATGTAGTGTTGTGGTGTGGGAGGGCGAGTTGTCGGGTTGAGAGACTGGTGGTGGTGGTGATAAGTGGGAGAGATGAGATAAGCGTTTAGGGGGACAGTGGTTATTTTTGGGGTCAACTTGTACCTTACATATTCATAATTTGTTAGTTTCCTCCCTAGAACTTCATCAAATTTATCTTCAAAGGAGCTCTATGGGGTGTAATTTTAAACTTGATGGAGGTCTAGGGAACAAAACTAAAAACCTGCCCTTAAACAATGTCATAGAGACATAGAGGCGCTAGAGTTGTAATGGTATTGCTGGAACTGCGGCTGTTCGGTGGTTTACAAACTATTCCACGAAATGTCATATCATATACATTCAGAGTGAAAATGGTCCTACACAAACTAATCACCTAACATTAACCATTAACTCCCGTAGACTAACCTAAACACCTTACATTAACCTTAAGGGGAGATAGGGTTTTTTCTTGATTCCCTTCTCCCTCGTGTTTAGCCCAATTAGTTTCAGATTTTAAGATGTTCGTCCCATTAGTTTGTCGATTTTAAGACCTTTCGCCCCATTTCTTTGTCAAATATAAAGACCTTTCGTGCTATTTATTTCCTGGCGAACGATAGTGAGCTTGAAGTTTAAGAACCGGCCTTCGGCCGAGACATTTGTCTACCGAAATATGTACAAATTAATCTAGAAGGGAGATCTAATGGATATTTGTTTCAAGTTTAATGGAGGTCTAGGGAGGAAACTAGAAAAATATTGTATGAATGAAATATAATCTACCAAAATTGAACCATCTCCCCTTAAAACCGAACAGGTTTCTGGACGTATCGGGATCGCCAGGATAATTGTAGAACTACGGGAACCATCAGTTTACGTAAAATAGAAAATTAAATAAATAAATAAATATAACTACGTCCATTTGTCCCTTACTCGACCACGCTATCCACTTTCCTATTGTCTCCCCTACTAGTGAGTATATACATAATCACAACATACAATGACGCCATTAACCACTTCAGCACGATGACCGTAAATTTCATTATATTCTGAGTGCCGTTAGACGATTATCTTTAGCTTATAAACCTACCTCTTGGGCTCAAAGGGATAAATATGATCTCAATAAACGCTCTGAATAACACATGTTCGTCGGAAACTGCATATCGTATAACTTTAGCCACCATCCAAGGCAAAAAAAAAGGCGCCATCATGTGAAGGAGTTAATTACATCCACAGTGGAATAAAACAACACCAACTGTCACCAACGGGTTAACCCTTTTTGTACTGGCTACGTCATTTGGTCTTTATTCTGGCTACTATTAAACTATTTTATTCAGTTTAAAATGGGCCTCCAGCAATTAACAGGCTTCGAATTATCTCATTTTCCCCTTTTTACTACCACAGATCCTTCTTAAACTGCACAACATCGTCTAACAAAACAAAACAAAACAAAAAAAACTTCGCCGGCACAGAGAGGGTTAAACCACTGCCTCTAATTCAATCGGAAACAAATAAAGTGCAGCGAAATAGATTTCTGTTATCCCTCCGTGAGAGTTATGGCAGCGCTGGTGTGAAACATGGTATCGTTGTTCCCAATATATTTTATACCATGGTTTTTTTTTCGAAACAGGTTTTGTTTCAGCTTCGTTAGGGAACACATGTGTGCAAAGAGAAAGATATATATATTTATACAGTATATATATATAATCTATATAATTATGTATATAACGTTAATTCCTCCATTTGGTGATCCGAGTTAGGGATGGACCTGTATGACCATATTATTCTCATAAGGCTAGACTCTAGAGGAATGGAATAAGCACAACTAATGAAAACCTGAGGAATTTGTGTTTTTTTTTCCAATTACTGTGGATTGAAAAGTTGTGGGAAAGTTGTTGATGTTGTTCCCCAGGATGTCTGGCCGAACAGCCCCAAGGCCCCGAGTAAGGCCAAGGCCATAACCGAGCGCCCCCACAGAACCCTCCCTGCCTACCACAACAAAGCCTGGGTGACCGAAGCCGCTCCAAGGCAAGGAGCTGAAGAGGGTGCGGAAACGCCCGGGATACCGACGCCTCACCCAAGGCCCTGTGCCCCTCAGGAATTATGAAGGGAAAGCTGAGGGGCAAAGGAAAAATGTGACGCTTTGGCTCCTAGTTTGCCAACCTCGAAGTTGGCAGTAGGGAGGTCAATCCACGGAAGAGACGCCGCCACTTGAGATCTAGAAAATATAGAAGTAAAAGGAACAGCCGGAGTAAGCTATGGGTATGGCTGAGAACGCTCAACTCTCACTCTGATAGACCAGCCCATGGGAAAGTATTATGAGAAAGCTATGTCCAGAAGAAGGTGGTTTGGGGTACAATTGATTTTGAAAAGCTGAATCTCTGTTCTGCAAAGAAGTAATTGTCAGGTCATTGACCCGACACACTAATTTTAACGAAACTTCCTTACCCTTAAAATTATGTTTAGCCTACTATTACACTTCTATGCCATTCATCTGGGATCTTAAAACGTTGGTTCCCTTAGTTTGGCGATTTTGAGACCTTTCGCCTCATTTTGTTGTCAATATTAAGACCTTTCGTGCCATTTATGTCACTCTTATGTCAACTGAGGCTTTTATCATTTCAACGTTAATGCCAGAGCACCATGTACATTTTCCTTCCTTCAATTTCATTAATTGCACTGCATAAAACAGCGGGCGCTATCAAGCCAACTGTTGACTTCTCGTTACTAAGCTGCTCTCTATTCCACTCAATCTCCACGTTGAGTAATCGTTAGTAATGTACCTTCCAAGCATCTCTGTTTTCTTTATCAGCATCAACAATTGTCCCCATTACCATTTCTGTAAGAAGTCTTTATCACACTCTTTTATGTATGGATATAACAGAAAAAAAGTATGCCCGGTCGATATTTTGGATTAATTCATTATATGCGGCTAATTTGGTTCTTTTGAGGTTTATGGCTATGAATTATGGTTGCTGGTGTTGTTGTGTAGAACCCAGCTGACCAATCCCTCATAACCCCCTCCGGCCGCCTGGTCAGCCTCACACGCCCTCTATGGTGAAGCTATCCTGTTTTTGTAGTCATCAAAACCCTGATAAAGCTGGCAATAAAGATGTAAGGAACTTGTAACCAGAACCAGGCACACCAAAGGTTGGACTGCATTGGAGGTGGTACGGAAGAGTAATTTCACCCTACAGCCGATTATTGTGGCTCCCTGACGACCTTACTACCCAGGACCTATTACTACCAATGCTAAGTGAGGGATGGTTCACATTATGATAAATGTTTTCATGTATTCATTATTTTTCTAGTTTCCTCCCTAGACCTCCATCAAAAACTTTAAAAAACGTCTATTATATCCACCTTATAGATTAATTTGTATATTTTTCGGTAGAAAAATGTCCCGGCCGAAGGGTGGTTCTTCCAAAATTACAGGCTCACTATTTTTCGCCAGGAAATAAATCGACACCTAAATAGCACGAAAGGTTTAAATATTGACAACGAAATGGGGCGAAAGGTCTTAAAATCAACAAAGTAATAGAACAAACATCTTAAAATCTAAAAACTAATGGGGCTAAACATAAGAGAGAAGGGTGTCTAGAAAAACAACCCATCTCTCCTTAACCTCTTCAGTACAGGTGCCGTCCTTTTAACATTTTTTTGGCTACTGTTAGACGATTGTATTCAGTTTAAAAGGGTCTCCAGCAATTAATAGCATTCGAACTATCTCACTTAACCCATTTTTCTGTATCAGATCCTTTGTAAACTGTACACAATTGTCTAATTATAGCTGGAATAAAAAGGGTTAACAATTGTCCTGACGAGACCTAAGTTAGAGGGTAGACTACCTTTCCAGGGGAATCTTATGACAGTCTGTTTCTGTCGCAGTTCTGAAAGAGAGTCGGCCGATGGTCATCCAAAGATCCTATCCTACCTAATTTAGCAAAATAACACACCTGCTTCCGTCATTTATGTAGAAAGCATTATGAAAGTATTCTCACTTTTGGATGACATGCTTTATCTACAGTAGTTCATGCTGGTATTAATGGGTTGTGATGTTATTCTATTTCACATATGTTCATCTTAATTTTGTGTCCAGTGTGATCATGTTTTAAACATATTCACCTCATGCTTTAACTATCTATATATCTATTGCCAGATGCATTGATCCCCAATGGAGTGGCTACGCATTAATGAACTCCATGCACCTTTATCATCTGTAAACCGGCACCCGTCTTCCTACTTAAGGGGAGATGAATCGTTTTTTCTAGAGCCCCTTCTCTCTCATGTTTAGCCCCATTACTTTTCAGATTTAAGTTGTTTGCCTCATTAGTTTGTCAATATTTTAGACCTTGCGCCCCATTTCTTTGGCAATATTAAGAGCTTTCGTCCTATTTAGGTGTCGACTTTTTCCTGGCGAACGATAGTTAGCATGAAATTTTTGAAGAAACTGCCTTCGGCCGGACATTTTTCTACCAAAAAGTGTACAAATTAATCTGGAAGGGGGATCTAATGGGTGTTTTGTTTGTTTAAGTTTGATGGAGGTCTAGGGAGGAAACTAAAAAAATAATAAATACAGTAAATGAAAAAAATCTACCTAAAAATTATCCCTTCCCCCTTAACACCACTTTCACTTGTATACTCCCAACTCCATCCCTTCACCTCACTCTCGGTCTGCATCTCCCTCTCTGCCCTTCCACCAACGCCGCACATATACTCTTTTAGTAATTCTTTCACTTTCATCGTCATACGCTCCACATGACCAAACCACCTCAATTTGTTCATCTTCACACTTTCCGCCACATCCACATCACCACGCTCATGTAACGGTCGCGCTAATAAGTCATGTCCCAGCTGTCATTACGTTTGGTTCGCTCTGTGCTGTATTAATTGTCTGTCAGATGTTGAATAGGGTGGGTAAGTGTAGGACCATGTTTGTATATTTCACTCGATATGAAAAAATTAAGCTTAGATAATTATTGCTGATACCAATTATTAATCAAAACCTACTTGGTGCCGAGAAAATGACTTATTAGCGCGACTGTACTTCATCAATCGCCTGTCTATCTCTTTATGTAACTCCACAATTATATCTCAATTAAGGGGAGGTGGGCCGTTTTTTCTGGTCCCTGTTCTCCCTCGTGTTTATTTAGCCCCATTAGTTTTGAGATAATAAGACGTTTCGGCCCATTTGTTTGGCGAATTTAATACCTTTCGCCCCATTTCATTGTCAATTGTAAGAGCTGTCGTGCCATTTGGGTGTTGACTTTTTTCCTGGCAAGCGATAGCGAGCCTGTAGTTTTAAGAGGAACCGGCGATCGGCAGGGACATTTTTCTTCTGAAAAATTACGAAATTTATCTTGAAGGGAGGTCTAGGGGGGGTTTGTAAGCTTGATGGAGGCATAGTGAGGAAACTAATAAATAAATGAATAAATTAATTAATAGACCAAAAAATACAGCCACTAGGTCCTTAACTTATTTCCATCCCTCTCACTCTTCATGTATGCCTCTCCAAGAAAGTCCATGTTTCACTCCAATATGTCACTTTTGGGATTACCACACCATCATTCCTTCCATACTCACCACCCTATTCCTTGTCACTGCTATCATCATTCGTACAACCCTCTTTTTGTTGTAGCCTATTTTGCACCTCCTCCTCCATACTCACTACACTGCCCAAATACTTAAGGGGGTAGTGCTTGTTTTTTTAGTCTATATATGTATCTATTAACCCCTTCTGTACCGGCTACGTCTTTTTTACTTTATCTTGGCTACTATTAGACGATAGTATGCAGTTTAAAAGGGGCCTCCAGCAATTAACAGGCTTTGAACAATCTCACTTTACCCTTTTTACTACCACATATCCTTCTAAGCTGCATAAAATCGTCTAAATACAGCTACAATCAAATTAAAATTACGTCGGTGGTACGGAAGGGGTTAATATATGTCTGAGTTTCCTCACTAGACCTCCATGAAGCTTTAAAAAAAAACCTAGACTCTCTTTCAAGCTCAATTTGTACATTTTTCGGTAAGAAATGTCCCGGCCGAAAGCCAGTTTCTTCTAAAATTACAGGCTCACTATCGCTCGCCAGGAAAAAATCAATACCAAAATGTCACGAAAGGTCTTAATATTGACAAATAAATGGGGCGAAAGGTTTCAAAATCGCCAAACTAAGAGAACGAACGTCTTAAAATCACAAAATTAATATGCTAAACATGAGGGAGAAGGGGGTCCACAAAAAGCGTCTAACCTCCCCCTTAAATGAGCTGATGTTCTGACCATTTAACTTCACTTCACACTATTACTGCATCCTCTCAAAGGACCATAACCTTACTCTTCGCCACATTGATCTTCAGGTTCTGTGTCTCACACACAGTTCCATACACATTTACCAAATGCTGCACCTCCCACCCATCATCAGCAAACCAGAGTTCCTCCAACATCCACTGTACTTCCTTGTATTTCTTTCATAAATCAATCCATATATGTACAGTCGGATGCCATAGTCTCTAGCCCACCCATAAGAATTCGTGGACCCACTACGCTATGTTTTTCTTTATGCAATTATAACTATCTGGATTGATTTTTCGATGGAACTTGCTTGCCAATTAATAGTATATATAGTTTTGTATTTGATTTATCGAAAATTATTAATAAATTCGTTTCCAGTGATATACCTCCATAATTTGAAATAGGCGAAGTCCAAGAATTTGTATGAGTGGGCTAGAGACTATGGTATCAGAGTGTACCATAGAGACATCACACATCCTTGCTTCAACCCAACATTCATGTAAATAAAACTCGTTCTGTCCATGGTCTACATGTACTGCTGCCTTTATATCCTAATGCATATTCTTCACCGCTTCCAGCAGCTAACCAACTGTACAGTACTTCAAAACTATATCCTCAGTATTTACCACAAACCTTTGTTATCAACTCTGTCATAGGCTTTCTTCAAGTCCATTAAGGGGAGGCAGACCGTTTTTCTGGACCCCTTCTCCCTAATGTTTAGCCCCACTAGCTTTGAGATTATAAGACTTTTGGCCCAATAGTTTGGCGATTTTAACACCTGTCGCCCCATTTCGTTGTCAATTTTAAGACCTTTCGTGCCATTTAGGTGTTATCATTTCCTGGCGAGCGATAGCGAGCCTGTAATTATGAGAGGAACCGGGGAAATTTTTTCTACCGAAAAATGTACAAATTTATCTTGAATGGGGTCTAGGGGTGTTTCTCTAAGCTTGATGGAGGTCTAGGGAGGAAACTAAAACAAATGTATGAATACATTAATTAATAGACAAAACAAACAGCCAGCCTCCCCTTAAGGCAGCATACAACTTCCGTCCCTTCTCTCATCAATTTGCAAGAAGATCTGGTCTACACAGCTCCTTCCCTTCCTAGTCTTACCCTGTCCCTTCCATTGCTGTTACATTGATCACTCTCTCGATCACTAATCTAGAATACATATTTGTTTTTGTAGATGTTTAGGTGACAATCCCCACGGTCGATCTGGGGATCCGCCGCTGATGAGCTCGTCCTGGAATCTTTACGACTCTGAATCTTACGATTCTGTACAGGACTGAACATGCCATTTTATCGGCAATAGCTCAGAGAAGAGTGTTGAGAGGGGAGAAGGGGTGTTGGAGATAGAGGAAGGTGTTGGAGTGGCTTTATTATGTCTGTTTTGTCTGTATACGTCGTCAGGATGTCCCCTGACTGGGTGCAAGCATGTGAAACATGCTAGGATGTACTACCGCACCCACTAAATGTCCGCCGTGGCAGGGATTCGATCCCGGGTCTTTCAGATTCACACGCGAGCGTGCTCACCACTTGACCACCACGGCTCCCTATTCCCTGCTATTTAATCTTTAATCGAGTTGTCAACTTTTGGAATGGGCTGCAGCACTGTTGATTCCTTTAAACTTCGCCTAGACAAACATTTTGCCTCAAACTCGCGACTGACTGAGTAACTTTTGTTTTTCTTCAGAAGGGGAGACTCCAGGTTTTTTTTTGGCTCTGGTCAAAATTTCAAGTTATTTGTTCTCTCTGTAAACTGCTTCTTTCAACATATGAGAATAGCATAGGAAGGAACAAAAACACATATTGCATCCATAACCCCCTAGGGCTTATGCCCTAGGGGTTCGCCCACGACCCCCCAAAAACTGAAAAAAATTCAGTCAGCCACAAAAAAAAAAAAAAATGTGTCTGTAGTCTAAAGGGCTTCTGTAAGCAATAGAAATGATCATATGAGGGCATAAACACCCTTATTACATCCCTAAGGTACCCCTTTGGGGTTCCCAATATCAAGGAATTCGGTCAAAATCGAATGAATAATATTCTAAACCATGGTTGAAAATGAACTTTTAAATTAGTTAGCCATCAAAGGTCATTTTCTATAGGTAGCGCTCCCCATAGAAAACATTTATTTAGGAATTTATACAAAAATAGACCACCAAAACGAATTTACACTTCTCTGAAAGTTACAAATTAAATTGCTAGCAATTACTTTTTGGCCCTAACGAGTCTATTAACTGGATTTGGTACTGCCCAAATGCATTCCCCATCTAACCACAGCAAATTGGCATATAAAAGAACATTCTCTCGTCGGTTTTTCGGCGATTTCTCGTAATTATCGGAGATATGACCATTTGAAAGTCAAATTTCAGCTCTACCCCAAACTAATGGTATAAAAAAAAAAAAATCAGCACCTTCTATTATTTATAGGGGAAAAAGCTGACGCTACTCTGTAGGGGATGCTTGTAGGATACGCCATGCCAAAATTGCGGGAAATTTGGAAAAAATTCAGTGAGTTAACCCTTTTTTTAGAAATTCTGTGCTCACGCGCGCGCGCACGCACGTACATAGAGAGCTGATTTTCTCATCGAGTCAGTGTTACACCATGACGGTACATGTGGCAAAAGGGCAGCAATGAGTCTCTTATAGAAGCTGAGATAAAATAAAAGGTGGGGTCCCCTACTTAATTAAGTGTCCAAACGGTGGTTTAGAGTGGGTAAGGGAAAATAGGAAAGGTAACTATTGCCCTGGAACTAATGTCCGTGGCAGGATTAGGAGATGTTAGTACGGGATAGTTGGGTTAGTAACATAACTGTTATAAGTGGCCTTTAGTGTATGTGGGAAAAAGAGAGCAACATCTTGGTAATTTATACATCCAATAATCCTTGAATTCATTGAATTCATCCCCTTAATTAATCATCAATGTTTTGGAGGACAAACAGCCTAGAGGGATCGCTAGACCTGTTTTGTTACTTGATTTCCTTTGCTCTCTCGCTCTCGCTCTCTCTCTCTCTCTCTCTCTCTCTCTCTCAGCCAATAAAGGATTCCGTTGACTGGTATGATCTCTCGCCATGTTCAAGTTCCTCGAGGGGGAATATCTAACATAACATAAAATAAACTGTTATTTTATTACTATTATAATTTTCTTTTAGTTTATAATCATTATCAATTTGTTAACCACTTCTGCACCGGTGTCGTCTGTTTTAACCACTTCTGCACCGGTGACGTCTGTTTAACCACTTCTGCACCGGTGACGTCTGTTTTAACCACTTCTGCACCGGTGACGTCTGTTTAACCACTTCTGCACCGGTGACGTCTGTTAACCACTTCTGCACCGGTGACGTCTGTTTAACCACTTCTGCACCGGTGACGTCTGTTTAACCACTTCTGCACCGGTGACGTCTGTTTTAACCACTTCTGCACCGGTGACGTCTGTTTTAACCACTTCTGCACCGGTGACGTCTGTTTAACCACTTCTGCACCGGTGACGTCTGTTTAACCACTTCTGCACCGGTGACGTCTGTTTAACCACTTCTGCACCGGTGACGTCTGTTTAACCACTTCTGCACCGGTGACGTCTGTTTAACCACTTCTGCACCGGTGACGTCTGTTTTAACCACTTCTGCACCGGTGACGTCTGTTTTAACCACTTCTGCACCGGTGACGTCTGTTTTATTTCTATTTTAGCTATATTTAGGCGATTTTGTGCAGCTTAAGAAAGATCTGTGGTAGTACAAAGGGTTAATTAAGATAGAAGCTTGTTAATTGCTGGCGACCCTTCTTAAACTAAATACAATCGTATATTAGCCAGTATAACATGAAAAAAGACCGAACTGGTACTGAATGAGTTAAATGGGAACATTACGTAAAGACTCCAAGAATGATAAATATCAGGATATCAATTCGAACACATAGGGCAGACTATTATGTACATATGTACAGTAGAATGCTTCTACTGTAATATATAACAATTCTATAAATAAATATAAATTTAGGAAGCACCTGTCTTCGGCTGGGACATTTTCCTACCGAAATACAGTATGTTATGTACACATTTATATCGAAGGGGGGGTCTCTGGGGTATTTTGTTAAAGAGTGATGGGGGTCTAGGAAGCAAACTAAAAATATCCCCTTAATGCCAAGTTTTCTTAATTAACAACATATTTCGCTACAAAATCTACCTTATTGCTGAGTAACTAAATTAGTAACATGGCAATTTACATTCAGCTGGAAAAAAATAGACTATAGTTTAGGTCACCAAATTTGATCACTTTCCTCTTATGCTTTCACTTCCGTTGATCATGATATTAGACGATGTTATTCAATTTATAAAGGGCCTTCGCAAGTAATAGGGTTCGAACTATCTCATTTACCCCTTTTTCTACAACAGATCTTTCTTAAAATTCACAAAATCGTCTAAATATTCACTCATCTGCCATTTCGTGTTATCATACTTTCTTCTTACTTTAACCCCTTCTGTACCGGCGACGTTATTTTAAGTTTATTCTAGCTATATTTAGACGAGTTGGTGCAGTTTAACAAGCATCTATGGTAGTACAATTATTAAGTGGGATAGTTCGTAGTCTGTTAGTTATTGGAGACGATCTTCTAATAGTAGCCAGACTAAAGTCAAAGAGACGTCGCCAGTACAGAATGGGTTAATGTTTTCCACCTTCCAAGATTGAATATTCTTTCCTAAGGTTCGATTTTCCTGGTGTTCATTTGACTATTATTTGTGCATTTACATTCGCCTTATATGGCAATGAAAAAATTGTGATGGCAAAGTTCAAATACAAAAAAATTAAGTAGAAGTAAAGTTGTTTGGTGTATAGAACATAAATATATAGATCAGAGAATAGTTATGTTGCTGGTTGGGGGGAGGGGCGTCGACTGACTGGGGACAGAGGTGCATGGGGGCGGTTCGTTCGTGGCCACGAACGTCGGGGGATCACGGCGTCAGGCAATAAATAGATAGATAGATAGATAGATAGAATAGTTATGGTAAAATTAAAGTCTAAAAATTATAGATCATAGAGAAAAAATATATAAATGAAAAGTGCATTAAACTGAATGGCAAGAAAATATATTTATGGAAAGTGCATTAAACTGAATGGCAAGAAAATATATAAATGGAAAGTGCATTAAACTGAATGGCAAGAAAATATTCGAAAATTTAGAAAACTATAAAAGGGTATAACTAAATTTGGAACCGGAGAACTAAGAAACGCAAGTAAAGGCTGTGTCCACGAGCGATTTTTCAGTCAAGTTTTACCGGCAATTGTAGCCTGGCAGCTTCAAAAATATATAAGTTCCATTAGAATTAAACTATCTAACATAATCTACCTTGGACCTAGTTTCCGAGTCCAGTATGCAAATATACCCCTAAATAGCACCAGAAAAAACTTGCTCATGGAAAATTGACGGAAAAAGAGCTTGTGTGACAGTGGCTTAATACAATAGTAAACCGGCGCAGGAAGAGATTTCTAGGGTAGGTTTGAAATAGGGAAGAGAAGAGAGGGAAGGAATAATGTAGGAAAACACAGAAGTAAGAGCGTTATAAGGGGGTATGGTTTATTAAACACAGAAGTAAGAGCGTTATAAGGGGGTATGGTTTATTAAACACAGAAGTAAGAGCATTATAAGGGGTATGGTTTACTAAACACAGAAGTAAGAGCGTTATAAGGGGGTATGGTTTATTAAACACAGAAGTAAGAGCGTTATAAGGGGGTATGGTTTATTAAACACAGAAGTAAGAGCGTTATAAGGGGGTATGGTTTACTAAACACAGAAGTAAGAGCGTTATAAGGGGGTATGGTTTATTAAACACAGAAGTAAGAGCGTTATAAGAGGGTATGGTTTACTAAACACAGAAGTAAGAGCGTTATAAGGGGGTATGGTTTATTAAACACATAAGTAAGAGCGTTATAAGGGGGTATGGTTTATTAAACACAGAAGTAAGAGCGTTATAAGGGGGTATGGTTTATTAAACACAGAAGTAAGAGCGTTATAAGGGGGTATGGTTTACTAAACACAGAAGTAAGAGCGTTATAAGGGGGTATGGTTTACTAAACACAGAAGTAAGAGCGTTATAAGGGGGTATGGTTTATTAAACACAGAAGTAAGAGCGTTATAAGGGGGTATGGTTTATTAAACACAGAAGTAAGAGCATTATAAGGGGGTATGGTTTATTAAACACAGAAGTAAGAGCGTTATAAGGGGGTATGGTTTATTAAACACAGAAGTAAGAGCGTTATAAGGGGGTATGGTTTACTAAACACAGAAGTAAGAGCGTTATACAGTAAGGGGGTATGGTTTATTAAACACAGAAGTAAGAGCGTTATAAGGGGGTATGGTTTACTAAACACAGAAGTAAGAGCATTATAAGGGGGTATGGTTTATTAAACACAGAAGTAAGAGCGTTATAAGGGGGTATGGATTATTAAACACAGAAGTAAGAGCGTTATAAGGGGGTATGGTTTATTAAACACAGAAGTAAGAGTGTTATAAGGGGGTATGGTTTATTAAACACAGAAGTAAGAGCGTTATAAGGGGGTATGGTTTATTAAACACAGAAGTAAGAGCGTTATAAGGGGGTATGGTTTACTAAACACAGAAGTAAGAGCGTTATAAGGGGGTATGGTTTACTAAACACAGAAGTAAGAGCGTTATAAGGGGGTATGGTTTACTAAACACAGAAGTAAGAGCGTTATAAGGGGTATGGTTTACTAAACACAGAAGTAAGAGCGTTATAAGGGGGTATGGTTTACTAAACACAGAAGTAAGAGCGTTATAAGGGGGTATGGTTTATTAAACACAGAAGTAAGAGCGTTATAAGGGGGTATGGTTTACTAAACACAGAAGTAAGAGCGTTATAAGGGGTATGGTTTATTAAACACAGAAGTAAGAGCGTTATAAGGGGGTATGGTTTATTAAACACAGAAGTAAGAGCGTTATAAGGGGGTATGGTTTATTAAACACAGAAGTAAGAGCGTTATAAGGGGGTATGGTTTATTAAACACAGAAGTAAGAGCATTATAAGGGGGTATGGTTTATTAAACACAGAAGTAAGAGCGTTATAAGGGGGTATTTTTTTTTTTTTTTTTAAAGAGACAATGAACGGAGGAAGGAAAAACACAGATAAAACAAAAAGGTCCATGTGCCTAAAGGCATCCTCCATTCATAAAATGTTTGTAACAACTGGATTTAAACATTTGTAGATTGTAAGTTTGTGGAAAGCAATTAGAGGGAAGTGAATTCCAAAGAGTAGTAGCTCTGGGGATAAATGAATTCTGATAAGCAGAAGTTCTGCATTGTGGAGGAGAAAGTGTAAATTCATGGGCGCTCTCAGCTGCCCTAGTTCTACGGGGAAAGATGTGGAGAGGCGGCACAATTGAAGCAAGTTCCTCGGAACAATTGCTGTGAAAATATCTGTAGAATAATGCAAGGGATGCAACGTTTCTTCGTATGGATAATGTAGGAAGGTCCTGTGTGATTGCAGGGTTATTGATTAATCTAATAGCTTTATTTTGAATTTTGTCCAACTGCCTCAATGCAACCACTCCACTTCCACCCCACAGAGGTGAACAGTAATCCATCTGAGAACGCACATGACTTTTATATATCACGGCCAACTGCTCGTCAGTGAAGAATTCTCGAACTCTGTACAGAAGTCCCAGTTTTTTAGAGGCATTCTTAGCAATGCTTCTAACATAATGTGTCCAGCTCAAGTTAGTAGTTAATGTTACACCGAGAATGTCAATACTAGGGGAAGTGGGAATATTTACATCATTAAAAAATATATGGGAGTCAGTGAGATTCTGTCAGTTAGAAAATTGAATGTATTTGGTTTTCTGTGCATTAAAGGAAACTAGATTCTTTTGTCCCCATCCATTAATTCTAGAAAGGTCCTGGTTCAGAGAAATTGCAGTGTTTATTTTTGAATTTATAAGATCGGGTTGGGTGAAAGAATTGGTTAATGTGAAGGAACTGTGGAGTGTTGAGTCATCGGCGTAGGAATGTATTGGATTATGAGTGGTAGATATGAGATCATTGATATGAATGAGGAACAGAATTGGGGCCAAAACTGATCCCTGGGGAACACCAGCATTTATTGAGTGAAATTGAGAATAAAGGCCATCTACCATTACACGTATTTTTCTGTTATGAAGATAAGAAGAAATTAGTGGAACTAATGATGCAAGGCCGTAGTGTGACATCTTCGACAATAAGGATTGATGCCAGACTCTATCAAATGCCTTTGATATATCCAGTGCTATTGTATGTGTTTCACCATGTTGGTCTGTAGCTTGGTTGATTTGATGCGTAAGAAGGCAAAGCATGTCTGCAGTTGATCGACATCGTCTAAAACCATATTGCCCATCACTGATTAATTTATTATTCTCAAGATGCTTAATTATGTGATTATTTATAATTTCAAAGACTTTACCAAGAGTGGAAGTTATAGCTATTGGTCTGTAGTTTGATGGATCTGAAGAGGCACCTTTTTTAGGAACTGGATGGATGTTTGCTTCTTTCCAGGGTACTGGGAAGCATGAGGTATGAGTACACAGACGGAAAAATTTTGCCAATACAGGAGCGAGCACCAAGGAGCAATTCTTAAGTACTATTGGAGGAATTTCATCTGGACCAGGAGCCTTATCTACTGAGAGATTCTGCAAAATAGTTTTGACATGTCTGGTGTGGATCTTAACCCGTACAGCCCCAGCGACGCGCCTGACGCGTCGGCGATGTATGTAACGCACAGCCCCAGAGACGCGCCTGGCGCGTCGCCCCAATTGCGCCGACCGTGACCTCAGGTGTAGCCACTCAAGAGGGCTCAGATTTGTATGGGAACTGTGTACGTATCCCAGCACCCGTGCCGATGGTTGAAAACTCTCAAAGTCCACGTGCGTGCGCGCGAGCGCGCAATAACTGGTTTTTGGGATAATTGCCTTCAATTTTTTACTCTTGTAAAATCCGTTTTCGGGGGCTCTGTAGGACCATTTTTTAAGCTTTTTGAGCGGTTTTTCGTGGTTTTTCCTTCATTCCTAACCCATTCGCTATTGTTTCTGGAATAAAACCATTTTTTGAAAACCGGCCGGGTTCTGGTGCGCAAACATTACAAAACTAGCCGGGGCTCCACGGGTTAAGTGAGGGAATTTCAGGCGAATTAAAATTAAGTACAGGGACATCTTGATTTATTTCATCTAAGGTTGAGTTGGTGGAGAAAATATCCGCAAGAAGGTTAGCTTTACCTCGTGGGTCACTTACAAGATTGCCAGTCGGAGATTTTAATGGTGGAATGGATGAAGCAGTAGTGAAGTTGGATTTAAATGAGTTAAGAGTAGACCAAAATATTTTGTTATCATTTGGATTATTTAGAAGTTTATTTGCCTGCTTGTGGAGAAAGTTTGATTTAGTTAGGTTTAATACAGTTTTGGCATGATTTCTGATGTTTCTAAAGTAATTAAAGGCTTCATGAGTTTTTGATCTTGTGTATGCATTGTAGGCTATTGCTTTTTGTTCAGTTACTCTAGCACAATTATGGTCAAACCATTTAGGTGAATTAGATCTTTTACTGTACTTTTGATGAGGAATAAAAGTTTCCATTCCAATTTTTACAAAATCTTGTATGTGGCTCAAGGTGGAGTGTGCATCATTAGAAAAGAAAGAGGTCCAGGGAATATCAATAAAGAAACCTTGAAGACCCTCCCAGTCTGCCCTATCGTAATGCCACTTAGTCACCAAAACAGGTTCAGAGTGGGAAGGTGTGGTAGGTGATAGACAGGTGGCCTGTATCAGACAGTGATCAGAAGATCCAAGCGGTGACCTCACTGTAACATCATAATTTTCTGAATTGGTTGTTAAAAATAAGTCCAGTAGGTGGGAATTATGATTAGGATTATCTGGTACACGGGTGGGTTGGTTGACTAGTTGAGTGAGATTAAATGAGTCTGCAAATAGCTCACATTCAAGACCAGCATCATCAGTCCTGGCTGAATGAGTGAGCCATTCAACATTATGGACATTAAAATCACCCAACACAGTGATTTCAGAAGAAACATTTAAGTTGAGGACACTGAGTTGTGAGGACAGAGAATCAAAAAGACTTTGCTCTGGAGGAGTATTTGGGGAACGGTAGATGCAACATATGTATTTAAGTTTACCAGCAGAAATTAATTTGTATATAGAATAATCAAAATAGGGACAATTGAAACTAGTAACCTCCTCCAGGGCAATTTCAGATTTTGCGAAGCAACATACACCTCCTTTAGGTCTGAAATTTTGGAGCAGTTGATAACCTGGAAAATTAAATCTAGACGTGTCAGATGTGGATGTTACTTGAGTCTCTGTCAAAAAAAGGAGAGTAGGGGATTCTGCTTGAAGAAATTGGTGAACAGAATTGATGTTAGAGTGAAGTCCCCTTATATTGCTAAAGAAAAAGCTGCACCGACGAGCAGCTTTGGGACGTTGCAATGCTCTTGACACAGTCGCATGATGACGACCGGGAGGGCCCTGTGTCAATGACCCAACCCTGCCGGGGGTGGATATCCGAGGGACCACCAGGTTTGCTCTTAACAATTGTACTGCCATATTTATTGGGTAAGGTGTATGGTGTTACATGTATGATATGTAGTGGGAAGAGTAGTGTTTTATGGATAGAGGATAGCAATGTAGGGCAATGTCGAGAAGTTGGATGTGTATGTTATATAAAGAGGGTTTTCCTGATACCCCTGATGTGTGAGGCAGAAAGATATGTATCCAGCTACCAAGGCCTGGGAGAGAAAATGGAATTCAGGCTATTCCCTGAGTCTCCCGAAACCTTGGCGGTAGTACTTCCCTGGGCGGGGCTGCCTACCCCTACTACCTACAATGGTTTATTAAACAGAAGTAAGAGCGTTATAAGGGGGTATGGTTTATTTTGTTGGTCCCCCTTGTCGCTCGTGCTTAGCCCCATTAGTTTTCAAATTTTAAGACGTTAGGCCCTTTTAGTTTGGCGATTTTAAGACCTTTTGCCCCCTTTCTTTATCAATGTTAAGGCTTTTCGTGTCATTTAGGTGGCAATTATTTCCTGGCGAGCGATAGTGAGCCTGTAATTTAGGAGGAATCGGCCTTGGGCCTGAACATTATTCTACCGAAAAATGTTCCAATTCATTTTCAGTAGATGAAGGGTTTTGAGGATATATATAAAGTTTTATGTAAGTCTATGGAGGAAACTACTGAAATATTTAAAAGAAAAATAACTAAGCAAATGAATGCGCCCATACCTGTTTAACCCATTCAGTACCAGGGACGTCCTTTTCATCATATTCTGGCAACTATTACATTATTTGATTCAGGTTAGGAAGGACATCTAGCAATAATAAGGCTAGAAACCAATCCTTTTAACTACCACAGATCCTTCCTAAGCTGCATAATATTCCTAGCTCGCTACCGCTCACCAGGAAAATATTGACACCTGGATGGGGGTTAACGTCTTAAAACAGTAAGCTGACTGGGGCCGAATGGTTACAAGCCAAAGAGAGTGAGAGAGAAAGAGAAAAAAAGCGAGGTGGGCTCCCTTAATAACCTACACGCACACACACACGCACACACACACTCACACGCCACCTATGTTATAGTTATAGAGGAAGTTATCGACCATTTCACATGAAAGTTTGTTTTCTTCTATAGCCGTGGTGGTCAAGTGGTGAGCACGCTCGCGTGTGAATCTGAAAGACCCGGGATCGAATCCCTGCCACGGCGGATATTTAGTGGGTGCGGTAGTACGTCCTAGCATGTTTCACATGCTTGCACCCAGTCAGGGGACATCCTGACGACGTATACAGACAAAACACACATAACAAAGCCACTCCAACACCTTCCTCTCTCCAAACACTCCTTCTCCCCTCTCAACACTCTTCTCTGAGCTATTGCCGATAAAAATGGCATGTTCAGTCCTGTACAAAATCGTAAGATTCAGAGTCTTAAAGATTCCAGGACGAGCTCATCAGCGGCGGATCCCCAGATCGACCGTGGTGATTGTCACCTAAACATCTACAAAACAAAAATTTCAACTACTCCCTCTCGGGCATAGGTTGAGAGCCTGTACATTCAACCGCTAATCATGAACGGTGAAGCCCATGAGGTCTAGGTTCAGTCTACGAGATGAGACATGTGAAGCACTTTTAGCTTCAACCAGCCCCTGCCATCTTGCCTTCATAGGATGCATGGGGCTTGGTTGCCTACTCACGGCTTGAAGCAGCCGCCCATCTCTGTAGCTGCCTCGCTCCAGTGTTTTACTGTCTCATCTCCTGGACTCGGACCCTCACTCTCAGAATGCCACCTATTGAGCAATGAACTCACTAGGCATTTTCCCCTTGTAGCATATTTTGAATATGGGAATATTCATACAGTGTTATTTAATCAGAGAACAATGAGAATATTTATTTGGTGTTTCGGTGGGCTTCGAGGTAATGCTCTGATACTAGGTACATCACAAATTCCATCCCAATAATATCTTCCCATTGACATATCAGGATTCAAACCCGGGTCCATTGGATTACCAGTCCAGTGATAAGACCACTCCACCATACCATCTATACTGTATATATATATATAAAGTAATACTGTACAGTGTATATATATATATAGAGAGAGAGATAGAAGTAAGAGTTTCGCCAAGATCAAAGTGATAATATTTTCACCTCCGGACCCCAGTCGCTAATTGAGTTGCGTATACAGTGCCAATATCCCGCTGCCCTCTTTCCAATATATCTATCCCTTCCAAGTCTCTCTCTTTCTCTCTCACTCTCACTCTCTCATTATTTAATCAGTATCTGCTGTATATTTCTCCCTTTAACCCCTTCTGTACCAGTGACGCCTTTGTAATATGAGTCTAGCTATATTTAGACGATGTTATGCAGTTTAGCAAAGATCTGGGGTAGCAAAAAAAAGGTTAAGTGAGATTGTTCGAAGCCTGTTAATTACCGAAGGGCCTTTCTAAACTGAATAACATCATATAATAGTAGCCAGATTAAAGTTATATTATCGGCACCGGTACAGAAAGGGATAAGTATTGTTAATGTTATTTGCATTCCTTTTGATATAGCACTGTTAGTTTGCTTTCTTAATAATCTCTATTTTGACAACAATGCTTTCCATCTCTCACTTTCTCTTGTATTATACTACTTTATATAGTTCGTATCTTCTTATACTTTTTCATATCTTACTACTCAATCCCTTTTCTACTATCTTATATATTACATATATAGTTTTTTATTGTATATATATATATATATATATATCTATCTCTCTCTCTCTCTCTCTCTCTCTCTGGCTGGCTGGCTGGCTGGCTGGCTGGCTGGCTGGCTGGCTGACTGGCTGGCTGGCTGGCTGGCTGGCTGGCTGGCTGGCTGGTTGGCTGGCTGGCCTGCTGACTGTCAGGCTGGCTGGCCGGCTGGGTGGCTGGCTGGCTGGCTGCTGCTGGCTGGCTGGCTGGCTGGCTGGCTGGCTGGCTGGCTGGCTGGCTGGCTGGCTGGCTGGCTGGCTGGCTGGCTGGCTGGCTGGCTGGCTGGCTGGCTGGCTGGCTGGATGCTGGCTGGCTGCTGGCTGGCTGGCTGGCTGGCTGGCTGGCTGGCTGCTGGCTGGGCTGGCTGGCTGGCTGGCTGGCTGGCTGCTGGCTGGCTGGCTGCTGGCTGGCTGGCTGGCTGGCTGGCTGGCTGCTGGCTGGCGGCTGGCTGGCTGGCTGGCTGGCTGGCTGGCTGGCTGGCTGGCTGGCTGGCTGGCTGGCTGGCTGGCTGGCTGGCTGGCGTGCTGGCGGGCTGGCTGGCTGCTGGCTGGTGGCTGGCTGGCTGGCTGGCGGCTGGCTGGCTGGCTGGCTGGCTGGCTGCTGGCTGCTGGCTGGCTGGCTGGCTGGCTGGCTGGCTGGCTGGCTGGCTGGCTGGCTGGCTGGCTGGCTGGCTGGCTGGCTGGCTGGCTGGCTGGCTGGCTGGCTGGCTGCTGCTGGCTGGCTGGCTGGCTGGCTGGCTGGCTGGCTGGCTGGCTGGCTGGCTGGCTGGCGGCTGGATGGCTGGCTGCTGGCTGGGCTGGCTGGCTGGCTGGCTGGCTGGCTGCTGGATGGCTGGCTGCTGGCTGGTGCTGGCTGGCTGGCTGGCTGGCTGGCTGGCTGGCTGTCTGCTGGCTGGCTGGCTGGCTGGCTGGCTGGCTGGCTGGCTGGCTGGCTGCTGGCTGGCTGGCTGGCTGGCTGGCTGGCTGGCTGGCTGGCTGGCTGGCTGGCTGGCTGGCTGGCTGGCTGGCTGGCTGGCTGGCTGCTGGCTGGCTGGCTGGCTGGCATGCTGGCTGGCTGGCTGGCTGGCTGGCTGGCTGGCTGGCTGGCTGGCTGGCTGGCTGGCTGGCTGGCTGGCTGGCTGGCTGGCTGGCTGGCTGGCTGGCTGGCTGGCTGGCTGGCTGGCTGGCTGGCTGCCTGGCTGGCTGGCTGGCTGGCTGGCTGGCTGGCTGGCTGGATGCTGGCTGGCTGGCTGGCTGGCTGTGGCTGGCTGGCTGGCTGGCTGGCTGGCTGGCTGGGGGCTGGCAGGCTCTGGCTGGCTGGCTGGCTGGCTGGCTGGCTGGCTGGCTGGCTGGCTGGCTGGCTGGCTGGCTGGCTGGCTGGCTGGCTGGCTGGCTATCCCAATCCCCATTTTGGGGGTAGCCGACTCAAGACAGAGCAAGCACAGGGAAAACACAAAAACAACAAAAAATAAACACAAACTCACACACATCCAGGTCACCCAGGAGAAGACCCAGAGACCAGGGTTACCAAGGTCGCTCCAGCACTCCCCCGGCCCCTGACCACCCGGAGAGGTTCCGATCTCGGCAGGCAGACATGCAGCGGAGCCAAAGCCACAAGCCCTCCCACCACACTTCCAGGCACACCCTTCATATTAATCGTCCCCCTGGGCCAGGCGCCTGATGGACTATTATATAGTCGAACTTGCGCCCGACCCCTTACTCCAAATGACCACGTGTTCACTCAACTATTCACAAGCATTCTCCATTCACTCCTGTCCACCACCACTTCCCCTGCCTGACCTATAGTCATTCCTCTATCATCCAAAGCCTTTCTTACACAGTCTCTCCATCTCAATGGGGGTCTTCCTGCCCTTCTATCTCCCCTTGTACATATTCTCTTTGTAAGCCTTTCATCTCCCATTCGTTCAACATGACCATACCAGCTCAGCACCCTTCTGTCCACTCTGGCTGACAAATGTTCCTGCTGCCCACTCTCCTACGTATCTCTTCATTCCTCAATCTGTCTCTACGAGTAACTCCACACATACTCCTCAAGCAGCTCATCTCCATCACATCCAGCCCTCTTTTCTCCTTTTTCTTCAGAGCCCATGTCTCAGCCCCATACATCACTGTTGGCACAACAATTCCTTGATACAGTGCACTTTTTACTTTCACTCCGAGATTTCTCGTCTTCCACATACTTCCCATTGCTCCGAAAACCTTCCTTCCTTCACACACTCTCTGTTTACCTCCACTTCCATACCTCCACTCCTGCTTATCGTTCCTCCTAGATATTTAAAACACTCTACTTGTTCCAATATTTCCCCATCCAGCCTCACATCTAGATTCACCCTATGCTCTCCCCTATTACACACCATTACTTTACTTTTATTGACGTTCACCTTCAGTTTCCTCCTTCCACAAACCACACCAAACTCTTTGACTACCCGCTGCAGTTTCTCATCAGAATCCGCCACCAATGCTGTGTCATCAGCGAACAGCAACTGATTCAACTCCCAATCTCTACCATTCTTTCCTACTAAACCCAATCCTCTTCCCATAGTTCTCCTTTTCACCTCCCTCACCACACCATCCATAAACATATTAAACAGCCATGGTGACATTACACAACCCTGTTGCAAACCTACCTTTACCTCAAACCATTCACTCAACTCACCATTTCCTACTCTCACACATGCTCTGCTCCCTTCATAAAAACTCTTAACTGCTTCTAACAAATTTCCTCCTATTTCATAAATCTTTAACACCTTCCACATTGCTTCACGGTCCACACGATCATACGCTTTTTCCAAGTCCATAAAAGCCCAAAATATCTCCTTATGCTTCTCTAAATACTTCTCGCATAACTGTCTTACTGCAAACATCTGATCCACGCACCCTCTTCCCCTCCTAAAACCGCACTGTTCTTCTCCTATTGCAACTTCCGTACACTTTATTATCCTCTCTATCAACACCCTGCCATACAGCTTTCCAACCACTGACAATAAACTAATACCTCTATAACTTGAACACTCCTGCCGATCTCCCTTCCCCTTGTACAACGGCACAATACATGCACTCTTCCAGTCTATTGGTACCATTGACATATATATATATATATATATATATATATATATATATATATATATATATATATATATACTGTATATATACAATATATGAATATTGATTTAGTCTGTGCACATCGTTTCAATATAAAGTGAAAATTATTGGAAACGAATTGATGGTAAAATCCCATTTTGACAGGGTGACAGGCTCACTCACTATCCCAGACAAAAGTTAAGAGTTTGAGAGTCCTGAAACTGACAGGCTTATGCCCCTTTCACACATACAGGACTCGGGGGTGCCGCATGCAGCAGAGTAGCTAGTCGAGGCGTTTTTTCCCCCCGACTTTTGGAGCTGGCTCGGTATGCCGCATCCAAAGGACTTCACCAGACTACAGCCACATACAGCCGACGTTGTCATCTTGACTCCGGAGAAGTCTTGAGACTCGAACCGAAAATAAAAATAACGGTCATTTGTACATGCCGACTACACCCGCATCTATAAGACTTCAGACGATCGACTCCAAACTACAGACGATCGACTTCAGGGTCGATCCGCATACACTCGCATAAAGCCGACACATACAGGCTGTGTGGCCAACGGATGTATATAAAGGGGCGCTCTACCAGGGCTGAACATCATTACAGTCGACTCCACCGTTGCGTCAATAGGTACGGTGACACTCTACCGTCCCGTCAACAGCTACAGTGAACTGTGCAGTGGCCCGTGCGTGTAACATGGCTGCGCACGTATTAATAACACCCTCCCAGCGCCAAAATATCGACATATACCTGGCGACCATGTCCATGGATTTAACTCTCCAGGTTGATCTGTTAGCTCTGAAAATAGCCACTAAACAACGAAGGAGGAAGAGGAGGTCAGTGTGGACGCGGAACTGGCTCCTGCGGCGGCAATTGTATGGCCACTACGAGAACATCATGCATGAGTTCATGCGCGAAGACCACCGCAGCTTCAGAAACTTCACCAGGTTGGACGTGGACATGTTCTGGGAAATGGTGGAGAAGATCACACCCAGGATAGAGAGACAGGACACCTTCTGGTGGAAATCCTGAGCCCTGCCCTTCGTCTCGCCATTACCCTGCGCTACCTGGTGACTGGTGACTCATATCAAACACTCTCCTATGATTTCCGCGTCGCCCATAACAGCATTTCACTGCTGGTTCCTGACACCTGTGAGGCCATCTACCAAGAATACCACCCTCTCGTTCTGCCATGCCCCAAGGACCCCGGAAGATTGGAAGAAATGTGCTGACCTCTTCGAAGAACGCTGGCAGTTTCCACACGCCGTTGGTGCTATTGATGGTAAGCACATAGCCATTCGCTGCCCTGCCAATGTTGGGTCCCTTTACTATAACTACAAGGGATTCCACTCTATTGTGTGTATGGCAGTTGTGGATGCTGACTACAAGTTCCTGTACTGCAATGTGGGTGCCACTGGTTCGGGGTCTGACGGTGGTGTCTTTGCACAGACACCTATCAGGGCCGGCCTGGAGAACAACACCCTGGGACTTCCACCTCCTCAACCCCTACACACCGGTGACAGGCCTGTGCCCTACTTCCTGTTAGGTGACGACGCATTCCCCATGCGACCCTGGCTACTGAAACCATTCCCACATCGCTCAACAGACATGGGTCAGATGATCTTCTCCTACCGGTTGTCCAGGGCTCGACGGGTGGTGGAGAATGCCTTTGGCATCTTGGCTAACAGGTAAATATCTTCTATTTTTGGTGGTGTTAATGTCATTAATAAGGCTATACACTTGCATTGCTAACTAATTCTCTTTGCAGAGGCAGGTATTTGATAATAACCATGTTTTGTGTCTCCCTATTCTACAGGTTCAGATGTTTGCTCACCACCATTCCCCTACAACCCAAGAGAGTGGAGTCAGTGGTGCTGGCATGCTGTTGCCTACACAACCTCATCCGTCGCCGTTTCCCAGTTGGAGCCGCTCCTGCCACTGACCGGAAACCAGGCTACTAATTACGCAAAGGAGTTGCGTCGCTACATGGCAGACTACTTCACATCACCCCGGGGGCAGTGTCAGCTGGCAGGATCGCCGGTTCAGTGACTCATGAAGGTACGATGATTGTGTGTATTTTAATTATATATTAACTGACCAACTTTGCAGCTCTTTCTAATTAAATCATACGTGCCATTGTCATATCATTTGCATATTTGTTATCTTCATATGTTTCTTATTAATAATTATTACTTTCATTTTCACTTCTCTTCAGTCATTTGCTTTGGCATTTTATTTCATTATTCAGTATTTCCTGACATTCAGTAACTTAATGTCACTGTAATGCATCATTTACATTTTATTATTATATATTCATATTTATACATATCTGGCCATTACTTTCTTGCCTTGTTATTGCCGTCACTGCCATTTGTATATGATGAGTGTATATTACTTTCAACAAACATATATTACATTCATCTATAATTTAAAACATATATTATATTCATCTATATTTTATTTAGTACTAACTTCTGTGAATGAATATGAAGTCGTCAATATTTTCTTGCCATGTTATTTAAGTACATATTTATTTGTATTATTACTGGAGACTATTTTCAGCAAACATAAGTATTATTTACTGTTTCAGAACATATTACTGTCATATGGGATTGGAATTCTAAACACAATATTCACAACATAATTTTTATTTTAATGTTTAACATGTTTTTTTACATTGTTTACTGACCCTCGTGCTGCAGTGTGTGCAGTGTTTGGTTCGTTAGCGGAGTCCAGGTTAGTGAGGCTCGCATCAAAGAGGTTGACTCTGGTAGCCTCTCCCTGGTGTGGCGCGGCACCGCGAGGTGTGTGCCATATGTGGGGGTGGAGCTGCCCCACAAGCTGGACGTAAACTGTGGGGCCGGTCGAAGTTGTCGGGCCAGTTGTGGAGTCAGCTGTGGCCCACGTTGTTGGTACACTTGTGGCCCAAGCTGCAGGCCGCTGACGGAGGGTGTGGAGGTTGGACGGGGGGTGGTGCCGCAGCCGCTGGGGTTGCCTTTGCCCCCGAAGCCCGTTTCCGCGCCATCTGGTCTACCTGCAGCACATACGTTGTGATCTGCTGCTGACCCATGTTGCAGTCTTCGGAAGACCACTCGTTCAGCAATGTAGGCAACGAACGCGGAAACATGTGGCTTGATGCGGCCACCTCCTGTCCTCACTGATTCCCGGAGGTCAGTGACGTCCTTGCGGAATGCGGCCACCGTCTGCTGTATCTAGAAAGAGAGATGTCCAAAAAGTTGGTTATTATCAGTCAGTGTCAGTATAATTATGCAATGCACACTCATAAATAACGTAAATCTCCATCTGCATTCCAGATTTCTGTAAGAAATGTATTAGAAATATTACATAAGAGGGACATGTACATACAATATGTTTAGTTTTACATCATTAATGAAGTTAGTTTCGCATGTCAAATTTCCTTACCGTTTGAGTAGGAGTGGCGCCTTCGCAGTCCAGAGAACCACTTAACATTATATAACTTGTCTTACCTTTCCACAGCTTACATTCATTTGTTTGCATATGCACATTTCAATAATCTTTCTTACCTGATCTATTTCAGCGGAGTTGGTGGATGTCTTCTGCCGCTTGCTGCCTGGTGTTGTGCTGTGCCTGGAGCCCTCAGACGCAGGCTCCTCGTCCTCTGTCCTGCCCGCGAGTACAGGGTCGTCCAGGTCAGGCGCATCATCGTTGGCGTCGGATGTGGCAGGCCGTGGTAACTCTGTTGTTTGGGGTGAAAGCAAGAAGATTATTATATAATGTTATGTTGTGATGCGCGGCCGGCTATATTAACTGTGTTATCGGAGGAAAGCAGATATATAATTTATACTGTAATGTTGTGAGTCGGGATGTGTTATACTGTAATTAATTTCATTTGGGGGTAGGAGTTTGGTGTTGTAATGAGGTAATAAATAATTATTAATTAAAATAAAAAATCTATGGGGATTGTTTCCTTGAAAACCATAAAGCATGCATTATACATAACATGACAGCAAAATGTTACATAAAAACTGCCTTAAGGGAATAATTGGAAATTATTAAATTACTATTGCTGAATTTGAGGAACATATAATAATAAACACTCACGTCACCGGTGCTACGAGGCTTGTTCCGCACAATGTGACCCCTAAAAATGCTGCCCTGTTCCAGGATCCACTGATCACGGTCGCTGTACCGCACTTCTGCCCCAGCACCACTCTTCCTTGCCGTCAGTTTGCCAAACCTGGAGCGGATGTTATCGCACCAGCTCCTAAGCTGAGCACCTGTTTGCAGGAAACACTCACATATAATAGAAATGGGTATATCGCACAATAATGTCTATATATCACCCCATAGTACACGTATCAACACAGGTACACAGTGTCACTATCCATCACAACACAGAACACTTATTAACACAGGTAAACAACGTCAATATTCATAATATCACATTTCACGTATCAATATGGGGAAACTAACCTTTAATTGGAGGGGTCAGAGTCTTGGCCTTGTTCTCAAACAGGCGCCACTTCCGGTCAGAGTCCTTGAATTCCCGGGCCTGCTTGTCGTACATGAATGTATGGGCCCGCAGCCACTCCATCACGGCGAGCTCGTCTTCGGGGCGCAACACTACCCTTGTTATGGTTCGTTTCGCCTTTACGCCGTAGATGGTAGCATCAGGGGAGGCCTCGTCACCCGTGTCGGTGTCCTGGGTGTCCTGGGTGTCCTGGCTGCTCCCTGGCGGTAGCATGCCGGGTTTGGGCAGGGGCTGGTGGTGGTGGTGGTGGGGGTGTCGGCTGCTTGGCAGCGGGGGTGGCTTGGCGTGGCGGCTGGCTGTCTTCTATTACATCCAAGCTCTCTTCTTCGCTCATCTGGGTCTCGTCTCCAAAGAAGTCTTCCAATCGGTTATCGTCTGCCGGCCTCTCGATCTTCTGAGGACTATGCGACTCCTGGCCTTTGTTGTTCTATTGGGTGCTGGCATGGTGTACAGGCGGTAGAGGTGAGGGTAGAGGCGAGGCGAGGGAGAGGGTGAGAGGTGTGCGTCGTGGGTGGTCTCATCGAAAACTGTGGGGCGAGTGCGCTGCCTGGGGCCTATATATAGGGGCCGTGTTGCCGTTCTGTTGTTGGGAAAAATTTCTTATATTTCTTGTCGGCTTGATGCGGCTGTTTGCGGTTCGAGTTTTGTGTTGTCGGTATGATGTTTCTGTTGTCGGTTACTTGTCTGCTCAAGTTGGCTCGACTCTTCTGCCACATTGGGTTCCGGGTGTTGTCGTACGTCTGCACTCCTGTCAATGTGGTTGGAGTCTGCTGCGATGCGGCTGCTTGCGGCTGAAATCCTCTATTGTCGGTTGTACTCGTTCGACTCATATTATTGCATAATTATTGCATAATTATATGCAAATAGATGTAAATTTATGCACACGACTTCAGCAGACCTATGCGGCTGTACTCGTGTCTGTCGGCTGTACTCGGGTGTATGCTACACATGACACACAATTCGCTACGCTATACTCAAGGACTACAGCCGCATACAGAAGACTAGTGACGACTAGCGGCGCAGACTACTCCCCGCATCCACCAGACAAATGTCAAGTCTGGACAAAATTTTGAAACTCACAAACATTTTGTTCTGGGGCCACGACTTGACACGCATTGCCAGGACTTCACCAGACTACAGACGACTACAGCCGCATTGTCAGGACTAGGTGCCGACTCGGGTGCCGCATGCAGCAGAGTAGCTCCTCTGCTGCATGCGGCACCCTAGTCCTGTATGTGTGAAAGGGGCATTAATCAACACTCAGTTTGGCCCGCTTAAGGGGGGTCACCTGCGTTTTTTTTCTCTTTCTCTCCTTTTCTCTCTTTCTCCGGCTTGTATCCATTCGGCCCCATTCAGCCAACTGTTTTAAGACGTTTATCCCTATCCAGGTGTTAATTTCTTCCTGGCGAGCGATAGCGAGTCAGTATTGTATGGAGAAATCAGGCTTCGCCGGAGACATTTTTTCTATGGAAAAATTTACAAATTTAGCTTGCTGTCAAAATAAAAATTTATATATGCTGGCTCGCTACTGCTCGCCAGGAAAATATTGACACCTGGATGGGGGTAAACATCTTAAAACAGTAGGCTGAATGGAGTCGAATGAATACAAGCCAAAGAGAGAGGGAGAGAAAGAGGAAAAAAGCAAGGTGGCCTTCCTTAAGACTCTGTATTACTTATCGATAAACTTTATAGGTATGCTTTAAAGGGGTAATTTTTTTTGGGGGGCCACTTTATCTATTTATTTATTTATTGTTATTTTAGTGTCCTCCCTAGACCTCCATCAAGCTTAAAAATATATCCCTACGATCCCCCTTCTAGATAGATGTTTACATTCCCAAATAACGGGCTGGCTCTCTCTCTCTCTCTCTCTCTCTCTCTCTCTCTCTCTCTCTCTCTCTCTCTCTTTCTTTCTTTCTTTCTTTCTTTCTTTCTTTCTTTCTTTCTTTCTTTCTTTCTTTCTTCTTTCTTTCTTTCTTTCTTTCTTTCTTTCTGTCTGTCTGTCTGTCTGTCTGTCTGTCTGTCTGTCTGTCTGTCTGTCTGTCTGTCTGTCTGTCTGTCTGTCTGTCTGTCTGTCTGTCTGTCTGTCTGTCTGTCTTTCTTTCTTTCTTTCTTTCTTTATTTTTCTTTCTTTTTCTTTCTTTTTCTTTCTCTTTCTTTCTCTTTATCTTTCTTTCTTTCTCTTTATCTTTCTTTCTCTTTCTGTCTCTTATTTTCTCTTTCTTTCATTTTCTCTTTCTTTCTCTTTATCTTTCTGTCTCTTACTTTCTCTCTCTTTCTTTCTTTCTTTCTCTTTCTTTCTTTCTTTCTTTCTTTGTCTTTCTTCCTTTCTTTTTCTTTCTTTCTTTCTTTCTTTCTTTGTCTTTCTTTCTTTCTTACTTTCTTTCTTTCTTTCTTTTTCTTTCTTTCTTACTTTCTTTCTTTCTTTTTCTTATTCTTTCTTTCTTTCTTTCTTCCTTCTTTTTCATTTTCTTTCTTTTTCTTTTCTTCTTTTTCTTTTTCTTTTCTTTTTCTTTCTTTCTTTCTTTCTTAGCCAATAAATAATTCCACTGCCTGGTATGATCTCTCCTCCCTTTCAAGTTTCTCCCTGGGGACTATTGGACGGAGTTCGGAACATCGAATTTTTTTTCCGAGGCTTCAGAGTCGCTTTGAATCATATATTTTTTTAGTTTCCTCCCTAGACCTCCATCAAGCTTAGAAAAACATCCCCTAGACCCCCCTTCAAGATAAATCTGTACATTTTTCGGTAGAAAAATGTCCCGGCCGAAGGCCGGTTCCTCTTAAAATTACAGGCTCGCTGTCGCTCGCCAGGAAATAATCGACACCTAAATGGCACGAAAGGTGTTAAAATCGCCAAACTAATGGGCCGAACGTCTTATAATCTCAAAGCTAGTGGGGCTATACATTAGGGAGAAGGGGGTCCAGAAAAACGACCCGTGTCCCCTTAAGAGTCGCTTTGATCTCGAGTGACTTCAATTTTATTTGATCAAGCAAACCCGTCATGCGATTCATAGTTTCATTGAGTAGTGTGAACCGGCGACGTCTTGTATATTTGATTCTGGCTTTTATTAATCGATTTTATTTAGTTTGGAAAGTACCTCTAGCAATTATTATGGTTTTTTTTTCCACCAACCAACTTCACCTCTAAACTCAATTAATGAAATCAACAAATACAGTACATGTGGTACTCCAAGGACTCGAACCTAGGATACTCACATCGAAATTCCGCGCACTTATGCATTACGCTATCAAGGTTTCGAACTGTCTCAATCAACCCCTCTAAGTACCACAGATTATACACCGGTATCTGGGAAGTGCTATAGTTTACTCGCTGTAAATAGGCGAAAAATCATTAACTCTATCCTCTGTAACTCAAAAAGGGCTAGAGCAAATGGGCTGTAAATGTCCACATCTATTCCTTGACTGACTCTTCCCAAATGGTAGAAATAGTAGCTCGATTACTCTAGTCGTGTTTGAGTTACAGAGGTTAGAGTTCATGATTTCTCGCCTACTTACAGCGAATAGGACTATAGTAACAGCCTTCGTTTTGGGTAGCCTCAATAGAGTGAACCATTACCTACCAGAGTCTGGTAATTGTATACAGTATATTGTAAAGTAATAAAGTATTATTAATATTAAGTAATGTAGAACTGTTAGTGGGGCGGATAAGTGCAGATTTTACCTTGAATCGTTCAAATGATGATACATGCACCAAATTTGGCATGAGTATCCGAGAGAGGCTATATTTTAAGGAAAAAATCAAAGAAGACAGAGACGTACTGTAATCTGATTTACGGGGGGAAGTTTTGTTTATTGGACAATTTTTATATATATATACTGTATAATCAGTATATATATATATATATAATAATATACAGTATAATATATATTATATATATATATATAATTATATACGGTATATATATATATACATAATTTCTTTAGCTTCCTCCGTAGATTTCCATCAAGTTTAAACAAATAAAATACCCAAGTTCCCCCTTCTAGATAATTTTGTAAATTTTTCGGTAGAAAGTTGTCCCAGCCGAAGGTCAGCTCCTCCTAAATTACAGGCTCGCTATCGCTTGCCAAGAAAAAATAGACCCCTAAATGGCACGAAACGTCCAAATGTTGACAAATAAATGGGGCAAAAAGTCTTAAAATCGCCAAACTAAGGGGTCGAACGTCTTAAATTCTGAAAACTATTGGGGCTAAACATGGGGGAGAAGGGGGCCAGAAACCCCTTTTATATCTCCTTTTAAGCCTGGTACGTATGGACTACTGCAGGTTATCCAGCTTACCAAAGTTCACTTCCCTGGATGGGACGTTACAAATGTCCACTAACTCTAGGTTCTTATTTACTGCTAGATGAACAGAGGCATATATATATATATATACAGTATATATATATATATACACGGTATAAAGAGACTGCTCATCCATCTCGCCAGGCCTTGGAATTGAACCTGGGACATTTCGAGCGTCAGTTGAATGCGTTAACATTGCACTACAGGGCATTCTGAGGTTGAGAGCGATAACACCGAATGGAAGCATGATTAACTGTACTTTGTCTTTGTTGAGTCCCCTGAGGTATTATTGTTGAATCAAAACACACAAAAGAAATTAGGCTGCTATTTAAAAACCAAACACTATTACTGTCACACTTTTCAACCACGTGATATCACTTAAGGGGAGATGGGTCGTCTTTCTGGTCCCCCTTCTTCCTTATATTTAGCTCCATTAGTTTAATTGTATGATGTTCGCCCCATTACTTTGGCAATATTAATACCTTTCGCCCCATTTCTTGGCCAATATTAAGACTTTTCGTGTCATTTAGGTTTCGATATTTTCCTGGCGAGCGATAGCGAGACTGTAATTTAAGAGGAACCGGCCTTCGGCCAGGACATTTTAATATAGAAAAATGTAAAATATATCTTGAAGGAGGGGGGGAGGGGGTAAGCTTGATGGAGGTCTAGCGAGGAAACTAAAAAATAATGATAAAAATATATATAAATGAGGACATAAATACGCTCGTCCCTCCTTAACAACAACCTAGTTCATTATACAATACACCCGTCCCTCCTTAACAACACCTAGTTCATTATACAATACGCCCGTCCCTCCTTAACAACACCTAGTTCATTATACAATACGCCCGTCCCTCCTTAACAACACCTAGTTCATTATACAATACGCCATCCCTCCTTAACAACACCTAGTTAATTATACAATACACCCGTCCCTCCTTAACAACACCTAGTTCATTATACAATACGCCCGTCCCTCCTTAACAACACCTAGTTCATTATACAATACGCCCGTCCCTCCTTAACAACACCTAGTTCATTATACAATACGCCATCCCTCCTTAACAACACCTAGTTCATTATACAATACGCCCGTCCCTCCTTAACAACACCTAGTTCATTATACAATACGCCATCCCTCCTTAACAACACCTAGTTCATTATACAATACGCCATCCCTCCTTAACAACACCTAGTTCATTATACAATACACCCGTCCCTCCTTAACAACACCTACAGTAGTTCATTATACAATACGCCATCCCTCCTTAACAACACCTAGTTCATTATACAATACGCCATCCCTCCTTAACAACACCTAGTTCATTATACAATACGCCATCCCTCCTTAACAACACCTAGTTCATTATACAATACGCCATCCCTCCTTAACAACACCTAGTTCATTATACAATACACCCGTCCTACCTTAACAACACCTAGTTCATTATACAATATGCCCGTCCCTCCTTAACAACACCTAGTTCATTATACAATACGCCATCCCTCCTTAACAACACCTAGTTCATTATACAATACGCCATCCCTCCTTAACAACACCTAGTTCATTATACAATACACCCGTCCCTCCTTAACAACACCTACAGTAGTTCATTATACAATACGCCATCCCTCCTTAACAACACCTAGTTCATTATACAATACGCCATCCCTCCTTAACAACACCTAGTTCATTATACAATACGCCATCCCTCCTTAACAACACCTAGTTCATTATACAATACGCCATCCCTCCTTAACAACACCTAGTTCATTATACAATACACCCGTCCTACCTTAACAACACCTAGTTCATTATACAAGATGCCCGTCCCTCCTTAACAACACCTAGTTCATTATACAATACGCCATCCCTCCTTAACAACACCTAGTTCATTATACAATACGCCATCCCATCCCTCCTTAACACCTAGTTCATTATACAATACGCCATCCCTCCTTAACACCTAGTTCATTATACAATACGCCATCCCTCCTTAACAACACCTAGTTCATTATACAATACGCCATCCCTCCTTATAACACCTAGTTCATTATACAATACGCCATCCCTCCTTAACAACACCTAGTTCATTATACAATACGCCATCCCTCCTTAACAACACCTAGTTCATTATACAATACGCCATCCCTCCTTAACAACACCTAGTTCATTATACAATACGCCATCCCTCCTTAACAACACCGAGTTCATTATACAATACACCCGTCCCTCCTTAACAACACCTAGTTCATTATACAATACGCCCGTCCCTCCTTAACAACACCTAGTTCATTATACAATACGCCATCCCTCCTTAACAACACCTAGTTCATTATACAGTACGCCATCCCTCCTTAACAACACCTAGTTCATTATACAATACGCCCGTCCCTTCTTAACAACACCTAGTTCATTATATAATACGCCATCCCTCCTTAACAACACCTACAGTAGTTCATTATACAATACGCCATCCCTCCTTAACAACACCTAGTTCATTATACAATACGCCATCCCTCCTTAACAACACCTAGTTCATTATACAATACGCCATCCCTCCTTAACAACACCTAGTTCATTATACAATACGCCATCCCTCCTTAACAACACCTAGTTCATTATACAATACGCCATCCCTCCTTAACAACACCTAGTTCATTATACAATACACCATCCCTCCTTAACAACACCTAGTTCATTATACAATACGCCATCCCTCTTAACAACACCTAGTTCATTATACAATACGCCATCCCTCCTTAACAACACCTAGTTCATTATACAATACGCCATCCCTCCTTAACAACACCTAGTTCATTATACAATACGCCATCCCTCCTTAACAACACCTAGTTCATTATACAATACGCCATCCCTCCTTATAACACCTAGTTCATTATACAATACGCCATCCCTCCTTATAACACCTAGTTCATTATACAATACGCCATCCCTCCTTATAACACCTAGTTCATTATACAATACGCCATCCCTCCTTAACAACACCTAGTTCATTATACAATACGCCATCCCTCCTTATAACACCTAGTTCATTATACAATACGCCATCCCTCCTTAACAACACCTAGTTCATTATACAATACACCCGTCCCTCCTTAACAACACCTAGTTCATTATACAATACGCCCGTCCCTCCTTAACAACACCTAGTTCATTATACAATACGCCATCCCTCCTTAACAACACCTAGTTCATTATACAATACGCCATCCCTCCTTAACAACACCTACAGTAGTTCATTATACAATACGCCATCCCTCCTTAACAACACCTAGTTCATTATACAATACGCCATCCCTCCTTAACAACACCTAGTTCATTATACAATACGCCATCCCTTCTTAACAACACCTAGTTCATTATACAATACGCCATCCCTCCTTAACAACACCTACAGTAGTTCATTATACAATACGCCATCCCTCCTTAACAACACCTAGTTCATTATACAATACGCCATCCCTCCTTAACAACACCTAGTTCATTATACAATACGCCATCCCTCCTTAACAACACCTAGTTCATTATACAATACGCCATCCCTCCTTAACAACACCTAGTTCATTATACAATACGCCATCCCTCCTTAACAACACCTAGTTCATTATACAATACACCCGTCCCTCCTTAACAACACCTAGTTCATTATACAATACGCCATCCCTTCTTAACAACACCTAGTTCATAATACAATACGCCATCCCTCCTTAACAACACCTAGTTCATTATACAATACGCCATCCCTCCTTATAACACCTAGTTCATTATACAATACGCCATCCCTCCTTATAACACCTAGTTCATTATACAATACGCCATCCCTCCTTATAACACCTAGTTCATTATACAATTTCATACTATTTGATCACCGAGTCTTCTTTCAAAATAATCAGCTATTATTTATGTTGAACAGGAATTAACCCCTTCTGTACCGGCGACGTATTTTCTATTAGATTTCAGCCACATTGAGACGATTTTATGAAGCTTAGGAAAGATATATGGTAGCTAACAGGCTTAATTGAGATAGTTTGTAGCCTTTTTATTGGTTGACGGCCTTCCTAAGCTGAATAAAATCGTGTAATAGTTGCTAGAATATAATGAAAAGGATGTCACCGGTACTGAATAGGTTAAAAAGGTAACAATGCAATTATTTTGAATTCGCAATTGTACTCGAATCATTAAATATAATTAAATGTATATGCATAATGAAAATAATACACTGTTTTTGTCGGGAATTTCTCGCAACGTGAAATCTTTTACGATTAATTTACATAAATGGCTGCCAATTCGCACTAATTGTTTTCCTAAAATTGCCAGAGAGAGAGAGAGAGAGAGAGATAATTGTTTTTATATAATTATATATGTGAATGTATGCTACTGAGTGGGCGAATGACTATGTTGAGTACAAACATTAGCATGGTTTAGATTTGATGTTTACATAAGAAACAAAACAAATAATTACCTATGAATACGAAATATAAAACAGTAAGGTTCAGTTGAATATGAACCGTTAAGCGCTAAAAAAATAAAAAAAATAAACGATATATTAAGAGAACAGTGTTAGGCCAAACTTTAAACAAAAATAGAGAGGGTATACATACTATACAATAAAGTACGAAAAGAAACTGAAAGGATATTTATTTACTGAGTGAAAAGCGGTGTCGCAGTGGCCGTGTTGTTCAGGCTCATAGAATACAGATTGGATAGAGGAGAAAGCGTGACGTCACACGGTTATTTTGCCTCGCGTCCTAGGGATTTGGTGGCAGGACTGCTGTAGGGCATACAACCAAAACACCTCAGTCGTTTTTCTTAGATACTCCTTGATTCTGTGCGCCTGGCTTGTTTGCAGTGTTACCAAAGTTAAGGGAAATTCCGCAAAATGAGGGGGCAATAGATTAAAGAGGGAACGTCTTTAAGAGTGATTTAATGTTGGTAAAAACACTTGTAAATTATTTAAAATAAAATAGATATATAAAAGCAAGAAGAAACTATTCGGAATACATAATTATACAATATAACAAAAATACTTACATATGATGTAAACTGTATAACTACAAGCAACACAACAAGAATTCAAATGTAATTTTGAATATATATTATTAGTTACATATTATGTACTGTAGATGTTAATTTATAAAGTTACAATAAAACAAGACATTTCACGAAATACGTTCATAGGTTATACTTATGACATCTAGGGATATTTTGTCCCAGCATGTTTGACGTTGGCAACTCCCCACTCTCACAACAACAATGGTGGGGTAGAAGAGACGTGGCTGTGAACCTCATCATAATTTCGACAATTTCACGATGATCTGGCCATTACAGTAGCCTCTACTTATGTTTATTTAACTCTGTCATGTCTATAGAGTCTCTGGATAGCGTAGAATTGATTATTAATAGCGTTATTAGTACAAGGTAGGGATTATTACGAATTAATGGGGACCCTCCCGTTTTCTTTTGCGATCGTGCTGCCATCTCTCGAACGCGCGGCTGGCTCGCTATTTTCAGATTTGTAGCGTCTTTCTTTCCACTCTGTCCAATCTGTACTCTATGTTCAGGCTGGGCTTTAATTTATTTATAGAAATAGATTCTGAGGTGTTTAGGTCATAGCGTAAATGGCATGTGATTAGTATCTGGAAGTTTGTGGAAGAGAAACGTTGATCAAACTGGTGAGAGTGATCTCGGAGAAAGGCTTAGAAATCAACCTGCCTGTCTGAATAGATTTACCTTGGTGCTCCCGGATACGGTGAAGCAACCAACATGAGGTGGAACCCACGTATCTAGTGGTACAGCTAGAGCAGGTGAACTGCTAAACCACATTGGAATGCAGGTTCGTAGCAAGAGAAGAAGGTATGATTAGGAGTAGTGGGCGTACACATTAATTCCATTATGTGTATTGTAATTCCATATTTAAACCCACTATCTTGTAGTTTGAAAGATCCTCTACACCTTGATATACAGTTAAGTATGTGGCAGAATATGTATAAGTTTACATATACTTGTAAATACAGTCCTCCTCTACCACTCTTCTCTTCGCCAACATGTAAACAAACCCAGAGTCGATATACGCTTCAAGTCGCTGTGTAGACATCCGAACACAGGGTTTATCGTGACGTCATCTTAATAAATAAAGGTCAATGTTTGTCTGTCAGTTACCCTACCTTTGTTACTAAACTCCTCTCACAGTTTTGGTGCCAGGTGGACTGAATTTAAATCTAATAATGCATCACGTCTACTAGCTGGCATATCCAGGACTCTTTCACATATGCATTTTTTATTATCAAAAATATCTCGATCTGAAAGATTTTCTAAAACATTATAATTGCCAATTGGGTAATTTTTTGGAAAATATTAAGGAAACCACCCACCAATTATTTTCATTATTTTTTGTTTAGTTTTAGTTTATTTGCATCAATATATAGTGCTTGACATTAGTTTCAACCTCCGCAAAAATCGTTTTCCCCTTTATCCAACGATCTTAAGATCCCTCCACACTATCGGGCGCCCTGCCCGATAGTGTGGAGGGCTATGAAGATCAGGGAAAATGTGGGGTTAAAGACATAAAAAGGCGATATAATGGCTTTTATGATGAAAGTTGGCTCGGGTTTTGTTGTTTTTCAACTTGAGAAAACCCCAAAATGAAAAAACCCGAGCCAAGTTTTGGCAAAAGTTGGCTCGGATTTTAAGATTTTTCAGCTGCATAAAAGACAGCAAGTGCAAAAAAGAAGTTGGCTCGGGTTTTCTTGTTTTTCAACTTAAGAAACCCCCAAAATGAAAAAAAAAAACAAAAAAGTAAAGTTTTGGCAAAAGTAGTTTGATGATACATGGGATAGAAAATGAACTTAACCAGTAAGCTCATTAGCCATTATCCAACAATTAAGCAACATTAAAGATTTTAGCCTAACCTACCAACCTTACCTAACCTAACCTAGTATTATGGGTGGGGGCTGCCGCCCCCACACCCCCGCTGGTTGGATAGTACATTGGATAGAAAATTAGGTAAATTCCTAGTGTTAATTAGACTGAAAGGCAGGGAGAAAGAGGTCCGCCGAGTCGTGTTGTGTGCCGTCTATGGGGAGGAGAACCATGGACAAATATCGTTACAGGTTACAGGTTCTAGGTTCTGTATCTCCCTTAATCAAATTTTTCGAGGGTTGACACTTATTTTAACATGGAGTATAGGTTATATTACATCCTAAATGAAATTTAAAAAATCTGTGAAAATTCTTGGGTTGTTTATATAATAGAAGTTACTGTGGGACACGTAATATGTTGAAGGGGGAGTTCTGCCCCCTCTAAACACCCGTCACTTATGTCATCATAATCTGTTGTACTTCATAGGGGGTCCAATTAAGGATAAAGTGAATTAATAGACGAAATTAGGCCGCAAACTACAATAACATAGCGGCCCGCCGTTTATGGGGGACTTTTTACACATCATGTTCAATGTTAATTTTCTCCCTTAATCGATTTTTCCAAATTATCAAACTTACATAAAAATGAAGTACAGTTTATAGGGATTCCAACATGCATTTCAAAATTGTCATGAAAATTGGTGGGTGGTTTGCTTAATATATACCAATTTTTTTGAAAAGACTCGCAGCGTTATTATACATAATTTATTATGGAAAGTGAAGCTCTATGGAATCCTTATAATATACTCACATAGATTCCACTGTGGAAGAATAGTTTTGATAGTTAACTATAGTTTTGATGTAAATACTACCGCAACTACGAATCTTGTTTCCGAGACCTAGTATATTAACCTAGCCAAACAACCTAACCTAACCTAACCCTAGAGTGCCCTAGACCCAGTACGTGGGATACAACACTAGCCCTTGCAAGTTGCATGCCAGCTACTGTGGGTTCATATATTAGACATACAATAACATCTTTGTAGAACATAACACTTTACCGTAGCGAGTGTACTCCATTTCGAACACTTTTTGTAAACATGAACACGTCCGTAGCAGAGCTCTCAAGATTGCGGGACTGAGTTTGTTTACGCGCGGGACTATTATATCGACAAAATCGAGTTACAAAACTTATCAAAACTATTCTACCACAACGGAATCTATGTGAGTATATTATAAGGATTCCATAGAGCTTCACTTTCCCTAATAAATTATGTATAATAACGCTGCGAGTCTATTCGCGATAATTATCGCCAATTGTAGACCCTATTGGTTTATCATAAGAATAAGTTATTAATGGATTGAACATTTTACAACCATCTGGTAGTTTAAATTTAACAAATTTATAATTAATTATACTATATATTAATGAATTAGGAAAATGTAATGTATGTATATATATCGCATAAAATGTTGGTTATAATTTAGTTTCAATTTACGGGGTCTCTGGATACACTAAAGACTCTTACACCACCTCTTGCTCCTCCTCTCCCTCCATGTCCACCTCCTCTTTGTCAATTCCTCAGATTCTTGGAAATGTTGTCGTGTACTGAAGGAAGTTGGACATACTAGGGAGTATTGGGGTGTGCACCAACAGACCTTTACATGTGTGCGAGTATTAACCCCTTCTGTAACGGTGCCGTCCTGTTAACTTTATTATGGGTACTATTAGACGGTTTTATTCAGCAGTAAAAAGGGCCTCCAGCAATATACAGGTTTCGAACTATCTCCCTTAACCCTTATTTAGCGGGCTAGGCAGTTTATTTATATGTACCGCCCAGAGGGGTGTTTTTAGCCAAAATAGGGCTGTTTACGTGATAATTTTCATGCCTAAATAAGACCCAGAACGTAAAACAAATATCTATCCCTGAAAGGGCATAAACAGAGCTTTCGAATGACACCTTAACGATCCTTTTATGATGGCTAGTTTTCTTGCAACAACCGTGCAACGCGAGTGCAAAAAGCATGTAATTAGGCACTTTCCCCATACAATTCCGTATATAGCGAGTGAGAGAGGGAGGGAGGAGGTGGGATTCGTGTCAGTAGGTTCGCCGCGGTGGTCTGGAGCAGTCATACGCTCGCCACTCTCCTGCCACCACTTGTCTCTCTCTCTCAGCAACATTACGTGCTGAAATTGCCACACGACCTATGTCGCGCACCGCCAGATAGTCCAGATTTATTTAACTCGACTTATGTTGCGCCCCGACACTTAGGGGTTAAGGGGAGATGGGCTATTTATTTGCTTAGTGTTTGGAATTTCTTAATATTATTTAGTTTCCTCCCTAGACCTCCATCAAGCCTTAAAAGACACCCCTTAGACCCCCATTCAAAATAAATTTTTACATTTTTATGTAGAAAAATGTCCCAGCCGATAGCCGGTTACTCATAAAAATACAGGCTTGCTATCGCTTGACAGGAAAAAAATCGACACCTAAATGGCACGAAAGGTCTTAATATTGACAAAGAAATGGAGCATAAAATCTTAAAATCGCCAAACTAATTGGCCGAATGTCTAAAATTCTAAAAAAAAAACAATGGGGCTAAACACGAGGGAGAAGGGTTGCCAGAAAGAACTGCCCATCTCCCCTTAACCCTTTTAACTACTACAGATCATTCTTAAACCGTACAAAATCGTCCACATATAGCAAGAATACAGCCTAAAAGACATCTCCGGTACTGAATGGGCTAATCGTCCACATATAGCAAGAATACAACCTAAAAGACATCTCCGGTACTGAATGGGCTAATCGTCCACATATAGCAAGAATACAACCTAAAAGACATCTCCGGTACTGAATGGGCTAATCGTCCACATATAGCAAGAATACAACCTAAAAGACATCTCCGGTACTGAATGGGCTAATCGTCCACATATAGCAAGAATACAACCTAAAAGACATCTCCCGTACTGAATGGGCTAATCATCGAGTTTTTGGGTTCACATACATATATAAATATAAATTATTATGTGTTTTCCACCAACCATTCTTATTCTGTCCATCTCTCCAACCCAACAATTAAACAAAATTCTTAGTTTTCTTCTACTCAACAAGTGAACTCTGGAACTCCCTCCCTCAATCAATCTTTCCTTCATCCTATGACTTAAACTGTTTTAAAACTTTGTGTGCCCAGTCAATTTGACCCTAGCGTACCTTGAATATGGCTCTTTGTCACTCTTCCGGCTCTGGGGGAGACACTCGTTACAGGCATCCTGCCTTTTGGCTCCTGCCTACACATGGAAAAAAAAACTTTCCTAATGCCGACAGAACCACAGCCTGACTTGTGGGCATCCCTCAGTGACTTTGTTTTTACTTTACTCTTGTGTATCTTATATTTATTTTAACTATTATGTATTGGAACAATACATCAGGTATACACGGGCGTACCATGCCCATTTACAGATTCCTACTTAGTACAGAGGCATGGTTCACCCGTGCATCGAGTTTTGTTTGCATGTGTACAGAAAATCCTCAAATAGAACTATATAATAAAGGGTGAAGATTTACGGATCTTTTCTTTCTCTGTGTATGAAGGAGGCAAAGAGCAAAGCTGCCTTTAATAAATCCCCCCCCCCCCAAGTTGAAAGAGTGAAACGGCCAAATTCAAGGTACGTTAGAGTCAAAACGTCTGAACACAGGGAGCTTGAAGCAGTTTAAGTCATAGGATGACGGAAAGACAGATTGAGGGCGAGAGTTCCAGAGCATACTTGTTGAGTAGAATAAAGACTGGGAAAATCAGTTCACTCTTGGATTAGAGCGTTGAACATAATTGGGGTGGGAATGTGTTGAAAGGCGGGTGCCCCCTACTCTCCAGAAGGGAGGAGGTTTATACTAAGAATGCTTTGAAGAAATCCATCCAATATTTAACCGTTCACAACGATATTGCATTAACCATATTACCTTATCTTTCCATGTAATATTTAATTATTGCCGTCAATATCAATCAATTTTTAAATCATGAATTACATAATCTCCACTATTAAAAATGTTATGCCCTGTTTTTCTACAGGTTTAACTTGGGTAATGTGATTTCTAACTGACTGGGTATATAAGGCTGCATGCACAATACAAGGTATGAGGAATAGAGAACACAAAAGAAACACACGGTAACAAGACACACGATCACGTTTACTAATATACCACTGCTGAATACTCGTGCAAGACAATATGATAGAAATGAACAACACTAGCATAAGTGGATCTGGATGGAGCCTACTCTCCCACTTCCAACGTTCAGGTATTAATCTTCTGATCACTGGCTTATTTAACAGGTTTATATACTGGAGACCATCAATGTTACTTATAGATTCATATTCACTGTTAGATTTATTACTGGTAGCTCTGGTGCACAAGTAATAGTTCACAGACTAGATTAGACACACGTATTTTAGAGCACAGGAATTCTAGTAACCTCAGGGGGGTACTGATCTAAGTTTTATATTCTTATGGCAGAAATACGTAGAACACAAATCAGTGGGCGAACGTTAGATATCACTAGGGTTTTACTCCTATGTAATAATATCTGGATAAAGGTAATTACGAGAGTTAATGTCGCCTGTTAATTAATAAACACTGATACGCTTAGCACTTCCCAACTGGAATGGTTATATAAATTACACTGGGCAAAGTTATAGCCACTTCGTAGAAATATTAATAAGTGAATCTCTAAATAGCACTGTAACAATTTGAAGTACTGATAGAGTGAATCTTGGGTGGTATCTGATTGGTCTGGTCCTGGTTATCTTGCGTCCATGATGTTGGGGGCTAACGACTGGTTCCGCGGCCGTCCAGGGTGTCCATATGTACGAAGTTCTCAAATACGTGGACAGGTCCTTCTATCCAAATCTGCCACGGAGTCTGCCAGCTCTGGAACTCACTTCTCAGCAACAAAACAAGGATAGAGCTCAAGGTTAACTCTGGTGACCAACCTGGGTTGGTGTCTATCTTTCAACTGATTTTACTGGGGGCTGGAGCTGGGTTTATAGGCTCGGTTTTGGGCCCTGTAGGCCATAGGGATTGTTATGCCCTGTTTTTCTACAGGTTTAACTTGGGTAATGTGAGTTCTAAATTGACTGGGTATATAAGGCTGCATGCACAATACAAGATATGAGGAATAGAGAACACAAAGAAACACATGGTGGCAAGTTACATGATCACGTTTATTGATATACCACTGCAGAATACTTGTGTAAGACAATACAATAGAATTGAACAACACTAGCATAAGTGGATCTGGATGGAGCCTAGTCTCCCACTTCCAACGTTCAGGTATTAATCTTCTGATCACTGGCTTCGATTCCACAGGTTTATATACCGAAGACCATCAATGTTACTTATAAATTCATATTCACTGTTAGATTTATTACTGGTAGCTCTGGTGCACAAGTAGTAGTTCACAGACTAGATTAGACACGCGTATTTTAGAGTACGGGAATTCTAGTAACCTCAGGGGGTACTGATCTAAGTTTTATATCCTTGTTTCAGAAATACATAGAACGCAAATCAGTGGGCGAACGTTAGATATCACTAGAGTTTTAATATCTGAATAAGGTAATTACGAGAGTCAAGGTCGCCTGTTAATTAAAGAGCACTGATCGCTTAGTACGTCCCAAATGGAATGGTTAAGTATGAATTACACTGGGCAAGGTCTTAGCCACTTCGTAGAAATATTAATTAGTGAATCTCTTAAACAGCACAGTAATATGTAGTACTGCTAAAGGGAATCTTGGGTAGCATCTGATGGGTCTGGTCCTGGTTATCTTGCGTCCATGATGTTGGGGGCTAACGACTGGTTCCGCGGCCGTCCAGGGGGGCCATATGTGTGAAGTTCTTCAATACGTGGGCAGGTCCTTCTATCCAAATCTGCCACGGAGTCTGCCGGCTCTGGGATCTCACTCCGGAACAACACAAGGGCAGAGCTAGAAGTTAACTGCAGGGTAGTGACCCCTGGTTGGTGTCTAGCTTTCAACTGATTTGACTGGGGGCGGGAGTTAGATTTATAGGCTCGGTTCTGGACCCTGTAGACAGTAGGGATCTCGAGTCTTATGGACTTAATTGAGCTCTCAATAGATATGGGGACTAGGTAAGATGGTATTTACTGTTGTGGCACAGGGCTATAGGAAGCCTTTATATTTTCATATAACTGAGCCTTAGTAAGAGGTACTATTTTGGCTATACTGGACTTATTTAGGGGAGAGAGACTGGATCTACTTTGCGAGGAGGATGGGGACAGTTGTGATAGGAGCGTCTCTCTAGATTGTTCAATCTTCATTCTATGGTATAGCTGAGGTGCTAATTTAGTGATCAGAGCATGCAAGAAAGGTAAATGGTTTATTGTGAGTTAATAGAGGTTAGTAAAGGTGTTAGTCATGCATGGTTAGTTCATTGATAGGAAGAATTCCTGTGCTACCTGGCAATGACTCGAAAGTCAAAACAGGGGCCAGGTATACCTCCGCGGGGGTGGGGGTCTCCCTCCTCGGGTGGGCAAAAAGGGGGAGCTGGGCGCCCTCTCTCTGTGATAGTCGTCCGGCGGCTGTGGCTAGGGGCTTGCCATATCACCAGTGTTTGTAATAACCCTCTGTGTATGAGACAGATGTGGGTGTCCTTAATACCAAAACCGAAGGTGCCTTAGCTAGCTGGTTTTACTCGGCTGGTTGTTAATTGTAGGGTTTGCTGGATGTGGTGGAGACTGGGTTGCTAACTCTGCCACATTTATCTGGAAGTATGGCAATAGAAGTTAGTTACTGGCGGGGCGGCTAGCCTCGCACCGACGACCATTGGGTGCAGGGTTGTGAATGTGTTGTAAGAGAATAGATGGCATGCAAGGGGCTAGTAAAGTTCTAATGTTTTTCTGGCCTACTAAGTGAAGGTAGGCTGGATAGGAGTATATATAAAAAAGGTTGGAGAGCGTTAGCAACGGACAATTCAAGGATCTTCAAGAGGTATGAGAGAGAGGCTAGGTCGGACAAGAGTCGAGAAGCGCGGGTGTTTTAATGAGAGGGGGGGGAGAGTTCAAGGGCTACAGGGAAATTTTGCCCCTAAGGTCCCTGGGCGTGGGGGTGGCATTAGGCTACAATTGATATGGAAGTTTGAAAAGGTAGTAGAATACGTTAGCCAAATGCTACCGGGGAATGCAACTATGGGGTGGTATATGAGTCTGGGAAAGATAGAGTTATGCGATCAGTCAGAGGGTTATGGATACTATTAGTTGGCCCTGGGAACTGCGTTTTCTATTAAATATAAAATACCAACCACAGCGGCAGTTCGTAGGGGTACTTCGTTATTGTTTTCGGGGTACTTATGACAGATACTGGTAACCAGGTTATCTTATACAATCTCTGGTTGTGGTAAGAGGTGTAAGACACGAAGTAAATTGGCGTAGTGTGGACTGTGGATACGAAAGAGGCAAGGGGAAGACGTATGACAATTGTGGAAAGTAAATGGAAAAAGGTGAACACAATGGCGGATAAAAATACTTAACCTAAGGATTGAATACATAGATTTATGGGGCGATGGGTCTTCAGAAGCTTAGTCTGGCAAGACAAGATGTTAGGGAATGTTAATATTAATACTTAGTTACTAGAGGAACAATGCAAGGGGCGACTGAGCACGGGTTACATATATCTATACTCGTCATGGAAAATGATATACGAGGTCTAGGGACAAGCGTGGGTGTTTGAACTTCTAAGATATATAACATCTACTTCTCGGATGTAAGAACATACATAGATATAATTATGGCTGTCTGATGTGTTGGCATTGGCTCAACGTCGGGACAGGGCATATTTTTAATATGAATGTATATTCCTGTTCATCATCTTTGTAGCAAGGACAGTGCCGCTATGTCGTATCAATGCTGGTGGCAGTTAATATTATAGACTTAGTTACTAGAGGAACAATGCAAGGGGCGACTGGGCACGGGTTACATATATCTATACTCGTCATGGAAAATGATATACGAGGTCTAGGGACAGCGTGGGTGTTTTAACTTCTAAGATATATAACATCTACTTCTCGGATGTAAGAACATACATAGATATAATTATGGCTGTCTGATGTGTTGGCATTGGCTCAACGTCGGAACAGGGCATGGGTGTTTTTAATATGAATGTATATTCCTGTTCATCATCTTTGTAGTTAGGAGTGTAGGACACGAGAGGGTTAGTGTACGCGAGGTGTGGAAAATGGTCAGTTTAGAAAAGGTAAGTGGGTGCGTCCTGGAGCTGTTTAGCCCTTCGGGCTTGGGCCTGTCTAAAATGGCTGGCTCGGTTAGCTGGTCCTTTCGTTCTGTGGACCTTTCCTTTGGTGTTTCTGTGTGGTGTTCGTTCATGGCTTCTGTGGTGGGCTTCTCGTTCTGGGGCATTTTAGGGATCTCGAGTCTTATGGACTTATTTGAGCTCTCAATAGATACGGGGACTAGGTAAGGTGGTGATTACTGTTGTGGCACATGGCTATAGGGACCTTTCATAATGTGATATAACTGAGCCTTAGTAAGAGGTACTATTTTGGCTATACTGGAAGTATTTAGGGGAGAGAGACTGGATCTACTTTGCGAGGAGGATGGGGACAGCTGTGATAGGAGCGTCTCTCTTAGATTGTTCAATCTTCATTTTATGGTATAGCTGAGGTGCTAATTTAGTGATCAGAGTATGCAAGAAAGGTCAATGGGTTATTGTGAGTTAATAGAGGTTAGTAAAGGTGTTAGTCATGCATGGTTAGTTCATTGATAGGAAGAATTCCTGTGCTACCTGGCAATGACCCAGAAGTCAAAACAGGGGTCAGGTATACCTCCGCAGGGGTGGGGGTCTCCCTCCTCGGGTGGGTAAAAAGGGGTAGCTGGGCGCCCTCTCTCTGGGATGGTCGTCCGGCGGCTGTGGCTAGGGGCTTGCCATATCACCAGTGTTTGTAATAACCCTCTGTTTATGAGACAGATGTGGGTGTCCTTAATACCTAAACCGAAGGTGCCTTGGCTAGCTGGTTTTAATCGGTTGGTTGTTAATTGTATGGTTTGCTGGATGTAGTGGAGACTGGGTTGCTAACTCTGCCACATTTATCTGGAAGTATGGCAATAGAAGTTAGTTACTGGCGAGGCGGCTAGCCTCGCACCGACCACCATTGGGTGCAGGGTTGTAAATGGGTTGTAAGAGAATAGATGGCATGCAAGGGGTTAGTAAAGTTCTAATGTTGTTCCGGCCTACTAAGGGAAGGTAGGCTGGATAGGAGTATATAATATATAAAAGGTTGGAGAGCGTTAGCAACGGAAAAATCAAGGGTCTTCAAGAGGTATGAGGGAGAGGCTAGGTCGGACAAGAGTCGAGGAGCGCGGGGTGTTAATGAGAGGGGGAAGTTCAGGGGGCTACGTGGAAATGTGACCCTAAGGTCTCCGGGCGTGGGGGTGGCATTAGGCTACAGTTGATTTTGGAGTTTGAAAGGACAGTGAAAGTACGTTAGCCAAATGCTACCGGGGGATGCAACTATGGGGTGGTATATGAGTCTGGAAAAGATAGAATCATGTGGACTGTGGGGCTGTGGGGGGAGATTTTTTTTTTTTTTTTTTTTTTTTTTTTTTTTTTTAAAGAGACAATGAACGGAGGAAGGAAAAACACAGATAAAACAAAAAGGTCCATGTGCCTAAAGGCATCCTCCATTCATAAAATGTTTGTAACAACTGGATTTAAACATTTGTAGATTGTAAGTTTGTGGAAAGCAATTCGAGGGAAGTGAATTCCAAAGAGTAGTAGTTCTAGAGATAAATGAATTTTGATAAGCAGATGTTCTGCATTGTGGAGGAGAAAGTGTAAATTCATGGGCGCTCTCAGCTGCCCTAGTTCTCCGGGGAAAGATGTGGAGAGGCGGCACAATTGAAGCAAGTTCCTCGGAACAATTGCTGTGAAAATATCTGTAGAATAATGCAAGGGATGCAACGTTTCTTCGTATGGATAATGTAGGAAGGTCCTGTGTGATTGCAGTGTTATTGATTAATCTAATAGCTTTGTTTTTAATTTTGTCCAACTGCCTCAATGCAACCACTCCACTTCCACTCCACAGAGGTGAACAGTAATCCATCTGAGAACGCACATGACTTTTATATTAGACCAGTCAAAGTAGGGCTGGACTTAGAACAAATTGCAATAGAAGGTTTTTTGGCTTTAACTTGTTTATTAGGTCCCTCTGATGAACATATAAAAAGTCTCCAACTTTTGGACACCGGGAAAGTGGTTAATTTGCATAAATTCAAGATGGCCGCCGTCCAAAGCTTCAATTTACAGATAACTTTTTTCTGGTTGCTCCTAGACCCTATAAATGTATTACAAACAACGTTTTTTGGCTTTAACTTGTTTATTAGGTCCCTCTGATGAACATATAAAAAGTCTCCAACTTTTGGACACCTGGAAAGTGGTTAATTTACAGCCAAAAAACCTTACAGCCAAAAAACCTTCTATTGCAATTTGTTCTAGGTCAAGCCCTACCTTTACTGCACATTATTGTCTATTACATTTTGCCTAGGCCTATACTAATCCCATCATCTTGTTTCTTGTTTCAACAGATTGGTGCGACATCTACCGAAGCCATGGAAGAAGAGGTGGTGCATAATCCCTGCGGCATTTGCTCAAACACGTTAGACGAAGGAGAAACAGTCAAGCTGAGGGCGAAGGGAGCAGATACTATCAACAAGGCCAGTACTGAACGTGGAACGCCATCAATTACCGTGTCCGAGGGCCAAACGGTGCACATTGATTGCCGAAAGAAGCATGTCAATACGAAGCCAAATAGAATTCCTGGGAAGCAGAAGAAACGTCCTGAAAAACCTGCTCTTCGTTCTCAGACACCAGACTTTTGTTTTACAGAGAACTGCTTTTTTTGTGGTACAAAAATCTATTTGGACACAAAGCATGATTCAGAAGAAGTGTATCCAGTACGCACCTTCAACTTTCAAAGGACAATACTTTCTGCATGTGATGCCAGGGCTGATGAGTGGGCTGACACTGTTAGAGGCCGAATTAACTTTGCACGCGATCTTCCAGCAGCTGACGCAATATATCACAAGCAGTGCAGCTCAAATTTCCAGACACATAGGCAGATCCCCTCCAAATATCGTGATTCCGCAGACAGTGAACCTCCTCGCAAGGGTCGCAAAGTAGATGCCTCACGAGAGGAAGCATTTCTACTCGCAATCGAGGACCTAGTCAGTGGCAATGATGATGAACAGACTACAGTGGTTGATCTCGTTGATAGAATGTCCCAGTTGTGCCCTGATGTTGAAGCGTATAGTGTAAAATACATGAAACAGAAACTTATTTCATATTTTGGGGATGAACTGGTTATTAGTAACGTGCATGGACGCAGCGATGTTGTAACTGTCAAAGAAAGTGCTGCAAAGATTTTGCAACAATTCAAAGACTCACCACAGACTGATGATGAGGAAGCAGAACAAAGAAAGATAGTCAGGGCTGCGGCACGGTTGATCAAATGTAGATGAGGAAAGTGACGCATGCAAGGACTTCCAGGAGGCTGCAGATCTTTTGGATAAGCTGTTGCGTGAAGACGTTTCACCGGATGAAGTCTGCAGTAAAGACGTTTTCAACAGAATTTCTGAAAAACTTAAAGCTGAGAAGAGCTCCTTAGCAGAGCATAAGATGGGAAAGCTATGGATTCAATACATGGACATGATTGACCTGCTGCGTCGCTTCCTGAGGGCACTGAGAATGGGCGATTTCCTACTGTACCTCGGAACACTCCAGGAGATGTTGCCGTACTTTGCAGCGTGTGGTCATAACAATTATGCCAAGTCAGCCCATGTGTACATTCAAGACATGATTGAACTTGAGCAGCTCAACCCAGACATGTTCTGTCAATTGAACTCCGGTCTATTTGTGATCCGCCGAAGTGATCGGCTGTGGGCAGGACTGCCAAGCGACTTGGTTATAGAGCAGGTTTTGATGCGCTCTTTGAAAACGAGTGGTGGATTGACACGTGGTAGGGGCATGGAGGAAACGCAACGCCTGCGCTGGTTACTTGCTATGCCAGCCTGCGCTGAGGTGAGTGAAGTTATGCAAGAACTGACAGGGAAGCATTTCCACACCTCTGAGCAGCACAAAGAAATGACTGAAGCAGGCCGTGAACGAGATAGGAAGGACACAGAGAAGGTTCTCGCATTCTTCAAGGATTATGATCCATTTCAAGAATCAAATGAACTCAGGAATATTGCCAACGGTGTGACAGGACCAGCCTCGGCCAATCCTCATTTACTGTATGAGGTTGGTATGAACATTGTGCAGAAGATGGAAGGTAGCAATGCTTTTGACTTTTCATTTAGGAAGAAAGATCAAGTTGAGTCGTTGGGTGCAAAGGTTACAATCAGTGCTGAAAAAGTACCAATCGACCCACAGCTCCTTTTCCAGAGGCTCCTCATCTTTGCTAATAACAGGGACTTAGGTGTTGAAGAGGTCTTTGCGTATGAGTTGTCTAGCTACCCTACTGCTCTGTTCGATAAGTGGGGGAGGCTCAGGGAAGCCAATAAACCACAGCTAGGAGATGAGATAGCTGCTGTTGTTCCCAAGTCGTCATTGGAATCATTTGAGGAAGAAAGGACTGTGACCCATGTTCTGGATGGTGGTTCCTTATTGCAAAGGATTCCATGGAAGAAGGGTGACACATTTGAGGACATTGCAAGCATGTACATGAAGCATGTTTCCAAAAACTTTCTCAACCCGGTGGTTGTATTCGACGGTTATAAATCAGGACCTACTACCAAGGACATGACACACAATCGACGATCAAAAGGAGTCTTTGGTCAAAAGGTGATGTTCACTCCAACCATGCCCCTTCGGTCAAAAAAGGAAAACTTCTTGTCAAACTCGGACAATAAGCAAAACTTCATTGACTTATTGTGTGAAACATTCAAGGCAAATGGAATTGACTGTGTCAATGCGCCAGCAGATGCAGATGTCATGATTGCGAAGAAGGGAATTGAGCATGCAAGGGAAACCGTGACATATGTGATAGGTGAGGACACAGACTTGTTGGTGCTGTTGTGTCATTATGCGGAACGAGGGATGAATGATTTGTACTTCAAGTCGAGCAAGGAAGGTGGGAAATGTTGGCATATTAACTCAGTAGCAGAAGCTCTCGGTGAAAGCATCTGTCGTGTCCTGCCAGTTGTCCATGCACTCTGTGGATGTGACACAACCTCACGACTGTATGGTATTGGTAAAGGGGCTGCCTTGAGGAAAGTGAGGGAAGACAACGGTTTCTTGAAATGTATAGAAGCATTCTGTTGCCAAAGTGGAAGTAAAGACGCGATATCATCAGCTGGTGAAAAGGCCTTGGTTTATTTGTACGGGGGAAAAGGAAATGACACCCTTGACGGACTGCGAAAGACAAAGTTTTGCAACAAGGTGGCAAAAAGTTCAACTACCGTTGAAGTTCACAGCCTTCCCCCAACAACCGATGCAGCCAAATACCACTCGTTCCGAGTTTATTGTCAGGTCCAGGAATGGATGGGGAACTGTGTGGACCCCGAGAAATGGGGCTGGTGTCTGCGGAAGGGACAGCTTGAACCGAAGACGATGGATTCGCCAGTGGCTCCTGATTCACTACTGAAATTGGTCAGATGTCAGTGTAAGGGCAACTGTGACACTCAACGCTGTAGTTGCAAATGGAATGAGCTTGAATGTTCCAGTGCATGTGGTCAATGTAAAGGACTCTGTCAAAATAGCAACTTTGATGCAAGCACCGATGACCCAAGTGAATACGAACTCCTATCATGAATTACATAATTGGCTCTGAATGACGTCATACTACGTCATGGTTTTTTTTTTTTTTTTTATAAAAAAGAGGGACAACAGGTCAAAAAACCCATACAAGCACAAAGTGCCTGTGTCACCCATTGTGAAAGAGACAGTTCAGCCTGTCTGTAAGGTTTTTCGGCTGTAAATTAACCACTTTCCAGGTGTCCAAAAGTTGGAGACTTTTTATATGTTCATCAGAGGGACCTAATAAACAAGTTAAAGCCAAAAAACGTTGTTTGTAATACATTTATAGGGTCTAGGAGCAACCAGAAAAAAGTTATCTGTAAATTGAAGCTTTGGACGGCGGCCATCTTGAATTTATGCAAATTAACCACTTTCCCAGTGTCCAAAAGTTGGAGACTTTTTATATGTTCATCAGAGGGACCTAATAAACAAGTTAAAGCCAAAAAACCTTCTATTGCAATTTGTTCTAGGTCCAGTTAAATGATTGCTAGATTTACTGGACTAATATTACGGCCAACTGCTCGTCAGTGAAGAATTCTCGAACTCTGTACAGGAGTCCCAGTTTTTTAGAGGCATTCTTAGCAATGCTTCTAACATAATGTGTCCAGCTCAAGTTAGTAGTTAAAACTATTAGTAGTTAACTGTAGGTGTGTGCTTGACTGTGGATAAAGTAGGGAAAAACATGGTGTATTATTACTCGTCAATACGAGGGGTTATGGACCTATTATTTGACACGATTTCTTGTACGTCTAGTTGTCCCTGGGAACTGCGTTTTCTATGAAATATAGACCAAGGAAAAGCGGCAGTTCGTAGGGGTACTTCGTTATTGTTTCGAGGTACTATGATAGACAATGGAAAAGAAAGGTTATCTATACAATCTCTGGTTGGGGTAAGCATTAAGTTATAGCATGGTGGCTAACATCTTTAGTCATGGCTGTCTGGCGGGCTGGCATTGGCTCAACCTCGGGACAGGGCATGGGTGTTTTAATATGAATGTGTATTCTTGTTCATCATCATGTAGGGAGAGTCTGGTGGGTAAGAGGTGTAGGACATGAAGCAAAATGGAGTACTGTGGACTGTGGATACGAAGGAGGTGATTGGAAGACGTATAACAATTGTGGAAAAGTAAATGGAAAAGATGAACACAATGGCGGATAAAGATAACTAACCTAAGGATTGAATACATAGATTTATGGGGGCGATTGGTCTTCAGAAACTTAGTCTGGCAAGACAAGGTATTTTAGGGTATGTTGATATTAATAACTAACCTAAGGATTGAATACATAGATTTATGGGGGCGATTGGTCTTCAGAAACTTAGTCTGGCAAGATAAGGTATTTTAGGGTATGTTGATATTAATAACTAACCTAAGGATTGAATACATAGATTTATGGGGGCGATTTGTCTTCAGAAACTTAGTCTGGCAAGACAAGGTATTTTAGGGCATGTTGATATTAATAACTAACCTAAGGATTGAATACATAGATTTATGGGGGCGATTGGTCTTCAGAAACTTAGTCTGGCAAGACAAGGTATTTTAGGGTATGTTGATATTAATATCCTAACTTAGGGACAGGGCATGGGTGTATTAACTTAAAGTGTATTTATGTTCATCATCAGGTAGGTAGAGGTGTAAGACACGAGGGGTAGTGTATACGCGAGGTGGGGGAAAGGGTTGTGAATTGTAAAGGGGTTGGTTTGAGGCTAGGCGCCGCGCCGCTCGTGACCTAGGATAGTGACCCTTAATGCGCTGGACATAGGGGTGGCATCTCCCTACGATCGAACAGGTAGAGTGGTGTGTGCAGCGGGGCGTGAAGGATAAGTGGACAGGATGACCCAAACAGGGTACCCTGAGCAGAGGGTCATGAAACAAAATAGAGTAGTGTGGATTGTGTATACGAAGGAGGTGATTGGAAGACGTATAACAATTGTGGAAAAGTAAATGGAAGAGATGAACACAATGGCAGGTAAAAGATAATTAACCTAAGGATTGAATGCATGCATGAATGACGACATTATAGCCGTCGTCCTAATAAGAGGATGAAACCTGGTTGGTCTGCACGTGGCACAATACGACACAAGGACAGTGCCGCTATGTCGTATCAATACTGGTGGCATACTCCGGTTAATTTTATATATACACTTAATTACTAGAAGAACAAGGCAAGGGGGCGACTGAGCACGGGGGTACATATATCTATACTCGTCATGGAAAGGGAGATACGAGGTAATTTTCCTGCATCTCTCCTGATAATCGTCTGCAGATTGGTCATAGTGAGTTTATCCGAATTAACAGGCCTAAATCAATACAATAACTGGCATAGGGTTATCGGGTGTATAGAGTCGTGGTTAAAGGTTGGGAATCCATAGTTAGTGGATAAAACCACGGGAGGTTAGAGACTTAGAATTGGGGGGCTATGATTGTTATATAACTAAATACAGGGCTGACGTAATCACGATCTGATTTGGTGTGAAATGGAAGTTAAGGTGTCTTAGATCGCCTCGAACCTACACAATGAAAGTATTATAGTCTGTATGGTGGTTACCTAATTAAATACATACTTAGGTGGTACATCAAGAATGTCAGTGAGTAAAGTATTGTGGTTTGTATATTAGAAGACTGTGATTGAGAGACGTATAATATGTGGAATGAATTGAGAGAGAGAGAGACCAAATCGGGAAAGGAAAAAGGGGCCTGGGATCTCGTTGGGGATGGTAGTTTCGCTCTCAGGATTTTCGTTCCTGTGGCTCGTTAGGGTTGGAGGTTTCGCTCTCAGGATTTTCGTACCACAGCGTTCCTGTGGCATTTTACTTCCGTCGCCTTTATATTAGGTACGACCTCGTACCTCAAGGTTGGAGTACGTAGGTTTGTTTAGGGGGGCCAGGTCAGGTCGGTGAGGGGGTTAGGTTGGAGGGAAATGGCAGCCTGTCGGTGAGGACGAAGATTACTGTCATCCCGCGTAGCAACAGACTGTTCAGAAAAGAGAGACAAAAACTTAAAACATTTTATCCTGGAATGTGAATAATATAATGAAATTAGGAAAAAAAATTACTCAGGCCATATATCTAAGACACTGGAAACTAATAAGAGAGTTACTATTCAAGAAAAAAAAGGAACGAGGGAAGAAAATACATAGATGTTGGAAAAGGAGAGAAAAGATGATAAAAGAACTTGACGAAAGGACTGATAATTAAGAACACAGGAAAATTAAGAAGAGCTAAAGTGTTTAACAATGTATAAAACAAATTTAAAAGATAGTCAGAAAAATGTAGGTTAACAAGAAAAGTAGTATGACTAAGGGAAAAAAATATAATATATACAGTATATGGAAAACATGTAAATTTAAGAAAGAACAGATAATTAAGAACACAGGAAAATTAAGAAGAGGTAAAGTGTTTAACAATGTATAAAACAAATTTAACAGATAGTCAGAAAAGTGTAGGTTAACAAGAAAAGTAGTATGACTAAGGGAAAAAAATATAATATATACAGTATATGGAAAACATGTAAATTTAAGAAAGAACAGATAATTAAGAGCATAGGAAAATTAATAAGAGCTAAAGTGTTTAACAATGTATAAGACAAATTTAAAAGATAGTCAGAAAAGTGTAGGTTAACAAGAAAAGTAGGATGACTCAGGGAAAACAAATATATAATATATACAGTATATGGAAAGCATGTAAATTTGTAGAATCATGCCCAATCGCTTAGGAATTGAAAACAATCAAAACAAAAAAATTCAAGTACAATAATATCATCATCATCATCAGAGGGGGGGTTATTTAGGGTCGCCGTTAGTCTTGGTGAAGGTCTGGTTTATTTGGTGGTGGTGGTTGTGGCTTTGACCTTGGGGGTTCACTTTCACTTTGGAAGGGAGGGGTGGATATACTGTTAGGTCTGTCGTTAGGAATGTGGGTCTGGGTGAGAGCTGGCCCGGGGCCAGTTTTGGAGGGTGGTTTAAATGGTTTCGGTCGGGGGTAGTGATAGGGGGGTTTAAAGGTGAAATGGGCAGGTCGAGTCGGGGTTGTTGTTGCGGAAGAGGTTGGTGCTGGGGAGGGGTTGAATTGTGTAGAGAGTTGTGGTCGTGAGTGGGGTTGGGGGAAGGGTGAGTAAGGCTGGAGGTTGAGAGTTTACGATGATCTGGAGGTTTGGAGTGTGGGGATTTGATAGGGAGATGGTGGGGGGGGTCTGGGCAGGCAGGGTTGTGGTTTGAGAGGGGTTGAATTTGGACTGATTTTATTTTCGGGAGAGACGTGGATGGGATTTCGAGGAGTGGTTTAAGTTGAGAGGTCGATTATGTTGTTTGGGGCGAGAGAGAGAGTAGTCTTTTGGGGGTTAGCCAAGGTGGAAAAATGTTTGTGGTTGGATTGGAATGGGCGTGGTATTTTGTCGAGCGGGATCTTTGGGGGTGGAATTTGGGGCGGATGGGGTAACGGTGAAGAGCGGGGTAAGGTAGGGGGGAAAGAGGAGGTAGGGGTTATGTACGGGGGTGATTTTTCGTTCTGAATGTGGTCGTGAGAGGTTAGGCTGGCAGGGTGGGAATTGGTGGAGGTTGAAAGTTTAGCTGGGCTAATGATGGTGGGAGACCGACTGGTGAGCAGGTGTTCGGTACGCATGAGGGGGGGGAAATCACTTTGGTGGGGGTCACGCGTGAGGGGGGGGGTAACGGCGCGTGTGGGAGGATCAGAGTGGTGAGGTGTGAGTGATCTAGGAAACTGAATTTGTTGGTGGGACTGGGGAGGATTGGTGGGGGAAGAGTTAGCCATAGGACATGGGTTATTGGGGGAGGACTGATGTACTGATTTGTGGTTGTTAAAAGTACGAATTTGGGGAATTTTCTTGGTGGCAGTCACGGTCTGTTTAGATGTTTTCTGGGATTGGTGAGTTTGTCTGTCATGAGAGGGCGAGTCAAGTGTGGGGTTTTGAAGTTTTCTAGGGGTGTGAATTGTGTGGGGGTGGAAGGGAGCTGTTGATATGGGTATATATATCGGGTTCTTAATGAGACACACTGGATAGGGGTTCACATATATTGGGGGAGTCTGGTTACATGCGTCTTGTCGTCAAGGGAGGTTTAGGAAGCCATGCCTTGATATCGGCTCGCCTGTAGATTATATATTTAGCTTACAATATTATTTCCAATATTGTAACATCCTCTCTCTTTTGAGAAGATAGCTACCAGTGAAATTGGTATTATAAGAATAATTATATTTTGACATTTTGAGGTCCCCTAGGATTATTAAGTAATGCTTATTCTAATATGGCACATGAGCTAGAGTAATAATAGTACCAATATGATTTATAAAATTGTACAGTACTATGATTTGTTAAGTTACTGGTACTGTACTGTATAGTGTATGTTACCGGTACAGTAACTAGTGTTTTAGTACAGTATGGAATGTGATTAATTTTGTTAGAATATTAATCTATTAGTATGTAAATATGAGATATGAAGTAGATGAGGTATATTAGTCAAATCTATTGATATGGTATTACAAGACTATTGTGGGGAGATTGTAGGCACCAATCGATCAGGGCTAGACCCAGGTGAGGTTATAGGCATGTGATAAAGAGTCGCTGGAACTCCTGTTTCACTTGCTTGGCCTCTCTTACTGATTTTCTTTGTGCCTCATTTACACTGAAAGCAATCCAGCTAGCTCTCACAAACACCTCCTCCTCCTATCCACTTCACTACACTAAACATGCACACCACACTTCATTCTTCCACACCAAAATTTAAAAAAAAAAAAAAAAAAAATTATGAATTGTAGCCCAGCCTCGGAGTCCCCAGGGGGGGGACCATAAATGCCCCCTCACCCGACCGACCATCCCCTGACGACCCCACACAATTACCTGGACCTCGGCCTGTTACTCTTTCTATTAATTTCTGCAACATTCGCGGACTCTCTCTAACTTTCACTCTGTTGAGCACCATCTCTCCTCCTATAAACCTGATCTTCTCTTCCTCACCGAAACTCAGGTGTCTGTAGCAACATCCAGCAACCCCTTCTCTGTATCCTCCTACTTTCTCTATCCTAGTTTCAAAGCCAAAGGCGGATGTTGTGCATATGTGCACAACAAACTCACTTGCTCTCGTGTTCCCGATTTCGACTCCTCTGAATTCTCAACTTTATGGCTCAAACTTTCCTGTCATTCTCTTACTAAATATTTCTGTGCTGTCTATCTCTCCCCTAACTCTACCAACTTTCCCAAATTCTTTGACTATCTAAACTCTACAGTGGAACACATTCTATCCATTTCTCCTTTCTCAGAAATCTCCATCTTAGGAGATTTCAACGTTCACCACCGCCATTGGCTCTCCTCTCACACTACTGATCCACCTGGTGAACAAGCCTACGTCTTTTCTATCCTAAATGACCTAGAGCAGTTAGTTCAGCAACCCACCCGTATCCCGGATCGCATCGGAGATCGGCCCAACATTCTTGACCTGTTTCTAACTTCTAACCCTTCTTCTTATACTGTCGATCTTTTCTCTCCTTTGGCCTCCGACCATAAACTTATCTCTGTCACCTGTCCTATCTCTCCAGTACGGCCACCCGATCCTCCTAGCCGGCGGCTTGTGGCACTTTGGCGCTGCCGACTGGGAGGCTCTTCGGCAGTACTTCTTTGATTTCCCATGGAATGATTTCTGTTTCAATGGCCGAGGACCCTCGGAGAGTGCTGAACGCATTACCGAGGTAATCCTATCGGGCATGGAAGCATACATTCCATTCTCTTTCTCTCAGACTAATGCTAAAAAATCTTGGTTTACTCACGCCTGTTCTACTGCTGTCCGCAATAAGGAGGAAGCATTCAAACGGTACCGACGCCTTAAAACTCAAGACTCTCATTCTTCATATGTTTCTGCCCGGAATCAAGCCAAATCTGTTCTTCGACTTGCCAAACACTCTTTCATCAATAATAAATGCACTGAACTATCCAACTCTAGCTCTTCCAAGCTTTCTGGCATCTAGCCAAAAACCTCTCTAACAATTTCTCTTCCTCGTCTTTCCCTCCCTTTCCCACTCTGATGGCACAACCATCACTTCTTCCTCTGACAAAGCTAAACTCTTCGCTCAAACTTTTGCTAGAAACTCCACCTTGGATGATTCCGGTGCTATTCCTCCCTCTCCGCCCTCCTCTCTCTTACTTATGCCTAATATCCTAATCTCTTCTAAAGATGTACTTTCTACCCTCTCTGGGCTTAACACTAATAAGGCGTACGGTCCGGACGGTGTTCCTCCTGTTGTTCTCAAAAACTGTGCTTCCGTGCTGACTCCCTGCCTAGGCAAACTCTTTCGTCTCTGTCTATCCTCTAACGTCTTCCCTTCATGCTGGAAGTTTGCTCACATTCAACCTGTCCCAAAGAAGGGTGACCGCTCTCAACCCTCCAACTATCGTCCAATTGCTCTTATCTCTTGTCTTTCTAAAGTTTTTGAAACTATTCTTGCTTCCAAATTTCTTAAGCATTTCTCTTCTCATAATCTGCTCTCAAATCGCCAGTATGGCTTCCTTAAGGGTCGCTCTACTGGTGATCTTCTTTCATATCTTACTAACTCTTGGTCATCCTCCTTCGGGACTTCGGTGAGACTTTTTCTATTGCACTAGACATATCGAAAGCCTTCGATAGAGTCTGGCATAAATCTTTAATTTCTAAACTACCCTCCTTCGGTTTCTATCCCTCCATCTGTGCCTTTGTCTCTAATTTCCTTTCTGGCCGTTCCATAGCCGCGGTTGTGGACGGCCATTGTTCACTTCCTCACCCTATAAACTCCGGTGTTCCTCAGGGCTCTGTCCTATCTCCTATTCTCTTTCTAATTTTTATAAATGATCTCCTTAACTGTACCTTAATTCCCATCCATTCATACGCAGACGACTCAACCTTACACTACTCCATTAGTTTTTCAGAACGCCCCAGCCAGCAATCCCTCAACGACAAACGTAATGAAGCCATAGAACTCTTAAATTCTGATCTAAATACTATTTCCAATTGGGGCAGAGAAAACCTTGTTAACTTTAATGCTTCCAAAACCCAATTTCTCCATCTATCTACCCGTCAGGATCTCCCAGCGGACTATCCCTTATTCTTCAGCAATACAAAAATCAACCCTTCATCTTCTCTCAATATTCTTGGTGTCTCTTTTTCTTCTGCTCTCATTTGGAAGGACCATATTACCAGTCTTGCTAAGGCAGCCTCCCAGAAGCTGGGTGTGCTCAACCGCCTTAGGGGGTTCTTTTCCCCTGCACAGCTTCTTGCTCTGTACAGGGGCATAGTGCGCCCTTGTATTGAGTATTGTTCACATGTTTGGGGAGGTTCCTCTCACACCGCTCTCCTAGACAAAGTTGAAAGGAAGGCCTTTCGTATCATTAACTCCCGTCCACTCACCAACTCTCTGCAATCTCTCTCTCTCCGCCGCAATGTTGCATCTCTCTCGCTATTCTATCGCTACTATAATAATCAGTGTTCCTCAGAGCTATCCCAGTGCATACCACCTCCTTTACGTAGGGCACGTGGTACCCGTCTTGCAACTCAATCCCACCCCTACTCTGTGCAACTCTCCAACCCAAGAGTGAAATGTTACTCTCAAACTTTCTTCTACTCAACAGCTGAGCTCTGGAACTCTCTCCCAGAATCAGTCTTTCCCTCTTCCTATGACTTAAATTGCTTCAAACTCCGTGTGTCCAGGCATTTTGGCTCGAACGTCCCTTGATTTTGGCCCTGTCACTCTTTCAACTATGGGGGAGGCACTCGCTATAGGCAGTTATGCCTTTTGCCTCCCTCAATCACATAGAAAAAAAAAAAAAAAAAAAATGAGGTAGGTTAATTATTAGTTGATAATACTGTTCTACATGAGAATATCCACAAATAGTGAATATATATGATACAAAATATATTGTATACCCTTGTGCCAACTAAACATAAAGAATCTATTTTATGAGATTATATGGGATTAGTAATTGTTGGTATATTAGTAAAGTTAGTACATTAGAACATTAATATTCAATGTTCTGAAAATTACAAAATGTTTCATGCAAAGTTATTGGTTATATCATGCAGGATTAGTAAATTAGTAACAAAGGTTATATGATTGACTTAAATTTATAGATCCTGATACCCAGTACTGTACTCAAAATCATCCAATCTCTTTCCTTTCGCATTACAATTTCTTTGCATACCGATCTGCATTATAATATCCTTACACTCCCATTCACATTACAAAACCTTTATCATTCAGACTGTAATGTTAGGTTACTCCTCATTCAGTGGCTTCAGTCGTATTCTCACTCACTTACTCCATTTAGATAATCTTTCTCATCCTGTAACATTCTCATCCAGCATTTACATTTCTGCCAGTGCCTCATCTCATACCAGTATTAGACTGTTAGTCAGACATGCAATCAGTCATCCAGTACTGTACTCTTACCTGGTCATGTCAAACTCTCGGTACCTGGTAGGTAATACGTTCCTATTCCGTCTCACGCTCGTCCTGTTCTCATGTGTAGTGACAGGTTCATCAAGTCTACAGTGTGTGTCTCTCATGTGTCTGTTGTTTATGTAGGCTGGAACACATATGTCTGTAGAATTCCTATCTGTAGATCTAATGGTTGTGGTGTTGTCTGTATTAGTGACTTTTCCATTATTTCTTATGTCAGCGTTTTCACTTGTCATCCGTAAATGACCTCGATTTCGTCTTATCGCTCCATTTTCTGTCTCCACTTCATACAATCGCTCGTCTAATCTCCGGTTTACAACTCCTCATTCCCACTTCTTCTTGCCTAGTGATGTTGGCTTGATTTGCACCACGTCACCTTCAACCAATGGTTCCAAAACTCTCGAACCTTTGTCGTAGTACTTCTTGCTTTTGAGATCTTTCAGCATCTTCTTCCGCTTCACTCGCTCCAACATAATTCCTTTCGGCTCCAACAACTTGCTAGTAGTCGGCAGTAACGTCCTCGTACGTCGACCAAAGTTGAGTTGCGCTGGACTCTCTTCCAAATCTTGCATAGGCGTATTTCTGTAGTCTAGAATCGCCAAAAACGGATCTTCACCACTCTCGACAGCTTTCTTGATTAGTTTCTTCGCCGTCTTGACCGCTGATTCTGCTTTACCGTTAGACTGGGGATGATGTGGGCTGCTCGTTCGATGTTCAAAGTCATACTTCTCCGCGAATTCTTGAAATTCTTCACTGCTGAACTGCGGACCATTGTCACTAACTAGTACATTTGGCAGTCCATATCTTGCAAAGTGCGCCTTCAACTTCCTGATAACAGCGCTTGACTTAGTGCTTTCCAGGTAGTCAACTTCCCAGAAATTACTGAAATAGTCCACTGTAACAAGATAGTTGTGACTCTTGATTGTCATAAGGTCTACACCTACTTTCTCCCATGGTCGGCTGGTTTGCTCATGAGTCATCAGAGGTTCTTTTTGTTGAGCTGTAGAGTATGTGTTACAAATTTCACACTCTGAAATGAATTGCTTCATCTCTGCATTCATTCCTGGCCAAAACAAACATTCTCTTGCGCGTCGTAGACAACCTTCAACTCCCATATGTGACGAATGTATAGCGGACTTCATCTTCTGACGTAGACTGGTAGGAATTACAACACGTTCTCCCTTGAAGATCAATCCATCTTGAAATGACAGTTCTGCTCGTACATTAAAGTATGGTTTCAGTATGGTCTCTACTTCACTCTTGTCTTCTGGCCATCCTTTGAGAATTTTCTCCTTCAATAGTTGCAATGCTTCATCTTCCTCAGTTGCTCGACGGATTTCTTGCAATCGTTCACTTCGGATGGGTACGTAGTCTGTCATGTTGATCTGTTCAAACACCTCTTCCTGCATATCTCTTGTGTTTTGCAGATAAGCTCTTGATAGAGTGTCGGCTAGATACATTTCTTTGCCCTTCTTGTGAACAATCTCGACATCATACTGTAGTATCCTCATCAACATCCCTTGCAGTCGTCTTGGTACACTTGACAACGGCTTATTTTGAATAGCTTCTAGAGGTTTATGGTCGCTCTGGATTGTCGTCTTCCTCCCAAAACAATACTGATGAAACTTGTTCAGTGCAAAGACGATTGCCAAAGTCTCCTTCTCTATCTGCGCATATCGTGTCTCCGTGTCAGTCAGTGTTTGACTTGCAAATGCGATTGGTTTACCCTCTTGAAGTAACGCTGCTCCTAAACCTTTTTGAGATGCATCACATTGAATCTCCAACTTTTGCTCTGGGTTGTAGTACTGTAAGATGGGTGTTTGGGTCATCATCTTCTTGATCCTCTTGAACGCCTCATCGTGTTCTCTTGTCCACTTCCACTCGGTGTCCTTATGGGTCAGCTTCCTCATAGGCTCCATGACATCCGATAGACTGGGTACAAATTTACTCAAGTAGTTCACCATTCCAGAGTCGTCGTACTGCAGTCACATCCTCTGGTGCTTGCATCTTCACGATTGCTTCAATCTTTTTTGGGTCAGCCATCAGACCATCCCACGAGATCTTGTGACCTAGAAATGTGATTTCTGTACGACCAAGCTCAGTCTTTGCTCTGTTCAGCCTCAGACCCTTTGCTCGGCATCTGTCCAGTAGGTTTCTCAGCTTTGAGTCATGATCCCTTGCAGCTTCTTCATCAGTGTCACCAACTCCAAAGACCAAAATGTCATCAGCCACACAAATTACGCCTTGTAGATCATCCAGAACCAGTTGTAGCTTCTTCTGAAAAATTTCGCTGCTTACAGCCAGACCAAAAGGAAGTCTGTTCCACCTGTATCTCCCATACGGTGTTTGAAATGTTGTCAGCTTGCGTGATTCTTCATCCAACACACAGTGCCAGTAGCCATTCTTGAGGTCAAGCTTGGAGAAAACTTTGGCTTTTGCAAGGTCAGGCAGAATGTCGTCGATTACCGGTAGAGGGTGCATCTCTCTTATGAGTGCTTTGTTCAGAGCTTGAGGGTCAATGCAAATTCTCAGATCCCCCGACTTCTTGGTTCCTGCTACCATTCGACTTACCCATTCTGTAGGCTCGTCGACCTTAGTAATGACATTTTCCTGCTCCAACTGCTCCAGTTTCAGTTTCTCTTTAACCTTCGACTTGATGCTCAATGGTACTCTACATGAAGGAATTGCAATAGGTTTCACCAACTCATCCACTGTTAGATGAACATTTCCTGGTATCTTGCCAACTTCATCAGCAAATACGTCTTCGTAGTCTGTTAGGATGTCATTCATTGCACAGATGTTTTCATAGTTAACTGTGATGAATCCCATCTTCTCAAACGCTCGCTTACCAAGAATTGGTGTAACAACCTGTTTTACAACAACAAACTCAACAGAATAGTACCTTTGTGGTTGCTTGCAGTTGCGGACATCAATCCTACACTTTCCCAACGGCTGAATTGTAGTAGAGTTCCACATTTGAAGAGTTGACTCACACGGCTGTAGCTCTGCGTCCGGTACCAGATGACTTGGAATGGCATTCACACTTGCCCCGCTGTCGATCTGGAACTTCACTTTATTACCGTTGACCATGAGATTAGCCATTATGTGTTTTCCTCTGGATCCGGTCGATACGTTCATGATGTATTCCCGTCCTCTTGAGTTATCTTCTGAGTCGTCGCTTTCTTCTGTGACTCCATCTTCTACTGCATGGACTCTGCGCGATGTCTTCTTTTTGCGTCCTGTCGCTGCGCTTCTTGGTGCTCCGCCGGTCGTTGCATTACTTGGACATTTCTTGGCATAGTGTCCCGTTTTCTTGCATTTATGACATTTGGCATCAGTTGCAGGACAGTTCTTCTTACCCCAATAATGTGCTAAACCACACCAGTCGCACTGCGTGAGGTTAGGCTTAGTCTTTGTTGTTTGTGGATTACTCTTCTTCTTTGGTTTTGCACTGAGTTTGTGTAGAGACTCCTGCTTGTCACTTCGAAATGCTGTCATTGATCTCCTTGAAGTTTCATAGGCAGTACACATCTTAAGTACAACATCTAGAGTTAGGCTATCCTCCCTAAAGAATTTTTCCCGAAGTGTATCCTCTTGGCAACCAAAAACAATTTTATCCCTCAGAAGTTCATCTTGAAGTTCTCCATATCCACAGTGTCTTACCAAAGTCTTCAGCCTAGTGATAAAAGATTCCAAGGATTCATCTTTCCTTTGCATGCTATCATGAAAGTTGTACCTCGCCATCAGCTGCTCATCTCTTGGTGAAAAATGCTTGTCAAATTTCCCAATTAATGTTGCATAAGTCAGGGCAGATTCATCTTCTATGCCAAAGGATTCATAGATATCTAGCAGAATGTCACCTCCAGTCAACAATTTCGCTATTTTAATATCATCACTCTTACCCTTCAGACCGTTGCCAATGATGTAAAGATCGAGTTTCTTCTTGTAACGCCTCCACGCCACTGCTTGCTCAATCTCAGACTTGCAGACGAATAAAGGCTGTGAAGTGGATGCCATGACGTCACTCATATCTTTCGGCTTTTTGAGGTTAAATCCAAGGATAACTCACTATTTCAGCTGTAGAACTTAGTCAGCAGTACTTCATTCACACGTACACTGCTTACCCAGCTGCCACCATGTTGATATGGGTATATATATCGGGTTCTTAATGAGACACACTGGATAGGGGTTCACATATATTGGGGGAGTCTGGTTACATGCATCTTGTCATCAAGGGAGGTTTAGGAAGCCATGCCTTGATATCGGCTCGCCTGTAGATTATATATTTAGCTTACAATATTATTATCAATATTGTAACAGGAGCTACTGACGGAAAACTGTCACAAGGGGAATTTTGTTGGTTGTGGAATAGCTGAACATTTCTGGGGGCATGGGGAAAACATTGTTGGGTACATAGGTTAGTATTTTCCCTGGAAACATGGGTACATAAATATTTGTTAGAATGGTTGTTACATACATCCGAGTCTGTCCTGGAAACATGGGAGGATTTATCCTGGACAGATGGGGGTCTGGGCGATTGACAGGTAAATTGTGGGGATGGGGTGAGTAGGTCAGTTTGGAGAGATTGTTGCGGAAGAGATTTGTCTCGGACAACAATGGAATTTGGTATGATGGATGAAGGAGACATTGATGGAGATTTTGGTTCTGGTGCTGGATTATGGGGCAGAGGTAGGTTGGTGAGCGGGGGTGTTACTGGAGGTGGATTCAAGAGCGGTTCGGGTAATGTTGGAGAGGGTGACAAGGGAGGGGGGGAATAGGAGGTAGGCGGAGCTGTAGCATTCTTGGTTGATGCGGGTGTTTGAAGGGGTTCACCGAGGTTGGGCATGTGGGAAGATGATGGTGGGGGGTGTGAGGTTGACAGTTTTGAGGGGGGGACAGGTGATGAATATGAGGAAGTGAGAGGCGTGACAGGTTGTTGAGGGATTGACGGGGGTGAAGGTTGGTCTTGGGTGACAGGGGCATGTGAGAGAGTGGAGGGGGGGCTCATTTTCTGACCAGCATTTTTTAGGGGTGACATTGAAAGAGAATTGGTTACGGTGGGGGTGACCATTTCTGCGTGCTGTGGTTTGTTGGCAGGCATAGAAAAAGGATGGGGTAACACAATTGATGGAAGATTATCGTTGGTGGATGGCTGGGCAGGGGAAAATTTAGGGATGGTCAGAGAGGATAGAGGCAAGGAAGAGTGCACTGGGGTTGGACTTTCACCGAAAGTCATTTTGGAAGGGTGCACAGAGTTTTCTTTAGGGGGATGGAGGGACTTATCGATGATAGTGTTCAGTGGAGGAATACGTTTACTTTCCTGGCTAGGGGCTGAAGGGTTGGATAGGGGATTCATCGAACTGAGTAGGCATTTTTCTCTGATGGAGAGCATATGTTCTTCGAATGAGCCGTACGGGTCGAGATGGGCGGTGATGTGGGGTGGAAGGATGTCTAATAATGCGGTGAATAAAAGTTAATTTTGTGGCTCGTCATCTTCAGAGCTATACGTGGTCCTCACGTATCTGTAGAGTTGTATGAGGGTCACATTTATATCCCCTTCATACTTGATCTCGTCGACTTTTTTTATTATTTCGGGGGCGACGAGGGAACCCAAAAGTGGCCCTAAGGTCCGGATCACGAGGGATCGAAACTGGTTCCAGGTAAACTCTGGCGTTACCTGTTTAACAATTTGGGAAACGGCTTTTCCCAACTGCATAATGTGCAATAATGCAACGGCGATTTTTTCGCGGTCATTTTGAAGTGCCACATCTAACACTGGCTTTACTATGTCTAAGTAAGTGCCGATATCATACGTGTTTACATCATACTTGGGAATGTGTGTGAGTGTCATAGCGAGCTGCCATTTTTGCAATGTTCCCATGCTTCTACTGTTCCAAACTTGCAGTGTAATGCAACCTTTTATCCGAATCAAGAACCACCGCTGCCGCCAATGTTATGCCCTGTTTTTCTACAGGTTTAACTTGGGTAATGCGAGTTCTAACTGACTGGGTATATAAGGGTGCATGCACAATACAAGTATGAGGAATAGCGAACACAAAAGAAACACACGGTAACAAGACACACGATCACGTTTACTAATATACCACTTCTGAATACTCGTGCAAGACAATATGATAGAAATGAACAACACTAGCATAAGTGGATCTGGATGGAGCCTAGTCTCCCACTTCCAACATTCAGGTATTAATCTTCTGATCACTAGCTTATTTAACAGGTTTATATACTGGAGACCATCAATGTTACTTATAGATTCATATTCACTGTTAGATTTATTACTGGTAGCTCTGGTGCACAAGTAATAGTTCACAGACTAGATTAGACACGCGTATTTTAGAGCACGGGACTTCTAGTAACCTCAGGGAGGTACTGATCTAAGTTTTATATTCTTATGGCAGAAATACGTAGAACACAAATCAGTGGGCGAACGTTAGATATCACTAGGGTTTTACTCCTATGTAATAATATCTGGATAAAGGTAATTACGAGAGTTAATGTCGCCTGTTAATTAATAAACACTGATACGCTTAGCACTTCCCAACTGGAATGGTTATATGAATTACACTGGGCAAAGATATTATAGGTTTGACTCCTGTAAGGAGATAAAGAAAACCTAATATTTAGTAGTGGCCCCGTAATCATTGACGAACATGCCTATTACATAAGGCATCCTCTTCAAACACTAATCCGCCGTAGTTTGAATCTACCGCGCAGAGCATTTAAAAACTGAGGAGCCTTCATCATGAGCGCACGCGACCTCACTCATGGCTTCAGTCATTATGAATTGGGTTCTCACTACGAAAAAACTTCGTAAAAAATAAAAACAAAAAGAAAATAAGAATAACTATCTAATAAGCTTTCCATCATATCGTGGATGTACTTGTGTGGATTTCTGACCAGACGCTGATTCAGGCGTCATTCCTCCTTCACTGACATATCAAGTAAACCAAAATCCTTAATACATCAACGAATGGGAAGGGGACGGTCGGGAGGGCCCCAGTCGTCAATGATTACGGGGCCACTACTAAATATTAGGTTTTCTTTATCTCCTTACAGGAGTCAAACCTATAATTTATTAGTGGCCCCTCCATCATTGACGAACATGCCTGATTTCTAAGACTGGAGAGGGACATTCGTAATCATATCATAACTCTATAAAAGCAGATAATAAAAACAACCACATAGTATTCTTACTTTTGAAAAAATATTTAAATATGGCGTAGACCAAAAATATACAAGAAAAAGGGGTTCAGGCAGGTGCGTGCTTCAAAGAAGCCTGCCTGACAAAAAATGGGTAACCCTGAAGATTCTGAACACAGATCTGTAGTTACAAAGGCACCCCACTCAACGAGTGGTGACAAAAATAACAAGTTATAAGTTTATATGTGCACATAATAAACCCCAAAATAATCGTGGAGAGAAATTGCAAAAGGATCTCCACTGTTCTAATATTAGACTGCTTTCGCAGCTAAAACTACTATAACAACTCCGTTGTTTTGTACTAACATTGTACTAGCACAATTTCTCACTGAGAAATTTTCATATCACATTAACCTTAAATTAAATCACAGCTCTCATACTCCGGCGGGGTCTAGGGTGTCCTATGTCAACTGACTGCACCCCCCCCCCTTCTTGGGAAAATAAACAAAAGTGACTGCAGGGCCACCTAGACCCTCTGCCTTAAAGCTATACATGGTAAGGAAGGTTTGTCTAGAGCAACTGATAAGTATCTAGACAAAAACGTATGATTAGACGCCCACAACTGAGTGGACGCGATATCTTCTACTGAAAAAAAAATTCAGGAAACGTAAAGAGGCTGCCCATTTGCGTAAATCGTGGGCCCTACCCACAACGCCGGGATTACTCTCTTTAATGACTTCGACCAGAAGAGAGGCTAATCGCCGTTTAAGTAAGCGTTTACCCGTACTTGCTACCCATAAAGCACCTTGGGGGTTAAGAGGAGCTACTCTCAAATATTTGGTTAGAGCTTGCACTGGACATAGATTATGATGCACCTTTCCCCTTTTTAACGCCGGCACCGTGAACTCAGAAAACACGTGTGCACTGTGCTCATTCTTGGCTACAAAACCTGGGGAAGGTGCAATGTAAATACATTCATTAAGTCTGCCAAACCTAAGACAATTAGGTGTGTTGCTCATCGCCGCCAGCTCAGACACTCTGTTCCCGGTGGCCAAAGCCATAAGGAAAACCGCCTTTTTTAAGAGTAATGCAAAGTCTGCAGTATTTTGGTACAGACGAGAGTGAAGTAAAGACAAAGCTTTGTCGAGAGACCAAGTAGGCATGAGCTGACGGGGAGGTGGGCGAAGTTTAAAACAAGCTCTCATAAAATCTGTTTCCTCCGCCACCGGTATGGAGAGACCTGTAAGGTCTAAAAAGGGCACTCTAATCGCAGTTAAGTGATTTTTTAATGTTACCACAGATAAATGTTTCTGCTCAAACAGATAATTTAAATAATTGAAAACTAAAGCCACTGACGGCACATTCTGTTCCGTTCTGATGATCCAGGAAGTAAAGGCTTGCCAATGTGAGTGATACTGTCGTTTCGTAGACTGAGTATATTGATTGATTAATTTATTGGTCACATCTCTACCGTATGGTGCTAGCCACTTGGCCTCCTGAATGTCCATAATGCAAACGTCAGCGAGGTCGCTAGGTTGCCAATCGTGTCTAAGTGGAAATACCCGACCGGGAGCGATACCGGGTCCGAGCACCACGTTTTCAACTGCTGGTACCACAACTGCGCCGGCCACAGGGGCGCGATTAGCGAGACTAAGCCTCGATAATCTCGTAGTTTGTTCACTACGTGGCACATTAGTGATGCATCTGGCGGCGGAAACAGATAGATGGAGCTCCATCTGTTCCAGTCTGTCACTAGGGCGTCTGGCCCCCCTGCCGGCGTTATCGCCCGGCGGGTGAGGTATAGAGGGAGTTTGTGAGTCTCCTCGGACGCAAATAGATCCACTTGTGGATGGGAGAGCTCTGCAATCATTAGGTTGAAAATGGGTTGCTTGAGCTCCCATTCTACTGTCGTGCTCTGTCTCCGGGACAGAGCGTCTGCCCAGACGTTCACTACGCCTGGGAGATAAGATGCGTGAAGGTAAATGTCTAGTCTGTTGGCGAGAGTAAAAATCTCTTCCGACACGTTTAGCAACCCCCTTGACCTCGTTGATCCTTGTTTCTGAATACAGTGAACTGCATTCAGATTGTCCATTCTGAAGGCCACCGACTTGCCCCGTAGCGCCGGACCGTGAGCCTGAAGGAAATACAAGGGGACTAGTAATTCTTTGACATTGATGTGAGAGATTTCTAAGTGGGACCAAAGCCCCTGACCCTGGTGCCCCTGATTTGACTGAAATCCCCACCCTATTGTGCCTGATGCATCCGTGTCTATCCATACCGTTGGTGGAGGAGAGGTCCATGACATTATTGAGTGCAACGTTTCCCTCTTTGCCCAGACCGCTAGCAAGGTGTGGATTAATTTCGGGATGGGCCATAATTTTCCCGCCGGTAAGAGCGGGAAATATTTGTTGCCTTCCAATATTAATCGTTTTACTTTCAACCGGCCCAACTTGACAGTTAGTTGAATCCAGTTGAGAGAGCCTACCAGAGACTCCCAGACCCTCCGCGTCATAGTCAGACTGTGAAGAAACATGAACAGTTTCCTGCGAAACCTGTTGCGATTGTCCACACTCTGACTCAGAGTGAGAGCGGCCGTGTCCCAGACCAGCCCTATCCACTGAATTACTCGTGAGGGAACAAGGTTTGACTTTACCTGATTTACCTTGAAGCCTAGAGTTTTGACATGATTTAAAATAATATTGACATGTTTGACGCATAATTGTTGTGTCTCTGCCACCACCAGCCAGTCGTCTAGGTACCACAACACTCTGATCCCCTGTTTTAACAATGGCATCAGGGCTTGCCTGACTAATTTCGTGAATAATCGAGGTGCTAGGTTCAAGCCGAACGGCATCCTTTGAAAAACAAAATTTTGGTGCCTGATCCGTAAGGCCAAAAACCTTTGAAATCTTTTGTTGACCGAGACGTGCCAATAGGCGTCTGTCAGGTCTAGTGAACACATCCAACCTCCCGGCGGAAGTGTTAGCCTGATTTGGTGAACTGTTAACATTCTGAAAGATTCGTTGTGAATGTGAAGGTTCAGATAAGACAGGTCTACGACCGGCCTCATCTGAACACTGTCCCTTTTGGAACCAAAAATAGTTTGGACGTGAATACAGGGTAATTTGGGGGGACCGGGATGATGACATTCTTGGCAATCATTTCCTGGACCAGTGACTCCACCTCTAAAGAAACAAAATTCGCCGTTGTCGGCTGACGTAAGCGAGGTCGCCGGAGCCACTGCCAAGTGATGCCTTTGCGAGCCACCATCCGTGCCCAAGTGTTTAATGGCCATGCTTGGTGACACGTTCGGAACGACCCAGTTAGCAGACAAGGGTTCGCCGGCTGTACTACCCTCGGGTCCTCCGGCCTTAAGGTTGGCCCCGGGAGTGAGAGAGACTTTAGTTTTTTGATGGTGGGGTTGGTGGTGCTCGACGTTTTGCCGGCTGGCTGGTGTTGGCCGAAGACTGGCCCTGACCTGGCTTATGCTGGCCGCATCCTCTCTGACCTGAAAACCTACCCTGTCTATGCCTGTACTGACCTTGGGGGGAGGGGAGGACTTAGGCAGAAGAAAGGGTTTAGATCCCCCTGGCTGAGCTTTAGCGGTTGGCCTGGGTTTGGGGAAGTTAAATGCAGGTTTCTTAGAAGGGGTGGGACTGTGCTTAACGGCCTGTGCCATATTGAACACCGTTCGCCACACTTCAGGGGACATTAAAGAGGGAGTAAGCACTGGTGACATGATCACCTGATTCGCAATGCGATCAGGTAGCTTGCGAACTAAAGACATTCTGAGATCTTGTCTTGCTCGTACCGCCTCAAGTAAGGCGGTGCATATGTCACCCAAGGATTGGATTGACGACTGAAGGAGCAGTCGTCGGGATAATTCAACCGATCTTCTGGCATCCGCGTCTGCGATTGCCTGAGTGGACCGCAGTAAAGACTTAGCCACCTGTTGAGACACTATGTACTGAGAGAACAGGCGAAAAGCTTTCCCCCTTAGCCTAAATTCTCTGTCTAGGTGAGTAGGGGTAGGGGTAGTGAAAGGGTCTTTTAGCTCACAAAGATTAATCTTAGGGGCAGCTAGGAAAGAAAACAAAGCTGACGGGACTCCGCCGGCAGAACCTACCGACATGGAGAACCACGAATGTGTATCCTGAGGGATCTGGTGGGAAGATTTAGAAGTAAATGTGGTTGCAAAGTTTTGAGCCTCTACCTCCCAATCTACCCAAGGTCCTGGACCCAACTGCCCCACCTTCAAAACTGGATTAGCTGCTTCGTCTGTGACGGTCTGTAAATCAAGTTCAGGAGTGAGAGCTGACAGAGTCTTAATATCATTAAACCCATCCAGCTTAGACCAGTCTGAAAATAGTTTCGAAGCTGAGGCAGGGGGTAAAGCTGGCTTAGTAGCATACACAAAATAGTCTTGGTGATAATAACTAGGTATAGTCTTGACGTTTACGTCCAGTACATTTCCCAAATTATCCAGGGCCCTTAATTTCTTTGACTTATTGCCCTGGATGACCCACTCACGCGGTACCGGGAGTTCCCCTGACAAAGTAGGTTGGGCGAGCTCTGGATTAGTGGGGGTCAAAAGGACCCATGACTCGTCTGGTCCATAAAGCAAGGGCATAGCCACTTTTCTGAGAGGCGCCTTGTCTAGAGGGGTTGGATTGACATCCGTGATGACCCTGACATTTGAAGTTGTCAATGCCGCCGTAGCAGGCTTAGTAACCCCTGATGGTGACAGAGTGGGTGGGTTAGGGATCTTAGATAAAGCAATTGAAGTCATCAGAGGCCGTACCGTAGAACTTGTCGTGGGAGCCCCCAAGTCCATTGTGGGGTTTTCCTGTTGTTGGCCAAAAAATTTAGATAAAGCATCAGTAAGTAGCCCATTAATTTCTTGTGCAGTAACATATTGGTTAGAAGATGAACTTACAGGTGAATCATTAATATCGTGCGCGGCGTCTAAGCCTGAGCCTGACTCTTGCCCTTCCATCTCCGAAATTATTGAAACCTCGTCTTTCTCCTCCTGATCCTCCTGAGAAGACCCCGCCGAAGCTGGGGTACCTTGTTTCCAAGATAAGTCAGGAATAGAGGATGGGATCGCCGCGTCCCTGTGGACATCAGCTACTGTGTGACTCGTTTGAGTCGGACGTGGGTGGTCAGACCCTGGCTGAGCAAACCGCCAAACACCGAGGCCCTGGCCTACACTCTCTTGGGAGTCTGAAACATTCTCAATTATTGAACCCCCTGAACTTTCCAATTCCAGGGTTAAAATATTAATAGGTAAATCCTCTTTAGGGACAGGCACCGCACTGGACCCTTGAGACCTAACACAAACTTTGTCTGGGGTAGAGGTACGAAGAGAGGCACTAGAAGCTGGTGAATGTAGGGAGGACTTTCGTTTCTGGGAATCCTTTTTGGAGGATTTATGGCTACGGTGTGACCGAGAACTACTCCTAGATTTGGAGGATTCATCGCCGTGACCACTGGTGGAACTTTCCGTCCTACTCTTCTTACTCGCTGGTGAAGAGGCAAGACTAGAAGACTGGCGTCTGAGAGGTGACCTCGACCGAGATCTCGCCCGAGACGAGGCGGTGGACGCCGGGGGTGTAGGCTCTCTTGGACGTTTTGGTGTAGTAGCCGAAGATACAGAACCCTGACCAGTCTCCGCCGGCTTAAGACTCGTGACTCTAGAGGAACGTTTAGGGGGAGGGTGTTCAAATAGCAATCTATCCCAAAGAGGGACGTTGTCACATTGAAGTGATTTATGCGCAACAATCGTAGTGTAGGCTGCCATCTGTTGCCGTACTTCTCTTAAAGCTACTGCCGCCGTCTTATCATTGTCGCAAAGGACCTTGACAGCTAATTGGGAGCAAAAAGAACAATTACGCATTACCCAGAGACCCCTTGAACGGTCTAGACATTTAACACACCTTATGCAAAGGGTATGCGCAAAAATAGGGATACCGGCACAAGCAGGGGTAGTGCATAAAGCAAAGACTGGGGCTGAGGTAGCCATGACAGAGACTGGTGGGGAAAACTACCGCCGGGTCTGTATTGGTCCGCCGGAGCCCAGCTCTGGAAAAAAATAAAATTTCCAGGAATTAATGCTCATAAGGTTAACCCAACATGTTCGCATACAAGTGTTAATAACCCACCGGATAACGAGATGTAATGACACAACGATCACAGCTCGCTACGCGGCGGGGTTCAGAATATCTAAACAAATCTTTTGACGAAAGTGAAGAATACCCTCTGACATAATATAATTGTCCAGCATGGCGATTATAGTCTTTCTGGTGGTGACTGTCTTAAGATTCAATTTTTGGAACAAAAACAACCCCCCATAAAGACGCCGGCCCTTGAAATATTTTAGTAGAATAACACAGGGCAGGCTGACACGAGATCTGATTTCTAACGAATTGTCACAAAAAGATCGCCGTAAGGTTGAAGGCGGCGATACCTAATTGTATCACTAAATTAAGTGGGTAAATCGAAATTGAATTTGTAAATTCCTTATTTCCTCCACCTAGGAGCACCCCCCGGGTGTGAAAAAACGATGTTAACCCTAATTGAACCTTCAATCGCCGTAAGTATAAAGGCGGCGATACATATAGCATCACTTAAAATGGATTGGTTAATGAACTAAATGACTTAGTTGTTCATCCCACCCTACCAAGGTACACCCGCCGGGTGAGATGTCAAAAAGTTAACCCCATAAGTTCCTGTCCCCACTTCTTTGTAAAAGATCGCCGGGGAGGAAAGCCCTTAACAACAGCTAGGTTTTTCATGTGGTTTTGTAAAACCTGGTAGAAAAACTACATAACGTATGTTCGCATGAACAACGTTTTAAAGATGGGTACAGCCATTTCCGCCGGGAATCAAAGGGAGCCTGAAACCAGGTACCAACAGAGACGCAGTCCTGGAGAGCCACAGACACCTCATCGCCGGGGACACCAGCCTGTGTTTTATAACCATGTGTGGCCCAACACGGCTCTGGGCGGGGTTTTTTTCAGGGGGAAACCCGAGAAAAACCCGCCGGAAGGAAACCCACCCCGATCAGACACCCTCTGAACGTACAACGGACACGAAGGAAGCCACGCACGACTAACCTAAGTCCACACAATAATCCGTGGAATTAGCCAATACACAACTAAACCAGGAAACAAACATAGTCCGAGGAATTAGCCAATACACAACTAAAACCCGGATACACATGACACAGTATGGCATATTTATAAATAATAAACAATAACACTTGTACATGTGGCAAAGCTACGAGCGGCTGGCTAGGCCTAAGTAGACGGCATAATAACAGGAACCACCGCCAACACACCACTGTAGCAAATACTTCCGGCAAAGGGAAGACTGACACGGGACCCAGAAAAAACTTCACTAAGTGAAGAAAAATACAAAGGGAACGTCAGTAAACAAAGCATACCTCATCAGAAAGATAAAAGGCAGCAATAACTAACGCGTGATGAAAGCCGCCTGCAACACAAGCTAACTAACTGTGAAAAAGTTCACATGTCCACAACAGGACCACGAGGGAACATCCGAAATAGATGCCCCAAACACACGACCCAAAATACACTGCACTGCGGGCAACCAGCCCAGGACACTCCTGCTACACATATCCTAACCTTACTCGATACATCCCGGAGTAAACAAATGAGAAAAAACTCACTAGGGACGCAGCAAATGCGGAATCAGCGGAGCGTGGGGAGACACGTCCGGGCAGGCTGAGCGCAGAGCAGAGAAGGAGGAATGACGCCTGAATCAGCGTCTGGTCATAAATCCACACAAGTACATCCACGATATGATGGAAAGCTTATTAGATAGTTATTCTTATTTTCTTTTTGTTTTTATTTTTTACGAAGTTTTTTCGTAGTGAGAACCCAATTCATAATGACTGAAGCCATGAGTGAGGTCGCGTGCGCTCATGATGAAGGCTCCTCAGTTCTTAAATGCTCTGCGCGGTAGATTCAAACTACGGTGGATTAGTGTTTGAAGAGGATGCCTTATGTAATAGGCATGTTCGTCAATGATGGAGGGGCCACTAATAAATAGCCACTTCGTAGAAATATTAATAAGTGAATCTCTAAATAGCACTGTAACAATGTAGTACTGATAGAGTGAATCTTGGGTAGTATCTGATTGGTCTGGTCCTGGTTATCTTGCGTCCATGATGTTGGGGGCTAACGACTGGTTCCGCGGCCATCCAGGGTGTCCATATGTACGAAGTTCTCAAATACGTGGACAGGTCCTTCTATCCAAATCTGCCACGGAGTCTTCCAGCTCTGGAACTCACTTCTCAGCAACCAAACAAGGATAGAGCTCAAGGTTAACTCTGGTCACCAACCTGGGTTGGTGTCTATCTTTCAACTGATTTTACTGGGGGCTGGAGCTGGGTTTATAGGCTCGGTTTTGGGCCCTGTAGGCCATAGGGATCTCGAGTTTTATGGACTTTTTTGAGCTCTCAATAGATACGGGGACTAGGTAAGGTGATGATTACTGTTGTGGCACATGGCTATAGGGAGCCTTCATAATGTGATACAACTGAGCCTTAGTAAGAGGTACTATTTTGGCTATACTGGAAGTATTTAGGGGAGAGAGACTGGATCTACTTTGCGAGGAGGATGGGGACAGCTGTGATAGGAGCGTCTCTCTTAGATTGTTCAATCTTCATTCTATGGTATAGCTGAGGTGCTAATTTAGTGATCAGAGTATGCAAGAAAGGTAAATGGGTTATTGTGAGTTAATAGAGGTTAGTAAAGGTGTTAGTCATGCATGGTTAGTTCATTGATAGGAAGAATTCCTGTGCTACCTGGCAATGACCCAGAAGTCAAAACAGGGGTCAGGTATACCTCCGCAGGGGTGGGGGTCTCCCTCCTCGGGTGGGTAAAAAGGGGTAGCTGGGCGCCCTCTCTCTGGGATGGTCGTCCGGCGGCTGTGGCTAGGGGCTTGCCATATCACCAGTGTTTGTAATAACCCTCTGTTTATGAGACAGATGTGGGTGTCCAGTGTCCTTAATACCAAAACCGAAGGTGCCTTGGCTAGCTGGTTTTAATCGGTTGGTTGTTAATTGTATGGTTTGCTGGATGTGGTGGAGACTGGGTTGCTAACTCTGCCACATTTATCTGGAAGTATGGCAATAGAAGTTAGTTACTGGCGAGGCGGCTAGCCTCGCACCGACGACCATTGGGTGCAGGGTTGTGAATGGGTTGTAAGAGAATAGATGGCATGCAAGGGGTTAGTAAAGTTCTAATGTTGTTCCGGCCTACTAAGGGAAGGTAGGCTGGATAGGAGTATATATATAAAAGGTTGGAGAGCATTAGCAACGGAAAAATCAAGGGTCTTCAAGAGGTATGAGGGAGAGGCTAGGTCGGACAAGAGTCGAGGAGCGCGGGGTGTTAATGAGAGGGGGGGAAGTTCAGAGGGCTACGTGGAAATGTGACCCTAAGGTCTCCGGGTGTGGGGGTGGCATTAGGCTACAGTTGATTTTGGAGTTTGAAAGGACAGTGAAAGTACGTTAGCCAAATGATACCGGGGGATGCAACTATGGGGTGGTATATGAGTCTGGAAAAGATAGAATCATGTGGGCTGTGGGGGGAGAAGGAGGTTAACTGTAGGTGTATGCTTGACTGTGGATAAAGTAGGGAAAAACATGGTGTATTATTACTCGTCAATACGAGGGGTTATGGACCTATTATTTGACACGATTTCTTGTACGTCTAGTTGTCCCTGGGAACTGCGTTTTCTATGAAATATAGACCAAGGAAAAGCGGCAGTTCGTAGGGGTACTTCGTTATTGTTTCGAGGTACTATGATAGACAATGGAAAAGAAAGGTTATCTATACAATCTCTGGTTGGGGTAAGCATTAAGTTATAGCATGGTGGCTAACATCTTTAGTCATGGCTGTCTGGCGGGTTGGCATTGGCTCAACCTCGGGACAGGGCATGGGTGTTTTAATATGAATGTGTATTCTTGTTCATCATCATGTAGGGAGAGTCTGGTGGGTAAGAGGTGTAGGACATGAAGCAAAATGGAGTAGTGTGGACTGTGGATACGAAGGAGGTGATTGGAAGACGTATAACAATTGTGGAAATGTAAATGGAAAAGATGAACACAATGGCGGATAAAGATAACTAACCTAAGGATTGAATACATAGATTTATGGGGGCGATTGGTCTTCAGAAACTTAATCTGGCAAGACAAGGTATTTTAGGGTATGTTGATATTAATAACAAACCTAAGGATTGAATACATAGATTTATGGGGGCGATTGGTCTTCAGAAACTTAGTCTGGCAAGACAAGGTATTTTAGGGTATCTTGATATTAATAATTAACCTAAGGATTGAATACATAGATTTATGGGGGCGATTGGTCTTCAGAAACTTAGTCTGGCAAGACAAGGTATTTTAGGGTATGTTGATATTAATATCCTAACTTAGGGACAGGGCATGGGTGTATTAACTTAAGGTGTATTTATGTTCATCATCAGGTAGGTAGAGGTGTAGGACACGAGGGGTAGGGGTAGGGGCAATGGCTGCTTTTTTGGCCTACTAATTCATTTATTCATTTGTTTTTTAGTTTCCTTGCTAGACCTCCTTCAAACTTAGATAAACTTCCCCAAGATACCTTTGTAAATTTTTTGGTAGAAAAATGTTCCGGACAAAGGCCGATTCCTCAGGCTCGCTATCGCTCGCCAGAAAAAAATAGACACCTAAATGGCATGATAGGTCTTAAAATTGACAACGAAATGGGATGAAAGGTCTTAAAATCGCCAAACTAAAGGGCCGAATGTCTTAAAATCTAAAAACCAATGGGGCTAAACGTGAGGGAGAAGGGGACCAGAAAACCCAGCCCATTCCCCCCCCCCCCTTTAACTAATCGCTTCTTCTTACTCTGGTTAACGTTAATCGATGAAATGAAGCATAGAATCAATAATGAAGACATAATGTACCCTCATATTATTGCTCTACAAGAAATAAAGCCCAAACATTTTAGATATGAAAGAATGTTAGTTGAGTATGGTATTGATGGATATGAACTAATTGAGACAAACATTCTAAGCTCAGATGAGGGGAGAGGTATATTGATATATATTAAGCAGGGGATACCTTTTAGCATAGTTAATCTGACTCAAGAGTATTGTGAATTTTCATGCATTTTGGTAAAAGGCGAAAAAGAAGAATTACTGATTACATCTGTCTATAGGAGTCCAACCAGCGCCGGTGAAAATAATGACCAGCTAATGAGGGAAATTAGTCAATCTACGGTGACAAATAAAATAATACTGGGTGACTTCAACTTACCAAATATAAAATGGTCTAACTACACTACGATAGCAGGAAGAAATAGTTTAGAATACCGGTTCATTGAGGAAATAAGAGCTGGCTTCATGACACAGCACATAACAGAACCAACTAGATACAGAGATGGCAACATAAGTAACGTTCTAGACCTACTTTACAGCAACGATGAAAATATTATAGAAAACATCAGAATAGAAAGTCCAATTGGTAAGAGTGATCATGGATGTATACTTTTTTGTTGCGATATTGAATCGCAAGAAATTAAAAATAAAAGAACTGTACTAATGTATGAAAAGGCTAATTTCAATATTTTGAGACACAAACTGGATATTGACTGGAAGGTTTTCCTTGAATGCAAAAATATAGATATTAAGTGGCAAAGATTAAAAAAGAAATTACAGGATGTAGTAGACAAATGTGTCCCTAAAAGAGATTTTAAAACTAAGGAAAAGGCAAAAATGAGGACCAATGAGAGCCTACCAATGAACAAAAAACTTTGCAGAATGATAAAACGAAAAAAGAGACTATGGGCAAATTTGAAAGAAATGTCCAATGAAGAAGCACCAAATCAAGAACTATATCTCAGAGTAAAAAATTATTACAGAAGATTAAACAATCAAGTGAGAAGAGAAACACGAAGAGCGACAAAGAACGTAGAAAGGAATATAGCACAGCATGTAAAGACTAACCCCAAACTATTTTGGAAATACGTAGTCAAAGACCAAAACTAGGGCTAACATTCCAGAACTGTTTTCAAACAAAGAAAAAACATCCAAAACTAATAACGATAAAGATAAAGCCGATGTGCTGGCAAGCTATTTTAACCAAGTTTTCACCAGGGAACCTGATGGTGGGGTACCGTTACCTGACCCTGTGAGAGCGAACATTCCTGAAATGGATCCCATACAAATATCAGAAATACAAATTAAACTACTTATAAGTAAATTAAATAGAAATAAGTCAACTGGACCTGATGGTTTTCATCCATGTATAATCAAGGAAGGAATGGACCAATTAGTTACACCATTGAAAATAATATTTGAATATTCCCTCGACACTGGTGAGATACCAGAAGACTGGAAGATTGCAAATATAACGGCAATTTACAAGAAGGGAAATAGGGCTGACCCAGGGAATTATAGGCCGATCAGTTTAAAGAGTATCATCTGCAAGATATTTGAATCCATTATCAGAGAAAACATAATGGATCATATGCACAAATTTAAGCTTTTTAGCCCTAAGCAGTTTGGTTTCCTATCAGGTCGTTCTACTGTTTTACAACTCATTAAAGTTATTGACCAATGGATGGATATACTGGAAAATGGAGACTCCGTGGATATATCATATTTTGATTTCATGAAGGCATTTGATAGAGTTCCTCACAAAAGACTGCTTGCAAAGTTAGAGAGTTATAACATCACACATAAAATTCTGGTATGGGTACGGGCTTTTCTTAAGAACAGGAGGCAGAGAGTCATCGTAAATGGACAAGCATCAGAGTGGACAGAGGTGATGAGCGGTGTGCCACAGGGATCAGTGTTGGGGCCAATGCTTTTTGTGATTTTCAATGACTTGCCAGAGGTAATGAAAAATGGTAGTGAAATATATTTATATGCTGATGATACAAAAATATTCCATACAATTAAAGATGAAAATGACTGTCATAAAATGCAAGAGGATATAAATACCATCAAATTATGGTCAGAAAAGTGGCTACTGGAATTTCATCCTGAAAAATGTAAGCAGATGAGAATTGGTAGATCGGATGTTGGACGCGCAAGTTATACTTTATGTGGGGAAATGAGAAAGGTTGAAGCAGAGAAAGATATTGGTGTAGTAATTGATAACAAATTAACATTCTCGGATCACTTGGCTGAAAAAATAAATAAATCTAACCAAATTGTTGGACTAATTAGACGGACCAAGAGATGTTCAAGGCTCTTTATGTGGCATTAGTTAGGCCGCATTTAGAATATGCAAATCAGGTGTGGTGTCCATTCCTGATAAAGGATATTGATGCGGTGGAGAATGTACAGCGTAGAGCAACCAAACTGATTCCGGAATTTAGAAACTTGAGTTATGAGGAAAGGCTGAGGAAAATAGATTTACCAACTCTAGCATACCAAAGGACTAGGGGTGATATGATTAAGACATATAAAATCCTATGTGGTGTGTATGACCCCAATGTGTGCGAGGACATCGTCACCCTCAGACAGGATTCAAGAACAAGAGGACACACCAAGAAGATCTACAAACCAAGAACCAGCAACAGAAAACAAAAACAATATATCTTTCTGTTGCAGAGTAGTGAATTGTTGGAATGATCTACCAGAACATGTGGTGCCTCAGAATCTGTAAAAAAATAAAAATAAAAAAGGTTGGATCAAACTTGGCATAACCAAGAAATAAAATTTAATTACAAAGAACACATAAAAAGAGCAAATAACACATCGACCACCACCCCGGTAATAATAATAATAATAATAATAATAATAATTCTTTATTCCAGACACATAAGATAGATACAGTATAAATACAGTACGACCTAATGGTCCATATCACATACACTTCTCGTCAGAGCACAGATAATAATTATACACAAAGATATATTAATAAAGAAACAATAAAATAAAAAATACAGTAGGCCTATTTACAGAATAGAGCACATATCACATTTTGTCACAATATAACACAGATAGGCTAACTAAGGCTATTGCTCAATGTTGGTTAACACCTATTGCACAGATCATTGCTCATAGTTCAATTAGACCTATATATTACATTAGATACTATGTGTTCAGCAGCTTCTGCCAGTGAGATATAATACGGGATTCATAGATATGATCACTAGACCAAAGAGCTACAATCAGCGTGTTACTGGAGGATTGCAGTCGCTGCGAAAAGCTGTACACCAGTCTCCTGATGACAGCCCGACAGCACTGCACATCCAACAGTGTGCACACCATACTAGTGCTTTCATATTTAGAGAGACCAATGAACATCTTGAGTATATTATGATAGGATGTACACAGACCATTTATGGTGGCTCTCTTATACTTCCACCACAAATGGGCCGTGTACATAGAGGAACAATATGTCCGGAACAAAGTTACTTTAGTTTCCCAATTACACATGTGGAATTTTCTCAAGATGGTGTTACCACGTAAATATAGCTGTCTGCGCTGACGGCCGATATCTGCATCATCTGAGCAATCGTTTGAGATAATGTGTCCCAGGTATTTTATTTTGTTTACTTCTTGAATAATTTGATTATTGAGTGAGAAATTTGGCAGTTTACTTTTATACAGTAATTTTGATCTAAATATAAGAACAGCACTTTTCAGTGGGTTGAATTTAACACAATGTTTACTACCAAAAGATTCACATATATCAAGAAGTTTGCTCAGACCCGCAGAAGACGGTGCAATAATGACCAGATCATCAGCATACATGAGATGGTTGATGATTTTATTCCCACCATAACATCCAATCTGCTCTTTATTCAATTTATCACTTAATTCATCCATATATACATTGAATAAGTAAGGTGAGAGAATACTACCCTGTCTCACTCCATTGGTTACTGTAAAGGAATCCGAAATAATGTTACCCCTTCTTACATTAAATGTTTGATTGGCGTACCAGTACTTCAAGATTCTCAGTATATAGGATGGCACTCCCCTTGTTGCTAATTTATCAAACAGGATATTGTGGCAGACTCTGTCAAATGCCTTACTAGCATCAAGAAAGCATGCAAAAACAGAGCTGTTCATTTTGATGTACCCATCCACTAGCTCCTTCAGAGTGTAGATGCACTGGTCCGTACCATGATTCTTTTTAAAACCAAATTGATTACTATTAGTTGAGATATACACTGAGATTCTGTCTAAAATGATTAACTCCAGTATCTTACTTACAATACTGGCAAGGGCAATAGGTCTATAGTTGTCTTTTGATGTAATTTTGCCAGCCTTGTCTTTAATAACTGGTATCAAGGTAACGGACATCATAGATTCTGGTAGGAAACCATGGATTAGAAAGCTGGTAAAGCAACTGCTGAGTTTCTCCAAGAGGAGAGTGGAGGAGTACTTCAAATGTTCAGCATATATACCATCAAAACCACAGGATTTGTTAGCATCTAGCCTACTTATTGCAGCCTTGATTTGTTCACTTGTAACTTTAATTGTGTCATATTTTTCTTCTTTGTTACACTCTGTTGTATCAGCAATGGTATTTCCTTGGTGCCCAACAGAGTTAAACAAAGTTTGGTAATGTGTTTTCCAAAGATTGGCTATGTTATTAGTACCAGAGATCCCATCTACACTAACGGGTAGAGGTGTGCAGCTATTATGCATTTTTTTAATATCCTTCCAGAAGGCCAATGTGTCTTTGCTAGCAAAGTTTTTGGCCAATGCTTCTCTTCTTAATACATTTTCATTGTTTTTTATATATCTGATTGCATACTTGCATCTAGCCTTTAGTCTGGTGAACATGTCAAAAATGGGTCCCTGTCTCGGTTTGTTATGATCCAGCCATACACTACGAGTATCTCGGGATACCTGGTATAGTTCTGAAACATGGTCATTCCACCCAGGTTTGTTAAAAGAGTAATTTTTGTTATGCTTCTGAAATACTATGTCACTAGCCTTAGTAAGACAAGATATAATATTATTGTACAGCTTGCTGACCTCTTCTCGATGACTAGCATTAACACAATTGGGGTCTTCACAGGTAATGGCATCCTCACTGCCAGGATCAAGCTCAGAAAGGAGAGTGTGTGTTAAAGTGCAAAATTGCTCACACTCCTCCTCGTCAAGCCCGCCCCATGGCAGTTTTGGATTTACACTATTGTTTGACTGGGTTAATTCTGGCGCTCTTTCCAAACTAGCTGTTAAGGTCAATGGGATATGATCTTCATCTGTATATGTATACTGAATTTCCATATTTGTTATCATATCATGGAAATCAGCACTAGCTACGGTATGATCTAGCCAAGACGTTGAGCCCCATGCTGCACTGACACATGTGTAACTACTATGAGGGAGCATGAGCTGAGAAGAGATAATTAGATCATGCTCACCACAGAAGTTAGTCATATGACTAGCAAACAGAGAGTTACTCATGTCCTTCAGATTAGCATTCCAGTCCCCTATTACAGAGTAGCAGGTGGTATTTAGTTCTTGTAAAAGAGCACTTAGCTCTCCAAGGCATTCCAGGTATTGTTCTTAATTTTCATTACATTGGTAGGGCAAGTACACACTAAGAATAACTACTTTCCGTTGGATATCTTCTATTTCTATACCTGTACACCATGGTAAATTTGTTACAAGTGGTTTAACCCGGCTGTCTAAAGAGTCCCTCCACAAAATAGCTACTCCTCCCGGTGGGTGACCTGCTACTAGACCATCCATAGCATCGGTTTTCGAGACCCCAAACCCATGAAAATTATCACAGATAGTACTGAGGTTACCTAAATCTTGTTTAAAATACCAAGTCTCCTGCAGGCACACAATATCACTGGTATTAAATACGTCTACTACATCAGGGCGTAGGAGAAGCCCTCTGTTGGTTTTAGGGAGCCCCCTACAGTTATAAGTAGCAATACGCAAATTGTTGGGAGATGAAGTAGACTTTATATCCATGATTAAGAGTTGTTGGGAGGGTGGGTTACCGTAGTTATAGAGTCCTCATTTGTTGGTACCGGTACCGGTACCTGTGCCCTACGTTCTCTTCACCAGTACACCTATGCTTCCTCTGGCCAAAGTTCTTCATCCATAAACACCTCGGGATTTGGACACTCACAGTTTATTCTGAATGAAATATATGTGTGCCTATCAGACCAGGGAATAATTGGTTCAACATCCATACTAAGACTGAGTTTATTGGAGAGATATTCTTTCAAGTTGGATGCCGTCACTCCTGGCTTAAAACCTGTCGCGAATACTTTTGGCTAGTAGAGTAGAGTCAGTCAGAGAGGAGGGTCACATCCGTCGCGGTCCGGGATTTTTCGACTATCCCGCGGGATACTGGTGATTAAACTTCCAAAAAATCACACACAAAAACAAACGTAGTGTCGCGGTTCTGTGAAGTGCAAAATCGAACCGATTGATAAAATATCTGGAGAGATATACGCGTTTTGGAGAAAAAATCCGTTAACTCCTACAGCAGTGCCACGGCGCTGGTCTAGGACAGGCCTAGGGCAGGCCCATAAGGCGGGTGGAAAGAAGAAGGGAAAGAAAAAACCGTTACGTCCCAAAAGCAAAGTGTTAGCTATATAGTCCTATGAAATCAAACTGGGCTATGGGAAAATAGGAAGCCTAAGTTAAAAGTGATAGTGAACATCGTATATCACGTAAATAAACTAGGAAAGTATAGTATAATACAGAGAATTAAAGTCAGGGGAACTTTTAACTTTTAGCTTGGGAACAGGACGTATGCCGTAAACAAAATACCCTCAGTGACCGCAAAGACCATAAACACATATATCCCCTTGCTCTCCTGGACACGTCCCCTCCCCTCCCCCTATACGATTTTACCAAAAGCGAAACTTAACCTCGACAGGAAAGGGTACCGACAAAACAAATATCGTAAATAATAGCAAACAGAGAAAAACAATATTTAAACAATTAATCAGTGCAGATTATTTCTCGACCATATCGCAGGTTAGTAGTGACGTTATTGGAGAGAAAGATCTCCCACGCAACCAAATGTGGTGAAAATTCGAACCTGAGCAGTGTTGAATCAATTTGATAGGTAAAATATGAAAATTAAAATAGATACTATATTATACAGGTATAGGTAGCCTGGAAAGTTCGTTATTTTCCTAGAGTGCCGTATATTTATTAATGGCCCCTCCATCATTGACGAACATGCCTATTACATAAGGCATCCTCTTCAAACACTAATCCGCCGTAGTTTTGAATCTACCGCGCAGAGCATTTAAAAACTGAGGAGCCTTCATCATGAGTGCACGCGACCTCACTCATGGCTTCAGTCATTATGAATTGGGTTCTCACTACGAAAAAACTTCGTAAAAAATAAAAACAAAAAGAAAATAAGAATAACTATCCAATAAGCTTTCCATCATATCGTGGATGTACTTGTGTGGATTTCTGACCAGACGCTGATTCAGGCGTCATTCTTCCTTCTCTGCTCTGCGTTCAGCCTGCCCGGACGTGCCTCCCCACGCTCCGCTAGTTCCGCATTCGTGGCGTCCCTAGTGAGTTTTTTCTCATTTGTTTACTCTAGGATGTATCGAGTAAGGTTAGGATAGGCGTAGCAGGAGTGTCCTGGGCTGGTTGCCCGCAGTGCAGTGTATTTTGGGTCGAGTGTATGGGGCATCTATTTCGGATGTACCCTCGTGGTCCCGTTGTGGACATGTGAACTTTTTCACAGCTGAGTTAGTTTGTGATGCAGGCGGCTTTCACTACGCGTTAGTTAGTGCTGCCTTTTATCTTTCTGATGAGGTAAGCTTTGTTTCTGACGTTCCCAGCGTATTTTTCTTCACTTAGTGAAGTTTTTTCTGGGTCCCGAGTCAGTCTTCCCTTGGTCGGAAGTTTATGCTACGGTGGTGTGTTGGCGGTGGTTCCTGTTGTGATATTTCCAGTGTTTGTGTATATTTCAACTTTTATTATGCCGTCTACCTAGGCCTTGCCAGCCGCTCGTAGCTTTGCCACATGTACTAGTGTTATTGTTTATTATTGATAAATATGCCCTACTGTGTCATGTGTATCCGGGTTTTAGTTGTGTATTGGCTAATTCCTCGGACTATAATTGTTTCCTGGTTTAGTTGTGTATTGGCTAATTCCACGGATTAGGGAGTGACCTTGGGGTTGTCGTGCGTGGCTCTCCTCGTGTCTCTTGTTGTTCAGATGGTGTCTGTTCAGGGTGGGTTGCCTTCCGGCGGGGTTTTCTCGGTTTCACCATGAAAATCCCGGCCGCGAGCCGTGTTGGGCCACACGTGGTTGTTAACACTGGCTTGTTTCCCCGGCGTTGGGGTGTCTGTGGCTCTCCAGGACTGCGTCTCTGTGGATGCCTGGTTTCAGGCCTCCTTTGATTCCCGGCGGGATGGCTGTTCCCATCTATAAAACGATTGTTCATGCGGACATACGTTATGTAGTTTTTCTACCCGGTTTTTCAAAAGCCACTTGAAAAACCTAGCTGTTGTTTTAGGCTTTCCTCCCCGGCGATCTTTTACAAAGAAGTGGGGACAGGAACTTATGGGGTTAACGTTTGGACATCTCACCCGGCGGGTGCACCTGGGTAGGGTGGGATGAACGACTTATGTCTTTCAGTTAGTTAACCAATCCATTTAGTGATACTATGTGTATCGCCGCCTTTACTTTTACGGCAATTGAAGGTTCAATTTAGGTTAATATATCGATTCTTCTCACCCGGCGGGTGCTCCTAGGTGGAGGAACTAAGGAATTTACAAAATTCGATTTCGATTTAACCACTTAATTTAGTGATACAAGTAGGTATCGCCGCCTTCTAACTTACGGCGATCTTTTGTGACAATTCGTTAGACATCAGATCTCGTATCATCCTGCCCTGTGCTATTCTACTAAAATATTTCAAGGGCCGGCGTCTTTTTGGGGGGTTGCTTTGTTACAAAATTGAATCTTGAGACAGTCGCCACCACCAAGTGACTATAAGCGCCATGCTGGACCGTTATATTATATCAGAGGGTATTCTTCACTTTCTTTAACAAAAGATTTGTTTAGATTTCTGAACCCCACCGCGTAGCGAGCTGTGTTTGTGCCATTACATCTCGTTACCCGGCGGGTTATTAACACTTGTGCGCGAACATGTTGGGTTAACCTTATGAGCATTAATTCCCGGAAATTTTCTTTTTTTTCCAGAGCTGAGCTCCGGCGGACCAATACAGACCCGGCGGTAGTTTCCTCCCACCAGTCTCTGTCATGGCTACCGTGGCCCCAGTTTTTGCTTTGTGCACTACCCCTGCTTGTGCTGGTATCCCTATTTTTGCGCATACCCGTTGCATAAGGTGTGTTAAATGTCTAGACCGTTCAAGGGGTCTCTGGGTTATGCGTAATTGTTCTTTTTGCTCCCAATTAGCTTTAAAGGTCCTTTGTGATAATGATAAGACCGCGGCGGTAGCCTTAAGAGAGGTTAGGCAACAGATGTCAGCCTACACTACCATTGTTGCACATAAATCACTTCAATGTGACAACGTCCCACTTTGGGATAGATTGCTCTCCGAACACCCTCCCCCTAAACGTTCCTCTAGAGTCACAAGTATTAAGCCGGCGGAGACTGGTCAGGGTTCTGTATCCTCTGCGGCTACACCTAAACGCCCAAGAGAGCCTACACCCCCGGTATCCGCCTCTTCGTCTCGGGCGAGATCCCGGTCTAGGTCTCCTCTTAGACACCAGTCATCTAGTCGGGCCTCTTCACCGGCGAGTAAGAAGAGCAGGACGGAAGGTTCCACCAGTGGTCACGGCGAGGATTCCTCTAGATCTAAGAATAGTTCGCGGTCACACCGTAGCCATAAATCCTCTAAAAAGGATTCTCATAAACGGAAGTCCTCTCGACATTCACCAACTTCTAGTGCATCTCATCGTACCTCTACCCCAGACAGAGTTTGTGTTAAGGCCCAAGAGTCCAGTGCAGTGCCTGTCCCAAAAGAGGATTTGCCACTTAATATTTTAACCCTGGAATTGGAAAGTTCAGGGGGTTCAGTAATTGAGAATGTTTCAGACTCTCAAGAGAGCGTAGGCCAGGGCCTCGGTGTTTGGCGGTTTGCGCAACCAGGGTCTGATCACCCACGTCCGACTCAAACGAGTCACACAGTAGCCGATGTCCACAGGGACGCGGCGATCCCATCCTCTATCCCAGACTTATCTTGGCAACAAGGTACCCCTGCCTCGGCGGAGTCTTCTCAGGAGGATCAGGAGGAGAAAGATGAAGTTTCTATAATTTCGGAGATGGAAGGACAAGGGTCAGGCTCAGGCTTGGACGCCGCACAGGATACTAATGATTCACCTGTAAGTTCTTCATCAAACCAGTTTGTTACGGCACAAGAAATTAATGGGCTGCTTACTCATGCTTTATCTAAATTTTTTGGTCAACAACAGGAAAACCCCACAATGGACTTGGGGGCTCCCAAGACAAGTTCTACGGTACGGCCTCTGATGACTTCGATTGATTTATCTAAGATCCCTAACCCTCCCACTCTGTTAACCTCAGGGATCAATAGGCCTGCTACGGCGGCTTTGACAACTTCAAATGTCAGGGTCATAACGGATGTCAATCCACCCCCTCTAGACAAAGCGCCTCTTAGAAAGGTAGCTATGCCCTTACTTTATGGGCCAGACGAGTCATGGGTTCTTTTGAACTCCTCTAAACCAGAGCTTGCCCAACCTACTTTGTCAGGGGAACTCCCGGTACCGCGTGAGTGGGTCATCCAGGGCAATAAGTCAAAGAAACTAAGGGCCGTGGATACTTTAGGTAATGTTCTGGACGTAAACATCAAGGCTATACCTAGTTATTATCATCAAGATTATTTTGTGTATGCTTCTAAGCCTGCTTTACCCCCTGCCTCAGCTTCAAAACTATTTTCAGACTGGTCTAAGCTGGATGGGTTTAATGATATTAAGACTCTGTCAGCTCTCACTCCTGAACTAGATTTACAGACCGTCACAGACGACGCAGCTAATCCAGTTTTGAAGGTGGGACAGTTGGGACCAGGACCTTGGGTAGATTGGGAGGTAGAGGCTCAAAACTTTGCAACCACTTTCACTTCTAAATCTTCCCACCAGATACCTCAGGATACTTATTCATGGTTCTCCATGCCGGTGGGTTCTGCCGGCGGAGTCCCGTCAGCTTTGTTTTCATTTCTAGCTGCCCCTAAGATTAATCTTTGTGAGCTGAAGGACCCATTCACTACCCCTACCCCTACTCACCTAGACAGAGAATTTAGGCTACGGGGAAAAGCTTTTCGCCTGTTCTCGCAGTACATAGTATCTCAGCAGGTGGCTAAGTCTTTACTACGATCCACTCAGGCAATCGCAGATGCGGATGCTCGAAGATCGGTTGAGTTATCCCGGCGACTGATTCTTCAGTCGTCAATCCAATCCTTGGGTGACATACGTACCGCCTTGCTTGAGGCGGTACGAGCACGACAAGATCTTAGGATGTCGTTAGTTCGCAAGCTACCTGATCGCATTGCTAATCAGGTGGTTATGTCACCAGTGCTTACTCCCTCTTTAATGACCCCTGAAGTGTGGCGAACAGTGTTCAATATGGCACAGGCCATTAAGCACAGTCCCACCCCTTCTAAGAAACCTGCATTTAACTTCCCCAAACCCAGGCCTACTACTAAAGCTCAGCCAGGGGGATCTAAACCTTTTCTTCCGCCTAAGTCCTCCCACTCCCCCCAGGGTCAGTTCAGGCATAGACAGAGTAGGTTTTCAGGTCAGAGAGGACGCGGCCAACATAAACCAGGTCAGGGCCAGTCTTCGGCCAACACCAGCCAGCCGGCGAAGCGTCCAGCACCAACCCCACCATCAAAAAACTAAAGTCTCTCTCACTCCCGGCGCCTACCTTAAGGCCGGAGGAACCGAGGGTAGTACAGCCGGCGAACCCTTGTCTGCTAACTGGGTCGTTCCGAACGTGTCACCAAGCATGGCCGTTAAACACTTGGGCACGGATGGTGGCACGCAAAGGCATCACTTGGCAGTGGCTCCGGCGACCTCGATTACGTCAGCCGACAACGGCGAATTTTGTTTCTTTAGAGGTGGAGTCACTAGCCCAGGAAATGATTGCCAAGAATGTCATCATCCCGGTCCCCCCAAATTACCCTGTATTCACGTCCAAACTATTTTTGGTTCCCAAAAGGGACAGTGTTCAGATGAGGCCGGTCGTAGACCTGTCTTATCTGAATCTTCACATTCACAACGAATCTTTCAGAATGTTAACAGTACACCAAATCAGGCTAACACTTCCGCCGGGAGGTTGGATGTGTTCACTAGACCTGACAGACGCCTATTGGCACGTATCGGTCAACAAAAGATTTCAAAGGTTTTTGGCCTTACGGATCAGGCACCAAAATTTTGTTTTTCAGAGGATGCCGTTCGGCTTGAACCTGGCACCTCGATTATTCACAAAACTAGTCCGGCAAGCCCTGATGCCATTGTTAAAACAGGGGATCAGAGTGTTGTGGTATCTGGACGACTGGCTGGTGGTGGCAGAGACACAACAATTATGCATAAAACATGTCAATATCATTTTAAATCATGTCAAAACTCTAGGGTTCAAGGTAAATCTGGTAAAGTCAAACCTTGTGCCCTCACGAGTAATTCAGTGGATAGGGCTGGTCTGGGACACCGCCGCTCTCACTCTGAGTCAGAGTGTGGACAATCGCAACAGGTTTCGCAGGAAACTTCAGGTTTCTTCACAGTCTGACTACGACGCGAAGGGTCTGGGAGTCTCTGGTCGGCTCTCTCAACTGGATTCAACTAACTGTCAAGTTGGGCCGGTTGAAAGTAAAACGATTAATATTGGAAGGCAACAAATATTTCCCGCTCTTACCGGCGGGAAAATTATGGCCCATCCCGAAATTAATCCACACCTTACTAGCGGTCTGGGCGAAGAGGGAAACATTGCACTCAATAATGTCATGGACCTCTCCTCCACCAACGGTATGGGTAGACACGGATGCGTCAGGCACAATAGGGTGGGGATTTCAGTCAAATCAGGGGCACCAGGGTCAGGGGCTTTGGTCCCACTTAGAAATCTCGCACATCAATGTCAAAGAATTACTAGTCCCCTTGTATTTCCTTCAGGCTCACGGCCCGGCGTTACGGGGCAAGTCGATGGCCTTCAGAATGGACAATCTGAATGCAGTCCACTGTATTCAGAAACAAGGGTCAACGAGGTCAAGGAAGTTGCTAAACGTGTCGGAAGAGATTTTTGCTCTAGCCAACAGTCTAGATATTTATCTTCACGCATCTCTCTCCCAGGCGTAGCGAACGTCTGGGCAGACGCTCTGTCCCGGAGACAGAGCACGACAGTAGAATGGGAGCTCAAGCAACCCATTTTCAACCTAATGATTGCAGAGCTCTCCCATCCACAAGTGGATCTTTTTGCGTCCAAGGAGACTCACAAACTCCCTCTATACCTCACCCGCCGGGCGAAAATGCCGGCAGGGGGGCCAGACGCCCTAGTGACAGACTGGAACAGATGGAGCTCCATCTATCTGTTTCCACCGCCAGATGCGTCACTAATGTGCCACGTAGTGAACAAACTACGAGATTATCGAGGCTTAGTCTCGCTAATCGCGCCCCTGTGGCCGGCGCAGTTGTGGTACCAGCAATTGAAAATGTGGTGCCCGGACCCGGTATCGCTCCCGGTCGGGTATTTCCACTTAGACACGATTGGCAACCTAGCGACCTCGCTGACTTTTGCATTATGGACATTCAGGAGGCCAAGTGGCTAGCACCATACGGTAGAGATGTGACAAATAAATTACTTAATCAATATACTCAGTCTACAAAACGACAGTATCAATCACATTGGCAAGCCTTTACTTCTTGGATCGTTAGGACAGAACAAACTGTACCCTCAGTGGCATTAGTTTTTAATTATTTGAATTATCTGTTTGAGCAGAAACGTTTATCTGTGGTAACATTAAAAAATCACTTAACTGCGATTAGAGTGCCCTTTTTAGACCTTACGGGTCTTTCCATACCGGTAGCGGAGGAAACAGGTTTTATGAGAGCATGTTTTAAACTCCGCCCACCTCCCCGTCAGCTCATGCCTACTTGGTCTCTGGACAAAGCTTTGTCTTTGCTTCACTCTCGTCTGTACCAAAATACTGCAGACTTTGCATTACTCTTAAAAAAGGCGGTTTTCCTTTTGGCTTTGGCCACCGGAAACAGAGTGTCTGAGCTGGCGGCGATGAGCAACACACCTAATTGTCTTAGGTTTGGTAGACTTAATGAATGTATTTCCATTGCACCCTCCCCAGGTTTTGTAGCCAAGAATGAGCATAGTGCACACGTGTTTTCTGAGTTCACGGTGCCGGCGTTAAAAAGGGGAAAGGTGCATCATAATTTATGTCCAGTGCAAGCTCTAACCAAATATTTGAGAGTAGCTCCTCAAAACCCCCAAGGTGCTTTATGGGTAGCAAGTACGGGTAAACGCTTACTTAAACGGCGATTAGCCTCTCTTCTGGTAGAAGTCATTAAAGAAAGTAATCCCGGCGTTGTGGGTCGGGCCCACGATTTACGCAAATGGGCAGCCTCTTTACGTTTCCTGAAAAAAATTTCAGTTGAAGACATAGCGTCCACGCAGTTGTGGGCGTCTAATCATACGTTTCTGTCTAGATACTTGTCAGTTGCTCTAGACAAACCTTCCTTACCATGTATAGCTTTAAGGCAGAGGGTCTAGGTGGCCCTGCAGTCACTTTTGTTTACTTTCACGGGAAAGGGGGGGGGGGGGGTGCAGTCAGTTGACATAGGACACCCTAGACCCCGCCGGAGTATGAGAACTGTGATACAATTTAAGGTTAAAATGTGATATGAAAATTTCTCAGTGAGAAATTGTGCTAGTACAATGTTAAGTACAAAACAACGGTGTTGTTAGAGTAGTTTAGCTGCGAAAGCAATTTAATTTTAGAATAATGGAGTTCCTTTGCAATTTATCTCCAAGTTTATGTTGGGGTTTATTATGTGCACATATAAACTTATAACTTGTTATTTTTTGTCACCACTCGTTGAGTGGGGTGCCTTTGTAACTACAGATCTGTGTTCAGAATCTTCAGGGTTACCCATTTTTTGTCAGGCAGGCTTCTTTGAAGCACGCACCTGCCTGAACCCCCTTTTTCTTGTATTTTTTCGGCTACGCCGTTGTTAAATATATTTTCAAAGTAAGAATACTATGTGGTTGTTTTTATTATCTGCTTTTCTAGAGTTATGATATGATTACGAATGTCCCCCTCCAGTCTTAGAAATCAGGCATGTTCGTCAATGATGGAGGGGCCACTAATAAATTATAGGTTTGACTCCTGTAAGGAGATAAAGAAAACCTAATATTTAGTAGTGGCCCCGTAATCATTGACGACTGGGGCCCTCCCGACCGTCCCCTTCCCATTCGTTGATGTATTGAGGATTTTGGTTTACTTGATATGTCAGTGAAGGAAGAATGACGCCTGAATCAGCGTCTGGTCAGAAATCCACACAAGTACATCCACGATATGATGGAAAGCTTATTGGATAGTTATTCTTATTTTCTTTTTGTTTTTATTTTTTACGAAGTTTTTTCGTAGTGAGAACCCAATTCATAATGACTGAAGCCATGAGTGAGGTCGCGTGCGCTCATGATGAAGGCTCCTCAGTTTTTAAATGCTCTGCGCGGTAGATTCAAAACTACGGCGGATTAGTGTTTGAAGAGGATGCCTTATGTAATAGGCATGTTCGTCAATGATTACGGGGCCACTACTAAATATTAGGTTTTCTTTATCTCCTTACAGGAGTCAAACCTATAATTCCGTTAAACAGTCGACCAAAAACGGGAAAAGTGGTTAGGGCAGTGAGAATTCTGTTTCATAAGATAATTATTGAAAGTGTTACTTAAAGTTACTTAAAGTTTAAACATAACGAGTGTAAACGAGTGGCACTCCCCCCCCCCCCCCCCCCACACTCCCCACAAACCGCGTAACAAACACCTCCTTGTCCTCCAAGCCCCCCCCCCCTCTCTCTCTCTCAAATGTGGTGAAAATTCGAACCTGAGCAGTGTTGAATCAAGTTGATAGGTAAAATATGAAAATTAAAATAGATACTATATATACTGTAGGTAGCCTGGAAAGTTCGTTATTTTCCTAGAGTGCCAGTGAGAATTCTGTTTCATAAGATAATTATTGAAAGTGTTACTTAAAGTTACTTAAAGTTTAAACATAACGAGGGTAAACGAGTGGCACCCCCCCCCCCCCCACACTCCCCACAAACCGCGTAACAAACACCTCCTTGTCCTCCAAGCCCCCCCCCCCCCCCTCTCTCTCTCTCCCCCATGTAAGGGCGGGTGGAAAAACAAAATCAAAAACAAAAAAACAAACAAAAATGTTTGCCAGAGACAACTGTACGAGTTGTAAGATGAATATACACATGCATGAAGGCACCGCATGTCGGATATGCAAGCAACCATACCACTGGATTTGCATAGGATTGACACCAATAAATGAGGCGTACAATACAAGAGGGAAGAACCTCCATTTCTGCGATAGTTGTTTCGATATCACATGGCAAGTCATACAGACTGTAGAAAATACAGAAGTACAAGATAGACTGAAATATTGCCAAGACATAGCTACCTTTCACAGAAAATGGGGAACTATTGGGGCCTCAGGGCTCATACAAATATCACAACCCACACACGCACACCTTCCCATGATAATGCCCACATTGCCTCCTGCACATCAACACACATCGCCTGCCGAACAACAACCTTTCGCACCCTACATATACACAAACCCTGCCGCACATCTCCCCACACCTCCCCAGACCCAGAAAACACCCACATTAATCCCATCTATGGCCATTGACCACCCTACAGCTGTTGATCAAATACAATTGCAGGATGAACGTAGGATGCAACAAGCCCCCATATCAGGCTCCCCTTCCACATCGTCTCCCCCCTCACCACTGCCACCTGCCCACCTACAACCGACCCGTAACTCCACCCCCCTGCAGGCCTCACCCACCCATACACCAAGCCTACTATCACCCACAACCACACTTAGCTCACCACATAACCCCTTGCAGCCCCAGCCCCACCTACTGGGGTTGTCTACACCAGTGTGCAGATATTATCTGGAAAGAAGGTGCTACTTTGGTCAAAAGGGCGAATATAATGGGAATTCATGTAGATTTGCTCATCCCAAAATTTGCAACAACATAACCAGTCATGGAAAATGTAGATTTGGTGAAACCTGCAAATACCACCACCCATCCCTTTGCAAGACATCACTTAAGAACAAGACCTGCTACAATATGAAATGCCCAGCTTTTCATATTAGAGGGACTTGGAGATATGCTAGATGTGACGCATGTCCAGTGTGAGCATGCTGTACAGAACGCCTAGTCATGCCCCACTCTCGCTAGGATCGTCAGGGCAGGAACTTTGGCTGTAGTCTATGTAGAGTTTCCTAACTTAGTTCATGTGAGCCGTTGTACTATAAGTAATATGAATATGTATTTTGTTTTCATCTGAGTCAACGAGTTCTATTTTATATCATTAGTTATAAGTATTGTGTGTAAAACTTATTTGTAATGATGGGAGAAGCGGCAGCCACAGTTGGGGGTCAGTGGGTGCGCCATGCGGAAGGTGGGCCTAACTCACTAGCACTCCCCCCCCCCTCCCCCCTCCCCTCAGTGCTAGGAAAGCCTTTGTCTATCCCAGAGGAGAGAGAGAAATTACGTAATGATTGTCAGTGGGCGGTCCTTAGTAGTTCACGTTGGGCTCACTAGAGGGCCGAGTATAAAAAGGGAAGTCTAGCCATTTTTTGATCAGAACTCATTAGGCAGAGCGACTTCTCATTTCCCTTGCTAACTATATATATTCTTCTGACTGATGTGAACTTTCTCTACTACCTTACATTCTTATCTCCTCTTTTCCCTACCCTTTTTAACTTCCATGGTCCCGTTGGTGCAGAGCTAGTCAGCCAACGTATTATCGCTTGAGTTCTCATGAGATACATGCCTATTAGATAGCCTATTTTGGAAGGGTTAACTTAGAATAGGATTGATTTATGTTTGTTGCACTTGTCTATGCATTTCCCTGTGTGTTATTATTATTATTCCTGTTTTCTGCTAGTCTAGGTAATGCTAGACTGGGGTAAGGCTTTTCTGTGTTACGAGTTGTTGTTTGATGCAGTGGTTAAGCGATAAACCTGCATACTCGTTTCGGTTCAGTGAAGCCTAGGTTGTCTTCGCGGCTGACTGTGTTGAGTTAATAATTTACAGTGCGTGAGGGCAAGAGCCTAACCACCCTGTAATTTATTAACAGCTTGTTTTTACTTTGTCAAGGAGCTGGGAGAAAACCAGATACAAGGGATCTGGATTTCTCAAAGTGCACTTGTTAGTGTTAACGTAATACTTTAAACAGTTGTGAGGACTTCGCTAGGCTACGAGCCGTTTTTGCTCAGTCACTGCTACCTTTTGCCCACAGTACCCCAGCTAGACTTTACTCGATTAGTAGATACAGAATAGTATTGAAGCTTTCCTTATGTATGATATTGTTTATGCACTATTGATTTCATGTGTTGCAAGCTTGGCTACTTTAGTGATTAGTGGCCCACGAGCACAATCCGAGTAGGCTATTGCCGTTGTATTTGCGGAGTACTTCTTTTTAATGTTTGCCATTTACTATTGCATATTCTTTTAATTATTCTTATGCCAATTTAAACCTTTAATAGTATTTAATTGCCAATGTTTTTCTTATTGAATTACTGTTCAAAATCCGATACGTACTTCTTACGAGCATCCGAGAAGCATCTAACTTTTTTTAGAAGACTCCTTGCTCGATGCTTAAGGACTATTAATTAACGTAACGTGATAGTGCCGATCCGAAGTAGAGGGTGGAGGACTTCTTAAGTTCTTAGTCAAGGGTGGATTACTTTGGCTTCGGCCAACACTATTCTTTGGTGTTGTTGTTTCTTACTTCTTTGTTTGATTGTTGACCAGACTAGAGAATTCCTGTCTCTTTATTAGTCTGTTGTTGAACACTAGTACCGAGTTCTTGTATACCCCGTTATAGCAGATTGAACTCTGGAGGGTATTGGTGTTTTTTGTTCGGCTGGCAGTACTCAGGGGTTGGGATCGTGTGTTTCCGTTGTGGCAGCGAGCCGTATTCGAGTCCTGATTGAGAGCCCTTGTGTACCCGAGTGCCAGGTCGTAACAAATGGCGACCTTGCTTAGGATTTTGTGAACAGTATAAATTTTTGCAGAGTTGTACAACATTTGTTTGTTTGTATTTTAGCGTGCATATTGAAGATTTTTTTTTTTGTATGGCAATTAGTAAAGCATTTAAGAGACTCCAGTTAATTTAGTAATTAGTGCTTGCATAGGAAGTTTAACACTTTTGTCTCGAGAATTTTTTTGTGGACTTCAGTATGTCGTGCATTAGCACTGACGATGAGCGAGAGATGCCATTTGAAGGTGTGCCGTTAGTAACCAGTGAGGAGGATGCTAGAGTTTTTGTGAGTAAGCGGTACCACGTGACGGAGGAGAGGCTGACTGGGGTGGATGTTTGTGGCTTGCACCTGATAGCCAAGGTTTTGGGCATTTCCAATGTAGTAGGGATGTCCAAGGGGGAGCTGATTTCCTGGGTGTTGCGTGGGCGACATGGGGTTTCGGAGGAGAGGGCGTTTGGGGGGGTTCCTCCCCAGATCCCCTCTCACTCGACTCCCACAGTGCCGTCCACTCAGTTACCGGAGGTTAGCACTCTCCCACAGAGGGATGAGAATTGGCAGATTGGAGTGCCCTCGGGTGGTGCACATGGTGGTTCCCCAGTTTTTGCCCCCCCTCCTTCAGTAGTGGCAGCTCCCTCTTCCTGCCTGTCTCCAGATATGGTATTTAGACTTGAGCTTGCTAAGATTGAGGCTAGGAAGCAGGAGATTGAGGCTAGGAAGCAGGAGGATGAGACCAGGAGGCAGGAGAATGAGACCAGGAGGCAGGAGGATGAGACGAGGAGGCATGAGATTGAGGTTAGGAGGCATGAGGCTGAGCTTAGGTACGACTCGGAGAAATATTGTGCTAAATTAGATTTAGATAAGTCTCGTGCAGAGTCGACAGGGACTTGGATGGGCCGTGAGGGCCAAGTAAGAGAACAGTCCTTGGCCCAATTAGTCAAATTGGTGCCGGTATTTAGTGAAACTGAAGTCACAGAATTTTTTAATCGTTTTGAGAAGAAATGTAGGGAGCATAATTGGCCTGAAGAGAAGTGGGCAGCTCTAGTCTCCTCAAGACTTACGGGTAAGGGTCTCAAGGCTTATGATGCACTGCCTTTAGAGTCTTCCATTGACTACCCAGAATTGAAGAGAGCTGTCCTACGGGCATACGAGTTGCAACCGTAAACATATCGATTGAAGTTTCGGGGTGTTACAAAGACTAGGGAGGCGACCTTTCTTGAACATGCCCGGGACTTAAAAGATGCACTTAAAAACTGGACACGTTCTGAGAAAGCTGAGACGGCCGAACAGTTGACTGAGCTGTTTCTGCTCGAGCAGTTTTATAAGTGTACTGGTGCAGAAATGACTTTAACTATTAAAGAAAAGAACCCAAAAACTCTACAGGAGGCAGCTGAGATGGCTGACCTCCGGCTATCACTAATTCGTGGGTGCGGGTCTGCCCAGCGTAGTGAGGCAGGTAACAAGGGGCGTGACGCCCCACCCCCCCGAGTTAGTGATATACCTTATGCAAACAAGTACAAGAGCCATGATACCAAGACTGACCACAAGACTAGCACCGTCCCATTTAAGAAGGGGCCGGGCCCTTCCCAGTACCAAGGGAAGCCCAAAGGGGAGTTGGAGTGTTATCATTGTCATAAAAAGGGGCACTTTGCAAGAGTCTGTCCTAGCAAACCACCTACAGCAGCTGTGTCTTTGGCCTGCAACATTGGTGTGTCTCCGAAGTCATCTGAGTTTGCCTGGGGCAGTTCGTCAGAGGCTGAGGCACAGCCAATGCAGAAGCACCTGGGAGGCTCGAACCCTGCTCAGGATGTTTTTTGCGACCATAGAGGGCGGGGTTGCGTGATGTGGGCGGGGCGCAAGCATGGAGTAGAGGTCTTGCGTGATACAGGTGCTTCCCAGACTCTGATGAAAAACTTGACTGGCTACCCTATAAACGCGGCTCGGGTGGTAGTGGTGCAGGGTATTAATGCAACTCGGTCATACCCGCTGGTGCGGTTGGAGTTGGAGGTGGATGGTGTGGCACGTGAATTGGATGTCGGGATTGTGGAGAAACTGCCAGTGGAGGGCGTCGACCTTCTTCTCGGCAACGACTTTGCAATGCCCGCTTCTGAGGTTCTACCCTTAGTCGTTGCCGAGAGGCCGGCCGACGTGAGTAGGGAAGAGCAAGAGTGGGTCGAGCGGTGCCAGACACAACCCATGGCGTGTGTTGTCACCCGAGCTCGGGCAGCTAAAGTGTCACAGCCTAGTCCTCCGTCTTCAGACCAGCGGAGGAACGATCAACAGGAGGAGGCTAAAGCTGGAGTTGGTTTTAAGAGTTTTGACTCGGCGGCTCTCCTGGGTGATTCAGTATTAGCACCATTACTTAATTCTGGAGTAGCCCCTGGGCCTGTCATCGAGAGTGACGAGGCTGGGCATGACGAATCTCCACGACAGCAACGTTATGTACATCGAGAGAGACAGAGGGAGCAGCCCAGTATCGGGGAAGGTCATGCATTGCTCCGGGAGCAGTTAGATCGCTTGGCACCCTCAGATATACGTCGGTTGCAACTAGAGGACCCTGAGCTCCAAACGTGTGCTAATGGAGCTGTAGAGCTCGACGAGGACGGCGATGCACAGCCAGGAGATTTTTTTTATTTAGAAGGCATCCTTTATAGGCGTTTTCAAGACCCTAAACGTAGTTGGCAAAAGGGGTCCGGAGTAGTGGACCAGTTGGTGGTGCCACGGGAGTGCAGGGATAGCCTACTGAGGTTGGCGCATGACACACCACTGGCAGGACATCTAGGGGTGAGAAAAACGGTGGCGGCTTTGGGGAAATTGTTTTGGTGGCCGGGGATGAAGTCTCATGTGCAGTCATGGATAAACTCCTGTGATATTTGTCAACGTGTCGGGAAACCGAACCAAGTTATTCCTAAGGCTCCGTTACACCCTATTCCTGTGATTGGGCCACCCTTTAGTAAAATTATTGTTGACATGGTTGGTCCACTCCCTCCCACTAAGGCGGGAAATAAATTTTTGTTAACCATAATGGATGTTGCCACTAGATACCCCGATGCATACCCTATGAAAAATGGAATGGCTAAGACGGTAGTCAGTAACTTGTTGTGGTACTTCTCAAGGTACGGGTACCCGGAGGAGATTCAGTCTGATCAGGGATCTAATTTCACCTCCAACATGTTCAAGCAAACAATGCAACAGCATGGGATACGAGCAGTAGTATCGTCAGCGTATCACCCTGAGAGTCAAGGGGTGCTTGAGCGGTGGCATGCTACACTTAAAAGCATGCTCAGGTGTTATTGTGCTGACAACGGTATGGATTGGGATCTTGGATTGCCTTATGTGCTGTTTGCTGCTCGGGAGGTACCTGGTGAGAGCCTGGGATTTAGTCCAAACGAGATGATTTTTGGACACCGTGTCAGGGGCCCCCTTAACATGCTGAAAGAAATTTGGGAGGGGACTGTGCAGCCTTGTCCATTATTAAAGTATGTGCTTGAAAGCCGTGAGCGCATGCTTAAGAGTCTGGAGATGGCAGGTAGAAATTTGACAGAATCACAAGCTTTGATGAAGGACAGGTATGATCGCAAAGTGAGGCTCCGGAAGTTCACTGTAGGACAAGAGGTATTCATTTTGTTGCCTTTGGTTGGTAACCCCCTCTCTGCGAAGTACACTGGACCTTATAAAATTGTAGAAAAATTTCAGACTTAGATTACCTTGTTGCCACTCCAGACAGGAGGAAAAAAGAACCAGTTATGTCACGTGAACCTTATTAAAGAGTATGTGAGGCGCCCCTCTGAGCCTCTCACTGTCCCTGTGTTGGCTTGTTGCAGCCGTGGTGGAGAAGGAGAGGGGGACAGTCAAGCTTCAGAGGAGGATAGCTGGGATCAACATGTTTCAGCGGATCAGTGGGCGGGGAACTCGAGCCTAAGGGCTGACGAGGCTATAGCTCATTTGCCTGAGCCGCAGTTTGATGCTATCCGTCAGTTGTTCGGTTCATACCCCACTGTATTTGCTGAACACCCAGGCCTCACTACTCAGGCTATGCATGATGTTGACGTGGGGGACCATCTACCCTTTAAGTCAATCCCGTACCGTGTGCCCCCCATAAAACTACCAGCTCTGAGGGATGAGTTGGAGTATATGCTCGGTAGAGGGTTGATAGAGAAAGGCACAGTTAAGTGGACTTCCCCTGTAACACTGCAGCCTAAGCCAGATGGCAAGGTACGCTTTTGTATTGATTTCCGTAGGTTAAACGGTTTGACTCCAACTAACCCCTATCCTCTTCCTCGGGTTGATGATAGTGTTGACAAAATTGGTAATGCTCGTTTTTTGTCTAAAGTAGATTTAGTAAAAGGTTACTGGCAAGTACCTTTGTCCGAGCGTGCTAAAGAGGTATGTGGTTTTGTTGTGGACGGGAGTACCTACCGGTGCAATGTTATGCCTTACGGACTTAAGAATGCACCAGCAACGTTTCAGAACCTGATGAATGAAATTGTAAAGGACATTCCAAATTGCACCGTATATTTGGACGATGTAATCATTTATGATGACGACTTTGAGAGCCATTGTGAGCACCTTGAGACCTTGTTCCGGAAACTTAGTGAAGCAGGTCTGGTAGTAAATTTGGCAAAGTGTGACTTCGTAAAAGCCACTGTGCAGTACCTTGGGTTTGTAGTGGGAAGGGGACAGGTGTGCCCTCCTCAGAACAAGGTACAGGCTATCAATAAATTTCCGCACCCAACAACCAAGAAGCAGATTATGAGATTCTTGGGTATGATAGGCTACTACAGACGCTTCATAAAAGGTTACTCAACGGTGTTGGCACCTCTCACAGATTTGTTATCTAAAGACAAAAAGTTTTTGTGGGCACCTGAGTGTGAAAAGGCTTTCACTTTGGTGAAACATTTGCTATGTACTCACCCGATACTCAGGGCCCCAGACTTTAACAGGCCTTTTCAGCTGGCAACAGATGCTAGTGGTGTAGGGGCTGGTGCCGTCTTGCTACAGACAGACAATGAAGGTGTGGAACACCCAGTAAGTTTCTTTTCTAAGAAGTTCAATGCTGCACAAAAGAACTATTCTACAATAGAAAAGGAATTACTGGCGATTGTGCTGTCGCTCAGGCACTTCGAGGTGTATGTTCCAGCCTATGGCCCAGTCGTGGTTATCTACACTGATCATCACCCTTTGAGATTCCTGAATCAATTTCACAATCGCAATATGGGACTGACCAGGTGGTCTTTGATGTTGCAGGAGTATAACCTGGACATCCGTCATATTGCTGGATGTGACAATGTGATCGCGGATTGTTTATCAAGGGTGGATGATCAGTCGTAGGCTATCACAGGTGTGTTGGTTTGAGTGGAGGAAAATAGGCTGCCCTTATAGTGCAGCCGGGAAAAACATATTAAAATATAAAAATCATATAAAAAACTCTTTCTTTTGATATAGGTAATCGTATAAGTTTGTCATAGCCTATAGAGTTTGAGTAGTCCACGAACTATCAAACGGCTGAGCTGCTGTAAGCTCGCTCTGGGAGCATGATATTGTGTCTTTTTGCTATTGTTGGGAGGAGTTATAAAATGTGAATTTTTGGTTAATAATAAGATGTGTTTTGGTGATAAACTCATCTTTGTTTTAGTGCCATGCGGTCGCTGGGCGTGAGGGGCTTGATGGGGTTCTGTGTTTGTCAGATTTTAGCTCAGGGTTGAGCAAGTAAAATCTTGGGGGAGGTGTGACGCATGTCCAGTGTGAGCATGCTGTACAGAACGCCTAGTCATGCCCCACTCTCGCTAGGATCGTCAGGGCAGGAACTTTGGCTGTAGTCTATGTAGAGTTTCCTAACTTAGTTCATGTGAGCCGTTGTACTATAAGTAATATGAATATGTATTTTGTTTTCATCTGAGTCAACGAGTTCTATTTTATATCATTAGTTATAAGTATTGTGTGTAAAACTTATTTGTAATGATGGGAGAAGCGGCAGCCACAGTTGGGGGTCAGTGGGTGCGCCATGCGGGAGGTGGGCCTAACTCACTAGCACTCCCCCCCCCCTCCCCCCTCCCCTCAGTGCTAGGAAAGCCTTTGTCTATCCCAGAGGAGAGAGAGAAATTACGTAATGATTGTCAGTGGGCGGTCCTTAGTAGTTCACGTTGGGCTCACTAGAGGGCCGAGTATAAAAAGGGAAGTCTAGCCATTTTTTGATCAGAACTCATTAGGCAGAGCGACTTCTCATTTCCCTTGCTAACTATATATATTCTTCTGACTGATGTGAACTTTCTCTACTACCTTACATTCTTATCTCCTCTTTTCCCTACCCTTTTTAACTTCCATGGTCCCGTTGGTGCAGAGCTAGTCAGCCAACGTATTATCGCTTGAGTTCTCATGAGATACATGCCTATTAGATAGCCTATTTTGGAAGGGTTAACTTAGAATAGGATTGATTTATGTTTGTTGCACTTGTCTATGCATTTCCCTGTGTGTTATTATTATTATTCCTGTTTTCTGCTAGTCTAGGTAATGCTAGACTGGGGTAAGGCTTTTCTGTGTTACGAGTTGTTGTTTGATGCAGTGGTTAAGCGATAAACCTGCATACTCGTTTCGGTTCAGTGAAGCCTAGGTTGTCTTCGCGGCTGACTGTGTTGAGTTAATAATTTACAGTGCGTGAGGGCAAGAGCCTAACCACCCTGTATTTTATTAACAGCTTGTTTTTACTTTGTCAAGGAGCCGGGAGAAAACCAGATACAAGGGATCTGGATTTCTCAAAGTGCACTTGTTAGTGTTAACGTAATACTTTAAACAGTTGTGAGGACTTCGCTAGGCTACGAGCCGTTTTTGCTCAGTCACTGCTACCTTTTGCCCACAGTACCCCAGCTAGACTTTACTCGATTAGTAGATACAGAATAGTATTGAAGCTTTCCTTATGTATGATATTGTTTATGCACTATTGATTTCATGTGTTGCAAGCTTGGCTACTTTAGTGATTAGTGGCCCACGAGCACAATCCGAGTAGGCTATTGCCGTTGTATTTGCGGAGTACTTCTTTTTAATGTTTGCCATTTACTATTGCATATTCTTTTAATTATTCTTATGCCAATTTAAACCTTTAATAGTATTTAATTGCCAATGTTTTTCTTATTGAATTACTGTTCAAAATCCGATACGTACTTCTTACGAGCATCCGAGAAGCATCTAACTTTTTTCAGAAGACTCCTTGCTCGATGCTTAAGGACTATTAATTAACGTAACGTAATAGTGCCGATCCGAAGTAGAGGGTGGAGGACTTCTTAAGTTCTTAGTCAAGGGTGGATTACTTCGGCTTCGGCCAACACTATTCTTTGGTGTTGTTGTTTCTTACTTCTTTGTTTGATTGTTGACCAGACTAGAGAATTCCTGTCTCTTTATTAGTCTGTTGTTGAACACTAGTACCGAGTTCTTGTATACCCCGTTATAGCAGATTGAACTCTGGAGGGTATTGGTGTTTTTTGTTCGGCTGGCAGTACTCAGGGGTTGGGATCGTGTGTTTCCGTTGTGGCAGCGAGCCGTATTCGAGTCCTGATTGAGAGCCCTTGTGTACCCGAGTGCCAGGTCGTAACATAGACCTAACACGAATGGTAGCCCAAAAAACTCTCTAGCTATGCGAGGACGAGACAGAGGAAAAAGGCAAGGAGGGAAAGGGCAGATGAAGATGAAGAGACTGAGGGAGATGGAAGAGCACATAGAACACCTCGAGCACCTCCTGGCCTCCCAAGAGTGGCCAATACATCCCGAAGACTATTAGGTACACATAGTACTCCAAACAATCCCTCCCCAATCTTGTTTGCAAATATCCAAGGCCTAAAAAATAGAACCACAAACAAAGTACCATTTATTAGGGGCCTGCTAGAAGAAGGAAACGCTATATTTGCGGCTCTCACAGAAACTCACATTAAAGATCAGCAAGATAGTGAGGTATGGATTCCTGGTTACAACCTACATAGGGCGGACAGAACGCATAGATCACATGGAGGTGTAGCCTTGTACATACATGACTCACTGATATGTACTGAATTCCTAAATAACAGTAATGAAGTGGTGGAAATACTTGGAGTTAAAATAGAATCCCTAAATTTAGCAGTTATTGTTACATACAGGCCTCCAGACTCATCCCGAGAAGAATTCAAAACCCAGCTCAACAAAATAAAATCAGAAGTGGAAACCCTGGGGAACCCAACACCAAATATTATATGGCTAGGAGACTTTAACCTACCAAACATTAAATGGAGACAACTAGAAAACCAGTTAGTGGCAAATAACACCGGAGAAGCAAATACTAATACGAGAGAGCTTTTTGAACTTTGTGATTTTTTTAGTCTTACCCAACATATTGCTGAACCCACACGGGAAAACAATATCTTAGACCTGGTCTTCACAAACAACGACTCTCTAGTACACAGCATTAACATATCGGACACAACATACTCAGATCATAAATTAATTGAGATCAAAACAACCTTAGAAAGTGTACAGACAACCTCAGAATCGAGAACAAAAACCGGCCCCTTCAGTAAATTTAACTTCAATTACAAAAACATTAGGTGGGAAGAGGTAAATCAAGAAATGGAGGAAATAGACTGGGAAAATTTAATGGATAACCTGACACCAGCAGAATGTCTAGTCTTAATAACAGAAACCATGACCCAAATCTGTAGCCACCATATACCTGCAAGACAAACAAAACGAAGAAGCAAACAAGATCGGGAAAGGAGGAGGCTGTACAGAAGAAGAAAATTACTCACACAAAGACGCACACATCAAAATCTACAGGATAGGCAAAAGGTTGAAATAGATAGAGAAATTGTGGAAATTGAACAAAGGCTAAGAATATCATATGAACTACAACATATGGAAGAGGAGAGGAAAGCTATTGCAGGTATAAAGGAAAATTCCAAATACTTCTTTTCATACGCCAAACAAAAGGCTAAAACAACATCAAACATCGGCCCACTGAGCAAAGGGGACGGCTCTTTCACAGGGGACAAAAAGGAAATGAGCGAACTCTTAAGCAGGCAGTATGAAGTGGCATTCAGTGAGCCTGATGAAACAAAAGTCATCAGAGACCAAAATATATTTTTCATGGAAACCTCCCCCACGGAAACCCCTCAGATGCTGGATATTGATTTCGGTCCAAAAGACATAGAAGAGGCCATTTCCAACATGCCATCCCACTCGGCACCAGGCCCGGACTTGGAATTCGATCCTAATGAAAAAATGTAAGGAAAACCTCTCAAAACCCCTGGCTATAATGTGGAGAAGGAGTCTAGACACTGGTGACATACCAGATAGCTTGAAAAACGCAATAATTGCCCCACTGCATAAAGGAGGGAGTAAAGCACTACCAAAAAACTACCGCCCGGTAGCTCTAACCTCTCACATCATTAAAGTTTTCGAGCGAGTCCTGCGAAGCAAAATTTCAACATTCATGGAGACAAATGAACTACACAACACCGGTCAACATGGGTTCAGATCATGTCTCTCACAACTTTTGGAACACTATGACAAAATTCTTAAAGCGCTAGAAGAAAAGAAAAACGTGGATGTCATTTACACCGATTTTGCTAAGGCATTTGATAAATGTGACCATGGTATGGTCACACAAACTGAAAGCAAAAGGTATAACTGGGAAAATCGGACGGTGGATATACAATTTCCTCGTAAACCGAAAACAATCGGTAGCAGTAAACCAAGTCACTTCTGAGCCTTCGGATGTCAAAAGCTCAGTGCCCCAAGGAACAGTGCTAGCGCCCCTTCTGTTCCTCATACTAATTTGCGACATAGATACCAACACCAGACACAGTACGGTGTCGTCTTTTGCTGATGACACAAAATTAAGCAAGATAGTAAACACACAAGAGGACACGGGCCGACTGCAGGAAGACATGAATGTAGTGTTCCAGTGGACCAGGGAAAACAACATGCAATTCAATGAGGAAAAATTCCAATTAATACGGTACGGAGATAATAATGGTGTTAAAGAAATTACAAATTACTTAACAGAATCTAACCACATAATAGAACGGAAAGACAGTGTGAAAGACCTTGGGGTATTAATGTCTGAAAATATGGGTTTCAAAGTACATAACCAGGTCAAAGTGGCGGCTGCGAAACGTCTAACGGGTTGGATTCTGCGTACTTTTAAAACATGCGGTGAATTGCCTATGATAACGCTCTTCAAATCTCTAGTGCTACCGCGGCTTGAATACTGTAGCGTATTAACATCCTCATACAAAGCAGGTGAAATAAATGACGTAGAGAGTGTACAAAGAAATTTCACTTCGCATATAAGTTCGATAAAACATCTACACTATTGGGAGCGTTTAAGAGCACAATCTGTACTCACTGGAACGTAGAAGAGAACGTTACCTAATAATATACACGTGGAAAATCGCAGAGGGTTTAGTACCAAACCTACATACTCCGATAGTCATGAAATTCAGTGATAGGAGAGGCTGGGAATGCGAAATCCCCCGGATGAATAACAGGGGTGCTATGGGCTCTCTGCGAGAGGGCTGGTTATCACACAGAGGCCCACGTCTCTTCAACAAACTCCCACGGCGAGTAAGAGACATGAGGGACATCTCGTTAGACAACTTCAAGAGAGCCCTAGATGTCGAACTGCAAAAAGTGCCAGACGAGCCCATCCTCGCAAGGGAGCGAGCTGTCGCTTCAAACAGTCTACTGCACCAAATCACCACCCATAACGAGGGGCGTCGCGCTCCTTGGTGCCGCTAGAGGAGCGGCGAACACATCCAAAGGTATCCAAAGGTAAGGTATGCGTGATCTTTTCACTTTTTTAACTGTACTTATCCCCGTACTTTTATTTTTACCCTTAATCCCCTGATGCATAAAGTTCCTAGGTTGAATTTGCACAGCCATAGAATTCCTAACATTGTTTGTGGTACCAGTACCGGTACCTCCATTCAGCCTCTGTTCCCCCTCAGGTATGTGATGAGTTTTACCTTTGGTGGAATGTACCCTAAACCATTGTTCTTGAACAGTACCCTCCCCCTTATCATCACCTGAGGGTGGAGGCGTTGTGATCCTGTCGATAGGGGTTGTCGTCGAGCTCCTTCCCGTCGCAGGTGTTGTAGTGATGCCTTGCGCGTTGCCTGTACGTACAGCTACATTATAGGCCCCAGGTGTTGCTATACTCATTATAGCGGGTGTACCGCTTCCGACGCTCCTCACTGCAGGGTTGACTTCATTAATTTCCTCAGTGGCAGAAGTTACGTTGATGTTAGGCCTACCTCGGGTTGTCTCGTTGGTTCTACTCGTTATGGCTGTGGCTTCCTGTGTGATGGAGGAGGCGCCACCGGCACCTGGTGTGGAGCAGCTGGTGGTGGCATCAGTAATTTCCCCTGTGGCAAAGGTTTCAACGGAGTTAGGCCTCCCTCGGGTTGTCTCGTCGGAGTCGTCGCCGTCGGTTCTGATCGTTGTGTCGTGGACAGTTGTGGATGTGGCCGTGGTCTCCTGTGTAGTGGAGGGGGCGCTATCTGATGTAGTGCGGCTGGTAGTGGACACTGCAGGTGTGGTATTTATAGGCTCTGGATTAATGTCATTTACAGATGCAGTAGGCCTAGGCCTATTTGAGGGAAAGCCACCTGAAGATATTAAATTTCCTTGGGATTGGCTGTAGTCCTCAATCACTAGCACTCTACTACTCAGATCACAAGTTGCACTCAATAAGTCCTTCATACAGTCATTTTGGGCTGAGGAACACTTTCTCAGATTAGCAACTTCTGACTGAGTTTTCTTGATCTCACTAAGGAGCACAGTAACGTCAACATGGTCAAATTGGATGGGTGGGAGTTTACCGAGGTTATGGGCGACAAATGTCGGTATATTATTACCTTTTTCCAGAATCAGCTTAATTATGTCTTTAATATTCTCACTATTTTTGTTGGGACCCTGTCTTTTCCTGTTCCGGTCACTTGGTCTTGGTCTTGGTGCGAGAGTCACGCTCGACTGGTCGAGGTGTGGCCTTAGTATCGGCTCTCTCTCCTAGGATAAACTTATAAACTATAATGGAAAAGGACAGGTTGAGAATAAAAGAAGATTGTTCCCCCGTGGGCATTCTCACCCCAGCCTCACTATTGTGAGGCTGATCTTTTCCTCCACACTCCCTCTAGGTAGTCCTTAACACTTCGTGCAGTGGTCTCATTCCACATGTTTAGGTCGTTCAGGCCAAGCAGGTAGATCACTATTCCGTCGAGCCCCCATTCATACCTTCCTACCACTGCATTCCATTCCTCCGCACCAATCTCTTGTACTATGGATCTTAGCATTACCCGCCTTTCTCCTTCATATTTTCTGCACTTTAGGAGGATATGCTCCACAGTCTCATCCTCCCCACTCTCGCACATCTTGCATGCCTTGTTGCCTTCATTTGACCATCTATATGTTCTGCTGTTCAGCTCAAGCGACTTAGTTCGGGCCTTGAAGAGGAGTTCACCTCCGATGCTCCCATCGTAGAATGGCTCCCTTCTTGGCTGTTGCTTACACATGTACCATTCTAGTGAACTCTTGTTTCTCATATTCCCTGCCCATTCGTCCCTTGCTACGCTTTGTACCCGTTTGCCGATCTCTTTCTTCCATCTCTCATGGCTCCACATTTCCATACTTTCCCCCATCATGATACCACGCATTCCGTACTTCTCTATCTTTCTGTCGCACATCTTGTTCCATTTACTGCTCTCCTTAGCCCATTCAAACACCTTTCGTGCCCATCTATCACCATTCATTTTTTCCAGTCTGACCCTGGTACCGTAGGACTCCCTTGTCTATTCTTTCTTCAAAGGAGCTCCATCCCGCATCACCTCTCAAGGCTTCTACTGCAGTGTACTTGTTCGCTCCCAGTGCGAGCCTTCCGACCTCTATTCTGGGCAACTTCCAGCTTTGCCGTGTCATTCATTGTCCACGGGATGGTTTCCAGACCATACATCAGGCCTGGCACCGCCATACCTTTCCATACTCCTCGCACTACTTCATACTTGTTCGCTCTACACCTTGCAGCACTGCCAAGTCTTCCCACCCACTGGCTCGCTCTTGTTAGTCTCTCATCTTTTGTTTTCTCGCATCCTCTTGCATCCACTGTCATTCCCAGGTACTTGTATTCATTTGTTTGGGTAATTATATTATTCCCAAGTAGCCACGTCGCACCCACATCCGTTTCATCTCCATTCACTAATAGTACTTTACTTTTCTCCCTGCTAAAGCTCACATTCAGGTCATTCCCATATTCGGACACCACATCTAGCATCCTCTGCAGATCCTCTCGGTTGTCGCTCATGATCACTACATCATCTGCATATAGCAAGATACCCAGACGTTCGTTCCCAATTAGTGTTCCCCTGCCGGCTTCTTTCATTCTTGCAGCTAGTTCCTCTGTGTACATCCCAAACAGGAGGGGGGATAGCCCACAGCCCTGTCTAACTCCCCGCTTGTTTTCGACCCAGTCTGTCTCTATATCCCCCATACTGTATCTAGCCCTGGTATTCTCATACATACTTCTTATGATATTTATTATCTTTTCACTCACACCTACTGTTTCAAGCAGCCTACACAACTTGTACCTGTTCACTCTGTCATATGCTTGCTCTATGTCTAGGAAGGCGAAGTATCCCTTCCGTCCGGACTTTTTCGTATTCTCTATCACTTCTCTCACTACGAACATGTTATCTTCCCCTCTTCTGTCCACTCGAAACCCATTCTGTTCTTCTCCCATCACTCTGTTCCTTTCAAAGATCCCTTTCAGCCTTTCATTCAGCACCCCACAGAACACCTTGGAAATTGTGTCCGTTAGCGTTATTGGTCTGGTAGTTTTTTCAGCTCTTTCTTACTCTTGTGGCCCCCTTTGTGCAGGAGGGTCACCCGGCTCTCGTTCCATTTATACGGTACCCTCTCTCCTGACCACACTTTCTTAAAAAGTCCATACATGCCTTCAATTACTCCATTCCCACCCTCTTTGTAGAATTCATATGGGATCTCGTCGTTTCCTGCGGCTTTACCATTCTTCAGTTTCTTGACACATTTCATTATCTCTTCTCTACTGATCTCGTAATCCATATTTTCATCTACTGGTATCTTTCTTCCTATTATCAGGTTGGGTTCGCCCTATCCTCCACCTCATTCGCACCCCCTATGTTTTCCCAGAATTCTTTTACTGCCCTAGCTTTCTCCGGTTTCCCTCTCACCTCTCTTCCGTTCACCATTATCACTTCCACATTCACTCTTTCACTCTCTTGTTCTCCCCTTAGGAAGTCATACCATTATCTGCTGACCTCACCGCCTCTTGCCTTCAGCTCATCTACTACATCCTTATCGGCTTTTACTCTCGCTTTCCTTATTAAACCTCCTGTTATAATTTTGTGCTTCCTGTATTCCTCCCATGCTTCCTCATATGCGACCCGTTCATTCTCACCGTTGTCCTTGGACCTCCTTAGTCTTCTACACCTTCGGTTGCTCTCTTTTCTTTTTTTCCTGGCAGATTCGATGTCTTGGTTCCACCATCTCCTCTGGGGTCTCCTATTATTTCCTTTCTTTTTCCTCCCGACTCTTCTTTCAGCTACTTCTTTCACTGTCTTGGTGAATTCTTCATTAATTCTGTCTACCCCTCCGTCATCCCTCCAGTTCACACGCTCTAGTTCTTCCCCGAATTTTACCCAGTCCGCTTGTTTCAGTTTCCATTTCTTACCCTTTGGTTTCCTAGCTTCCTTTCTCTCCCTCCCACAGGTATACTGTATCCACAACATATTGTGGTCACTTGTCACATCCATTCCTCGTTCTTCGTCTATCCTCATGTATTCCACGTTCTTCCTTGCATTCTCATTCACCAAGATATAATCAATCGCAGGTTCATTGTCTCTTCCGGCCCATGTCACTCGTCCCTCTGCGATAGTTTCATTTAATATTTCCAGTTCATGCTCCTCAGTGAAAATCCCTTAGCAGTTGTCCATTCGTGTTCACTTCCTCACCCAGGATTCCGATGTGTCCGTTCATATCACCCATTACGATCACCTGTTCTCGTCTATGTTCGTTTACCAGTCTTCTCATTAGGTCGTATTTCCTTTCATTATCACGTCTGGCATCCGGTCCCTGTAACCGTCATGTAGCATATAATCAGTAGGATCCTTTCAGTCCTTTCCTTTTGCCTTGTAGTTCAGGTAAGCTGCCATCATATCTTCACTCATCTCGCATTCGCCGACTTTTAACTCTTCAACCTCTATATCCATGTTCTTTCTCACTATTAGGCCTATACCTCCACCCTTTTTCTTCCATTTACTGCGCCCCTTCCCAGTCATTCTGTAGTTTTCCGTGTACAGTTCCACTCTTTCACGTAGCTTTGTCTCTGTTATACCGAGCACATCTATACCCCCCTCATACAGTACTTCCCTCATGTCTTCCATTTTTTCCCACTCCCCATCCATTCACATTTAGGCACCCTAATCTAATGCCGTTCCTATACTGCTGATTCCTGGTTCACATTTCCCGGGGGTTCTCACTCTCATTGCCGGAGTCAGGAGTCCCCCTGTCTTCTCTCTCGGCTGGGGTCTCTCCGTTCTCTCTCACGACTGGGGCCTCGGTTGGGATTGTTTCCTCTTGGCCTTCCCTAGGGGCAGGTTCTTCCCTGGTTTCGTCCCTGTGCGTCGGCTCATTCTCCCCTCCCTCTCCAGGTACTGCTTCTTCGGCTTCTACCATTATATCGGTCTCCTCTGTTCCTGGTTCTCTCCCCGTTTCCTCGTTACCGTTTGTAATTGATCCCTCCCGGGTTTCTTCATGGTCCGGGTCTTGCCCATCCCTGGGGGCCCTTTTTTTCAGGCGCCCCTTGTGTAACCTTTCGCTAGCCAGGATCGCTTCCAGGGTCCTGTTTCCGAGGAGTCTTATCCCCTCGTTGTTTAGATGTACTCGGTCTCCTGCGAATCTATTGCCTGTGAGTTCCTGGTCTAGATCTAGGAAGCTCACTCCTATATCCTCATTCCTCATGTACTCCATTTTCATCTTGTATACCTCTTCTGCTATTTTCTTATTTACTTATTTTTGTTTACTCTTATTTACACTATTGTCGTCAGCACACAGTTCAAACAGTCTATTCTTGGAGGACACAATCACTTCCTCACCATAGAATTCAACACACAATTTTGTTAACACGTCAGTACTCAGAAAATTGGATTGATTAGGCAGGAAACACAGTAGCTCATTGATAATAAGTCCATCTTGGGAGGGGTGAGTTGGTCCCTGGCTTGAGATTGTCTCTTCGGGAGCCATGTTGTTGTGATCACTTTTCGACGGCACTTTATTTAGAGTAAATTCACACACTCCATTAAGAAACTGCTATGTCCTTTATCAGAGTGTGAACACTAGGTATTCATGCACCTATGTGACAGGTAGAGTACTTGCTGGATGGCTCATTATGTGGAAAATGTGAGGTGAAAACTGGAGTCTAATCACACCGTCACACCATACTTCTGTTAGGGGTGCTAGTACTGGCTAGTAAGTTTAATATAGAGCTGGAGACACAGGCTGAATAAGCCTCTTCCAGATCATCGTCTGTGAGTATCTGTGAACCTGTGAGTATTAAGTGTAGAAAGGTTCTCATTAAAACTATATGACTTCAACACTTTAGCGTGTATTTTACTTTATTATATAGAACTTATATTATTTAACTTGGAAAGAACATTTCTCGACAAACAAGTAATATATTGTAATAGCTATACAAAAGCTACTCCAATGTCGATCAACCCTTTAAATCACACATATCCCTCCTAAGCTGTATACAATTGTCTAATAATAGCCTGAATATACTGTGAAAATGCCTCATGAACCGACATTTTCTTTTCTCTGGATAACTCTTGGCTGATACTGTTTTATCCTCTCCTCAATTCTGTCCTTATTCCATCACCTCCTGCACATCTCTCGCACAAAATGCTGCCCAAGTGAAGCCCTATGCGGGGTCCTAAATATTTCAAACAAAATAGTTGAGCCATCCTTACATTTTTATTGTTTTCTTCAGCTCCAAGAAGAATGATAGACAATACTATTTTTAGGGGTAACCTTTTAATATACATTAAGTGCACGTATTTTAGATTATTAAATATTGGTTTCACCGTTTCAGCCATTATTTTATGATAATTTGTGTTCTGTTGGACTTAATATAATTAATGATATAATAAACTATAATCATAAAGAGACTTCACCAGCGATTTTGTAGATGTCTACACCAAGCGGCTCGCTTGGTGTAGTGACTAGCGTCTCGGACTTCCACCCAGAAGGCCCGGGTTCGCGCCCACGCTCGGCGCATTAAAGATTTTTCACAAGCACTGAGTCGTTACCATCCCTCATGAGCAAAGGGATGGGGTAGTAGTACAGGACCCCAATGGAAATATGCCTAATCGGCCTTATTGAGCTATCCTTAGCTAGCTTAGCATGCGCTAGCTTTAAGAACTATTATTATTATTATTATTATAGCTGAGCAGTTGTGCATTAATCTTAATTCACTTTTGATTCCTGCGTACAACATACAAGACGCAGAAGATTAACTCCGCTCTCTCAGTCATTATTTCTAAACTATTTATATCTTGAATGTTATATTAACGTGTTGTTAATTAAATATTTATTTGCTGATATAAATGGTGTTATATTTAATCAGGATAAACCATCAAATAGTGAAATGGACACACTTGTGTACACCTGCAAGGAGCTAATGGGTCACGTTGAGGTGATCAAAGAACTCGGCGAAGGTCAGTTTGGCCTGGTATCTTTGGTTACATTCAAGGGAGTAAAATGTTGTATGAAAGTGAGTACTGGAGATGGGGATAGTGCCCTGATGGAGGAGGCTCGGGTAATGTATGATGTAAATGGGGCTGGCGGCACACCTATAGGTCATTGCCATTAGTCATGATGGCTTTGTTTTCATCATGGAGTATGTAGAGGGCATGACTGTTTGATTTTGCTTGTAAGCAGTCATTCAGCATCGAGCTCACCGAGATGCTTGAAGAAGACATTAACAGCAAAGTCAAGGAACTGCACGATGCTGGTTGCATCCATGGTGACATCCATTGTCATAATATTATGGTGTGTGGCACCCCAGGTGATTATTACACAAGGTTGATTGACTTGGGTTGTGAAAGGTGTTTGCGATGATGATTTGGATACCGTCGATTGTATGTTTTGGTTTGCACTTGAAGATTTTGTGTGAGATAGCAAGGATCTTTAATTAGGAATATAAGGGGTAAAAAATCAAGTAAAGGGTTTCAGGGGCACTTATGGATCATCTCATGAATTGAATCACTTCTTTTATGAGCCCACCAACATTGTGAAAGTCGGTTCATAATTTTGTGAGATCTCTAGTTGTCTCCAATAATAATTCAATATTAAAGGACGCCAACCACAAGGCAAACCTGCATCCTATGTGTCCCATTACCACCACTGAGTTACTACCGGTACAATGACCATTGCTGAGGACCTGGATGGATGTTGGTTAGCGGAGTTTTTTACTGGGTTACCTTACGATTGACTTGGCACTTGGGAGCAGAGCATGTGTGAGAGTACGAAATGGTGAGTTGAGTGAATGGTTTGAGGTAAAGGTAGGTTTGCGACAGGGTTGTGTAATGTCACCATGGCTGTTTAATATGTTTATGGATGGTGTGGTGAGGGAGGTGAAAAGGAGAACTAAAGAGGATTGGGTTTAGTAGGAAAGAATGGTAGAGATTGGGAGTTGAATCAGTTGCTGTTTGCTGATGACACAGCATTGGTGGCGAATTCTGATGAGAAACTGCAGCGGGTAGTCAAAGAGTTTGGTGTGGTTTGTGGAAGGAGGAAACTGAAGGTGAACGTCAATAAAAGTAAAGTAATGGTGTTGTAATAGGGGAGAGCAGGGTGAATCTAGATGTGAGGCTGGATGGGGAAATATTGGAACAAGTAGAGTGTTTTAAATATCTAGGAGGAACAATAAGCAGGAGTGAAGGTATGGAAGTGGAGGTAAAACAGAGAGTGTGTGAAGGAAGGAAGGTTTTCGGAGCAATGGGAAGTATGTGGAAGACGAGAAATCTCGGAGTGAAAGTAAAAAGTGCACTGTATCAAGGAATTGTTGTGCCAACAGTGATGTATGGGGCTGAGACATGGGCTCTGAAAGAAAAAGGAGAAAAGAGGGCTGGATGTGATGGAGATGATCTGCTTGAGGAGTATGTGTGGAGGTACTCGTAGAGACAGATTGAGGAATGAAGAGATACGTAGGAGAGTGGGGCAGCAGGAACATTTGTCAGCCAGAGTGGACAAAAGGGTGCTGAGCTGGATGGTCATGTTGAACGAATGGGAGATGAAAGGCTTACAAAGAGAATATGTGAGTCAGGTACAAGGGGAGATAGAAGGGCAGAAGACCCCCATTGAGATGGAGAGACTGTGTAAGAAAGGCTTTGGATGATGAGGAATGACTATAGATCAGGCTCGAAGTGGTGGTGGACAGGAGTGGAATGGAGAATGCTTGTGAATAGTTGAGTGAAACACGTGGTCATTGGAGCCGTAGGGGTCGGGGCGCAAGTTCGACTAGATAATAGTACTCCATCAGGCGCCTGGCCGGGGAGACGGTAATATGAAGGGTGTGCCTGGAAGGTGGTGGGAGAAAGTGGTAGGGGCTTTGGCCTCCGCTGCAGTCTGCCTGCCGAGACGTGGAACCTCTCCGGGGGGTCAGGCCGGGGGAGTGCTGGAGCGACCTTGGGTAACCTGGTCTCTGGTCTTCTCTGGGTGACCTGGATGTGTGAGAGTTATGTTGTTTTTTTTATACGGTTTATTTTTTGTTTATGTGTTTTTTTGTGGGTTTCCCTGTTCTTGCTCTGTCTTGAGTCGGCTACCCCAAAATGGGGATTGGGCCTGAGCATATAGATAGCTCGATAGACCTTACGATAAAGGCTGTTAACATCACTGACCATATCCTGCACACCGCTCTAAATTATTCATTGAGGATCATGAAACGTTTGGCAGTTTCTGCTGGTTATTATATGATAATGTAGCTTAGGAACGATCTGTGGGAATTAAAAGGGTAGGCTACATACTCAGTTAACCCTTTGACTTCCACATACTCTACTAATCTGATAACATATCTAATAATAGACAATTTGTCATAATCCGGAGTGTTAAAATTTTTATACTTTTGATAGTCTGAAAGAAGAATATGGCTGGCACAAGTTTACCTTAATACTGTAGGCTATATAAGATACAAATTTCCGGTGAGTATGTTACCACACACAGTGCCAAACTGAACTATCGTGGCCCTATTCTCGTTATATTTAAAGGTTAGAACAGGTAATTAGAAAAATTGTCCCCTAATACGGGGAAGAAAAGAGCGAAAAACCAAGGGACTGGAAGAACTAAAACACAATCCTCGTTGAGGGCGCAGGGGCCGACAGAAAAAACAAAAGAAAAAAAAGGGAAAAAATGATGTCTATGGAAACCACCCGAGGAATATGTCTTCAAGGTAGTAGGTAGGTGTACAGTAGGGTGGGAAAAAAAGAAGAAAGAAAGTGCGAGGGAGGACGGCACAAATGCCTGATAAAAGGGCAAAGTCAGCAGGGAAGGTTTTAGAAAGGAAAAACTCCGCTAAACCAAATCCAGCCAGGGCCCGCAACACAAGTATGGCTTCCGGGCGGTATGCACACATGATTTTTAATACTCTTGAATTGGTGAATGATTAGCAGAAAAAATATCTAGGTAAGAGCACCAGAAAGGAATGTATGTTGTCTTATCCGGACGGTTAGTGTAGGTGAGCCGGGGGTGGTACGTGGTACAAGTGCATTTGTGAAAAGAGAAGGTGATGTGAGTGTGCTGCGAGAAGTGGTCGTGAAGGCTTACGAGCGATAATGGGGAGGTTCAATTGTGTCGTCAGGTGCTGAAAGCACGTGAAGGTGGTGTAGAACTCTCGATACTGGTACCGCGTCCTACCATCTGTTAATGTGTGTGCAGAGCTATGCTGTTGAAGCCATGCAAGGTGTGGAGTTTAAAAGGGGTGTGTGATAGTCACCGGGTTTGGGTCTAAGGGCCTGTATATGCGATGTCTGAATGTCATATAGAAATTAAGATACAAGTGACATGACTGTCAATAGCGGAGGCGGTGTGTGGGTAATTTGTCTGAAAGCATGAAGATAGCAGGTAATCGGGAAATGGGCAGTGCGAATACATTATAACTGAACTGTGTCTGGCTTGACCAGGATGGTCGTGTTCTCTCCCCTAGTTAGTTACTGCTGATAGAGTAGATATGAAAAATAGGAGTCCACATGAATATAGGCTAAAGGTACGACAGGCAATGCAGCGTACAAGATGAAACTGATAGGGCTAGATAAGAATAATCAACTGGAATAAATGTTGGGAAGGTACACGGTCATGTGTGTGAGACAATGACATAAATACGTCTGACGTTGGTAAAGTGACTGTAAACATACGATGCACCATGCATTCGATAGGATGAACCGGGTGTAGCTGGAGTCGTACTGTGAATTGTGGTGGAAGTTGAACACGGACGTGACGGCGTGACGGAATTATCGTCATGGTCGTGTAATGATGGCTGACGACATCAGCTTATATCACATAGTGTCTGCGCAAGTGAAAGAATCAGACCTAGAAGGCTGTGGAGGAATTAGCAAGTGTAGCAACAGGATCAGTAATACAATGATAAGGGAGCGTTCACGCTGGGGGCGAGGCCAGTGTACATCTTTGAGGCAGTGCATTCGCATGGAGTAACAAGCACGGGACTATGTGAAGCAGTGCGGGATAGGTCCACAGGGGGAATAGGGTTGTAGGACTGCTGAAAGCAGTAACAAAAATAGGGTGGTCATAGAAGTGAAGAAGTCCTGCATGACAGTGGTAATCCCGACACTGACTTACGGAAGCGAGCATGACGTTTGAGAAGAGACTCGGACCAAGAGTGAGAGGGGTGGAAATGAGTTACTGAGAAGTGCATGCGGAGTTACATGGAGGGATAGACAGACGAATGAGGAAGTAAGAAGGTGTGGTGTAGAGGTAGATGTGCTGGAAAGTGTGAAAAGGAACACCTTTGAGATGGTTCGGCCATATGAAACGTATGGGAAGCGAGAGAATGACTAAGAAGGTGTACGAGAGTGAGGTGGAATTAAGGACAGAAAAGGAGAGGTAAACTGAAAGAGAGGTGGAAGGATGGAGTGAGGAAGTATATGGATGAAGGCAGTGCTGGTTGGGAGGAAGGGCGTCGACTGACTGGGGACAGAGGTGAATGGGCGCGGTTCGTTTGTGGCCACCCCTTCGGGGATCACGGCGTTAGGCAATAGATAGATAGAATAATGAATGTTCGGTTACACATGTATATATATATATATACAGTATATATGTGTGTGTTATTTATTATTATTATTATTATTATTATTTTTTCAGAGAACTGGCCAACATCATTTCTTATCTTAGTAGTATAAAACATTACAATACTTTAGTATAGTACGAATGCTTCACAGCTTGGCTTTAATATTCAAAGACTTATTGTAACCTTATATATGTTCGAGAGTACATTATTGAAGCCAATTTTAGATTATCTTCCTTATACGTAGGCCAAAAAATTTAACCACTCAAATACGACTAAAGTAATCAAGCATATAATTCTACTATTTGGGAAGAGTCAGCCAGAGAATAGGTGCAGAAATTATCAGCCAACTTTCTCGAGCCATTTTAGAGTTACAGAGGTTTTAGAGGTTACGATTTCTGGCCAGTTTGCTCTATGCCCTTTTGAGTTACAGAGAGGTCAGGGATCAAGATTATTGTCAAGTTCGTTGGTGCTACGTGTAGGGTAGGTCATACCAGGCTTACCCATTCTTTCTTAATGTCCCGTTCACCTCCTCTATGTTCCTGCGGTCATGTTCATCGTTCTGTTTCCCACATTTTCCTTGACTGTCCTCTCTATTCACTATAGCCTGTTTACGGTATTTCCCCTTTGTATCTGTTCTGATGTTGAGAAAAAGAAGAAGAATGTAAGCACTGGAGTCTAGTCAATAAATGCAATGATTGGCAGCATAACGTATAAGTTAGAAACCTGCCCCTGCCCCTTGGTTCCCTGCAAATCCTCCTTCGTCAGCAGGAGTTTGGACATCGCCACAGCCAGCCGAGATCTCCCAGACACACCCTATAAGTTGTAAGACATCCAACAATAAAGGGTTGGTTAAATACCATCACGGTCTATACCCAATGGACTCTTCTAACTTGCACGATTGGACTCGCCCGGGCTACCGAGAGATAAGAATCGTTTGGCAAGATATACCCCGGATGACGTCTACCACACAGCCAGCCACCACTACCACCCACTATAGTCTATTCGCTGTAAGTTGCATCTCTCTCGCTATTCTATCGCTACTATAATAATCAGTGTTCCTCAGAGCTATCCCAGTGCATACCACCTCCTTTACGTAGGGCACGTGGTACCCGTCTTGCAACTCAATCCCACCCCTACTCTGTGCAACTCTCCAACCCAAGAGTGAAACGTTACTCTCAAACTTTCTTCTACTCAACATCTGAGCTCTGGAACTCTCTCCCAGAATCAGTCTTTCCCTCTTCCTATGACTTAAATTGCTTCAAACTCCGTGTGTCCAGGCATTTTGGCTCGAACGTCCCTTGATTTTGGCCCTGTCACTCTTTCAACTATGGGGGAGGCACTCGCTATAGGCAGTTATGCCTTTTGCCTCCCTCAATCACATAGAAAAAAAAAAACAAAAAAAAAAAAAAGTATGTGAGAAATCATGACCTCTATCCTCTGTAACTCAGAAAGGACTAGAGCAAATTGGCTGTAAATTTCCACATCTATTCCTTGACTGACTCTTCCCAAATGGTAGAAAGATTAACTCGATTACTCTATTCGTTTTTTAGTTACAGAGGTTAGCGGTCATGATTTCTCGCCTACTTAAAATGAATAGACTATAGTACCCTTCTCAGAGTTACAAGGAACATTCATGGTTTTCCAACTTTGATCGACAGAATATTGCATTTGTGAGATTATTGAGATATACTTCATGTTAATGTAACTTTCGTGCTTGCCTGGAGGAAAATTAAATTAAATAATTTCAACCCTAGTTGTGTGGGAATTGTTAAAATCACTTGTAGGCCTATGTGTATTTTGGAAAGTGTGTCCTACAGCTTATAATGGAATGGAATATATCCTTAAAGTACAATTACTCCATTTCCTTGATATATTATATTTATGAAGCGTTGTTTCCACATAGCGATTTTTATCAGTTCTTTTGCATTTATCTTGTATCGTCCTAGTTTGAGTTTGTTTATTTTGCAAGTTTTACATTATAATATATGTAGGAAATAGTCAACTATTCTTTATCACGCCGTGGTGGAATGGATTAAATCATGGACTCTCTCCTGATTGTTTGTGGATCGATCCTGGGTTAAGGTAAAAACACCCAGCATTTCATTGGTGGCCGGTGGTTGACAAGGGAATTTAACCCTCCCGAAAATATCTGGGCCTGGAGCGGTTTTGAACCCAGGTCAGTAGGCAATGGTTCGCCAAGCTAATCACATAATCGTTGTCCAATAATGACATCTCTGGCAATCCTTTCATCTTGCATTCCCTATATATTTCAGACATTTCTCTTTGTAGGTCTATATTTGTCACTTGCCTTCCTATTATCTTCCTTCTCCTAGCCTCAATAGTATAGCCACCAATAGCTTACTATTTTACTTTAGTGAAGCAGATAGGTGGAAGAATTGTGCATTTATTGATAAAAGTGTCAACATTGGCACAGACAATAATAAGTGCAGTATAACCAAAATTAGCTATAAGGCCATCACAGGTTTAGCGTATGTTGGCTTTGGCAGCCCCTTTTCAATTAATCTCCGTAAGAGTACTGAAACACAGATATTTACCCCAAACTGTATACTGTGGTAGAGATGTCAATCTAGTCTCAAATGGCTCATCTGGACAAGGGAAACAACTTATAGTCATAGAATGTTTGGCTAATGTTGACTGTTTAACTTGTACTGGTCCCTGTAGTTTATTATCATGCTACAAATTGGTAAGAATTGTTGCCAATTGCCACTAATTTGTTGAACTACAGGAACCAGTACAAATCAAATGGTCAACTTTCTATAAACATTGTCTGAACATTTATTGTTTCCCTTGTCCAGACGAGCCATTTGAGACTAGTTTGACATCTCTACCACAGTATACAATTTGGGGTAAATATCTGTGTTTCAGTACTCTAATGGAGATTAATTGAAAAGGGGCTGCCAAAGCCAACATAGGCTAAATCTGTGATGGCCCTATAGCTAATTTTGATTATACTGTTTTTCTTATTGTATGTGCCAATTTTGACACTTTTATCGAGAAACGCACAATTCCCACACATTCTTTCACATATCTGCCACACTACTTTCCCTATTTGGCTCTTATAATTTCGCTCACTTTGTTTACTATTTTTATCCTGGTCTCTATCACTCCTAGTATTCCATTTCCTTGGTCCTCCCTGAATCATATTGCTCCTCGTGTCAATTCATCCATTCGTATTTTGCCTTCTCCATTATCATATCGATTCTGGCACCCGGTAGACAAGCCATGTCTCTTCCTCTGAGTCTTATTTAAAGGTGAATTACATAAGCTGCATACCAAGTAAGATGTATATTTTGTATGCATCAAAACATATTAAGGATGCTCAGGTTTGTGTATAATAAAGTAAATTTATGTAAGTAAAGAAAACAAATACTCAACATTTTTATATCTGGCGGCGTCTGGTAGTTGACGGTCTTGCAAATTTCGCGCCTGCCAATATTGTGATTACGTCATAGATTCCGATAGTTGTCAGGCAACAGAAATTTACCTTCAACTTGACCCAATTTATTTTATATGTTAGGGGCAAATTTAAGGATATTCCCAATGATTGTGTATTATTAGAGCATTTAAAGGTGAACTACAGGGATGAACGAAAAAACGAAGATTAATGCAGAGGCATAACTTGGCATGAATGTACTGTAATATGTATATGGGCAATATCTATATAATTCCATTAAACTCCAGAACAAAATACTAATATATATAGTCGTTGGTGACGAATTGGCATTTTCACAGAGGTGGGCAGGTGCGCGCCATTTGGCGCTCTGCGCTCTGCGATCCGGTGCGCATTTCCAATATAGAGGAGCGCGGAGCGAGGAGCGGCAAAATTCTGAAATCAGAGTGCAGGCGGGGAGCGCAGTTAGAAATTCGCGCTCCTTTCTGGCGCTCCGGAGGCGATTTTTCCTGTCAACAACAGGTACAAGAACGTCATTATCGTGTACAGTCATCGTACCGTTCGTACGGTGTTACCCACGGTGTTAGTGAACTGTGATACAGTGATACTATGATAGTGACAGACTGACAGTGTTACAGTTGTTAACTTGTTATTTTTTTTTTTTTGGCTTTTGCTAACGCAAAGTAAACCTTACGGGCAAGTTACAGCTTACGAAGGGGCCTAAGGGTAAGTCTGGCAGTGGTATAGCCCGAGCCTGTCTGACTGTCTGAGTGTCTGTGGACAGCTTGGACGGGTCCAATAATCATAATATAATCAATTAATCATATCATATTAAATTATTAATGATATTATGATATTAAATTGTTATTCATTTAATCATGTAATCAACTAAAGAGTAAATACTAATCAATGTAATCATGTTGTATTGTTGTTATTGTATTGTTAGGCTTGTTAGAATGTTAGCTTGATAAGTTTAACTGTTTAAGTTTCTCAGTTTGGACAGTTTCTGTAATTCTTTATGTCATATCATAGATATCAATGGACAGTCACAAACTCACAATGATATCAATCATATCATATCATTGACATTTGCAATGATATCAATCATATCATATAATTGACATTTGATTCATTGATATGACATAAAGAATAACAGAAACTGAGAAAGTGAGAAACTTAAACAGTTAAACTTCAGAAAGACACCATGACTTGAGGTTTTTTAATGTTTTGAATTCTTGGAATTTAGTGAAGTGAAAGACAAAGGACAAAGTGAAGGACAAAGGTAAATAATTAAATAACTTCTAGAAGCTGTTTTGTTTTTTATATACCTATTTTTGGGAGCGCTGAGCGCAGGAGCGCGGAGCGGGAAGCGCATCGGGTCTGCTGACAAAAGGAGCGCGTGAGCGCTGCCGCATTACCTTATGTCTGATGAGCGCGGAGCGCTGCCGCATTACCGGTCCCACCGGAGCGCGCCCACCTCTGCATTTTCAGCCAGCTGGAGTGACTCCATTGTGTAGAGACGCCGTTTGTAAACAAAGGTATGCGGTCCTGAACAGTGAGGTCTGTTTTTCGTAATTAATACCTTTCAATTCAATACTCAAGCTCTGCAAAAGATCGACCAACGTCCTGATGATGTGGTGTACATCAACAAATAATCCCAGCTCGCCAGCAATTAACATACATGCAGTGTTTATGCATGTTTAGCCTGGTCCAGAGTTGAGGGAACTCGGTTCTAATGCCTATTTCGTAATGATAATATCGTTTTCTGTTCAATTTATATATCGCGGTCCCTTGACCAGACAATGGTGAAGCCAAATGTTGAGCTGTAAACATGCATACAAATTATAAGTTTCTCAAATAATAAAAACACAGATTCACCCATTTCCCATGTCGAGAGTTCCTGCCATTGGCTACAGTTACGTCATGGTAAACACGCCAGTTCGCGCCACATAAAATAACTTAGAAAAGCTATATTTCTATATTGTTAAAACAAATTGATGAAAGTTCTTTAGTATAATAATAATAATAATAATAATAATAATATTTATTCAGTCAGCAATTTACAGAGTTGGTACCACATAGTTTGTTACAAATATGACATGTACCAGCCTTGCATAATTCCAACTAAGGATAGCCCAATAAGGCCGTTAGACGTATTTCCATTGGGGTCCTTGTGGGATTAGGTTAGCTGGGGAAAAGGGGAGGATAAAGAAATAGATACTTTAGAGAAAGTATTTCTAGGGGGTTATTTTAAGATACCTTACATCCTATAGTAAATATCAGTAATCCGTAATCAGTAATAATTTCAGTTTGGTTTGTCTATCTCTTATGTCGTATTTAGTAGTAGACATAAGCTTGGTGCTCCCTTCTCATGTACCTAAAACCAAGCAGATCCCAATGGACATTGTAGTTTGAATAGGTTTCATCCCTGGAATTCACCTTTAACGTTCTACTGAATAACTTATCTCACTTTGTTTTCATCTTTGTGTAATTCACCTTTAATTCAATGTGTATTTAGTCGCACTATCTCTTAATATATTATTGCTGTTCTGTCACACTCCTCATTCCTACATTCACTTTATAGTCCAGTAAAGGTATGGTTTGACCCAGGGGATATTGCAATATTAATGAACCATGTTTTTTTTGTTAACTTTTTGCAACAGAAACATCATATTAAAAATATAATTTAATATAATTGGTGGAACATAGTTTTTGAGAGGGAGCAAAACCGAGCCCTCTAATCTCGAAGGCAAAACCATGAATTTAGATATCTTTGGCAGTTTTCATGGTATATTAACAAATTTTATATGTATTCCTGGGTTTTTGGGGTTGCTCTTTCCGATAGAATAGCACACTTTATGATAGCACTGCTCCTTATACCCTAAACCAATGTACCCCTACCCCAAACCCAAAATAATTGCACCAAAATAAGGCACTCTGCCAGTTTGATTCCTCTTGGCATTTTTTTTTCTTTGCATGAACCCTATGTATCTTTGGCATTACATGTCCTCATTATAAGACTATGAAAGACAAAAAATAGTTTATCAATTGTTTATTCTGCCTGTATAAAGACTGAAACTACCAAGACTTCTAATACGACCAATTACTCTAGAGTCTCGTGACCAATGAAACCTATTCTGTGTCCGATTTCTCATCCTCTTCATCTCGTAATGTATTTGAACAGTTTTCCCTGCCCTCTGAGCACGCCATGGAGCAGTCAAGACCTAGACGACGGCACTTGCACCTTAATGTGCTGCAATCAGTCTTACACTGACACCTGATAACTTCCAGCAGCGATTTGGGAGCAGTGTCCTTTTCAGTCTGAATTGGAACAAGTCTTCCGTCGCAAACCTTCCAGCCCCACTCCTCTGGATTAAGGGAATTGCCCTTCCACTCTTGGACCTGGTGGTACACTCGGAGGCTGTGGAACTTTGCAGCTGCTGATGTTGGTGGGAGCTTCTGAGGATGCACAGAGGTCTTGCTTCGTGCAACAAGTATCTGAAACTTGCGTAATCTAACAGCATTCAAAGTATCATCTCCACCCCCCTTAAAGATGCAAACCAAAGCCTTTTCGCCGGCTTGTACAACAGCGTCTTTTGTAGAGTTCGAGTTGTAGAACACCTCTGCTTGCTCTCGGAAATTTGAGTCCTCCTTCATCAACATCAGTGCGACAGCTTTGCCCATCCCAAATATCCTTGAAGTAGTGTCACATCCCAAAATGGCATGAAGAAAGAGAATATTGCGTGTTACACTATCTCCAAGAACCTGCCTAGCCTTTCTCACATCCAAGTACTTGCGGCAACTGTTGTGTTGTCATTACTCACCTGTAATATGAGGATACCAGTGTTGGTTATATCATACAGAAGCCGTCACTTTATCTGCCATATACAGTATGTTATTCATGTAGGCCATATTATCCCAACTCGTCGCAAACTTGTCAATAGAGGGGATAAATGATACTGTGAGGCAAACTACATCTTTACTGTAAAAAGGCAGGAACAGAGCACAGAGTATAAACAATAAACTGTTGATGCATAACATTGATCATAATAGTATTGGATTCCGTATAAAGATTCGACAGCTATAAATAAGGGATTCAATTCTTCTTGTAGGGTGTCAGATCCTTACCTTCAGTTACTTATAGTTTACATCAGTTTTCTTTGAAGGTATACTAATGGTATACTAATACATTACAGCAACTTGATTACGCCCCTTTTGGTTCTGGCATGAAGTACAGATCAGCATCTTTTGCATGGTAGCAAAGAAGTACAATCAAGTCTGTGTCATCCCCAACAAGTACAGTAGGAACCTTTTGTGATGTAGCAACAGCCGTTTGGACAATCAACAGATCTGCATCGCTTTGTGCATTGTGAACCTCTACTCCATCTGCCTGTAGTTTCTCAGTGAGGAGGTTGATGAATCGCTGCTTTTTTTCCGAATTCGATAAGAACTCGTGCTTCTTCACTTTAAGGACCATCCCCCCAGTGAAAGTCACCTTTCTTCCAGGTCGGCCATTCCTTCTTGTATGCGTACTATCTTTGGTTGATGGAGTGTTGCTGTATCCGTCAAATACAACTATTGCAAATGGGCTATACTTGTCCCTAATGTAGTCAGAGTAGCTCTGTGCCATTGCATTGTACTGTATGTCTTGCCAGTGTCCCAGGGTATTCTCTGTAGCAAGGCACCTCCATCTAGAACAAACACACAGTCTTTGGGACCATCCACTGCAGTCGCTACATCCCATATCGGCTTAGCTAACTGTGGCTTGTTTGCAGGTAGAAGCACATTTCTTGTTTAAACAGTACGGCTGGATATCCACAAAGTTTATACTCTAGAGCCTCGGGTAGTTGTTCAGCCTGTGTTCCTGCAATCACCAACCTCTGAAAGAGTAACTAAGGGTCTATTTTAACGGTTTCCTCATCGTTTAGCTTGACAGTCGATTTTGAATCCATGGAGAACTGCCTGAGATTTCTTCTTGAAGGAAAATCCAATCACCTTTTCTCCTTCCATCTGTCTGCTTCATCATGGACCATCCTCATCATACCAGACCAGCTAGGTCTTGGATTCTTCCCAAGCGACAAGGAGGTTTTCCACAAAGTATCAGAAGCTGAAACTCGTGCCTCGTCACTCTCTTCTATTTCAACAAAAGTAAGATCCTTCACATGATTGGATTTCTGAACGTAGTGTCTGATGTTGATCTGCCCGACTTCCTCCAAATCTTTCATTGTCACATTTATCCGCGGTACTTTTCTAGCTGACGTGACTGATGGGGTGATGCAGGCAATTATCCCCATCCCGTGGAAAGTCCCTTTACCATCGATGGTGCATAGGTTATGGTCGACATTGTCAGCCACATATTGTACAAAATGTCCTTCTGTGAGTTCTGGAATATCTGTCCCTCTTGTTGCAGCAGAGCACTTCTCAAACTTGTGCACCTCTGAGTAAGAAGAGCAGAAGCCATGAGTATGAAGGCTGTCAATGAGAAACCTGGACGCAAAGTGACGGTGCATCTGGACACCAAGTCCAATTTGAACAGGATAAAGCAGTGCTCTTGGTCTCGTCACCTGCATAATAGCTTGTCCTATAGACCCTATCTTTGTTTCCTTTTCTGCACCGACAAATAAAGTGCGTAGGAACAGTTGCAAGGATGCTGGGATAAATGACATGACCTGTTCTAAAGTGGACATCTCTAGGCTTGAGGGATAAGTCGTCTTTGACTGTTCAATACGCTTAATGCCTGCTTTAATGAGTTCAGCAGCTGCACTGATTACTCTCCCTTTGTCCATCTCATCGGAATGTTCCTGTTGGAAAAAGTCATGGAGAATTTTGTTGGCATTTGCCCTAAATGTAACAACATTCTGTCTTCCACTAGCTTCACTAATGAAGATCTCATCACCAAACCGCTGAAGTAGCTGTTCCTTCATGTGACGAAAACTATACGGTTCCTCTTCATCTAGGTACTGTTTCATATTGTTCACAAGGTCACCTATGGTTGTCTGCTCATCATCGTTTCGTCGAACATCGTCAATTACTTTTTCAAGTGATTCAACTCTAGACAGTTCTTTTGGCCTACCAGCTCTTACTTTTTTGTGTTTCGATGAATCATCAGTACCCATTTCTTCAATGAAGTATTTTGGGATAGGCTTTCCAGATCGAAAATATCCATTGCACACTTTGTGATATACTGCATCAGCAGCATGGAGGTCATTGACGAATGCTATTCTGCCCTGTACTTCTTTAGACCAATCATCTGAACGAACTCGGCAAAGCTCAAGTAACCGTTTCTGAAAATTGAATGTTCTAACAGGTATCAATTTGAAATTATTTTTCTTTCCATCGTATTTATCTGGCATCCCACAAAACAAGCACTTGTCCCGGTAGGAAAATGCTGGATCTGCGGACCTTCTTCGGCATCCAACACTTTCTGCTTCCATTGCCTCGAAAGATCGTTTCTGACGGTTGAACTGTGCAACTTCATGGGGATTGCAATACTTTCGTCGGCACTCAGTATGCACGCGTTGACCAACGGTTACGAGTATGTCTTCACCACGTTCCTCACTTGTTTTTTTAATGCCATCACAACCTTTCTGGCCCAGAGTGGTAGTGCCCGATTCACCCAGTTGCTGCTGACAGAAAACACAATTTTCCATCTTGGCACTGAAAAATAGAAACAGTTCAAGTAAGTGCTTAGAAATATACAGTTGAAATACATGAAAAACATAATTTTGGGGTAGGGGTACCCCTAGATTGGGTATAAGGAGAAATGATAGAATTTTGAAACCAGTTTCATCTGAAAGGCAAGGTTAGACAACATAGGATTTGACACCAAAAACTTGAATGTAACATATTTTGTACCTGATATATGGCTTTTTATAATCATAGTGAAGCTGTGAAAAATGCCGGGGTTTGTGTAAAAAGAGGCTTGGGAAACCATGTTCCACCAAAACTACAGGATTAGATTTTTAATATGTTGTAAAGATGACCCTAGCGCACCAAAAAATCCATGTTTAGTTAATATTGCAATTTCCCCTGGGTTCAGCCCTTTTTGGCGCTAGATTTACTGGTCTATTAGGCCTATACTGTAGGCTACTCTTCTCTAGATTTCTTCCCTGCCTTTTAAGGCTATAAGGCCTACTATTCCTTCTCTTCTATTTTCGAGTTCTATATAACAAAAAGTTCTATACCGCCTTTAGTTCATTATGCATTTAATTTGTTTCATTTGATGACGTCTTTTCAAAGCTTCCGCCTTTCCACGGAACGTATATCTGAAGGCCATGGCCGCAGCCATGTTACTCGTGTGAATCACGATTCCATCATTCCATGTTGATGTAATTTGATTGTATTAACTACCCTAGCCAACCTAAACCATTTCAATAGAATCATGTAAATCTAAGTCGAAATAGATTCGTGATTAGGCGCCTATGTAAAGCAGAGATTTACCCGGGTGTATAGGCATAGCGGCTGCGGGTATCCAAAAGTTATTGCCAGAACAATTTTTCCTTGGCATCCAAACCTTTTACAATATTTCGATTATTAATGCTAACATTTTCAGTACACAAGTATTCGATCAGCATAGTAGATTGTGGTAGTTGACTGCTTACAGAATTGGGCATTGATATATATGAAGACAAAAAAGACCATTACTAATACGTATTGGCAAAACTGTACTTTTTCTGGAACATACATCACCGTAGTGCGCCATAGCCCATAGCGGTAGTGCGAATATACACTTTGGCGGCATCCTTGAGTTTGAGCTACGCTTAATTGAGAGACTAATAGGTATGTAGATATGTTTTACAAATGTCGTTGAAAGGTGCAAGCATAGCCTATGGAAAGTGGTGAAACAACTGGCAACCTAGTACGGACTGTTACTACTGTAGGCTAGCCTAATAGTCCGAGTCGTCTCCCAGTCCCAACTGAGAAGAAGCACCCTTTATAACTTTATAAGCTCAGACTCTTACCTCGGGTGCCTTATCACTAAGGTAAAGCTTAGCCTATCCTAGCAGCCTAGCCTATCTTCTGATTCCTCCGAAATTGACATCCATAGGCCTAGGCTACAGTGTTGTTTAATACCGAGGGGCGAGGACCATCGCATTTTAGTATTTTCAACATTAGCCTAACCTAACCTAACCTAACCTAACCTAACCTAACCTAACCTAACCTAACCTAACCGACGGTCTAAACCCAGCTCACGTTCTCTGTTTATGGGTGCGCGATCGTTCTCTGTTTATGGGTGCGCGACGGTCTAAACCCAGCTCACGTTCTCTGTTTATGGGTACGCGTTGGTCTAAACCCAGCTCACGTTCCCTGTTTATGGGTGCGCGACGGTCTAAACCCAGCTCACGTTCCCTGCTTACGGGTACGCGTTGGTCTAAACCCAGCACACGTTCCCTGTTTAATTTTCGGTTAGGTTAGGTTAAGTTAGGTTAGGCTAATGTTGAAAATACTAAAATGCGATGGTCCTCGGTATCAAACAACACTGTAGCCTAGCCTATAGGCCTATCAAAGAAAAATAGCCTAAACAAAAAACTAAAATTAGGCCTAACTAGCCTAGTAAAAAAGCTGTCCGGGGTATCTTCAATTTTTACCAAATTAATTAATCTGAGGTAAGAGAGTCTGGAAAATTGTGATATTAGGCCTAATGTCACTAATTTTCCCATGTTTTTGTTTTAGGCTAGCCTATGTTAGGCTAGGCCTAGGCTAATTTTCATCAATATAGCATAGGCCTATAGGTCTAGGCTAGCCTAGTGTTTGGAACTAATTACAACCCTCGGAAAAAACGTTGGAAAAACTAAATAAGATGGTCACCAATTTTCCCATGGATTTTTTTATTTTTCCCTGTTAGTTTTCATCAATAGGCTTATAGTGTTTGGAAATAATTACAACCCTCGGCGAAACCGTTTTCCCCATTATACAACGATCTTAAGACACGCCGCCCGATAGTGGGGAGGGCTATGAAGTACAGGGAAAATGAGGGGTTAAATGCGTAAAACGGCCATTAAAACGTATTTTAATAAAACTTGGCTCGGGTTTTAAGGTATTTCTAAGGCCTAAAACCCAATATTTCGAAAATCCAAGCCAAGTTTTGGCCAAAGCTGGCTCGGATTTTGAGAGTTTGTAGACAACACAATGACAGTAACCTCATTTAGAAATTTGGCTCAGGTTTCCCGAAATTGCAAAGCCATAAAACCCGAATATTGGAAAACCCGAGCCAAGTTTTGGCAAAACTTGGCTCGGATTTTGCGAATTTTAAGAGTAAACAAATTACAGTAACCTAATTTAGAATTTTGGCTCATGTTTCCCTAAATTGCAAACTCCAAAAAGCATAATTTTGGAAAACCCGAGCCAATTTTTGGCAAAACTTGGATCGTATTTTGAGAATCGAAAAAGACTAACTAAATGTCGGAAATCGGCTCATGATTTCCCTAATTGCAAAGCCATATAAACAGATTTATCAAAAACGTAGCACTTATTTAAATCATAAATATCCAGTAACATAGACCGGTAAGATCCTATGTAGCGGTAGTCACCGTATTTTGTTTGCCCATTAACTAAGGATCCTTATTTATATCCTCATATCTCTTAGTTATTTTCTTCACTTACCTCAACAATACTAAACCCCGATAGCTGGGGAGGATATGAAATATATCAGGGAAAGAGAGGGGTTGAAACACGGAGATTAACTAGAATATAGCCATCTTGATTAACCAAGCCAAGACGTTGTGTATCCTTGCTTGTGATTGGTTGTTGATTATCGTGACGTCATCAGCCAAGGCAGGCCTCAGCGATGACGTCATTCCAGCCCTCGGCCAACATGTCGTCATTACACCTGCTTATTTTTACACCCGCTTAATCTTACACCCGGTTAATTTAACATCAGCAGTGTATATGTTTCACACAACGTGTATTATAATGTCATTAGTGCACTGTGTAATTTGCGTCTTGATATTCAAACCGTTTCTATTTATCAATACTAATTAGTAGATTAGTATATTAGTAGCGATATCGTCCCAAGATGAACGGATATATTAGTAATTATAGGGAATAGGCTCGCACCCTTACTTGTTATGTTTTTTCCTCCAGATTTTGAGAAATGAGTGTAGGTCCTATTCATGGTCTTAGTTATAATGCCAATGTTGGATACACGATGGGTTGAGGGGGGGCTTTGCCCCCCCTCACCCCCCATGAATTATTGAAATCGTCATCTATATTGCCAGTAGGGGGTAAATATTGATTACACTGCATAAAGAAGGCGTTTGTAAACTGTGACTGTCCGAAAGAGCTCTGAGATTTATTAGAATGGGCGTTTTTTCGGTCAATATTAAGGAGACGGACCACAGCTATTTTCAATGATTGTATTTTTGTGGATTTGTTATTTATATGATTTATTAGGTTTCTATAGGCCTATTACAATTTGTTCATGCAAATTAAGGAACATATCCAGGAACCTGGCCAACTTTTATTTCGTGATTTTTTTGGGGGGGTTTTAGCTAGTTTTCATCATCATTTCATTCAGTGGTTGTCATTAATTAGAATCTCCAGAAAAAAAGTTGTCCCCATTATCCAACAATCTTAAGATACGGCCCCCGATAGTGGGGATGGCTATGAAGTACAGGGAAATTGAGGGGTAAAAGACGAAAATAAGGGGTAATATTAGCGTAACCTAACAACCTTACCTAACCTAACCTAGTATATTAGGTGGGGGCTGCCGCCCCCACACCCCCGCTGGTTTGGTATTTAGCCTAATTCATAAAAGATTGGAACAAGGAACAACTTGAGATGGTTCGGCCATATGGAACGTATGGAAAGCGAGAGAATGACTAAGAGGGTGTACGAGAGCGAGGTGGAGGGACAGAGGGGGAGAGGTAGACCGAATATGAGGTGGAAGGATGGAGTGAGGAACTACATGAACGAAGGCGGTGCTGGTTGGGGGGAGAGGCGTCGACTGACTGGGGACAGAGGTGCATGGGGGCGGTTCGTTCGTGGCCACCCCTTCGGGGATCACGGCGTCAGGCAATAGATAGATAGATAGATAAAAGATTGACGGTCGGCAAAAGAGTTAAGTATAACTAAATAAGTTGGTCACCAATTATTTTGCAATATTTGAAAACAAATATGGATTTTATATGCTCTAAACATACTATGAAAATGTGTTTTAAGCCTTGGCAAACCTTAATAAAAATATCTATCTATCTATCTATCTATATGCTCAGGCCCAATCCCCATTTTGGGGGTAGCCGACTCAAGACAGAGCAAGAACAGGGAAAACACAAAAACAACATAAAACAAAAAATAAACACAGATAAAAAACACAAACTCACACACATCCAGGTCACCCAGGAGAAGACCCAGAGACCAGGGTTACCAAGGTCGCTCCAGCACTCCCCGGCCCCTGACCACCCGGAGAGGTTCCGATCTCGGCAGGCAGACATGCAGCGGAGCCAAAGCCACAAGCCCTCCCACCACACTTCCAGGCACACCCTTCATATTAATCGTCCCCCCGGGCCAGGCGCCTGATGGACTATTATCTAGTCGAACTTGCGCCCGACCCCTTACTCCAAATGACCACGTGTTCACTCAACTATTCACAAGCATTCTCCATTCACTCCTGTCCACCACCACTTCCCCTGCCTGATCTATAGTCATTCCTCTATCATCCAAAGCCTTTCTTACACAGTCTCTCCATCTCAATGGGGGTCTTCCTGCCCTTCTATCTCCCGTTGTACCTGACTCACATATTCTCTTTGTAAGCCTTTCATCTCCCATTCGTTCAACATGACCATACCAGCTCAGCACCCTTCTGTCCACTCTGGCTGACAAATGTTCCTGCTGCCCCACTCTCCTACGTATCTCTTCATTCCTCAATCTGTCTCTACGAGTAACTCCACACATACTCCTCAAGCAGCTCATCTCCATCACATCCAGCCCTCTTTTCTCCTTTTTCTTCAGAGCCCATGTCTCAGCCCCATACATCACTGTTGGCACAACAATTCCTTGATACAGTGCACTTTTTACTTTCACTCCGAGATTTCTCGTCTTCCACATACTTCCCATTGCTCCGAAAACCTTCCTTCCTTCACACACTCTCTGTTTTACCTCCACTTCCATACCTCCACTCCTGCTTATCGTTCCTCCTAGATATTTAAAACACTCTACTTGTTCCAATATTTCCCCATCCAGCCTCACATCTAGATTCACCCTATGCTCTCCCCTATTACACACCATTACTTTACTTTTATTGACGTTCACCTTCAGTTTCCTCCTTCCACAAACCACACCAAACTCTTTGACTACCCGCTGCAGTTTCTCATCAGAATCCGCCACCAATGCTGTGTTCATCAGCGAACAGCAACTGATTCAACTCCCAATCTCTACCATTCTTTCCTACTAAACCCAATCCTCTTCCCATAGTTCTCCTTTTCACCTCCCTCACCACATCATCCATAAACATATTAAACAGCCATGGTGACATTACACAACCCTGTCGCAAACCTACCTTTACCTCAAACCATTCACTCAACTCACCATTTCCTACTCTCACACATGCTCTGCTCCCTTCATAAAAACTCTTAACTGCTTCTAACAAATTTCCTCCTATTTCATAAATCCTTAACACCTTCCACATTGCTTCACGGTCCACACGATCATACGCTTTTTCCAAGTCCATAAAAGCCGAAAATATCTCCTTATGCTTCTCTAAATACTTCTCGCATAACTGTCTTACTGCAAACATCTGATCCACGCACCCTCTTCCCCTCCTAAAACCATATAAAAATATATGGTACTAAAATGGAATTTTGTCGTAACATGGTTGTCAAACCTTCCTATAGACGGCACCGATTCGATTCGTACACACGCCATTTTCACCTGTCTCCCGAGGTCTGTCCACCATCTTTTTAGTCCACTCCACCTGCCCATCTCTGTCGATAGATTGGGTTGTTTGGTTAGGTTAATATACTAGGTCTCAGAAACAAGATTCGTAGTTGCGGTAGTATTTACGGTATCTGGACACTTCGAGCGAATTCATATTCGAGCGGAGGCGCATTTAGGTTAAGTTAAGTTAGGTTAGGTTAGGTTAGGTTAGGTTAATTAGGTTAGATTGTGCATCCGCTCGATCAGGAATTCGCTCGAAGTGACTCGCATTCGTATTTACAGATACGGCCGAATACCGGTAGGCTACTAAATGGGCGCCGGCCCAACCGCCATGTTGTATCCCACGTAGGCCTACTAGGTAGCCTACTACGGACACATTGTAGGCGTTAGGTGTGGATTGTGCTTGTATCCAATGTACTAGGTCTGTGTTACTGGATATTTATGATTTAAATAAGTGCTATGTTTTCGATAAATCTGGTTTACCGTTATATGGCTTTGCAATTAGGGAAATCATGAGCCGATTACCGACATTTAGTTAGTCTTTTTTTATTCTCATAATACGATCCAAGTTTTGCCAAAAATTGGCTCGGGTTTTCCAAAATTATGCTTTTTGGGGTTTGCAATGTAGGGAAACATGAGCCAAAATTCTAAATTAGGTTACTGTAATTTGTTTACTCTTAAAATTCGCAAAATCCGAGCCAAGTTTTGCCAAAACTTAAGAACATAAGAACATAAGAAAATGGGAGTCTGCAGAAAGCCGATTGGCCTAAGCAAGGCAGATCCCTGTCCCACACAACCCCAATTACAAAGCCCAATTATAGGCTCAACACTCTAATACCCTGAGGATCATCTTACCAAACCGGTTAGAGATTAACGCAGGATTACGGGGGTCTGCAGAGCGCTGATTGGCCCAACACGGCTGATCCCCCTTCACACCCAACCCTTCTCGTCCATATGCTTATCCAATTTTTTCTTAAAGCTCCCTATCGTTCTTGATCCCACTATATCACTTGGTAGCCTATTCCACCCATCTACAACTCTGTTACCAAACCAATATTTGCCTATATCTTTTCTGAAACGAAATTTATCTAATTTGAAACCATTGGTACGAGTTCTTTCGCTATCACTGAGCTTTAGTACATTTGTCATGTCCCCTTTGTTAATCCCACTAACCCACTTGAACACCTCTATCATCTCCCCTCTAACTCTGCGTCTCTCTAACGAATGTAAACCTAATTTCTTCAACCTTTCTTCATACGGAAAATTTCTAATAATGGATCATTTTTGTCATTCTACGCTGAATTCTCTCCAATGAATCTATGTCCATTCTGTAATAAGGACACCAAAATTGGACAGCATAATCCATATGGGGTCTCACTAATGACAAGTAAAGTTTTAAGATAACATCAGCAGTTCTGTTACTCACACTCCTAGAGATGAACCCGAGAATCCTGTTTGCCTTATTACGAACGCTTATACACTGTTTTCTAGGCTTCAAATCATTGCTAACAAACACACCTAGATCTTTCTCGCAGTCTGAATTTTCTAATTCTAAATTAGCTAGTTTATATTTAACATTTGTTTGCATCTTCCCTATCTTTAATACCTTGCATGGTCAATGTTAAACTTCATCTGCCAATTTACTGACCATTCATGTAAGGTATCTAGATCCCTTTGGAGGCACTCTATATCGCTATCTGAATCAATTGATCTCCCCATTTTAGTATCGTCTGCGAATTTACTTATCCTACTAGTTATACCTAAATCTAGGTCATTTATGTATATAAGAAACAACAGGGGACCTAATACCGATCCCTGGGGGACACCACTTTTGAATGCTCCCCACTCTGACTTGGTACCATTTATGCTGACTCTCTGTTTCCTACCAATTAGCCATGACCTAATCCATCCCAACAACGATCCTCCTATTCCATGTGCCTCAACCTTTCTCATCAATCTCTCATGAGGGACTCTGTCGAAAGCTTTACTGAAATCTAAATATATAATATCATATGACTTGTCACTATCTACTGCTTCATATACCTCTGAGAAAAAGCTAAGCAAATTAGTAAGGCACGAACGTCCCTGAGTGAATCCATGCTGAGAAGAATTTATTAAGTTAAATTTAACTAAGTGGCTTCTAATTTTCCTAGCAATAATAGACTCTAGCAACTTTCCTATGATTGATGTGAGACTAATGGGACGGTAATTGGATGCTTGGCTCGGGTTTTTCAATATTCGGGTTTTATGGCTTTGCAATTTCGGGAAACCTGAGCCAAATTTCTAAATGAGGTTACTGTCATTTTGTTGTCTACAAACTCTCAAAATCCGAGCCAGCTTTGGCCAAAACTTGGCTCGGATTTTCGAAATATTGGGTTTTAGGCCTTAGAAATACCTTAAAACCCGAGCCAAGTTTTGCTAAAATACGTTTTAATCACCGTTTTACGCATTTAACCCCTCATTTTCCCTGTACTTCATAGCCCTCCCCTATCGGGCAGCGTGTCTTAAGATCGTTGTATAATGGGGAAAACGGTTTCGCCGAGGGTTGTAATTATTTCCACTATATATTGATGAAAACTAACAGGGAAAAATAAAAAAATCCATGGGAAAATTGGTGACCATCTTATTTAGTTTTTCCAAGAGTTATTTATAAGAGTGAGAGAACTGTATTTCTTATTGCTAATCTGCCAACCTCTGCGTCATATGAGTCTGAAGGGGTTAAGTGGGCTAAGAGTTAATCAACATGGCTAAATTGCAGATAATGTTTCAACATCACGGTAATTGTTTAGTGTATGGCCTCCTCCTAAAGAAAATGGATTTTTGAGCACAGACTGAACCAAATGTTCACTACTGTATTTACATAGCTGGTCATTAACCTAACCTAACCTAACCTAACCTAACCTAACCTAAGGTAACCTGGGCATCCTGGGGGCTGCTGCCCCCAGACCTCCGCTGGTCTTGGGTTGAAAAGTGATAAAAAAACACATAGCCTATCTCTTACCTCATTATTCAAAGTTTTGTATTTTGTTTAATATACACTTCCCAGGTAATTTGAACAGTTCTATTGCTTCTATATATCATATAATACACCATAGAATATGTTTTTAATAACTAGAAAAAGAGGACTTCGATTAAACAATTACGATCTTAAGATACGGCCCCCGATAGTGGGGAGGGCTATGAAGTACAGTACAGGGAAATTGAGGGGTAAAAGACGAAAATAAGGGGTAATATTAGCGTAACCTAACAACCTTACCTAACCTAACCTAGTATATTAGGTGGGGGCTGCCGCCCCCACACCCCCGCTGGTTTGGTATTTAATTCATAAAAGATTGACGGTCGCCAAAAGAGGTAATTATAAGAGTGAGAGAACTCTATTTCTTATTGCTAATCTGCCAAGCTCTGTGTCATATGAGTCTGAAGGGGTTAAGTGGGCTAAGAGTTAATCAACATGGCTAAATTGCAGATAATGTTTCAAACATCACTTTTTCTTTGATATAATTCAGGGCCTCTCCACCTATATGGGTTATTATTGACGAGGGTAAGTGAAGGAAATAAGTCTGTATTGAGGATATTCATTAAAGATTCTGTGGTAATCGTAGCCTAGGCTTGGACCCAAATAACGACGGTATAAAACCCTTACCCTTGGTGTACTGGACAATAATGGTCTGCAGCCAAATTAACACAATTCCGCTGGAAGCTCCGTTGGTAATCCCGTTAAATAGAAGATGTTGTAGGTGTTTTCATTAAGCAAAAACACTTCACTATTCATTGAACAACAGTTCCACCATTTCAAATATGGCCGACTGGCCCGAATCCGAGAGATTATAAACACCAAGGATAATAAATGAATCAATGTGACGTCATAGAGGGATTGAGAAACAAAAGAGGCTCATTATATGGACTGACGTGTATTTCTACACCCGTTAAAATGTTGCGAGAATTTGTGACGTCACCGTCTAGACAGTGACGTACTCCCACAACAACCATTCATATACCATCATCGCTCGTGACGTCACACCCAGTTTATTGACCAATAGAATAGCAGTATACAACTCGACTCACTTCCACTCGTCGCCCACCAGCTGAGCTGGGAAATTGTAAAAGTGAGTCCACAGATGCCCTCTAATTATTCATTTACCAAGTATATTTTCCATTTATAGTATACTACGAAGCAACATACATAATACATATATATACTGTATTTACAAACAACAAATATGCTATAACACTGCCCAGTTCTTGAGATATAATGCATGCCGTTTCGCAGGAATATACCACATAGACCTAGTACATTGGATACAAGCCTAATCCACACCTAACGCCTACAATGTGTCCGTAGTAGGCTACCTAGTAGGCCTACGTGGGATACAACATGGCGGTTGGGCCGGCGCCCATTTAGTAGCCTACCGGTATTCGGCCGTATCTGTAAATACGAATGGGAGTCACTTCGAGCGAATTCCTGATCGAGCGGATGCACAACCTAACCTAACCTAACCTAACCTTAGAACCTAACCTAACTTAACCTAACTTAACTTAATTTAATTTAATTTAACCTAACCTAACCTAACCTAATCTAACCTAACCTAACTGAAGTGAACTGCGCCGCACCTCCGCTCGAATATGAATTCGCTCGAAGTGTCCAGATACCGTAAATACTACCGCAACTACGAATCTTGTTTCTGAGACCTAGTATATTAACCTAACCAAACAACCCAACCTATCGACAGAGATGGGCAGGTGGAGTGGACTAAAAAGCTGGTGGACAGACCTCGGGAGACAGGTGAAAATGGCGTGTGTACGAATCGGTGCCGTCTATAGGAAGGTATTAACAACCATGTTACGACAAAATTCCATTTTAGTACCATATATTTTTATTAGGTTTTGCCGAGGCTTAAAACACATTTTCATATTATGTTTAGTGTATATAAATCCATATTTGCTTTCAAATATTGCAAAATAATTGGTGACCAACTTATTTAGTTATACTAAAACGTTTTCCCCATTATCCAGCGATCTTAAGACGCCACCCGATAGTAGGGAGGGCTATGAAGAACGGAAAATGAGGGGTTAATTGCCTAAAACGGCGATAATACTTTAATAGCGTAGTGTAGCAAAACTTGGCTCGGGTTTTAAGGTTTTCAAAAAGCATAAAATCCAATATTTTGAAAACCCAAGCCAAGTTTTTGGCAAAAGTTGGCTCGGATTTTGCGAGTTTGTAGAGTAAAAAAAGACGGGGAATTTATCCAGTTAAATCCCTCCTACCCGGGCTGCCTTACAAAAGGAAGGAGGTCTTATCCGGGCGATCTGGCCGAAAAACGTCTAGGCCTAGGCTACCATATCTTTGTATTTTAACTGCTAGAAATTTCCCACGCATCCCTAAACGTAGTGCTGTTTCCAATCTGTAGACTGGCGTTGAGTAGAGCTCTCTAAGTCAACTGGTTCAATTGTGATGATGATTTCCGTGGAGCGAATTTTCCCGCGATGTTGACAATATCGGAGCTTTTTAGACACTAATTTCGTCATATCATACAACAACAACATTGATCCGACGTCTCCTTCTTGTTTTCGGAGGTGCGGTGACGCAATGAACGGCTTTGTTTACATGCGTCGGACGCACGGCGTTCAGACCAAGCTGAATAGGCTTTCAATCTTACTGTCTGTTAAAAGGACACCCGGGTAGCGGCCCATCTGCCGCGGTGTCCTTATAAAAGGACACCCGGGCTGGAAGGGTTAACACTGGGTCGAAACCATCGATACATCATTTAGGCAAGTACAGTAGGGTCTCGTAAGATGCGAGATCAGAAGATGTGATTCGCATAAGATGCGAGGCCCCCAAATAATAAAAAATAAATTATTTTAAGATGCGAGACTGACCATAATTTGCGAATCGGAGGCTCAAAGTGGGCTAAATCCGAGGAGAAACCTCAAGATGCGATTTTTTTTTTTTTAAATGCGAGCCTTAGGCGGGAGTTCGCATGCCATTGGCTAGTGTCATTGGCCATTGATAGTGTGTATTTTGTCTCATTTTCATTTATTTATTTATTATTTTTCTGTTTGTATGTGACCGAAATGTATGGTATCATGCACCAATTACCTTTTTCAGGGATTATTACCAACAAAATTGGGACTTTGCGTGAACAAATTGGATTTATAGGGTGTAAATGGGACTTTACGGCATATTTTTGGGGGCGGATCGACCATAAGACGTTTTTCCCATAAGCTACGTGTATCGTAAGATGCGATCGCATCCATCGACCATAAACTCGCATCTTACGAGACCCTACTGTATATTGGTTAGCCTGTCATGTACTTTATTGTCATATACAGGTAGGCTATGTCCAAACCGTCGGTAATTCATTATAATATACGCCCTAAGGCCTAAATAACTAACAAAAAAATCTAAGGATGTAGTATCTGGGCTACGGTCGTTCATGTTTACTTAGGTTGTATGCTCTCCGTTTCTTACAGTACAGTTTCTTACAGTACGGTAGATCCTCTGGAAAAAGGCTAACTATGCCTGTGTATCCAGCCCAGTACCAGTACTTGCACTGCTGCGGTTGTTCACGGTGTTGGCGGCGGCGGTAGCAGACGCAACATTTTTACTATTCTGTATTTTTTTTTTATAATCAAACTTCAAATCTTGTCTTCCCCATGCTTTATCAAGATTACTTTCAAACTCCCTTATTGATTCGGAATCGACTACATACTGGGGCAGTGCGTTCCACTCATTTACCACTCTATCACAAAAATGAGTTCTTTGCCTTCTCAAGCCTATTTCTTCTTTATAAATTTTCTTAGAGTGTCCTCTCGTTCTTGTTCCCTCCCGCATCAAGAAGATACCTTCACACACATCCTCATCGTACTTTCCTGATACTATCTTAAAAGTCTATCATATCCCCTGTCTTTCTCCTATATGCCAGTGTTGGAAGCCCCAGTGTCCTCAACCTCTGCACTTTCTCCACTGCTTCTATATCCTTTACCATATATGGAGCCCACACCTGGTTCGCATATTCCAGGTGCGGCCTAACCAGCGCTGTATAGAGATTCCTGAAGATTTCTTCGTCAAGTGACACAAATGTCCTCCTTATCAGCCCTACAATTCTATTGGCTTTGTTTACCTTTTCCGCTAAATGTTTTGAGAAATTTAACTTATTGTCTATCACTACTCCTATATCCTTTTCTGCATTCACTTCCTCCATCGCTTCATACATACTGTATCCTACCTTGTCGATCTTGCTGGGTCCCAAATCCGCATGTACAGTTGGTCAAGGATGAAAGTATACAGTTTTTTGTCTGCTATAGCCACACATAGTTGTCATGTTGGCAGCCCTGGTAGCCATATCTCAGAGCCCGCCCACCTTATACAGGGTGTTTAAAAACGTGTTCCTGGACTTAGTTGTCAGACGGAAATATGAATATATTGCTCTATAAACTTTGACCGTGAATATCACTTCGGAGATATTAAACACTTAATGTTATTGATAGATATACAAGAAATGCGAGAGTGAAAACGAAAATCAAAACGTCTACCTATATACGATATTTCAGTGGAATACAGGTCCACTTTCACATGTGGTAATATGTGGCTAATAATGTAGGGTATGGTGATATCAATGTTGCAGTTGGTTTGCAGGTGTTCTGCTGATAAAAATAAAAATAATAAATAAATAAATAAATAAATAAATAAATAATAAATAAAAATCACAAGTAAAGCCTCATTATGCTTCGAGGACTGACTCATAAAGCAATGGCGCTCGCAAGATGAGTAAAATTGCTGGGTCATTACCCTATTGAACACACAGGCTTCCTTACGTCCACGTTTAGGAATTAGATTTTTGTGTATCTAAAGTACCGTAGACGAACTATGGAGTGGCTATAAAAGATATTACGATATACACTTAACATTATAACATTCATAATAAATAATGAGTAGAAAGAGGAATCTAATAATACTTGTTAATTAATAAGTAGGTAAATATTGATAGTTCACTTTCATCCCAAGACTGGATTATATGTGATCAAAAGTGCAATGAAACGGAGGCGAGCGCCGCAGGCTAGGCGCTGTTCCAGCGTATGCCCCAAGCTTTGTCTTGCTATCTCCATAACAGTATTTAGTCACCCTGAAGGTTTATGACTAATATATCTCTAACATTTTGATATTTTTGGAAACGCTTTTTCGAAGCACTTCCGTTATATTAATTAATGTATCAATAAAATAAACCCCATGGGTGGTATGGGATGGTTGGGGCCTAGTGGAAAGGCTGTCGTGGCCTGCCCAACATGACAAACCATGTGTGGCTATAGCAGACGAAAAAAACTGCTATTACTTTTCATCCCTTGACCCAACTGTACTTGCAGTTTTTTTTTGGCATGAAAAGGCATTAACCAATGCTCAGGAACCATCCCTTCATGCCCTCCACATCCTCCTTGAAGCAAACCCATATCTTCCTTACTCCTCACTCTTCTATACAGCTTAGTGTCATCCGCATACAGGTATACCTCACTTCCATTTTAAGTTTTTTGTATAACTTTCAAAGGTAAGTCTTTGATAAATATAAACGAACTGCAGTGGTTCCCAACACAGATCCCTCTGATACCCAACTTGTAATTTCCCTCCTCCCCGAGCCTATTCCATTCACCAGATCCCTCTGTCTCCGATCTTTCAGGAAGGCTTTTCTATCCATTTCACACATTTCTCCCCTATATTATAGCTTCTAACTTTCTATATTAACCTTTATGTGGGACCTTATGGAAGGCCTTCATAAAATCGCAATATACTCACGTTCTATTACATCACCATCTTCTAGAATTTGCATCCAATCATCTACCCACCTTAATTAGCTGTAGTACCGTCGACATCCCCAGCAAGAATTCCGTAACTGTCTCCCACTGAAAAGTTGGTTTGTCTTCATATGATCCATTATTCCTTCTCTAATTAACCGTGTCCATTACAGTTTTACACACAACACTTGTCACAAAACTGACTGGTCTATAATTCCC
>CM064527.1:26437826-26662472 GCA_032716605.1 Paralithodes platypus
ACAATCCTTAAAGACACCTTAAACAGGATGAATATTAATAACATAACCATCCCCGTACTACTAGGAGCAATAGACGTGACCCCAGAGAAAAGGCAGAGAGTGTTACAATGCACAATTAATTTCCTTAACCTCTGAAGTGCGCATGGGGGTAATTGGAAACGTCCCCCTGTGCTGACGTATTTGAGGTGTTTCCGTCACTAAAATATTCATTGTGCCATTAATAGCATTAATACTTATCCATATGCGCCTATTATGGGTTGATTATAAAGGTATTAACCTGAAACAACAATAAAACGAGTGAAAACAGCGTTTGGATGGTCAAAATCGGAGATATAGCCCGCGAGTTGTATAATGTATGGGTGAGGCAAACTGCTTTCCCGCCAATTTCCCCCAAGGCCACTGAGACACAGTCGATCGATACTCTCTCTCTCTCTCTTGCACTCGCTTGCCATCAGTGATGACAACACCTTGCTTGCAACTCGCTAATGTTAGCACGAAAATATACCTCAGAATAAGGGAATAACAGGGAAAATAGGTGATAACTGAAGGAGAGGAGGAAAGTGGGGAAGGAGGGGAGGTAGAGGACTGAGATTTTGCATGGCCCAGGGGCCAAAAAAAAATAAAAAAATAAAAAAATAAAAATATATATTTTTTTTTTTTTTCGATGTCAAAGTTGATTTTTTTTTTCACTCACTCATAAGAGTCTCCCCGCAGTCCGCCGGGGGAACTCTTAAAAGTCTCCCCGCAGTTCCCGGGTTAAAAAGTCGGGGAGAATTCCACGACTCTAAAGGCAGTACTGACAAAACTGTCCTCGCTAGGGTTTATTAGTGACGTTCAGTTTCTACCTTCCCTCCAACACATCAACAACAACAACAACAGCTTCTATTTTCTGGGTTTTAAAACATTTGTTATTATCATTAATTTGTATTCCTAGATATTTAATTTGTTTTACCACTTCTATTTCTCGTATGTTGTTTGGTTTGTTTTTCATATTAAATATTAGGATTTTACTTTTGTCTTTATTTATACTTAAGCCACACTCCCCCTATCTCTATTAATTTATCTATTACTCTTTCTGCTTCCTGGATTGTATGAGCCAAGAGTAGCCCGTCATCGGCATAAAACAATGAATTTATTTTGAAACACTCATCTACAAACCCTCTTTTATTTTCTAACTGTTTAATTATCTCATAAGTTATTAATTTAAATAATGTTGTGGACCCCGTACAGCCTTGTCTGATGCCGCTTGTTACCTTAATCTCCGTCTCATTTACTTGCCCCTTATTTATAATTGTACTATCTTCTTTATATATGTTACTTACTATGTCTATAACATTTGAATTTATATTGTAATCTTTTAATACTTTTATCAGTTTCTCCCTTCTGATTGAGTCATAGGCCTTTTTAAAGTCTATTGAGATTACTATGAGTGACCTCTTTTGTTTAAATATTTTATCTATACAGTATTTCAATATAAAAAGATTATTTTCGATTCTACCCTTATTTGTAAACCCACTCTGTCTCCCTTACCTCTCCATTCTCCCTAATGTGTTCTTCTATTTTATTTTTAATTGCTGTCGTCATGAAAAGTTTATATGATATGTCTGTCAGAGCGATTGGCCTCAATTAATTTACCTTTGGTTTATTTACTTTTGGTAACATAACAGTTTTTGACTTCTTCCACTCTTCTGGAATTACATTTGTGTCCATAATATTATTAAAGCACATTGCAAGTTTTTCTAAGCACTTATCACTTTGTGACAATGCTTTATATAACTCAGGTTTCATTGCATCAAGGCCTGCTGCTTTTCTATTCTTTAATTTCTTTATATTTTCCTTTAATTCTCCCACTGTAATGTTTGGTTTCTCCATGTAGTTTATGTTTTTATTAACTCTTAAAGCCATTTCCATGTGTTCCCGTAACTCCTCTGTAACTGTGACTGATTGTATGTTATAATTGTGTTCATCATTTACATTCGTCCCTATTTTAAATAATTTACCTTCTTGCCTGTCCTCCATTTCTTTCTCTTTTAATTCTCTATATTCCCTATTTATATCCTCATTCCAAACTTCCTCGATGTTATTGTCATGCATTTTATATATACCACTCCAAAACATATTTAATTCCTCTACAGCCCTTTTATCTGACAATACTTCTCCTTCATCGTTATAAAGTTTTAATTCTTTTATTTCGTTTTGACTTTTGTTTCTTAGTTTATTTATATATTTCCACATCTTTTTACTCGCATCTCCTCCCTCTATTATCTCTCTAGTCTTTTTCCTCTCATGTATATAAATGGCTTCCCTGATCTCTTTCTGTACTTTACTTTTTTGTTCCAAGAAAAGTATGTTACTTCTCTCCTCTTCCTCTCTATTTTTAGCATTTCTTCTTAATCTATTATAATATCTCCTCTTTTTTATACCTTTTCTAATACTGTCATTCATCCATGGTGCCTCTTGTTTTATTTTGTCTCTTCCTAATCTCCTCCTATAGGTAGTTTTAAGTATATCATCAGCTGTCTCCTTCATTACTCTATTGAAGACTCTTATATCGTTACTCTCTTCTCTCGTTATTCTATTTTCTATCTATCTATCTATCTATTGCCTGACGCCGTGATCCCCGAAGGGGTGGCCACGAACGAACCGCCCCCATGCACCTCTGTCCCCAGTCAGTCGACGCCCCTCCCCCCAACCAGCACCGCCTTCGTTCATGTAGTTCCTCACTCCATCCTTCCACCTCATATTCGGTCTACCTCTCCCCCTCTGTCCCTCCACCTCGCTCTCGTACACCCTCTTAGTCATTCTCTCGCTTTCCATACGTTCCATATGGCCGAACCATCTCAAGTTGTTCCTTTTCACACTTTCCAGCACATCTACCTCCACACCACACCTCCTTCTTACTTCCTCATTAGTCTGTCTATCCCTCCATGTAACTCCGCACGCACTCCTTAAGTAATTCATTTCCACTGCTCTCACTCTTGGTCTGAGTCTCTCAACCAACGTCCATGCTTCGCTTCCGTAAGTCAGTGTCGGGATTACCACACTGTCATGCAAGGACTTCTTCACTTCCATACTGACCACCCTATTTCTTGTTACTGCTTTTAGCGTTCCTACAACCCTCTTCCCCTGTTGTACCCTCTCCCGCACCTCTTCATCCATAGTCCCATCTTTACTCAACACACTGCCCAGATACTTAAAAGAGTTGACGATCTCCATAGCCTGACCGTTCAGCTTCACCTCACACTCTGTGACTTCACCCCTTTCGAAGACCATAACCTTGCTCTTCCCCGTATTTACCTTCAAATTCCGTTTTTCGCACACTGTTCCAAACTCATTTACCAGACCCTGCAACTCCCATTCATTATCACTCATCAGAACTGTATCATCCGCAAACAGCAGTATAGGTAGCTTCCACTCAATTCCCTCCCTTTTCAGCGATACACCAACATCCACTGCTCTTGATAGTATTTCTTTCATAACTCCATCCATATATACAGTAAACAACCATGGGGACATCACACACCCCTGTTTCAAACCAACATTCAGGTCAAAGAACTCGCTCTGCTCACTCTCCACACGTACTGCCGCCTTTGCACCCTCATACATGCTCTTCACTGCTTTCAGCAACTTGCCCTCTACTCCGTATATTCTAAGTACTTTCCACAAACCTTCTCTATCCACTCTGTCATAGGCCTTCTCCAAGTCCATAAAGGCAACATACACCTTTTGTTTCTTCTCCAGATACTTCTCCACAACACAATTCAGGGCAAAAATCTGATCTACACATCCTCTTCCCTTCCTAAAACCTCCCTGCTCGTCGCCTATCCATTTCTCCGTTCTCACTCTCACTCTCTCAATCACTACCCTACTGTATACCTTCCCTACTACGCTTAGAAGACATATTCCTCGGTGGTTACCACACACTCCTCTTTCCCCTTTGCCCTTATATAGGGGGACTATTATGCCAGTCTTCCAGTCATCGGGTGCACCCCCCTTCTCCCATGCTAGTTTGCACATTTTCCATACCCATTCTATCACTATCTCACCACCATACCTCAACATTTCCCCACACACTCCATCTGTTCCTGGTGCTTTCCCCAACTTCACTCTTTTCATGGCTTCCCACACTTCTGACCTCCTGATCCCCACCTCCTCCTCCACTACTTCTCTTCTTCTCCCTCCCATACCATATCCAGCTATGTTTGCTGGCTCTTCATTCCTTTCATTTAGCAACTCACTGAAGTACTCCCTCCATCTTTCGACTCTCTCTTGCTTCTCGGCTAGCATTCTCCCATTCTTATCTTTCACACCCTTACTGTTTCCCTTGCTACCTTCCCTAACTTTCTTGACTTCTTTCCAGAACAGTTTCTTACTCTCCCTCCATTTATCCATTTATCTAGTTCCCTAATAAATTTGACTATGGTCTCCTCGTTTATTTTATAGTATTCTTTTGTTTCCCATTTTTTCCCTTTAAAGGATTTACTATTTGAATTATTCCACTCAAAATATACCTCAATAAGGTTATGGTCTGACAAATCATAAACGTCTTGCTTTTCATCTATTTTCATACTTTTAAAATCTTCATACATTTTATCTGAAATTAAAACATAATCTATTACGCTAGATTGCTCGTTTCTTCGCCATGTTATCTCCCCATTACACTCCTGGTCATCATTTAACATAATTAATTTAAATTTATCCATCAAATCTATTATAATGTGTCCATTATAATTTAGTTTGTGTTTACCTTTGAACCCTACATGGGCATTCATGTCACCTAATATTATAACTCTTTCATCTTCCATTTGGTCTAAATGTCTCTCTATCTCCTTCTTCATTTCATCATTCCTTACCTTATCATTTACAGAAAAGTATAACAAGAACAAGTGTACAAATGTCCCATGTATAGATCCTTTTACATAAAGTAAATCTTTATTTTTACACTCTACCTTGCTTAAACTTACTTTATCTGTTGTTTCAAAGAGTAACATTAAACCACCACCCTTCCTATCATTAATATTCCTCATACTTTCAATTACTTCAAATCCATCCACCAAAATGTTTCGTATTTTAAATTGTGTCTCAGTTAGACAAAGAAAAATATGTTTATTATTATTATTATTATAGGTAACTAAACCCTTTAATTCTTCATATTTTGCTTTAGTCAATCCTTGTACATTTAATAATTTAAATACTAAATACTCACTTCCCTTCGTCTTTTTTCAGTCTTTGTTATCTTGCTCTTCCTCATCCTCCGATTCAAGTTCTGGCATAGGTTCCTCCTCCTCCTCCTTCCTCTTAGGAACCTCCTGCCTTGGCCTAGGACTAGGGTTACCGATATTGTATTCAAATCTGGGTCTGCCATCTTCTGTAACTCTTATCACCTCGTTCCTTCGAATTATCCACCTTCCTCCCATCTGCCGTTTGGCTTTAAGTTCTACCACTAATTCCTTGTTTTTCAACCTTTCTTCCTTTGTTAGATCTGGTGATATTCCTATCTTCTTTGCTCCAAGTTCTTCCCTATTTCTAAGTCTTTTGGCATTACTGAGCATAGCCCACTTCATCCCCTCTTTCTCAAATGTTACCAACACTGGCCTAACCCTACCATCAAATTTCTTTCCTAACCTAATTACTTTCATCATTTTATATTCCTTCACTTCTAAATATTCCTTAAACAGCACATCACAGCTCTTTTTGTCATCAGTTTCCCTCTCCTTCCCATCTGTTTTTTCTGACTCAGATATGTTATAGGCCTACACCACTAAATTATTTCTATGCCGCTCTCCCTCTTGTTTTTCTTCTATTTTCTTCATGACCTTCTCTACAGTAGCTTCTACAACATCTTCCTTCTCATCCCACTTTTTCTCCATGTCCATCATCCTCCTTCCTAACATTACATTCTGTTCCTTTATCCTACTCATCTCCGTTCTCATTTTATTATTTTCATCCTTTAGCCTATCCATCTCGGCTATCATGTCTTTCACCACCCTCTTACATCCGTCACAGAACCACGAACATTCTCCACTCCCACTGTTAATCTCATCATACAACTTGTCACTTATTTTTGTGCACCCTTGATGATACCATACTTTACATTTTTCGCATTCCACAGCCTTATCAGAACCCTTGACATTGTTGTTACACTTGCCGCACGAATCTCGCCTGGTCATTCCTCCATTGTTGTTGTTGTCACTCCTCGATGGCGTCCCGGTCGCATATTTCCGAAGTCGAGACTAGTATATATCATAGGGGAAATTAGGACCAATCAGAGGCCGCAGTGGCAGTGACGTCACCCACAAGGGGAGGAGCCAGTCTGTCTGTCTCTCTCTCTTTCTCTCTCTCTCTGGGTGAGGAGCCTGCCTGCCTCTCTTTGGTTTCTCTCTCTCTCTCTGGTAAATAAAAGAAGTAAGTCACCTAGTATAACAAGTTATTTCAAATATTAACTACATTAAGGATACATTATGATTGTGCTATGTTATGGTTATGAGTAAATAAGAGTAGCCTACCGTATTACGCGTATTGCACAGCCATGGACAGAAATTCCTTGACAATTTTAGAAGGCACAATATTATTTCACTGGCGAACTATATTGATTCCTGTGACACTTAAGCAGTTAACCTGTGCTGATAATTTCAAGAAGGAACTTAAGTCACTCATATATCTAAAAGGTTATATATACAGTATATACATAGCCTATACATTACTTTATTTTAAATGTCATTAACACATTAACATTATCAGATAGTACAAAATATATTAAGCATCAAATGTTATGAAATAGTTAATGGTTTAAGTGCATAAGGTAGAGCCAAAGGCTAATTAGTAGGCCATATAATTATACGATACGTGTTAGTGAGTTGGGCCTAGGCCTATAGGCTACTTAGGCCTTATACTTAGGGTTGGGTGTGAAGGGGATCTGCCTTGTGTGAGCCAATCGACTTTCTGTAGACTCCCATTTTCTTTTATTCTTATGTATGACAGCTATTTCTATATTTTGCTAAATATTACTTTTATTGTAGTCGATATGTTATGATGTGATAATGTTAATGAATATTTATATAAGTACAGTAGTGGTTAGGGCTACTTGAACACCTCTTAACCCCATTATATCCAGGGCGGTACAATATTGTACCGCCCTCGGTACTTTAAGCCAATATAATGTCATTTTTAAATAAAGCACAATGTTACAAATAATCCTGATCAAGACACTGGGAACACAACAAATAATGATTTTAAGCAAAAAAAACAATGAGTTCAATCAGCCTGTTCTCTCATATTAACGATTGTTATCGTGAAAGGCGCTGAACATAAAGAAACTATACGATATGAAGTGAGACATTTGGCATAAAGGTTACACTCACCTGTAAGGTTGGAATGTGATTCCAGATGTACGATGAGATATAATTGTGAATTTTGTTATTCCCTTCATATCAATCTATCACTTTCTCTCCTATCATTGATCTTTGCTTATTCCCTTAGTCTATGTCTCGATTCAGCCACCCCCAGCTATGGGGTATGTGCCTGAGTGTATACATACATACATCCATACATACATACAGACATACATCTGTAGGCCTACATACATAATATTATGGAATGAGATCATTACATATGCGGAGAGAGAGAGTGAAAAGTGACCATTTATAGTTTATTTACGTTGTGCATGAATGTAAATTTAAATGATAATGATAAATAAAACAGAAACTATTTGAAACAATGTAACTGTCTAAGGAGAACTGGCAACACCCTCCTCCTCAAATCTTGGGACGAAAGATGCCAGAATCGCAAAATTTTCATTGTTTACTCATTGCTTTTCAAGTAAAACCATAATTAATGGGAATAACTTATTGTACTCTGGATGCTTATTTAATCTAGACAGAAACTATGCAAATAAATATTGATAACTTGTTATACTAGGTGACTTACTTCTTCTATTTACCAGAGAGAGAGATAAACAAACGAGAGGCAGGCAAGCTCCTCACCCAGCGAGAGAGAGAGAGAGAGACAGACAGACTGGCTCCTCCCCTTGTGGGTGATGTCACTGCCACTGCGGCCTCTGATTGGTCCTAATTTCCCCTATGATATATACTAGTCTCGACTTCGGAAATATGCGTCCCGGTCCCCGCAGCGCCACCGCCGTTCTCGATGTCCTTGCAGTCGTCACATCTCTTATCTTTGTCAACTACAGCGAAATATCCGCAAGCCCCACACTTCTCGCGTTCGCTTGCTATTCTATTTGATTTTCTTGTCATTATTTGTCTATTTGGTCACTGTTTATGGATATTTTTTTATCAGAAAGTTTAGAGCACGTCACGCAACCTTCCGCCTTGTTCAACACCTCCATGATGATCAGTGGTGATAGGCCTAACTTTGGAACGTCGGAGACACGAAAGGTAAACAAAACACAAGGATACTATCTCAAACAAATGTCCTTTCCTGATTTACACGTTAAAATACAATCATATTTACCAAAATACATAGTTTTATAAACTCAAAGTAATGAACAAGTTCTAAACATACAATACAACTGCTACATTAGTAATTTACTAAACCTGGTCGTCTCTCCAAAATGCGAGATGGTCTAAATTCTAAAATGGCAGTCAAGAGGACAGGGGGACTCCTGACTCCGGAAATGAGAGTGAGAACCCCCGGGAAATGTGAACCAGGAATCAGGAGTATAGGAACGGCATTAGATTAGGGTGTCTAAATGTGAATGGATGGGGAGTGGGAAAAATGGAAGACATGAGTGAAGTACTGTATGAGGGGGGTATAGATGTGCTCGGTATAACAGAGACAAAGCTACGTGAAAGAGTGGAACTGTACACGGAAAACTACAGAATGACTGGGAAGGGGCGCAGTAAATGGAAGAAAAAGGGTGGAGGTATAGGCCTAATAGTGAGAAAGAACATGGATATAGAGGTTGAAGAGTTAAAAGTCGGCGAATGCGAGATGAGTGAAGATATGATGGCAGCTTACCTGAACTACAAGGCAAAAGGAAAGACTGAAAGGATCCTACTGATTATATGCTACATGACGGTACAGGGACCAGATGCCAGACGTGATAATGAAAGGAAATACGACCTAATGAGAAGACTGGTAAACGAACATAGACGAGAACAGGTGATCGTAATGGGTGATATGAACGGACACATCGGAATCCTGGGTGAGGAAGTGAACACGAATGGACAACTGCTAAGGGATTTCACTGAGGAGCATGAACTGGAAATATTAAATGAAACTATCGCAGAGGGACGAGTGACATGGGCCGGAAGAGACAATGAATCTGCGATTGATTATATCTTGGTGAATGAGAATGCAAGGAAGAACGTGGAATACATGAGGATAGACGAAGAACGAGGAATGGATGTGACAAGTGACCACAATATGTTGTGGATACAGTATACCTGTGGGAGGGAGAGAAAGGAAGCTAGGAAACCAAAGGGTAAGAAATGGAAACTGAAACAAGCGGACTGGGTAAAATTCGGGGAAGAACTAGAGCGTGTGAACTGGAGGGATGACGGAGGGGTAGACAGAATGAATGAAGAATTCACCAAGACAGTGAAAGAAGTAGCTGAAAGAAGAGTCGGGAGGAAAAAGAAAGGAAATAATAGGAGACCCCAGAGGAGATGGTGGAACCAAGACATCGAATCTGCCAGAAAAAAAAGAAAAGAGAGCAACCGAAGGTGTAGAAGACTAAGGAGGTCCAAGGACAACGGTGAGAATGAACGGGTCGCATATGAGGAAGCATGGGAGGAATACAGGAAGCACAAAAGCATAACAGGAGGTTTAATAAGGAAAGCGAGAGTAAAAGCCGATAAGGATGTAGTAGATGAGCTGAAGGCAAGAGGTGGTGAGGTCAGCAGAGAATGGTATGACTTCCTAAGGGGAGAACAAGAGAGTGAAAGAGTGAATGTGGAAGTAATAATGGTGAACGGAAGAGAGGTGAGAGGGAAACCGGAGAAAGCTAGGGCAGTAAAAGAATTCTGGGAAAACATAGGGGGTGCGAATGAGGTGGAGGATAGGGGCGAACCCAACCTGATAATAGGAAGAAAGATACCAGTAGATGAAAATATGGATTACGAGATCAGTAGAGAAGAGATAATGAAATGTGTCAAGAAACTGAAGAACGGTAAAGCCGCAGGAAACGACGAGATCCCATATGAATTCTACAAAGAGGGTGGGAATGGAGTAATTGAAGGCATGTATGGACTTTTTAAGAAAGTATGGTCAGGAGAGAGGGTACCGTATAAATGGAACGAGAGCCGGGTGACCCTCCTGCACAAAGGGGGTCACAAGAGTAAGAAAGAGCTGAAAAACTACCGACCAATAACGCTAACGGACACAATTTCCAAGGTGTTCTGTGGGGTGCTGAATGAAAGGCTGAAAGGGATCTTTGAAAGGAACAGAGTGATGGGAGAAGAACAGAATGGGTTTCGAGTGGACAGAAGAGGGGAAGATAACATGTTCGTAGTGAGAGAAGTGATAGAGAATACGAAAAAGTCCGGACGGAAGGGATACTTCGCCTTCCTAGACATAGAGAAAGCATATGACAGAGTGAACAGGTACAAGTTGTGTAGGCTGCTTGAAACAGTAGGAGTGAGTGAAAAGATAATAAATATTATAAGAAGTATGTATGAGAATACCAGGGCTAGATACAGTATGGGGGATATAGAGACAGACTGGGTCGAAAACAAGCGGGGAGTTAGACAGGGCTGTGGGCTATCCCCCCTCCTGTTTGGGATGTACACAGAGGAACTAGCTGCAAGAATGAAAGAAGCCGGCAGGGGAACACTAATTGGGAACGAACGTCTGGGTATCTTGCTATATGCAGATGACGTAGTGATCATGAGCGACAACCGAGAGGATCTGCAGAGGATGCTAGATGTGGTGTCCGAATATGGGAATGATCTGAATGTGAGTTTTAGCAGGGAGAAAAGTAAAGTATTGGTAGTGAATGGAGATGAAACGGATGTGGGTGCGACGTGGCTACTTGGGAATAATATAATTACCCAAACAAATGAATACAAGTACCTGGGAATGACAGTGGATGCAAGAGGATGCGAGAAAACAAAAGATGAGAGACTAACAAGAGCGAGCCAATGGGTGGGAAGACTTGGCAGTGCTGCAAGGTGTAGAGCGAACAAGTATGAAGTAGTGCGAGGAGTATGGAAAGGTATGGCGGTGCCAGGCCTGATGTATGGTCTGGAAACCATCCCGTGGACAACGAATGACACGGCAAAGCTGGAAGTTGCCCAGAATAGGGTCGGAAGGCTCGCACTGGGAGCGAACAAGTACACTGCAGTAGAAGCCTTGAGAGGTGACGCGGGATGGAGCTCCTTTGAAGAAAGAATAGACAAGGGAGTCCTACGGTACCGGGTCAGACTGGAAAAATGAATGGTGATAGATGGGCACGAAAGGTGTTTGAATGGGCTAAGGAGAGTAGTAAATGGAACAAGATGTGCGACAGAAAGATAGAGAAGTACGGAATGCGTGGTATCATGATGGGGAAAGTATGGAAATGTGGAGCCATGAGAGATGGAAGAAAGAGATCGGCAAACGGGTACAAAGCGTAGCAAGGGACGAATGGGCGGGGAATATGAGAAACAAGAGTTCACTAGAATGGTACATGTGTAAGCAACAGCCAAGAAGGGAGCCATTCTACGATGGGAGCATTGGAGGTGAACTCCTCTTCAAGGCCCGAACTAAGTCGCTTGAGCTGAACAGCAGAACATATAGATGGTCAAATGAAGGCAACAAGGCATGCAAGATGTGCGAGAGTGGGGAGGACGAGACTGTGGAGCATATCCTCCTAAAGTGCAGAAAATATGAAGGAGAAAGGCGGGTAATGCTAAGATCCATAGTGCAAGAGATTGGTGCGGAGGAATGGAATGCAGTGGTAGGAAGGTATGAATGGGGGCTCGACGGAATAGTGATCTACCTGCTTGGCCTGAACGACCTAAACATGTGGAATGAGACCACTGCACGGAGTGTTAAGGACTACCTAGAGGGAGTATGGAGGAAAAGATCAGCCTCACAATAGTGAGGCTGGGGTGAGAATGCCCACGGGGGAACAATCTTCTTTTATTCTCAACCTGTCCTTTTCCATTATAGTTTATAAGTTTATCCTAGGAGAGAGAGCCGATACTAAGGCCACACCTCGACCAGTCGAGCGTGACTCTCGCACCAAGACCAAGACCAAGCTTCAATAGCATTTTAATCAACTTCATCGTCCTCAATTCTACTCTTAACTGGTGTTCTCGCACTACCTCAGGATTATGTTAAACGGTGAAAGACAAACTAGCAAAATAGGCTAGCCTAAGTTTGGTCGGGAATTATGAAAAAACACAAGAATTGGAAGGCCATCAAATGGTGTCCCTCTGACTGAAATTATTACACACGAAGTTAATTTGACGTTAATTTGGAATAACAAAGTCTAAAATATCAGAAAAACACTTAGCAAAGGTGCACAGACTAAGTTTTACTGAACACAATGATAATGGGGAAATTTGTATGGTTGTAGGCACTTGGCAGGTGAGGGGTGCCTGTCGACCAACCCGATGGTAGGCTCGAGTTCACAAATTTGTCAATCACAGTAATACCTCCTACATTACACACCTAGTACTTACTTAACTGAATAAGCAATACCTTATAACACTATAAACCTTAATTACGAACCTCTGAATAGAGGGAAAGGAAGCCTAAGTCCAGAGAAGAAGCGGGGAATGATGACAGAGACTGGGGGGTAGGTAGGTAGGTGTCTCTCTCGTAGGCCAGGGTCGGCGTCATTATCGCTATCTTCAGCTTCCCTATGCTTTTCTGCGGCTGCCCTGCCTGCTTTTTTAGCTGCACTTTTGATCAATGATTGTTTGTAGAAATATTTGCCCACTTTCAAGGGCGTACGGGCAGGCAAAGGGGAAGGTCCCGTCCTGGGGTAGGGCTAGGGCTAGGCCTAGGCTGACCTAGCAAAGATGGCGAGGGGGTCCCGGGGTAGGCCTAGGTTCTAGCACACTGGGAAGCTCAATGGCACCTTCCTGAAACACTTCCACATCAGGATCATCACTACTGTCTCCCCCCTCAAATAAATCGACATTATCGTAGTCTCCAAAGCCCACGAAATCGTCTTCACTTTCACTTATAAATTGTACCTGTTACAATATTGGTAATAATATTGTAAGCTAAATATATAATCTACAGGCGAGCCGATATCAAGGCATGGCTTCCTAAACCTCCCTTGACGACAAGAAGCATGTAACCAGCAGGCTTCCTGGTTTATTCCCGTCGAGGGGGGCTCCACACAGTTTTCTAGGTGATCAGGCTGACACCTGTTGGACTTGGTTTTCTCTGCTTTTCAAAGCCATTGAAACAATGCTGTCTGTTTGTTTGGTCTTTACCTCCCGGCGACCTTTTTACAAAGAGGTCTGGGGCAGGTATAATTGGTTTGACATTGCATATAAAATTCGGCGGTTGTACCTTCGGGTGGTTATATTAACGGATTTGCGATTCGAGATAATTTGCCAAACAATTGATTGATACAATAGGATATCACGGCCTTCGAGACGGCGATCTATGAGGGCTTCTGGGAGAAGCCGGATTAGAGATTAAGATAGGCTTAGACTTTTTATGGGATAAAATGATGCCTGAATCTTACTAGTGTCTCCAGTGTAAAGGGATACTTGAAAGACTTCATCTTTAATAAAGATATGCTTCATCTTTTTGAGGATTAAGAAGTTATTCTTAATTCTTTTGGACAGGTGAAAGATATGATGAAATCTTTAATAAGCCATTGAAACAATGCCGTTTGTTTGTTTAGTCTTTCCCTCCCGGTGACCTTTTTACAAAGAGGTCTGGGGCAGGTACAATTGGTTTGACATTGCATATAAAACCCGGCGGTGGTACCTTTGGGTGGTTATATTGACTGATTTGCAATTCGCGATCTTTGTATTTCCTCCCCGGCGATCTTTTACAAAGAAGTGGGGTTAGGAACATTTGGGGTTAACTTTTAAACTTTAAATCACCCGGCGGGTGCAACCTGGTAGGGTGGGATGACCGAATTTGCAAAATTCAGTTTAGTTGACCAGACAATTGAGGGATGCATTGTGTATCGCCTCCTTCAACATACGGCGCTTTAGGGCACAATTGGGGTTAACGTTTTTTTAAACTAATATTCACACCCGGCGGGTGCTCCTTGGAGGGATGGGAATAACGAATTTACGCTTCAGTTAGTTAACCAGACAATTGAGGGATACGTTTTGTATCGCCGCCTTCAACATACGGCGATCTAAAAAGAAACTTCGGGAGAAGTTAGATCTCGTATATTTGTCAGGCTTCCCAGTTTTTGATCTATGAGATAATTCGGGGGCCGGCGTCTTTTTTAGTTTTTTTTGTTTTCCAAAAATTGAATCTTGAAACAAACACCACCGGAAAGACTTTATCAGTTATAAACGCCATGCTGGTCTTTATTTAACACTTGTGTGCGAACATGTTTGGGTTAACCTTATGAGCATTAATTCCTGGAAATTTTCCTTTTTTCCAGAGCTGGGTCCCGGCGGGTCTATGCAGAACCTGGAGTACGTATCCCACCAGTCTCTGTCATGGCTACCTTTGCCCCGGTTTTTGCTTTATGCATTACGCCCTCCTGTTCAGGTATCCCTATTTTTGCACACACCCTTTGTATAAAATGTGTTAAAATGTCTCGTTTGGTGTACGTTACCTTTCCGGCGTTTTTTCTCGTTGCTCCGAGAACGCCGTTTTTGTTTACCGAGTTTTAGTCAGGATGGCTCAAAATAAGTAAGTTACCCCGACGAGTTTGGTCGCTTGAGGGCTCATAAGAAACTGCGTTTTCTGTGGTCGAGCCTGGGATCAGGCTTCCTGTGTTATTCATTGCTTTATGCATTACGCCCTCCTTTAATGAATAGTTTAGTGTGGGTTACCTTTCCGGCGTTTTTCTCGTTGCTCCGAGAACACCGTTTTTGTTTACCGAGTTTTAGTCAGGGTGGCTAAAATAGGTAAGTTACCCCGACGAGTTTGGTCGCTTGAGGGCTCATCAGAAACTGCGTTTTCTATGGTCGAGCCTGGGATCAGGCTTCCTGAGTTATTCCCGTCGAGGGGGGCTCCACTCAGTTTTCTAGGTGATCAGGCTGACACCTGTTGGCCTTGGTTTTCTCTGCTTTTCAAAGCCATTGAAACAATGCTGTCTGTTTGTTTGGTCTTTTCCTCCCGGCGACCTTTTTACAAAGAGGTCTGGGGGCAGGTATAATTGGTTTGACATTAATAATACTAATACTATTCATAATAATAATAATATTTATTCAGTTAGCAATTTACAGAGTTGGTACCACATAGTATGTTATAAATATGACATGTACCAGCCTTGCATAATTCCAACTAAGGATAGCCCAATAAGGCCGTTAGGTGTATTTCCATTGGGGTCCTTGTATATAAAACCCGGCGGTTGTACCTTCGGGTGGTTATATTAACGGATTTGCGATTCGAGATAATTTGCCAAACAATTGATTGATACATCAGGGTATCACGGCCTTCAAGACGGCGATCTATGAGGGCTTCTGGGAGAAGCCGGATTAGAGATTAAGATAGGCTTAGACTTTTTATGGGATAAAAAGATGCCTGAATCTTACTAGTGTTTCAAGTGTAAAGGGATACTTGAAAGACTTCATCTTTAATAAAGATATGCTTCATCTTTATGAGGATGAAGAAGTTATGCTTCATTCTTTTGGACAGGTAAAAGATATGCTGAAATCTTTACTAAGCCATTGTCACAATGCCGTTTGTTTGTTTAGTCTTTCCCTCCCGGCGACCTTTTTACAACGAGGTCGGGGGCGGGTACAATTGGTTTGACATTGCATATAAAACCCGGCGGTTGTACCTTTGGGTGGTTATATTAACTGGTTTGCAATTCGCGATAATTTGCCAAACAATTGATTGATACAATAGGGTATCACGGCCTTCAAGACGGCGATCTATGAGGGCTTCTGGGAGCAGCCAGATTAGAGATTAAGATAGGCTTAGACTTTTTATGGGATAAAAAGATGCCGGAATCTTACTAGTGTTTCAAATGTAAAGGAATACTTGCAAGACTTCATCTTTAATAAAGATATGCTTCATCTTTATGAGGATTCAGACGATATGCTTAAATCTTCTGGACAGGTAAAGATATGCTGAAATCTTTAATATGAAACTAAAGGACAACGAAAAGTAGTGGTGGAGTGCTACGGTTCGTTGACCGGCGATTTTGAGGCACATATTTTGTACCATTTTTTGGGTGTAACCCTATGAGCATTAATCCCCGGAAATTTCTCTTTCCAGGGCGGAGTACCGGTGTTGCACCAGGTGACCAGGTAGTTCCTGGGGGCGGGGTAGTTTTCCCCCAGTCTCTGTCGTGTCGGCACTTGAACCTCTCATTGCTGTATGTTCAACGCCGTTAAGCTCAGGTAGCCCTATCTTATTTTTATTTGTTAATGGAATAATTTAATAGCTGAATCATAATAAACATATATATTTTCTATGATCATATTATGATAATATTGTGTTTATTGATAGTGATTTATTTTAATACAATTAAAATATAAATTAAAATAATTAGTATGCGTTATTATTTTGCTCACCAGCTCGGCTTTCAATGTGTTAATGAGCTATGGGAGCTTTTAATTATCATAAACCTTTACGGGACTCGGACGAGGGCTCCCATTCAGGGAGTATACTGAGCTCGCAAGCGAGGGACAGCCACAGCCGAGGTGTATGGCGATACTCACAGTCGTACCTCACCCGCCGGACGATAACGCCGGCGGGCGGACCTGACGCTCTGATGACGGACGAGAACAGGTTGAGTTCCATTTATCTATTTTCCGCCGCCAGATGCGTCTCTAATGTGCCACGTAGTCAACAAACTACAGGATTAGCGAGGCGTAGTCTCGCTGATCGCGCCACTGTGGCCGGCGCAGTGTGGTACCAGCATTTGAACACGTGGTGCCCGCACCCAGTGTCACTCCTGGTCGGGTTGTTCCACTTAGAACACAATTGGCAACCTAGATACCTCGCGGACTTGTTCATTTTGGACATTCAGGAGGCCAAGTGGCTAGCACCATATGGTAGCGACGTGACCAAGATATTCGCAAATCAATATACCCGGTCTACAAAGCGACAGTTTCCATCGCATTGGCAAGCTTTTACGTCTCGGATTCTTAGAACAACACAAACTGTGCCCTCGGTGGCGTTGGTTGTTTATTGTTTAATTTATCTGTTCATGCAGAAACATTTATCTGAAAGTGATTTATGTGGGCAGGTTTTAAACTCCGCCCACCTCCCCGTCGGCTCAGGCCTACATGGTCTCTGGACGAAGCATCGTCGTTATTCTCATTCCCGTATGTACCAAAGACTGCAGATTTTACAAAAGGGCAGTATTCCTTATGGCTTTGGCTACCTGAGCTGGCGGCGATGAGCAACGCACCTAATTGCCTCAGGTTTTATAGGCTTCATGCGTGTATTCACATTGCACCTTCCCTAGGATTCATAGCCGAGATTGAGCACAGTGAACACGTGTTTTCAGAGTTCACGGTGCCGGCGTTAAACAGGGGAAAGGTGCACCATCTTTTTTGCCCAGTGCAAGCTCTAACCAAATATTTAAGAGTGGCACCTCTAAACCACCAGGGTGCTTTATGGGTCGCAAGTCTGGTTGAACGCTTGATGGAGAGTACACTGGCTTCTCTCTTGGTCGAGGACTTTAAAGAGAAGAATCCCGGCGTTGTGGGTAAGACCCACGATTTATGCAAGGGGACAGCCCCTTTACGTTTCCTTAATAATCTTTCGGTGGAAGTTATTACGTCCACACAGTTGTGGGCCTCTAATCAGGAGTTTTTTGCCTCGATACCTTTCAGTAGCTCTGGACAAGCCTTCCTTGCCATGTATAGCTTTACGGCAGAGGGTCTAGGTGGCCCTTTTAGTCACATTTTGTTTAATTTCAAGAAAAAGGGGGGGGGAGGGTGCAGTCAGTGTGACATAGGACACCCTAGACCCCTCCGGAGTATGTGTTCGGAACATACGAGCTGTGAATCTGGTTGTAGGCATTGTATTATAAAATTTCTCTGTAGTATTCATTGCAGGAAATTGTGCTAAAGGCCAATAGTAGTGTTACAACAATTCTTGTTGTAAGTAGCCTTGGCTGTGAAGCAATAGATTTTTGAGAAATCTCGGTAGTTGCAACTACGACTTTTACTTTTGAAGTACCTACTTCTGCATAAGTACACGAGTTCAGTACTTCTACGAATGTACAAGAATTCATTTATGTTTGGTTATATTTTTAGGAATATATCCACTAGTTAATGGGGTTTATATGTGCACATGTAAACTTATAAGTTTTTAGTTTTCACCACTTACTTTAAGTGGGGTGCCTTCTTAACTAGTAGATCTGTGCACAGAGTCTCAGAGTTAACCCTTTTTCAAGCAGGCTTCTTTGAAGCACGCTCCTGCTTGTACCCCTTTTTGAAGATTTAGGCTGTATAAAGTTTATGCACCCGAATATCTCTTTTTTACAAAAGTAAGAATACTATGTGGTTGTTTGATTATCTGCTTTTCTAGAGTTATGATATGATTACGAATGTCCCCCTCCAGTCTTAGAAATCAGGCATGTTCGTCAATGATGGAGGGGCCACTAATAAATTATAGGTTTGACTCCTGTAAGGAGATAAAGAAAACCTAATATTTAGTAGTGGCCCCGTAATCATTGACGACTGGGGCTCTCCCGACCATCCCCTTCCCATTCGTTGATGTATTAAGGATTTTGGTTTACTTGATATGTCAGTGAAGGAAGAATGACGCCTGAATCAGCGTCTGGTCAAAGATCCACACAAGTACATCCACGATATGATGGAAAGCTTATTGGATAGTTATTCTTATTTTCTTTTTATTTTTTATTTTTTACGAAGTTTTTTCGTAGTGAGAACCCAATTCATAATGACTGAAGCCATGAGTGAGGTCGCGTGCGCTCATGATGAAGGCTCCTCAGATTTTAAATGCTCTGCTCGGTAGATTCAAACTACGGCGGATTAGTGTTTGAAGAGGATGCCTTATGTAATAGGCATGTTCGTCAATGATTACGGGGCCACTACTAAATATTAGGTTTTCTTTATCTCCTTACAGGAGTCAAACCTATAATAGGGGTGACATAATCATGATCGGGCTCATTGTGGACTGGAAATCGAAGGTGTTTTGAGCTCGCCTTCGCACCTACACAAATTAAAGTACTATAACCCACAAGGTGGTTATCTCATGAAATACATACTTAGTTGGTACATCAGGAATGTCTAGGAGGAAAATCATGTGGTTTGTATTTTAGAAGACTGGGTTTTTAACCCTTAATTAGCGGCGAGCAACATAAGTCGAGTTAAATAAAGCTGGACTATGTGGCGGCGCTCGACATAACTCGAGTGGCAATTTCAGCACGTAATGTGGCTGAGAGAGAGACAAGTGGTGCAGGAGACTAGCGAGCGTATGACTGCTCCAGACCACCGCGGAACCTACTGACACAAATCTCAGCTCCCTCCTCTCACTCGCTACATACTCAATTATGTACTGAAAGTACCGAATTACCTGCTTTTTGCACTCGCGTTGCACGGTTATTGCAAGAAAACTATCCATCATACAAGGATCGTTATGGTGTCATTCGAAAGCTCTGTTTATGCCCTTTCAGGGATAGGTACTTGTTTTACGTTCTGGGTCTTATTTAGGCATGAAAATGATCACGTAAACAGCCCTATTTTGGCTAAAAACACCCCGCTGTGCGGTACACATAAATAAACCGCATAGGCCGCTCGTAAGGTGTTAATAGGCGTGTAACATGCGGAGTTAAGTGGAAAAGAGAAAAATTGTGGATAACAGATAGTTACCCTAAGGAGTGAATACATGGATAAACGACGGCATTATAGACGTCGTCCTAATAAGATGATGAACCCGGGTTGGTATGCACGTGGCACAATACGACACAAGGACAGTGCCGCTATGTCGCATCAATACAGGTGGCATACTCCGGTTAATATTATATATACACTTAGTTACTAAAAGAACAAGGCAAGGGGGCAACTGAGCACGGGGGCACTTATCTATACTTAGTTACTACAACAGAAAAAGGACAGCTGAGCATGGGTTTGGTATGTGAGTGTTGTGAATGTTAAAAAGGTTGGGATCCACCATTTTTGGCCTACGTGCCTTTGGGGCCTTTTTCTTTCCGGCCGTGTTGGGATCGGTCCCCTGGTCCAGTCGTGCGCTCCTCTGTTGACTGACAGGGTTGGCGGCTTCCTTTGATCTTGCGGGAGCGTCCCACTTTCCCTTCTTGCTGTTGGGTCCTTTCGTCCCGGTTGGTTTTTGCTCTGGTTCTTGCGGAATTACCACTGGGTTGTTGGTTGGGAGGTTGGTGGGGGAATTCCCTTTTTGGGGTATTTTAATAAATAACTCGTCTATGGAGTTTTTAAACTTTATAATAGGCCTATTGGGCCTAAAAATTGGTCAAAATTAATAAATAATTATACCGTTGAAACCGCAACGGCGAGACGAATCCAAATATGTAATATAATTCGACCAAAATCACCGATATACCTGTATATATATATATATATATATATATATATATATATATATATATATAATTTATATATACTGTATATGACAAGACATTAACAATAGTACAAAATACAAATATTGATAAGATATCAATAATATTACACAAAAATTACAGCACTCGCTAACGATAGTGCTATTGGGTAGGTACCTGTAAGCATAGCATGCCTCAAGTAACCCCTATCAATAACTACCCTACAAATAAGTGAAATAACCTACATATATCGTACAAATAAACTAAGGAAATCGCAAAGAAAGCAATTGATACTATCGACAATGAATAAATATAAAGACAAATAATTACAAAAAAATACAAACAGACAGAAAGTAAGCAGAGATTATACAAGAAACTTCAAGTTAAAAATGCTTGATTAAAATTATTGATGTCAAATTTTAGAATAGTCGCAATAATTGACCCTAAAAAGAATAAATTTATGTAACAATTTACTTGCCTCAAAACCTTTTAAAAAACATTTAAGAAAGGGATTAAAATAAACCCACCGCATCTGATTACAGTAACTTTATTATGTACAAAAGTAAATTATAAAATATTCTTCCTTTTGGCAAATACGGAATCAGTGAGGACGATAAATTATAAATACAGTACACATTTACAGAGAGGTTCACCACATCCTCGCTATCGCTCTAACAGGTCGCGCGGCCAGAGAGAAAAATAATAACGAGAAAACGAGCCTAACGATATTGTCACCACTGGCTGCTATTGTTACCCCCACTCTTGTTTTGCTTATGAGGGGGTAGGGGTAGTTGCTAAGGGATGGTTGTTTAGGGTTGTTAACGAGAATAGAGTGCAACTGCAGTCCATTAACCCCTTCTTTACCGGCGACGTGTTTCCGATTTTATTGTAGCTATGTTTAGACGATTGTGTGCAGGTTAAGAAGGATATGTGGTAGTACATAAGGTTTAGAGATATACTTCGAACCTGTTAATTGCTGGAGGCTCTTTTTAAACTGCACAAATATCGTTAATAGTAGCCAGAATTAAGTTAAAAATACGTAGCCGGTACAGAAGGGGTTAAGAACACATGGAGGAGAAATGGAAGGGACTTTGATGTTATTCGTGGTCAGTGAGGGAATAAGGGTAGGGGTAATTGTTATGCCCTGTTTTTCTACAGGTTTAACTTGGGTAATGTGAGTTCTGAATGACTGGGTATATAAGGCTGCATGCACAATACAAGGTATGAGGAATAGAGAACACAAAATAAACACACGGTAACACGACACAAGTTCACGTTTATTGAAGTAAATAAATAAAGAGTATAGAAAGATAGTAATTTTCGCACAAAACAAATAATAGAAGGGAACTGCTAGCATTAGCGGATCTGGATGGAGCCTAGTCTCCCACTTCCAACGTTCAGGTATATTCTTCTGATCACGGGTTTAATAGCAAGTTTTTATTTTACTGGAAGACCTCAATATATTCGTATAATTCAATGTCACTGATTTGACCTCTTGCTGGCTGGTCGCGTGCCCAAGTAGCAGCTCACAGTTAGGATTAAACACGCGTATATTGTAGAACACGGAATCTCTAGTAACCTCATGGGGGTACTGATCTAAGTTTTATATTCTAATGGCAGAAATACGTAGAACACAAATCAGTGGGCGAACGTTAGATATCACTAAAGTTTTAATATCTGAATAAGGTAATTACGAGAGTCAAGGTAGCCTGCTAATTAAAGAGCACTGATCGCTTAGTACGTCCCAAATGGAATGGTTAAATATGAATTACACTGGGCAAGGTTTTAGCCACTTTATAGAAAGTTAATAAGTGAGTATCAAGCTAATACTATAACACTTAGTACTAGCAACATGAATCTTGAATAGTATTTGTAGATCTGGTCCTGGTTATCTTGCTTCCGGTGATGTTGGGGGCTAACGACTGGTTCCTCGGCCGTCCAGATGGTCCAAAATGTAAGAAGTTCTCAAGTCGGATCTCTTGACGATCGTTGCTGGCTACACACTTATATACCCACGAATTTGTGTGAAGGTTATAAGGTGCACGTTAGGACTTGTACATGGACAGATGCTTCTATCAGTCTTCTCTGCCACGGAGTCTGCCGGATCTGGAATCTCTCAACTCCGGAACAACACAAGGGCAGAGCTAGAGGTAACTGCAGGGTAGTGACCACTGGTTGGTGTCTAGCTTTCAACTGATTTGACTGGGGGCGGGAGCTAGATTTATAGGCTCGGTTCTGGACCCTGTAGACAGTAGGGATCTCGAGTCTTATGGACTTATTTGAGCTCTCAATAGATATGGGGACTAGGTAAGATGGTATTTTACTGTTGTGGCACATGGCTATAGGAAGCCTTTATATTTTCATATAACTGAGCCTTAGTAAGAGGTACTATTTTGGCTATACTGGAAGTATTTAGGGGAGAGAGACTGGATCTACTTTGCGAGGAGGATGGGGACAGCTGTAATACGAGCGTCTCTCTTAGATTGTTCAATCTTCATTCTATGGTATAGCTGAGGTGCTAATTTAGTGATCAGAGTATGCAAGAAAGGTAAATGGTTTATTGTGAGTTAATAGAGGTTAGTAAAGGTGTTAATCATGCATGGTTAGTTCATTGATAGGAAGAATTCCTGTGCTACCTGGCAATGACTCATAAGTCAAAACAGGGGCCAGGTATACCTCCGCGGGGGTGGGGGTCTCCCTCCTCGGGTGGGCAAAAAGGGGGAGCTGGGCGCCCTCTCTCTGTGATAGTCGTCCGGCGGCTGTGGCTAGGGGCTTGCCACATATCATCTGTGTATGAGACAGATGTGGGCGTCCTTAATACCAAAACCGAAGGTGCCTTGGCTAGCTGGTTTTACTCGGCTGGTTGTTAATTGTAGGGTTTGCTGGATGTGGTGGAGACTGGGTTGCTAATTCTGCCACATTTATCTGGAAGTATGGCAATAGAAGTTAGTTACTGGCGAGGCGGCTAGCCTCGCACCGACGACCATTGGGTGCAGAGTTGTGAATGGGTTGTAAGAGAATAGATGGCATGCAAGGGGCTAGTAAAGTTCTAATGTTGTTCTGGCTTACTAAGTGAAGGTAGGCTGGATAGGAGTATATATATAAAAGGTTGGAGAGCGTTAGCAACGGACAATTCAAGGATCTTCAAGAGGTATGAGAGAGAGGCTAGGTCGGACAAGAGTAGAGAAGTGCGGGGTCTTATAATGAGAGGGGAGGAGTGCAGGGGGGCTATAGGGGAATTTGACCCTAAGGTCTCTGGGCGTGGGGGTGGCATTAGGCTGCAGTTGATATGGAAGTTTGAAAAAGGCAGTAGAATACGTTAGCCAAATGCTACCGGGGAATGCAACTATGGGGTGGTATATGAGTCTGGAAAAGATAGAGTTATGTGATCAGTCCGAGGGGTTATGGATACTATTAGTTGGCCCTGGGAACTGCGTTTTCTATGAGATATAAATATACCAACAACAGCGGCAGTTCGTAGGGGTACTTAGTTATTGTTTCGGGGTACTTATGACAGATACTGGTAACCAGGTTATCTTATACAATCTCTGGTTGGGGTAAGAGGTGTATGACCCGAAGTAAATTGGCGTAGTGTGGACTGTGGATACGAAGGAGGCAAGGGGAAGACGTATGACAATTGTGGAACAGTAAATGGAAAAAGGTGAACACAATGGCGGATAAAAATACTTAACCTAAGGATTGAATACATAGATTTATGGGGCGATGGGTCTTCAGAAGCTTAGTCTGGCAAGACAAGATGTTAGGGAATGTTAATATTAATACTTAAACTAAGGATTGCATACATCGATGAACGATGACATTATAGTCGTCGTCCTAATAAGGTGATGAAACCTGGTTGATCTGTACTTGGCACAATACGACACAAGGACAGTGCCGCTATGTCGTATCAATACTGGTGGCAGTTAATATTAGAGACACTTAGTTACTAGAGGAACAATGCAAGGGGGCGACTGAGCACGGGTTACATATATCTATACTCGTCATGGGAAATGATATACAAGGTCTAGGGACAGGCGTGGGTGTTTTAACTTCTAAGATATATAACATCTACTTCTCGGATGTAAGAACATACATAGATATAATTATGGCTGTCTGATGTGTTGGCATTGGCTCAACATAGGGACAGGGCATGGGTGTTTTTAATATGAATGTATATTCCTGTTCATCATCTTTGTAGTTAGGAGTGTAGGACACGAGGGGTAGTGTACGTGAGGTGTGGAAAATGGTCAGTTTAGAAAAGGTAGATAGGTGCGGCCTGGAGCTGCTTAGCCCTGCGGGCTTGGGCCTGTCTGAAATGGCTGGCTCGGTCAGCTGGTCCTTTAGTTCTGTGGACCTTTCTTCCGGGTGTTTCTGTGTGGTGTTCGCTCGTGGCTTCTGTGGTGGGCTTCTTGTTCTGGGGCATTTTAGTAATTACCAAGAAATGGGGTATTGGGTTGTAAACAAGAAAATGTAATTACTCCACTCATTTATTATTGTTAATGATTGGTAAGGTGGAATTGTCAAAGTAGGTTTGTTTGCAAGACTTCAAATAAACTAAGGATGCAACAGCAAAGAAAATATTTATGAGAATACAAGGACAACCATCATACGTCAGTAGGGATGGTTGTATAAGCAAAGGCTGAATGCAAGTGGATTTACCTAAGAATGTATGAAATAGGAATGGAAAGGACAAATTATATACCGGTACAATAACTTCCACGGTCGGCATGGACACAGTGCAATTAAAGTTAACCTCTTCAGACTCATATGACACAGAGGTTGAAGTAACTAAACTAAAGGTTTGTAAATACCCCTGATGGTAACAAAGGCTTTAAAGTATCCCTAATAGGCTCAAAATTGCGTCATATGTCGGAGAGGGTTAAGTAAGTAAGATAGGAAGTTGTTGCATCGAGGAGTGGAATGCAACTGTGTGGGCTCTGGATGTCTGGGTACAATGTGGAGTGAATAAAACAAGTTGGAGGAATGCAATGTAGCCTTACTAAAGATATGGTGAAATGGACTTGGAGATCAAGGTAACAAATCAAGAAGAAAACAAATTGGCATGAAAGGCAAATGGATGCTCAAGAAAAATTAGGATGGTCTCTTTCATAAAGCAGACAAGAAAATATATAACAACGGCTTAAAACAGGAAGTGAAAGCGAAGGCAACCCATTCTTTTCAACAAAGATAAAGATGGTATGGTCCGCCAAGAGTAACTGCCTATTCTGCAACTAGGAATGGTGAACAGTCAGCAAGGAGGGTGGGTGGAGGTACAGTTGACGAGACATGAACTTGGAACAAGTGAGCTGACTACTGAAACATCATAGCAGGTTAATGGACAGTATTAATGAGAGTAAATGGTCTTACCCACTTCAAGCAACATATTACTAAAGGGTAAACTCATAAATTCACTTTAAAACTACTGTATACAAATCCTGTGAGATCTTGTCAGTCAGTCACAATACTTATCCCAGGTTCATGTCCTGGCCAATCCTTTGTGTTACACTATGAAGATTTAACTACAACTGAAGATGAAAAAGGTGGAATTGGGAAGTGTGAGAGAATAAAGAGCTTTGTCTGCACCAGCATTCTTAACACACCAATGAGCAGATTTTATGTCTCTCTTTTCCACCACGATGAGAACTTAACAAAAAGACCCTTTAACCAATTTCATAACAGTAATGCTTTCTAGCCTTTATTCTGGCTACCTTTATATTATTTTATGCATCTTAAGAAGGACCTGTGGGAGTACAAGGCTTATTTGAAATAGCATTAAGTACTTTGATTCCCAGAGGTCCTGTGTAAGTTGAGTACAAATGTTGTCCGGCAACAGTTTGAGTGGTATTAACGTGGTGGGGACAAGGGGAAATCTACATTGCTAGGTCTTTCTTCCATTGTACGCAGTGAACACAAACTGGAATATGAAAGAGTCTAAGATTTTTTGGTGTCGCAGGTCTCGCACACAAGCACCACGGATGCTGAGGTGTCTAAACGGCTCATTTGCACTGTGAGTAGGTATGGTACAGCTTCGTGCAAAAGTTGTGCCCCACCTTCATATTTTACATTTAATTTTCTTCTTTATTATAAGAAACATTACTCTGACAAAACAAAACGGCTTGATTATGAAAAGTAATTTTTCTAATGTTAATTTTTTTTTTTTTTTTTTTTATCAAAGATTTAAACATAGTCGGAAATACATTAAGGTTAAACTATGATATTTGGTACTTTGCTTGAAAGCTAGGGATCTCAGCCTGGCATGTACTGTATTATAAACCTACAAGTGGTGCTTACGTGCAAGAGCGACTAAGTTTGTGGTGGATGGGGATCAAGTTCTGCACTGGAGTGGGGATTTATTAACAGCCTACAGAAGGGGTGACAGCCAAGGGTTTGATTGTGTGGTTGTTGGCATATAAAGCACTTTTTCTCAAATACGCAATCTCCATAATCACCTTGTGCCCTGCACTTCATGGCTAATTTTAAGGGTACATCTTATACAAAGGGACGTTTTATATGCCAACAAATACGGTATGTGTTTGCTTGCACCTGGCTTGATCTGAAAATCTGCATCCAATTCTCTGACTTGCATGCAACTCATAGCCTCTTGTATCATAAAGCTGAGAGGGAAGTCAAAATAGGGCCACCATATTGGACTGCAGATTTCCACATCAGGCCAGAAATTGCTCTACCAACTGGTTACTGAACAAATCATATATTATATGTACACAAACATCGCATAAAAAAATACGTTGGAAAGTGGAGACAGATAGACAGACTAGCGAGATTCATTTTTCTACATTAGTCACCTTCAAAAATACACAACTTCTCGAGTCTGAAGCAAATGAACGAACACAAAATTGGCTATAGATCATTAAAAAAACACAAAACACACATCATGATTAGATATATGTGGAAAATTTCTCAGAGAAATGCTTTACTTTAAGTACTTTACCTAATGTGTTGTTTTACTATAGTTACGGGAAGGATTGTCAAGAGGTAATATTTTCTGGCTACATTTAGTGAGCTCATTTAGATTCTGCTGGATACATGGCTTTTACGGAATGGAAGGAGAGAGAGAGAGAGAGAATGAATGAAGAGGGCAGAAAAAGATAAGGAGCGTGATAGAGTAGAAAGACAGTCTACACAAACTGCCGAGTAAGATTAGAGAGAGAGAGAGAGAGAGTGCGGAGAAAGGGATACAGAATTTGAAAGTCAACAGTGGACAAAAGGAGGAAACAGACAAGACAACGCAGAACGGGAGGTAGTAGTAGGTGAGAGAACAGTTCATTATCTATCATTACCACAAGGAGCTACTAATTAGGTTATCAAGGCTTTGGCTAAGGTGTGCTCAACGTCAAAAAACACCACACCTAAATATTGTTGCTGCTTCACTACCGACCTGTGATATGATGGGCGAGGGGTTGAGGTACAGCCGAGAGTCATAGTTCCTACAAACCTTTAAATTAAGAGAAGTCAAAACTCAATATTGGAACGCCTGAACCACTGAATCATTATAAGGGGGGCGGGAAGGAATACAAGAGGATTACCTTTCTTTAGGTGTCCAAACTTTTAACAACCATGATTTTGACTAGGTTATTGAATGTTTGCAAGCCTGAACTATTGAATTTGTTCCGTCGATCAAGCTTTTAATAGTAAATAAAAATAACACTATGTCTTGGAGAAAAATTGTAAATTCATATTCAGTTAATCTTAATGTTTTGCTGCCGGGGTTGTCTTCTACCCCTAGACAAACAAACAGTTTTCCTTAGCCCCTGGGCCGTAAAAGTATGGAAAATTTGTAAACTAGCATGGGAGAAAGGAAGTGCACCTGATGACTGGAAGACAGGCATAATAGTCCCCCTGTATAAGGGTAAAGGGGAAAGAGGAGTGTGTGGTAACCACTTCTAAGCATAGTAGGCAATGTTGAGCGGCGCTTGAAAAATAGACAGAATGGATAAAGAACACCATCTGAGGAAGAGTATTTTATTGACAACGTTCAACGCTCTCTCTCTCTCTATCTCTCCCTATATATCCTTCCATGTTCTCTATTGCTAGTACCGCTATAATTTATATTGTCACTGTCACCACTGTAATTATCATTATTGTTATTAATAATATTATTATTTTATACTAGTAGCGTTGTTACCCTGTATGCATGTTTATATATCTGATTTTGCTTGTGCCTACTGATGTATATTACCCATATATAGTCTCCAACCCCCTCCCCTCAAGCTTCTGCCCCCTCCATCCTTCTTCCCTCCCAGCCCCCCCCCCCCCCTACCCCTCTACCGCCACCTGTCATAACGGATATTTAAGGCCTCCTACTATTGGTTTCAGAGACCGTATTACATCGTTTTTCGGGAATAACTTATTAACAAACAGTTGGATCAGTATGATATTTTGCCACAGCTTGTTTCACCCCTTGCCCTAATTTTCGTTAATATTGTACATTACCAAAAATGGAGAATTAAGCCACTTGTCCCTGTGTCATGAGGTTAAAGTCACACCTGAATGACGAGGAAACGGACAAGGCTACCGTGGCTTACCTGTGAAACCACCAAACCATTATTGCTCCTCCATCAAACACGGTAGTTATCACCCATCACCCAACCCTATTATCGTCTTTACTTTCAAGTTATCTGTAATTATCAAAGATAAATATATACAAAATATGTATTTTTGTATATTTTTATTTGATAGAGACAGATAACTTGAAAGTAAAGACGATAATAGGGTTGATGTTGCTATGTTTTGCGTGTGAAGCTTATATTATAGGTTTGACTCCTGCAAGGAGATAAAGAAAACCTAATATTTAGTAGTGGCCCCGTAATCATTGACGATTATGCCTATTACATAAGGCTACCTCTTCAAACGCCCATAAGCGCAGTTTGAAACTACCGCCGCAGAGCTCAGAGGAACCTTTATCATAAGCACACGCTAAATCACTCATGGTTCGTCTTTATGATTGGGTTCTCACTACGAAAAAACTTCGTAACAAATAAAAAATAAAAAAAAATAAGAATAACTATTCATAAGCTTTCCATATTCCGTGGATGTACTTTTGTGGATTCTTGGACCAGACGCTGGCTAGCGCATCTATCCACCTTCACTGTCGACATATCAAGTATACCAAAATCCTTAATACATCAGCGAATGGGAAGGGGATGGTCGGGAGGGCCCCAGTCGTCAATGATTACGGGGCCACTACTAAATATTAGGTTTTCTTTATCTCCTTGCAGGAGTCAAACCTATAATTTATTAGTGGCCCCTCCATCATTGACGATTATGCCTGATATCTAAGACTGGAGGGGGACATTCGTAATCATATCATAACCATTGCAAATAGAATAGGCAGATAATCAAACAACCATATAGTATTCTTACTTTGTAAAACTGTATATTTATGTATAAACTTTATACAACATATAAAAAGGGGTACAAGCAGGGGCGTGCTTAAAGAAGCCTGCTTGAGGAAAAAGGTAACTATGAGAATCTGTTCACAGATCTGAAAGTTAAAGGCACCCCACTTAAAGTAAGTGGTGAAAAATAAAACTTTATGTTTACATGTGCACATATAAACCCCAGTATTCTAATGTGTATATTCCTTAAAATTAGACACAACAATAGAATAAATTCTTGTACTATCGCAGATGTACTTACTAAAATGCTACTCGTAGTTGAAACTACCGAGAACTCTTAAAATTAAATTGCTTCAACAGTGTATCCCACTGAAAGAAACCATTGTTATACTACTGTACCTCAACAACATTTCCCGTAGGCATTTCTACAGAGAAATTTTAATCACAACACTTATACATTGTATCACAGCTCGTATACTTTGTACATATTTTCCGGCGGGGTCTAGGGTGTCTTATGTTTCACTGACTGCACCCCCCCCCCCCCCCCCCTCTTTCTTAACCTAAACAATTAGTGACTTAGAGACCCATCTAGACCCTTTGCCGTAACGCTATACATGGCATTGACGGTTTGTCTAGTGCTACCGATAGGTATCGAGTCAAAAAAGTATGATTTGAAGCCCATAGTTGAGTAGTAGCTATGTCTTCAACAGAAAAATTCTTTAGAAAACGTAAAGATACTACCCATTTGCGTAAATCGTGGGCCCTACCCACTACGCCGGGATTACTCTCTTTAATGACTTCTACTAGCAGAGAAGCCATTTTACGTTTCATTAATCTTTTACCCGTACTCGATACCCATAAAGCACCTTGCTGGTTAAGAGGTGCCACTCTCATATATTTGGTTAAAGCTTGTACAGGACACAAATTATGGTGCACTTTACCCCGTTTCAACGCCGGCACCGTGAACTCTGAGAAAACATGTTCACTGTGTTCATTCTTGGCGATGAACCCTGGGGAAGGAGCAATATGAATGCAATCATTTAGTCTACCAAACCTTATGCAATTAGGGGTGTTGCTCATCGCTGCCAGCTCAGACACCCTGTTACCAGTTGCCAAAGCCATAAGGAACACAGCCTTTTTTAATAGCAATTCAAAATCTGCCGTATTCTGATACAGACGGGAATGAAGCAAATATAACGCTTTGTCAAGAGACCAGGTAGGCATGAGCTGACGGGGAGGTGGGCGGAGTTTGAAGCATGCTCTCATAAAACCTGTTTCTTCCGCTTGTGGTATGGTTAGACCTGTAAGGTCAAAGAATGGCACCCTGATAGCTGTTAAGTGATTTTTTAGAGTCACTACAGATAGACGTTTCTGTTCAAACAAATAGTTTAAATAATTAAAAACTAATGCCACCGAAGGTACTGTCTGTTCTGTTCTAACTATCCAAGAAGTAAAGGACTGCCAATGAGATTGATATTGCCTCTTGGTAGATTGTGTGTACTGATTCATAAATTTATCTGTCACGTTTCTACCATACGGCGTTAGCCACTTGGCCTCCTGAATGTCCACAATGCAAAAGTCAGCGAGGTCATTAGGTTGCCAATCGTGTCTAAGTGGAAATACCCGACCGGGAGCGACACCGGGTTCGGGCACCACATTCTCAATTGCTGGTACCACAACTGCGCCGGCCACAGGGGCGCGATTAACGAGACTACGCCTCGATAATCCTGTAGTTTGTTGACTACGTGGCACATTAGAGAAGCGTCTGGTGGCGGAAACAGATAAATGGAACTCCACCTGTTCCAATCCGTCACCAATGCGTCGGGCCCCCCAGCCGGCGTTAATGTCCGGCGTTTGAGGTACCGAGGGAGTTTGTGATTCTCCTCTGACGCAAACAGATCCACTTGTGGACGGTAAGGCTCTGCAATCATTTGATTGAAAATGTTTTGCTTGAGTGCCCACTCTACTGTTGTGCTCTGTCTCCGAGACAGCGCGTCTGCCCAGACGTTTGCTACGCCTGGGAGATATGATGCATGAAGATGAATGTGCAGCTCGTTGATAGCACAAAAATCTTTTCTGACACGTCTAGCAACTTCCGAGACCTCGTTGACCCTTGTTTCTGAATGCAATGAACTGCATTGAGATTGTCCATCCTGAAGGCCACCGACTTTCCCTGTAAAGTAGAGCCGTGAACCTGAAGGAAATACAAGGGGACTAGTAACTCTTTTACATTTATGTAAGAGGTTTCTGAAGGGGACCAAAGCCCTTGACCCTGATGCCCGAGGTTTGACTGAAAGCCCCAACCTATCGTCCCTGACGCATCCGTGTCCACCCATACCGTCGGCGGAGGAGAGGTCCATGACATGACTGAGTGCAACATTTCCCTCTTCGCCCAGACCGCTAGTAAGCTGTGTATTAATGTTGGGATAGGCCATAATTTTCCCGCCGGTAAGAGTGGGAAATATCTGTTGCCCTCCAAGATTAAACGTTTGACTTTCAACCGGCCCAACTTCACAGTTAGTTGAACCCAGTTGAGAGAACCGACTAGAGATTCCCAGAGTCTCCGTGTCGTAGTCAGACTGTGGAGAAACATAAACAGTTTCTTGCGAAACCTGTTTCGATTGTCCACACTCTGACTCAGAGTGAGAGATGCTGTGTCCCAGACCAGTCCTATCCACTGAATTACTTGTGAGGGAACAAGGTTTGACTTTACCAAGTTGACCTTGAATCCTAGAGATTTGACATGGTTTAACGTAATGTTGACATGAGTGTTGCATAACTTTTCTGTCTCTGCCACCACCAGCCAGTCGTCCAGATACCACAAGATCCTGATCCCTTGTTCTAAAATGGGCATCAGGGCTTGCCGGACTAATTTTGTGAAGATGCGCGGCGCTAGGTTCAACCCAAACGGCATCCTTTGAAAGACATAATTCTGATGCATTATTCTTAACGCCAGAAATGTTTGAAATCTCTTGTTTACCGGGACATGCCAATATGCGTCTGTCAGGTCTAATGAACACATCCACCCTCCCGGCGGAAGTGTTAGCCTGATTTGATTCACTGTCAGCATCCTGAAGGACACGTTGTGAATGTGGAGATTCAAATAAGACAGGTCTACGACTGGTCTCATTTGAATACTGTCCCTTTTTGGTACTAGAAAGAGTTTGGACGTAAACACCGGGTAAGTCGGGGGGACGGGGATAATGACACCCTTGGTAATCATCTCCTGAACTAGTGACTCCACCTCTAAAGAAACATGATTGGCCGTTGTCGGCTGACGTAAGCGAGGTCGCCGGAGCCACTGCCAAGTGATGCCTTTGCGTACCACAGTCCTCGCCCATGTTCTTAAAGGCCATGCCTGATGACACGCCCGGAAGGACCCAGTTAGCAGACTGGGGTTCGCCGGCTGGACTACCCTCGTTTCCAACACGCCTTTGAATGGCCCCGGGAGTGAGAGAGACCTTAGTTTTTTGCTGGTGGAGGTGTACCCTTGGACGACTGGCCGGGTTTGGCTGGAGGCGGGCCCTGACCTGGTCGTTGGTGAAACTTGTGGCCTTTACCTGAGAAGCTACCCTGTTTATACCTGAACTGAGCCTGACCCTGGGTGGAAGGGGACTTTGGCTGATGAAAAGGCTTAGACCCACTAGCTTGAACTTTCGAAACTGGTTTGGGTTTAGGGAAAGTGAAGGTAGGTTTCTTAGGTTGAGAGGGACTTTGTTTGAATGCTTGTGCCATATTGAAAACAGTCTTCCAAACTGCTGGTGAAATCAAAGAAGGAGTTAGAACTGGAGACAGAACTACTTGGCTTGCAATACGGTCAGGAAGTTTCTTCACTAAGAACATCCGCAGATCCTGCCTTGCTCGAACCGCCTCTAATAAGGCCGTCCGAATATCTCCTAAAGACTGTATGGAAGTCTGGAGAAGCAAGCGCCGGGTAAGCTCAATGGCTTTCTTGACTTTCGCGGCTTCTATTGCCTGAGAAGAGCGTAACAGAGACTTTGTTATTTGCTGGGTAACAACATATTGCGAAAACAGTCTAAACGCTTTTCCTCTTAACCTAAACTCGCGGTCTAGGTGAGCTGAGGAAGGCGTGCTAAAAGGATCTTTTAATTCGCACAAATTGATTTTAGGGGCAGCCAAGAAATCAAACAAAGCAGAGGGGACTCCGCCGGCACTAAAACCGGAAGAGAGAACCAAGAATGGTGTTCTTGAGGGATTTGGTGGGAAGATTTTGACGTGAAAGTAGTGGCAAAATTTTGAGCCTCTGTTTCCCATTCCACCCAAGGTCCCGTACCCAACTGCCCCACCTGCAAAACTGGATTAGAGGCTGAGTCTGTGATCGGAAATATATCCAACTCCGGCGTCAAAGCAGAAAGTGCCTTGACATCGTTAAAGCTGTCATTCTTAGTCCAGTCAGAAAAAAGCTTTGAAGCTGAGTAGGGCTGGTGTTGATGCATACACAAAAAAGTCTTGGTTATAATAACTTTGAATGGCCTTAATATGAACATCCAAAACATTTCCTTGACTATCCAAAGCTCTGAGTTTTCTAGACTTATTACCTTAGATTACCCACTCATGTGGTACAGGGAGCTCCCCCGAAATAGTAGCTTGTGCTGCCTCTGGCTTAGTTGGTAACATTGCTACCCATGACTCATCAGGCCCATATAAAAGAGGCATAGCTCCTTTTTTGACTGGCACCTTGTCTAAAGGAGGGGGAGTTATGTCTGATATGACTCGCACATTGGAAGTAGTGAGAGCTGCTGTGCCTGGCACATTGGAACTTGGATCTGACACAAGAGGGGGGTTAGGTATTTTAGCTAAAGCAATGGATGTAGCCAGAGGTCGCACATTCGTCGACGTCGCGGGAGCTCCCGTACCAACTGTAGGAGTTTCCGGCGCAGGGCCAAAGAACCTATTAAGTGCATTCAATAGTAATCCATCAATCTCTTCTGCTGTTACATACCTAGCCGATGACGAACTCCGTGGAGATTCGACAGTACCCTGAGTCGTCTAGAAGTTGACTGGACTCTTGAACCTCCATCTCTGAGACCAGAGATCGTTGTTCTTCATCCGTTAAGTCTGGCCTATCATGGGAAGATCCCGCCGAAGCCGGGACCTCCACATGCTGCCATGTTAAATCTGGGATAGAAGATGGTACATCGGCATCCCGGTGGACGTCAGCCACTACTTGAGTCACAAAAGGGTGTGTTCTGTCCTGCCAGGACTGTGAGTAACGCCATACCCCTTGGCTGTGGTTGTCACTCGCTTGCGAGCTAGGAATACTCTCTGATTGAGAGCCCTCACCCGAGCCCCCTAGAGGTTTATAGTTTCTGTAAGACACTTCTAAATCTGAGGCTGACACACGTGACCTAGTAGAAAAAGCCTGAATATCAGGTAATGAAATGTCCGCCGCTCCACCACATTCTCTGACTCCACCCCCGACTTGTCAGATTGGACGTTAGACTTGGTGGGGGTAGAGGCAGAAAGCGGAGTACCAGGCTCCGACGACCGCCGTGAGTTCTTTCGCGCCGGAGGATCCCTTTTGGATGATTTATGACTTTTACTTGACTTATGCTTAGTACATACCTGAGGGGGAACAGAGGCTGAATGGAGGTACCGGTACTGGTACCACAAACAATGTTAGGAATTCTATGGCTGTGCAAATTCAACCTAGGAACTTTATGCATCAGGGGATTAAGGGTAAAAATAAAAGTACGGGGATAAGTACAGTTAAAAAAGTGAAAAGATCACGCATAGCCAAAGTATTCGCGACAGGTTTTAAGCCAGGAGTGACGGCATCCGACTTGAAAGAATATCTCTCCAATAAACTCAGTCTTAGTATGGATGTTGAACCAATTATTCCCTGGTCTGATAGGCACACATATATTTCATTCAGAATAAACTGTGAGTGTCCAAATCCCGAGGTGTTTATGGATGAAGAACTTTGGCCAGAGGAAGCATCGGTGTACTGGTGGAGAGAACGTAGGGCACAGGTACCGGTATCAACAAATGAGGACTCTATAACTACGGTAACCCACCCTCCCAACAACTCTTAATCATGGATATAAAGTCTACTTCATCTCCCAACAATTTGCGTATTGCTACTTATAACTGTAGGGGGCTCCCTAAAACCAACAGAGGGCTTCTCCTACGCCCTGATGTAGTAGACGTATTTAATACCAGTGATATTGTGTGCCTGCAGGAGACTTGGTATTTTAAACAGGATTTGGGTAACCTCAGTACTATCTGTGATAATTTTCATGGGTTTGGGGTCTCGACAACCGATGCTATGGATGGTCTAGTAGCAGGTCACGGAGCGGGAGGAGTAGCTATTTTGTGGAGGGACTCTTTAGACAGCCGGGTTAAACCACTTGTAACAAATTTACCATGGTGTACAGGTATAGAAATAGAAGATATCCAACGGAAAGTAGTTATTCTTAGTGTGTACTTGCCCTACCAATGTAATGAAAATGAAGAACAATACCTGGAATGCCTTGGAGAGCTAAGTGCTCTTTTACAAGAACTAAATACCACCTGCTACTCTGTAATAGGGGACTGGAATGCTAATCTGAAGGACATGAGTAACTCTCTGTTTGCTAGTCATATGACTAACTTCTGTGGTGAGCATGATCTAATTATCTCTTCTCAGCTCATGCTCCCTCATAGTAGTTACACATGTGTCAGTGCAGCATGGGGCTCAACGTCTTGGCTAGATCATACCGTAGCTAGTGCTGATTTCCATGATATGATAACAAATATGGAAATTCAGTATACATATACAGATGAAGATCATATCCCATTGACCTTAACAGCTAGTTTGGAAAGAGCGCCAGAATTAACCCAGTCAAACAATAGTGTAAATCCAAAACTGCCATGGGGCGGGCTTGACGAGGAGGAGTGTGAGCAATTTTGCACTTTAACACACACTCTCCTTTCTGAGCTTGATCCTGGCAGTGAGGATGCCATTACCTGTGAAGACCCCAATTGTGTTAATGCTAGTCATCGAGAAGAAGTCAGCAAGCTGTACAATAATATTATATCTTGTCTTACTAAGGCTAGTGACATAGTATTTCACAAGCATAACAAAAATTACTCTTTTAACAAACCTGGGTGGAATGACCATGTTTCAGAACTATACCAGGCATCCCGAGATGCTCGTAGTGTATGGCTGGATCATAACAAACCGAGACACGGACCCATTTTTGACATGTTCACCAGACTAAAGGCTAGATGCAAGTATGCAATCAGATATATAAAAAACAATGAAAATGTATTAAGAAGAGAAGCATTGGCCAAAAACTTTGCTAGCAAAAACATTGGCCTTCTGGAAGGATATTAAAAAAATGCATAATAGCTGCACACCTCTACCCGTTAGTGTAGATGGGATCTCTGGTACTAATAACATAGCCAATCTTTGGAAAACACATTACCAAACTTTGTTTAACTCTGTTGGGCACCAAGGAAATACCATTGCTGCTACAACAGAGTGTAACAAAGAAGAAAAATATGACACAATTAAAGTTACAAGTGAAAAAATCAAGGCTGCAATAAGTAGGCTAGATGCTAACAAATCCTGTGGTTTTGATGGTATATATGCTGAACATTTGAAGTACTCCTCCACTCTCCTCTTGGAGAAACTCAGCAGTTGCTTTACCAGCTTTCTAATCCATGGTTTCCTACCAGAATCTATGATGTCCGTTACCTTGATACCAGTAATTAAAGACAAGGCTGGCAAAATTACATCAAAAGACAACTATAGACCTATTGCCCTTGCCAGTATTGTAAGTAAGATACTAGAGTTAATCATTTTAGACAGAATCTCAGTGTATATCTCAACTAATAGTAATCAATTTGGTTTTAAAAAGAATCATGGTACGGACCAGTGCATCTACACTCTGAAGGAGCTAGTGGATGGGTACATCAAAATGAACAGCTCTATTTTTGCATGCTTTCTTGATGCTAGTAAGGCATTTGACAGAGTCTGCCACAATATCCTGTTTGATAAATTAGCAACAAGGGGAGTGCCATCCTATATACTGAGAATCTTGAAGTACTGGTACGCCAATCAAACATTTAATGTAAGATGGGGTAACATTATTTCGGATTCCTTTACAGTAACCAATGGAGTGAGACAGGGTAGTATTCTCTCACCTTACTTATTCAATGTATATATGGATGAATTAAGTGATAAATTGAATAAAGAGCAGATTGGATGTTATGGTGGGAATAAAATCATCAACCATCTCATGTATGCTGATGATCTGGTCATTATTGCACCGTCTTCTGCGGGTCTGAGCAAACTTCTTGATATATGTGAATCTTTTGGTAGTAAACATTGTGTTAAATTCAACCCACTGAAAAGTGCTGTTCTTATATTTAGATCAAAATTACTGTATAAAAGTAAACTGCCAAATTTCTCACTCAATAATCAAATTATTCAAGAAGTAAACAAAATAAAATACCTGGGACACATTATCTCAAACGATTGCTCAGATGATGCAGATATCGGCCGTCAGCGCAGACAGCTATATTTACGTGGTAACACCATCTTGAGAAAATTCCACATGTGTAATTGGGAAACTAAAGTAACTTTGTTCCGGACATATTGTTCCTCTATGTACACGGCCCATTTGTGGTGGAAGTATAAGAGAGCCACCATAAATGGTCTGTGTACATCCTATCATAATATACTCAAGATGTTCATTGGTCTCTCTAAATATGAAAGCACTAGTATGGTGTGCACACTGTTGGATGTGCAGTGCTGTCGGGCTGTCATCAGGAGACTGGTGTACAGCTTTTCGCAGCGACTGCAATCCTCCAGTAACACGCTGATTGTAGCTCTTTGGTCTAGTGATCATATCTATGAATCCCGTATTATATCTCACTGGCAGAAGCTGCTGCACACATAGTATGTACTGTAATGTAATATATAGGTCTAATTGAACTATGAGCAATGATCTGTGCAATAGGTGTTAACCAACATTGAGCAATAGCCTTAGTTAGCCTATCTGTGTTATATTGTGACAAAATGTGATATGTGCTCTATTCTGTAAATAGGCCTACTGTATTTTTTATTTTATTGTTTCTTTATTAATATATCTTTGTGTATAATTATTATCTGTGCTCTGACGAGAAGTGTATGTGATATGGACCATTAGGTCGTACTGTATTTATACTGTATCTATCTTATGTGTCTGGAATAAAGAATTATTATTATTATTACTAGTACTGTCTTTAGATCCCCCACTAGCTTCCTTTTTTTTCTTTTTGGAAGGGGAAGCAGAGTGGCCCGAATCTGTCACCTGCTGCCTAAGTGGTGACCTTGAAGTGGACCTCGTCGCCGTTGCCAAAGGTGACGGTGAACGAGGCCTCTTAGACTTGCTGGGGAAGGGTGTGGCAACTTGTCCCCGCCCAGTCTCTGAGGTCTTACGTGCACGTATCTAATACTGAGGGGGGGTATGTTTAATGATTAAAAGCTTGCAATGCTTTATGTGCTACATTCGTTGAGTAAGTAGCGAGAAGTTGTTTCACTTCTTGTAAAGCCACCGCCGCAGTATTATCCTTCTGAATTAGACCTTTAACACTTAAGAGGTGACAAATAGTGCAATTCTGTGTCACCCATATCCCCCGTGACCGATCTAGGCATTTAACACATTTAATACAGAGCTTGTGAGCAAAAATAGGGATACCTGAGCATAACGGTGTTGAACATAAAGCAATGAGAGGTTCAAGTGCCGCCATGACAAAGACTGGGGGAAATCTACCCCGCCCCCGGGAACTACCTGGTCACCTGGTGCAACGCCGGTACTCCGCCCTGGAAAGAGAAATTTCCAGGAATTAATGCTCATAAGGTTACCCCAAAATGGTACAAAACATGTGCCTTAAAACCGCCGGTCAACGAACCGTAGCACTCCACCACTACTGTTCGTTTTCCTTTAGTTTCATATTAAAGATTTCAGCATATCTTTACATGTCCAAAAGATTTAAGCATATCATCTGAATCCTCATAAAGATGAAGCATATCTGTATAAAGATTTCAGCATATCTTTACCTGTCCAAAAGATTTAAGCATATCTTCTGAATCCTCCTAAAGATGAAGCATATCTTTACTAAAGAGGAAGGCTTTCAAGTATCCCTTTACACTTGAAACACTAGTAAGATTCAGGCAACTTTGTATCCCATAAAAAGTCTAAGCCTATCTTAATCTCTAATCCGGCTTCTCCCAGAAGCCCTCATAGATCGCCGTAATTAAGGCCGTGATACCCTATTTTATCAAAACAATTGTTTGGCAATTTACCACGAATTGCAAATCCGGTAATATAACCACCCGAAGGTACAACCGCCGGGTTTTATATGTACAGTAATGACAAACCAATTGTACCTGCCCCATACCTCTTTGTAAAAAGGTCGCCGGGAGGGAAAGACCAAACAAAACCAACAGCATTGTTTCAATGACTTTGAAAAGCCGAGAAAACCATATCCAACAGGTGTCAGCATGACCACCTAGATAAATGTGGGGAGCCCACCTCGCCGTAAATAAAACAGGAAGCCTGATCACAGGCTCGACCACAGAAAACGCAGTTTCTGATGAGCCCTCAAGCTACCCAACTCGCCGGGGTAACTTACCTATTTTAACCAACCTGATTAAAACTCGGTAAACAAAACGGCTTCCTCGGAGCAATCAAGAAAAACCGCCGGAAAGGCAACCCACACCAAACAGAACGCAGTCTGATAAACATAATCAGACCCCCAGTCCGAAGCTCCTGGATCAGCCAATCACAACTATTCCAGGACACACATGGCACATGAAAACATTTTTATTATAATAAACAATGAAAACACTTGCATATGTGAAAAAAAAAATACGAGTGGCTGGCTAGGCCTGGTGAAAACGGAAAAACACTTAATGACGTCGAAACACCATCGAAAAGCACTCCTCCCACCAAAACTGGAACAGCCGCCACATCAAAATCATAGAAAACACCCGGGTAAGGGAAAACACTGACTCGGGACCCAGAAAGAACTTCACTAAGTGAAGAAAAATACACCAGGAACGTCAGTACAAATAACATAGGCTACTCCATCAGAAAGATAGCAAGAAGCCCGACATCGCGTAGTTACAGCTTCCTAACCAGCTAGGCCAAAAGATGGCTAAACACGAAAAACGTTTGAGAGCGTCCTCAACTCGGCCACGAGGGTCCGTCCGAAATAGACGCCCCAACAAAACGACCCAAAATACACTTGTTCTGCGAGAAAACCACCCATGACACCCCTGCTAGTTAATCCTAACCTTACTCAAGACATCCCAGAGTAAACAAATGAGAACAAACTCACTATAGGGACGCAAGAATGCGGAATCAAAGCGGAGCACTGTGGGGGACACGTCCGGGTGGTGAGAGCGCAGAGCAAGGAAGGTGGATAGATGCGCTAGCCAGCGTCTGGTCCAAGAATCCACAAAAGTACATCCACGGAATATGGAAAGCTTAATATGAATAGTTATTCTTATTTTATTTTTATTTTTTATTTGTTACAAAGTTTTTTCGTAGTGAGAACCCAATCATAAAGACGAACCATGAGTGATTTAGCGTGTGCTTATGATGAAGGTTCCTCTGAGCTCTGCGGCGGTAGTTTCAAACTGCGCTTATGGGCGTTTGAAGAGGTAGCCTTATGTAATAGGCATAATCGTCAATGATGGAGGGGCCACTAATAAATAAGTAGCTATGAGGAAGTTTTTCGCAAAATATAGGCTATAGACTGACGGAGCCCCTGTCGTTACCTCGACACTAAACGATCGTTTATATTGTGCTATTTCACCAATAATTTAGAGTAATATGGATTTATATCGACACTTATATTTCAATATGACTCAATCTACAAGTTTGCGTGATTATGTTTTATATTTGGAGCATATATGAGGAAATATTTTGAACTTTTCGGAGGTTGTAGGCATAATCCTGTATATGCGGGTAGACCTGTATTTATCTCAATAATTTGGTAATGTTACAATATATTTTTACATTTTACATTCATAAATAGTCCACTAATATACTAGGTTAGGTTAGGCTAGGTTAAATATATTGTTCAATGATTCTTAGTAAATAGGCATCTGAAAAACAGTTCCTCCTGCTACACAACCGAATGTTTTCGTTTCATACCAATCGCCGTGGCGTAGGTATAGGAAGTGGTTATTTAGCTGCAAGTGGTGTAGCTATTTTAGCATTAATTCACCTATAGTTTATGTCTATCCGCAGCCCTTCTCACAATCAAAACACACAATTATGTAGCAAAATATATATTTCGACGTCATATACTTGAGATATCAATGAGATTAAATGCGAGCTGTAAAGAGGCTGACACTCTACCTCCATCAAAAACTGGAGCTTCCCACCCAGTGCGGGAAGCATCCTAGCTCCATCAAAGGGTGAGATTTGTGCTGGAGATTGACGGTAGCTCCACTTTTTGCTGAAGAGTGACGAGAATTGGCCCACTGTGATACCCCCTTAAGCCACGGTAGCCTTGTCCGTTTCCTCGTCATTCAGGTGTGACTTTAACCTCATGACACAGGAACAAGTGGCTTGATTCTCCACTTTTGGTAATGCACAATATTAACGAAAATTAGGGCAAGGTGTGAAACAAGCTGTAGCAAAATATCATACTGATCCAACTGTTTGTTAATAAGTTATTCCCGAAAAACGATGTAACACGGCCTCTGAAACCCATAGTAGGTGCCAGTATTTGTTAGTGACCTGATGAAGCTATCTACGAAACGTTTTCAATAAAATTATCTACCTTAGATGGTGTTTTTTATCCATAGTAGGGAAGGTGTACAGTAAGGTAGTGATCGAGAAAGTGAGAGCGAGAACGGAGAAATGGGTAGGCTACGAGCAGGGAGGTTTAGGAAAGGGAAAAGGATGTGTAGGCTACCTGCAATTATGTACGGCATGGAGGCGGTGGAAACGACAGAGGCAGAAACGAAGAAATTAGAAACGGTACAGAATAAAATCGGAAGGACGGGATTGGGGGCAAATAAATACGTAGCACAAGAAGCAATCCGAGGAGAGATGGGGTGGACTACGTTTGAAGAAAGGATAAGAAAAGCAAAAGGGAAGTACAAAGTGAGGCTAGAGGGGATCGAGGAAAGTAGGTGGCCAAAGAAGGTATACAGATGGACGAGTGAGGAGAGTAAATGGAACAGAGAGTGCAAAAGAAGGCTGGGGAGGATAAATATAAAACAGGACCGTGTGGGAGGGGAATTTAGAAAACGAAATGGGAGAGAGGAGTGGGTCATACTGGAAAATGGGAGAGGATGTATCAGAGAGATAGAGAAAGGGATAAAAGAGGAGGGAAGAAGAAAGTGGAGGGAAGGGGTAGAAAACAAAGCCACGCTGTCATATTACAGAGGGAAGGAAAAACCAGCTAGAGAGCTTTTCTATGATGGAGGATGGGGATCTAAATTGCTTTTTAAAGCAAGGACAGGATCCCTAGAGACGAATGAAAGAACAAGGAGATGGAACGGAATGGAACCGCACTGCAATCAATTCGAAATGGGAGGAGACCCAATAGTCGAGGACATAGAACACATAATAACGGAGTGTACAAGATATGATGAGGAGAGAGACGAGTTGGAGGGATACATGAGGAATAGAGTTGGGGAGATGGGGTGGGAGGAAGAAAAGCAGAGAGACGATAGAGGGTTAGGGGCACTGCTGGGGTTAACACAAGAGATGGAAACACAAGACATGGAGATGATGAAGAGGATACTGGAAAAGATATGAAGGAAGAGAAATGGGTGGGGGGGGGGGGGGGAGGAAGTGATGGGTAGGTCTAAAAAACTGTCCCTTATACTATCCTTCTACTCTAAACTTTCCCTCTTACTAACGTTTCTGAGCCAGTACCGATACAAAGGTCAGCCCTGTGGATCTGCGCGGTCTGCGGGCGGGTTCTAAGGAAGAAGAAGAAGACTGGACTGAACACTTTTAAGTTGCTTCAAATTTAAAAAAAAAAATCAACGATAAAGATCAAGGGTAAGTTGTCATGCAGCTACTAACGTGTTAATATTTACCAATCTTCACCTAGAAGGATTAGGCGTAATTATTTACTATAACGGCTTCCACTTTACCCCCTTAAATACAGTCCCAGGTAAATGAGGTAATGCAGGTATCCAGGTTAACCTAATGGGTTTAATGTTATTTTAGCCTAGGTAATAGCCTACCACGAATTTTATTGATATAGGCCTATTTGAAGATAAGGTAAATTGATACGGTGTGACAGTGACAGTCACGAGTTTTAGCATGTGTGTTTTTTTTTTTTTGCATTTTTTCTTTGATAGGCTAGGCCTAGGGCCTAGGCCTACAGTGTTGTTTTACCTAACTAAGAAACCTAACCTAACCTAACCTAAAAGTAATACGTGGATAGATCCGATAGAAACTCGCCTAAAGCCTAAAATGTACGCAATTACCATTTACCAAAGCAGCACTGGATCGCGCAACTTTAAGGTCCCCTGAGTAAGGTAGGAGGGAAAAAAAAATCTAGGCCTAGCCTATAGGCCTAGGCCTAAAGCAGAAATCCTGTAAAACAGGACTTGTCATTATGCAGACTGTAGACAAGACCGTCACAAGAGTCACAAGACTGTGTTTTACCCTAGGCTAGGCTATATCTCCCTTATAATACATTTGCGACGGGTCACGGGAAGGACATATATAGGACTGAAGACTATTATATAACATACCTAGGCCTATAGGCTACACAAACATCGATGGGGCTTGTAGCCTAACTGTCACACCGTAAAATCTTACCGAAGATAAATATTAAATCTAGCCTATAGGCCTAGGCGGCAGGCCTAGGCTATGGGAAAAATGTTATTTTAATACCACAAATTTTCCGAGTGTTTTTTTATAAAAGAAATTGTTCATTTGCATCAATAGCCTATATAGTGTTTGTAAATTTGTAATTAGGCCTAATTAGAAATCTCGGGAAAACCTATTTTCCCCATTAGGCCTATTGATCGATGTTGAGACACACCCCCGATAGTGATTTGAAAAGACATTAGCCTAACCTAACAACCTTACCTAGCCTAACCTAACCTAGTATTATGGGTGGGGGTTGCCGCCCCCACGGCCCACACCCCCGCTGGTTGAGTAGGCCTTAGTCCTAGTAAAAAAAAAAAAAAAAAAAAAAAATGGCTGTCGATGCCTTCGAAGGTGAAAGAAAGTCGATGAAGTCTACGGTGTTTACTCTGCAATCTTCAGCTTTGATTGTAGCCTACATTGATAACGGGAAAGTACGGTATTGACAACCTTGTTACGAAAATTAAATTTTAGTACCATACTTTTATACAGTAGGCCTATTAGGTTTTTCCGAGGGTTTAACACATTTTCATATGATCTAATTATCCTAGAGCTATTGATAACTGGAAGTACCGTATTGACAACCTTGTTACGAAAAATAAATTTTAGTACCATACTTTTTTATTAAGTTTTGCCGAGGGTTAGGCTAAAACAAATTTTCTTATGATCTTTAGCATATAGATTCAATTGCATCCCTTGCATTATTCTACAGATATTTTCACAGCAATTGTTCCGAGGAACTTGCTTCAATTGTGCCGCCTCTCCACATCTTTCCCCGTAGAGCTAGGGCAGCTGAGAGCGCCCATGAATTTACACTTTCTCCTCCACAATGCAGAACTTCTGCTTATCAGAATTCATTTATCCCCAGAGCTACTACTCTTTGGAATTCACTTCCCTCGAATTGCTTTCCACAAACTTACAATTTACAAATGTTTAAATCCAGTTGTTACAAACATTTTATGAATGGAGGATGCCTTTAGGCACATGGACCTTTTTGTTTTATCTGTGTTTTTCCTTCCTCCGTTCATTGTCTCTTAAAAAAAAAAAAAAAAATTTGTCTTCAAATAGCCTATATCAACAAAATTTGTGGTATTAAAATAACATTGAACCGGCCTATGTTCTAAAGATCATAAGAAAATTTGTTTTAACCCTCGGCAAAACCTAATAAAAAAGTATGGTAGGCTACTAGGCTAACATTTATTTTTCGTAACAAGGTTGTCAATGTATACGGTATTTCCAGTTATCGATAGCTCTAAAGATCATATGAAAATGGGTAAATCTACAGTTATACTACCCCTCCCCCAATACACCCCACCACCTCCCCCCTTCAAAACACGCCTTTTAGCATGATTTTGGATGGTTCAGCTGCTCAGCAATCAGCAGACGCGGAAACTGGAAAAAAACGTACTGTATTGTGATAAACATTTATCATCAACCAGATACGAGTTTTTCAGGTAATTTGTTGTGGTTTTTTTATTTTTTATTTGATATAGCCTAGGCCTACAGTGTTGTTTAATACCGAGGACCGTCGCATTTTAGTATTTTTAACATTAGCCTAACCTAACCGAAAACTAACCTGTCTCGCGACCGGTCTAAACCCAGCTCACGTTCCCTGTTTATGGGTTCGCGAAGATTTGTAATACTTCAATGTATCTATTTCAAGTCAAATATACATTTCCGCGCATCATCAAACCATACTAAGTCTACTACTAATAATATTAACCCATTAGGCCTAGTACCAACAGAATAGCCACAAAGTAGGGGTAGTATAACTGTAGATTTATCTGAAAATGTGTTAAACCCTCGTAAAAACCTAATATAAAAGTATGCTAGGACTAGTAACATTTAATTTTCGTAACAAGGTTGTCAATACGGTACTTTCCCGTTATCAATGTACAATCAAAGCTGAACATTGCAGAGTAAACACCGTAGACTTCATCGGCTTTTCTTTCACCTTCGTATAATCGACAGCCAATTTTTTTTATTTTATTTAGCCCCGACAGAGGATATACTTGAAAGAAAGAAAGAGGAGTTCTGGATGAATGTGGAGGCGTGCCTGGAGAAGTTTGACAAGAACGAAAGAATATTTCTGATTGGGGATATGAATGGTAAGGTGGGTGATAGGAAAGTTGAGGGAGTGAGGGGTACCATCAGAGGTGAATGGGAATGGTAGTGCACTTGTGGACGTATGTGTGGGGAGGAGGCTGTGAACAAGAACGAGAGGACACTCTAAGAAAATTTACAAAGAAAGAAATAGGCTTGAGAAGGCAAAGAACTCATTTTGTGATAGAGTGGTAAATGAGTGGAACGCACTGCCCCAGTATGTAGTCGATTCCGAATCAATAAGGGAGTTTGAAAGTAATCTTGATAAAGCATGGGGAAGACAAGATTTGAAGTTTGATTATAAAACAAAAATACAGAATAGTAAAAATGTTGCGTCTGCTACCGCCGCCGCCAACACCGTGAACGACCGCAGCAGTGCAAGTACTGGTACTGAGCTGGATACACAGGCATAGTTTGCCTTTTTCCAGAGGATCTACTGTAAGAAACTGTAAGATAGCCAACACCTTCTTCCGACACAGAATGATCCACAGGTACACGTGGAAACGGATGTTGACGATGAAGGATAAGACAGTGGTGGAACGAAAGTCATTGATTGATTATGTATGTGTGGATGAACGAATGAAGAAATCTGTGATGGATGCTAGGGTGTATAGGGGTATTGGAGGGGGTCTGTCTGATCATTATGTAGTGGTAGCTAAGGTTAGGATACAAAAAAAGTGGGTGAGGAGAGCTGGAGGGAGGCGAGAGGAGGGTGGAATGGTGAGGAGGGTGGAGAGGTTGCAGGAGGAGGAAGTCAGGGAGGAGAGCAGTGGAAAGACGACTAGGTGGGTTTGACCTGGAAGTTGTGGAGGAGATGAGCAAGGTGTTTAAGGATGAGATCTGTGCAGCATGTGAGGAGGTGTGTGGAGTGAGGAGAAGAGGGAGGGGAGTGAAAGGTACAGCATGGTGGACAGAAGAGGTAAGAATAGCTGTGGAAGAAAAGAAGAAAGCATATAGAGAGTGGTTGGGTAGTAGAGGGAATGAAGATTCCGAGAGACAGAAACGAGCGAGGTACGTGGAGAGTAAGAAGGTGGTGAAGAGAGTAGTGAAGGAAAGTAAGAGAAGAGTAGATGAGGAATTTGGAAGGAATCTGAGTGTAAAATGGAGGGAGAGTAAGAAACTGTTCTGGAAAGAAGTCAAGAAAGTTAGGGAAGGTAGCAAGGGAAACAGTAAGGGTGTGAAAGATAAGAATGGGAGAATGCTAGCCGAGAAGCAAGAGAGAGTCGAAAGATGGAGGGAGTACTTCAGTGAGTTGCTAAATGTAAGGAATGAAGAGCCAGCAAACATAGCTGGATTCGGTATGGGAGGGAGAAGAAGAGAAGTAGTGGAGGAGGAGGTGGGGATCAGGAGGTCAGAAGTGTGGGAAGCCATGAAAAGAGTGAAGTTGGGGAAAGCACCAGGAACAGATGGAGTGTGTGGGGAAATGTTGAGGTATGGTGGTGAGATAGTGATAGAATGGGTATGGAAAATGTGCAAACTAGCATGGGAGAAGGGGAGTGCACCCGATGACTGGAAGACTGGCATAATAGTCCCCCTATATAAGGGGAAAGAGGAGTCATGAGTGTGTGGTAACCACCGAGGAATATGTCTTCTAAGGGTAGTAGGGAAGGTATACAGTAGGGTAGTGATTGAGAGAGTGAGAGTGAGAACAGGGAAATGGATAGGCGACGAGCAGGGAGGTTTTAGGAAGGGAAGAGGATGTGTAGATCAGATTTTTACCCTGAATTGTGTTGTGGAGAAGAAACAAAAGGTGTATGTTGCCTTTATGGACTTGGAGAAGGCCTATGACAGAGTGGATAGAGAAGGTTTGTGGAAAGTACTTAGAATATACGGAGTAGAGGGCAAGTTGCTGAAAGCAGTGAAGAGCATGTATGAGGATGCAAAGGCGGCAGTACGTGTGGAGAGTGAGCAGAGCAAGTTCTTTGACCTGAATGTTGGTTTGAAACAGGGGTGTGTAATGTCCCCGTGGTTGTTTACTGTATATATGGATGGAGTCATGAAAGAAATACTATCAAGAGCAGTGGATGTTGGTGTATCGTTGAAAAGGGAGGGAATTGAGTGGAAGCTACCTATACTGCTGTTTGCGGATGATACAGTTCTGATGAGTGATAATGAATGGGAGTTGCAGGGTCTGGTAAATGAGTTTGGAACAGTGTGCGAAAAACGGAATTTGGAGGTAAATGCGGGGAAGGGCAAGGTTATGGTCTTCGAAAGGGGTGAAGCTGAACAGTCAGGCTATGGAGATCGTCAACTCTTTTAACCCTTAACCTAACAAGTGCGCATGGGGGTAATTGGAAACGTCCCCCTGTGCTGACGTATTTGAGGTGTTTCCGTCACTAAAATATTCATTGTACCATTAATAGCATTAATACTTATCCATATGCGCCTATTATGGGTTGATTATAAAGGTATTAACCTGAAACAACAATAAAACGAGTGAAAACAGCGTTTGGATGGTCAAAATCGGAGATATAGCCCGCGAGTTGTATAATGTATGGGTGAGGCAAGCTGCTTTCCCGCCAATTTCCCCCAAGGCCACTGAGACACAGTCGATCGATACTCTCTCTCTCTCTTGCATTCGCTTGCTATCAGTGATGACCACACCCTTCAACCGGATTTCTAATGTTAGCACGAAAATATACCTCAGAATAAGGGAATAACAGGGAAAATAGGTGATAACTGAAGGAGAGGAGGAAAGTGGGGAAGGAGGGGAGGTAGAGGACTGAGATTTTGCATGGCCCAGGGGCCAAAACAAAAAATAAATAAAATAAAATAAAATATATATTTTTTTTTTCGATGTCAAAAGTTGATTTTTTTTTCTCTGACTCTTAAGAGTCTCCCCGCAGTCCGCCGGGGGAACTCTTAAGAGTCTCCCCGCAGTTCCCGGGTTAAAAATATACACTGCAATTTCTCTGAACCAGGACCTTTCAAGAATTAATGAATGGGGACAAAAGAATCTAGTTTCCTTTAATGCACAGAAAACCAAGTACAGTACTGTACATTCAATTTTCTAACCGACAGAATCTCACTGACTCCCATATATTTTTTAATGATGTAAATATTCCCACTTCCCCTAGTATTGACATTCTCGGTGTAACATTAACTACTAACTTGAGCTGGACACATTATGTTAGAAGCATTGCTAAGAATGCCTCTAAAAAACTGGGACTCCTGTACAGAGTTCGAGAATTCTTCACTGACGAGCAGTTGGCCGTAATATATAAAAGTCATGTGCGTTCTCGGATGGATTACTGTTCACCTCTGTGGGGTGGAAGTGGAGTGGTTGCATTGAGGCAGTTGGACAAAATTCAAAATAAAGCTATTAGATTAATCAATAACCCTGCAATCACACAGGACCTTCCTACATTATCCATACGAAGAAACGTTGCATCCCTTGCATTATTCTACAGATATTTTCACAGCAATTGTTCCAAGGAACTTGCTTCAATTGTGCCGCCTCGCCACATCTTTCCCCGTAGAACTAGGGCAGCTGAGAGCGCCCATGAATTTACACTTTCTCCTCCACAATGCAGAACTTCTGCTTATCAGAATTCATTTATCCCCAGAGCTACTACTATTTGGAATTCACTTCCCTCGAATTGCTTTCCACAAACTTACAATCTACAAATGTTTACATCCAGTTGTTACAAACATTTTATGAATGGAGGATGCCTTTAGGCACATGGACCTTTTTGTTTTATCTGTGTTTTTCCTTCCTCCATTCATTGTCTCTTAACCCAGTGAGACCCAGCGTCGCACGTGATGCGTCGGCAGTGTTTGATCACCAACTCCCAGCGACGCATCACGTGCGTCCGACATATAAAAAACACTTACGTGGCTCGTAAGGTAGGAAATGGCGGGAGAATAAGAGGGGGAAGTACCGTAGTGTGTGTGGGAGCCGGGCCAGTAGGTATGAGCGGGCCGAGACAGCCGCGCAGCTGGTGGTGGTGGGCTTAGTGGGGATACCGTCATCTGGGGTGGCTTCGGACAAGTGGACAACTTCGGACATTTTGGATAAAAATTAAAACAAATAAAAATAGAGAGAAGAGGAGTTTGGTTTTGAAAAATAGATGTGTAGCATTCAAGAGGAATGTTGTAACTATATGTAGGATGAACTAATAATTTAAATTAATTAATTTAATTTGTGGTAAATATTTGTGAATATGTAACAAAGAAAACACATGTTTTTGTAAGTGTGTCAAACTTCTACTGAGCATAATTAATGGGATGTGAGGAAGACAATTAACCTACACCAGAATGTTCTACAATTATCTGCGAGACCATACACACAGTAACTCTTTCCCCAAAGTTCATAATACACAGCCTATAGCCCTAACAATTTACTTTTATTGTTTTCCAGATTTATTGGGGTGTTTTCGGACATAGTTTGGGGTGATTTCGGACATGAGGTGACATCGGACATCTAATATTAGTTACAAGGTCCTTCCAATATGAACAACAATTAGTACCTAAGTGTATGGTACTCTTACCTAGCCATACATAGCGAGCATCTGTCGAATCATGTCATCACAGGGATCTGCCTTGTATGGGCCGATCGGCTTTTTGCAGACTCCCATTTTCTTATGTTCTTATCATCTGTCATCTTGCTCCCGTTTGAGTAACGCCAATTAAAGGATGCTTAAGACTGAGTAAGGTGTCAGATGTTGACATGATTTGGTGGATGTTTGCTGTGTAAGGTTAGGTAAGAGTATATTACATTTCTTTTCATTCACAGGAGTAAAAATGCCACGGATATATAAACCAAAGCCACACAACGAGAAAAGGAAATACAACAGTCATGTATGTCAAGACAAATTAAAGAAAGCAAAAGATGATATACAAAAGAAGAACATGAGTGTACGTGAGGCTGCTAAAAAGTGGAAGTTAAGTAAGAGCACCTTACATGACTATAAAAGGGAAACATAGTAAACCTGCTGGTTATTGTTAAAGTTCCGTTTGATGGTAAGAAGAAACATTGACATTATATTGCAGTCATAGTAAAGGTTCTACCAGAAATACATGTTCGTTTCCTAAAGCATGTGAAGGGCACAAGTAACGTCTTCATTAACCCAGTTATTGATGATTACAGTGATATAGACAAGGGTGAGATAGTACAAATCCTGCCAGAACCAATACTAGACAAGAAGTGCAGAATGCTGTTCAGTGTTGATGTAAATAAATGGCCAAAATAATAGAGAGAGAGAGAAATAGAGAGGGTTGAAGAGCTATAGAGAGGAGAGAGAAAGCGAGCGAGCAGGGGGAGAGAAAGTGAGAGAGAGAGGGGTGGGAGAGAAAGCGAGAGAGGGTGGGGCCAAGAGAAGGGTGGGAGAGAAAGCGAGAGAGAGAGAGGTGGTAGAGGGCGGGGCCAGGGGAGGGTGGGGCCGGGAGAGGGCGGGGCCAGCAGAAGGGTGGGAGAGAGATCGATATCGAGAGCGAGAGGTGGTAGAGGGCGGGGCCAAGTGAGAGAGGGGGGATGAATAAGGAAAGAGGCAATAATGTGATACAAAGTTATATTTTTTGTAAGGTCCTTTTTATTTCATATTATGATTAGTTTAAGGTATATACCCTGAAAGGGTTAATTAGTATTTCGGGCCATTAATTAGCCAAGATGGCATCTAGTCGGCTGTGTGCCATTAGTATTCCTTTAATATGCAGTCATTAAGATATTATTGCTAAGCTTTAATGATATCAGTATTATTTTTTTAGAAGTTTGGTCACAAGTGTGAAATACGTTTTCAAGGAGTCATTATGTGTAATTTGAATGAATTAATTGTATTTTTTTTTGTATTAGAAAAGTGCCTATACATACGGTGTACCTGAATGCATTAGTGATAATAATAATTGCTTTGTTATTGAGAATACATAACAATTTATATGAAGGTGCTAAAATGCACAGAAACTTGGAATCTAATGTATATGCTACTCTAAGGGCTACAAATGTAAGCATTTCAGTTTGTATTTTTTTTTTTAAACTCCGTCTTGTGTCCGAAGTCGCCTCTGCATTGTCCGAAGCCGTCGTTCAATACACACACTCAGATTTAAAGGGGAAAACCATTAATGTCCGAAGTCACCTTACCCCAGTCCGAAGTCACCTCATATCGATGATGACTTCGGACACCATTATAAATATTAGTTATAATTAAGCCAAAGGCCTATAATTTTTCCACTGTACACAAGATTATTCTACGTTTCTAAGCTATACATATAGATGCAAAAGATTGCATTATTAAGGCTTTACCTATTGAGTTAGGCTTAAAATTAGGTCAATTAGGTCCGAAGTCACCCCGAATGACGGTACTTTACACCCTTAGTTCACCGCCACTTTGAACCTTCATTACTCCGGTCGTATGGGAGCTAGAGGCTTGAGATTTATGTGAGACACTCCTTAGGATGTATGCCGTACAATGCCATACTCAGTTTTTACCCTAGTGCTCCCGGGCGGGTGGTCATGCGGGGGAGACGAACTTTCGACCCCCCCGCCCCCCAAATGACCGAAATGAGTTTTTTTTTATTTTTTTCTTCATTTCTCACCATTCTCTTCCATTTTGGCTCAACAAATTTTTTTGAGGCTCCAACCCACCACCGGGCACCCCCCCCCCCCAAAAAAAATGTCCGAGGTGATTTTTTTTTTTTTTTTTTGTTTTTTTTTTTTTGTTTTTTTTTTCATTTCTCATCCTTGTCTTCCATTTTAGCAAACAAAAAAAAGAAGTGAAAATGGCTTGGGACTGGGGTGAACAAAATATTATAACTAGCCGGGGCTCAACGGGTTAAAAAAAAAAAAAAAATTTTGCCAGCAGGGGGTAAATATTGATTATACAGTACAGTACAGTGTACTGCATAAAGAAGGCGTTTGTAAACAGTGAGGATGTCCGAAAGAGCTCTGAGATTGATTAGAATCGGCGTTTTTTCGGTCAATATTAACCCTTGTCTAGCGGGGTGTTTTGGGCTCATTTGGGCATATTCAGGCCCTCCTGCATGATAAATCAAGAATCTGCATGAAAAAAAATATATATTTAGCAAAAAACTAGGCACTAAAAGCTTCAAAATGAGACCAGAACGAGCTATGTAGCACTCGTGGTTCTCTTGCAGTGTGCCACGAACATGGAAGTTTAGCATATATCTGTATATTTTTCCCAGCTATGCTCACTACTGGCTACACTGCCGGCCTCTCGAGAACACAGGGAACATGAGTTAATGGGTGGCGGTAAGCCCTGGGAGTCGGCTGTCTGGCCCGCTGCTCTCCCGGCCATTTGCACTCGAGTTTAACCCTTTAAAAGTCTTAATAATGCTCCTAACTTGCTGCAAATTGGTGCACGACTTAAGTCGAGCGCCGCTCTTTAAGGGTTAAGGAGACGGACCACAGCGAATGCTAGACTACTCGGCCCACGGCGAGACAGCTCGGCCCAGTAAAAACGAGACAGTTCGGCCCCGTGTTAATTACGAGACAACTCTTAATTAACCTAACCTAACCTAACCTACACATTATGAATCGAGAGAACTAGCCTATGACATAATTATACAATAAACGAACATTTTGCCCACATTACACACACGCCATAGACGGGAGGCCATGTATGCAGCACCAAATCCTGCAAATCCTGTCCTCTGCTCATGCGTGAGAATCTTAGGCCCCTTGGCACGATTTTTTTTTCCTTTATATTATATTAACCCTCTCACCACGGAAGGGCTCTTGAACGCCCATAAAAAAGCATATAACAGGTACCCGGAAGGGCTCTCGAACGCCCAGTGGTTGAAAGCCTGTGAGCTTCGTGTGCGAGGCGTCGGTCCGACGCATGTAAACAACAGCCGGCTGGACCGACGCCCCGCATCTCCGGCCACAAGAAGGAGAGCGTCGCTTGTTCGTGTGTGCCTGTATGTTGTTGTTAAGTATCGAAAAGTAGTGTAAAGTGGCTGTTTTGGCCATAAAGTTATCTCCAATGAAATCATCATCACAACTCAACCATTTGACTTAGAGAGCTCTACTTAATGCCATTCTACAGGTAAATAACACAGCTACGCTTGGGAATGCGCGGGAATGCGGGAAGCAGTCTGATTAACGAATATACGGTAGCCTAGCCTAGACGTTTTTCGGCCAAAACACCCGGGTTTCGAGGAATATATATATAATACATAGCCGGGGCTGGAGGGTTAACCTAACCTAAATTAACCTAACAGTTGAGCCTAAATAACATAATAACAATATTAGGGAAAAGGCCGCGCGCATACGCAGAGGACAGGATTTGGTGCTGCATACATGGCCTCACCCATAAACCCTCCACTTAGCTCTCTCCATCCTAATCCTGACTGGTCTCGTCAAATTGCCCCATAGCAAAACATGGGGCCGAGCTGTCTCAAATAATGAGCCGAGTTGTCTCGCCGTCGTGGCCGAGTTGTCCAAAAGTGGGCCGAGCTGTCCGAGCCGAGTTGTCCCATGGGCCGAGTCGTCCAGTCACCACCACAGCAATTTTTGTGGATTTGTTATTTATATGATTTATAAGGTTTCTATAATAAAATTTGTTCATGGAAATTAGGGAAAATATCAAGGAAACTGGCCAACTTTTATTTTGTGATTTTTTTTTTTTTTTTTGGTTTTAGCTAGTTTCCATCATTATACAGTGGTTGTCATTAATTAGAATCTCCGGAAAAAACGTTTTCTCCATTATCCAACAATCTTAAGATACGGTCCCCGATAGTGGGGAGGGCTATGAAGTACAGGGAAATTGATGGGTAAAAGACGAAAATAAGGGGTAATATTAGCCTAACCTAACAACCTTACCTAACCTTACCTAGTATATTAGGTGGGGGCTGCTGCCCCCACACCCCCGCTGGTTTGGTATTTAATTAATAAAAGATTGACGGTTGCCAAAAGAGGTAATTATAAGAGTGAGAGAACTCTATTTCTTAATGCTAATCTGGCAACCTCTGCGTCATATGAGTCTGAAGGGGTTAAGTGCGCTAAGAGTTAATCAACATGGCTAAATTGCAGATAATGTTTCAACATCACTTTTTCTTTGATATAATTCATGCCCTCTGCACCTATAGGGGTTATTATTGACGAGGTAAGTGAAGGAAATAAGTCTGTATTGAGGATACTGTATACATTAAAGATTCTGTGGTAAACGTAGCCTAGGCTTGGACCCAAATAACGACGGTATAAAACCCTTACCCTTGGTGTACTGGAGAATAATGGTCTACCGTCTGCAGCCAAATTAACACAATGCCGCTGGAAGCTCCGTTCGTTGTTGTTGTTTTTCCCCAAGCTGCCTGGCCGAACAGCCCCAAGGCGCCGAGCAAGGCCAAGGCCATAATCGAGCGCCCCCACAGAACCCTCCCTGCCGACCACAATAAAGCCTGGGTGACCGAAGCCACTCCATGGCGGGGAGCTGAGGAGGGTGTGGAAACGCCCGGGAAACCAAAGCCCCACCTAGGGCCCTGTGCCCCTCAGCAATTATGAAGAGAAAGTTGAGGGGCAAAGGAAAGATGTGACGCTTTGGCTTCCAATCTTGGTAGATTAGGAGGTCAATCCACGCAAGAGACGCCGTCACTTGAGATCTAGAAAATATATAAGTAAAAGGAACAGTCAGAGTAAGCTATGGGTATGGCAGAGATCGCTCAGTTCTCACTCTGATAGACCAGCCCATCACCACATGACTAGAACCCAATCCTCTCAGCATCAGCTAGGAAAGGCCCTAGAAAGCTGCCTTTGGCGGGGGGATAGCTCCCCTATTTCAACCCTTTACGGGGTTGGGCACCCGCCCAGCTCCGTTCGTAATCCCGTTAAATAGAAGATGTTGTAGGTGTTTTCATAAAGCAAAGACACTTCACTATTCATTGAACAACAGTTCCACCATTTCAAATATGGCCGACTGGCCCTACTCTGAGAGCTTATAAACACCAAGGATAATAAATGAATCAATGTGACGTCGTAGATGGATTGAGAAACAAAAGAGGAGCGAGAGATTGCAAGAAGCGTGAAGGATAATCCAAAAATATTCTGGAAGTACATTCAGGAAAAGTTAACAAGAAGAGTAGGGATCCCAGAGCTGGTAGGGGGCTTGGATGATGGGAGTAGAGCGGAGACGGATAAGGAGAAAGCAGAGGTGCTGGGGAAATACTTTGGGGGGGGGGGGGGGTACTAACTAGAGTCGGATGATGCAGTGCCAAATATTCCCATCAAACAGGCACCTGCACTAGAACTAATAGAGTTTTCCCATGCTAGAATAAGAAGGGCTATAGAAAAAATTAACAGAAGTAAGTACCCGGGACCGGATGGGATACACCCAAGAATCATAAAGGAAGGAGGTGATATGTTAGTAAAGCCATTGAAAATGTTATTTGAGGTATCGTTTAATACAGGACAAATCCTGATGGACTGGAGAGAGGCGAACATAACAGCTATATTTAAGAAGGGAAAGAGAAATGACCCAGGAAATTATAGACCAGTCAGTTTGACAAGTGTTGTGTGTAAACTAATGGAAATGGTAATTAGAGAAGGAATAATGGAGCATATGAAATCAAACCAACTTTTCAGTGGGAGACAGTTCGGATTCTTGCCGGGGAGGTCGACGGTACTACAGCTAATTAAGGTGATAGATGATTGGATGCAAATTCTAGAGGATGGTGATGTAATAGACGTGGTATATTGTGATTTTATGAAGGCCTTCGATAAGGTCCCACATAAAAGGTTAATAGAGAAAGTTAGAAGCTATAATATAGGGGAGAAATGTGTGAAATGGATAGAAGCCTTCCTGAAAGATCGGAGACAGAGGGTGCTGGTGAATGGAATAGGCTCGGGGTGGAGGGAAATTACAAGTGGGGTTCCTCAGGGATCTGTGTTGGGACCACTACTGTTCGTTATATTTATCAACGACTTACCTGAAGTTATAACTAATGGAAGTGAGGTATACCTGTATGCGGATGACGCTAAGCTGTATAGAAGAGTGAGGAGTAAGGAAGATGTGGGTTTGCTTCAAGGAGATGTGGAGGGCATGAAGGGATGGTCTGAGCATTGGTTAATGCCTTTTCATCCAAAACAATGCAAGTACTGTACCGTCATTCGGGGTGACTTCGGACCTAATTGACCTAATTTTAAGCCTAACTCAATAGGTAAAGCCTTAATAATGCAATCTTTTGCATCTATATGTATAGCTTAGAAACGTAGAATAATCTTGTGTACAGTGGAAAAATTATAGGCCTTTGGCTTAATTATAACTAATATTTATAATGGTGTCCGAAGTCATCATCGATATGAGGTGACTTCGGACTGGGGTAAGGTGACTTCGGACATTAATGGTTTTCCCCTTTAAATCTGAGTGTGTGTATTGAACGACGGCTTCGGACAATGCAGAGGCGACTTCGGACACAAGACGGAGTTTTAAAAAATAATACAAACTGAAATGCTTACATTTGTAGCCCTTAGAGTAGCATATACATTAGATTCCAAGTTTCTGTGCAGTTTAGCACCTTCATATAAATTGTTATGTATTCTCAATAACAAAGCAATTATGTGGTGATGGGCTGGGCTATCAGAGTGAGAACTGAGCGATCTCTGCCATACCCATAGCTTACTCGGACTGTTCCTTTTACTTATATATTTTCTAGATCTCAAGTGACGGCGTCTTTTCCGTGGATTGACCTCCCAATCTACCAAGATTGGAAGCCAAAGCGTCACATTTTTCCCTTGCCCCTCAACTTTCTCTTCATAATTGCTGAGGGGCACAGGGCCCTGGGTGGGGCTTTGGTTTCCCGGACGTTTCCGCACCCTCCTCAGCTCCCCGCCATGGAGTGGCTTCGGTCACCCAGGCTTTATTGTGGTCGGCTGGGAGGGTTCTGTGGGGCGCTCGGTTATGGCCTTGGACTTGCTCATGGCCTTGGGGCTGTTCGGCCAGGCAGCTTGGGGAACAACAACAACAACAACAACAACAACAAAGCAATTATATTATTATCACTAATGCATTCAGGTACACCGTATGTATAGGCACTTTTCTAATACAAAACAAAATACAATTAATTCATTCAAATTACACATAATGACTCCTTGAAAACGTATTTCACACTTGTGACCAAACTTCTAAAAAAATAATACTGATATCATTAAAGCTTAGCAATAATATCTTAATGACTGCATATTAAAGGAATACTAATGGCACACAGCCGACTAGATGCCATCTTGGCTAATTAATGGCCCGAAATACTAATTAACCCTTTCAGGGTATATACCTTAAACTAATCATAATATGAAATAAAAAGGACCTTACAAAAAATATAACTTTGTATCACATTATTGCCTCTTTCCTTATTCATCCCCCCTCTCTCACTTGGCCCCGCCCTCTACCACCTCTCGCTCTCGATATCGATCTCTCTCCCACCCTTCTGGCCCCGCCCTCCCCTGGCCCCACCCTTCTCCTGGCCCCGCCCTCTCCCACCCTTCTCCCGGCCCCACCCTCCCCTGGCCCCGCCCTCCCCTGGCCCCGCCCTCTACCACCTCTCTCTTTCTCTCGCTTTCTCTCCCACCCTTCTCTTGGCCCCACCCTCTCTCGCTTTCTCTCCCACCCCTCTCTCTCTCACTTTCTCTCCCCCTGCTCGCTCGCTTTCTCTCTCCTCTCTATAGCTCTTCAACCCTCTCTATTTCTCTCTCTCTATTATTTTGGCCATTTATTTACATCAACACTGAACAGCATTCTGCACTTCTTGTCTAGTATTGGTTCTGGCAGGATTTGTACTATCTCACCCTTGTCTATATCACTGTAATCATCAATAACTGGGTTAATGAAGACGTTACTTGTGCCCTTCACATGCTTTAGGAAACGAACATGTATTTCTGGTAGAACCTTTACTATGACTGCAATATAATGTCGATGTTTCTTCTTACCATCAAACGGAACTTTAACAATAACCAGCAGGTTTACTATGTTTCCCTTTTATATAGTCATGTAAGGTGCTCTTACTTAACTTCCACTTTTTAGCAGCCTCACGTACACTCATGTTCTTCTTTTGTATATCATCTTTTGCTTTCTTTAATTTGTCTTTACATACATGACTGTTGTATTTCCTTTTCTCGTTGTGTGGCTTTGGTTTATATATCCGTGGCATTTTTACTCCTGTGAATGAAAAGCAATGTAATATGATACTCTTACCTAACCTTACACAGCAAACATCCACCAAATCATGTCAACATCTGACACCTTACTCAGTCTTAAGCATCCTTTAATTGGCGTTACTCAAACGGGAGCAAGATGACAGATGATAAGAACATAAGAAAATGGGAGTCTGCAAAAAGCCGATCGGCCCATACAAGGCAGATCCCTGTGATGACATGATTCGACAGATGCTCGCTATGTATGGCTAGGTAAGAGTACCATACACTTAGGTACTAATTGTTGTTCATATTGGAAGGACCTTGTAACTAATATTAGATGTCCGATGTCACCTCATGTCCGAAATCACCCCAAACTATGTCCGAAAACACCCCAATAAATCTGGAAAACAATAAAAGTAAATTGTTAGGGCTATAGGCTGTGTATTATGAACTTTGGGGAAAGAGTTACTGTGTGTATGGTCTCACAGATAATTGTAGAACATTCTGGTGTAGGTTAATTGTCTTCCTCACATCCCATTAATTATGCTCAGTAGAAGTTTGACACACTTACAAAAACATGTGTTTTCTTTGTTACATATTCACAAATATTTACCACAAATTAAATTAATTAATTTAAATTATTAGTTCATCCTACATATAGTTACAACATTCCTCTTGAATGCTACACATCTATTTTTCAAAACCAAACTCCTCTTCTCTCTATTTTTATTTGTTTTAATTTTTATCCAAAATGTCCGAAGTTGTCCACTTGTCCGAAGCCACCCCAGATGACGGTACATGCGGATTGGGACAAGCAAGATAGACAAGGTAGGATACAGTATGTATGAAGCGATGGAGGAAGTGAATGCAGAAAAGGATATAGGAGTAGTGATAGACAATAAGTTAAATTTCTCAGAACATTTAGCGGAAAAGATAAACAAAGCCAATAGAATTGTAGGGCTGATAAGGAGGACATTTGTGTCACTTGACGAAGAAATCTTCAGGAATCTCTATACAGCGCTGGTTAGGCCGCACCTGGAATATGCGAACCAGGTGTGGGCTCCATATATGGTAAAGGATATAGATGCAGAGGAGAGCTAGCAAGCTAGTACCAACGTTGAAGAACGCGGGCTATGAGCAGAGGTTGAGGATGTTAGAATCTTGATGTGCTGGCTACAAATTGGCCTGCAAACGACTAGTATGGTTGGCCTGCAAACGACCGGTATGGTTGTTTACCCTTGGCAAATTAGATAAAGAGTTGGGTGGTAATTAAGTAAATGTATATGTTATGTATCATATAATTATACTGTACTACCTATAGTATAATCGCATGTAGGGTATCTATAATTTGTAGGGTAGATTACCCTGATGATTAAATTATCGAGGATGCGATGACGTCATCAGCTGATGACGTGAGTGGGGGCGTGTATGCGATGTGGGGAGGAGAAAGGGGTCGGAAAGCAGAGATCGTGGAGAGAGGTTGTGCTAGCGATAGTGGGGAGCGATTGTCCGGCGTGTTTCATGTAATGGTGGTTTAAGGCATGCCTAGCAGATGGTGTAAATAGTGAGTTGGATACGGTATGTGGTTTGATTGGTATTACATGGCGTTGCAGTTGTTTGGGTTGTGGTTTTTGTGTGTCGGCGTTTGTGCTTCTTGGTTACGATGGTGGTTTGTTGTTTCGCTGAGTAGCTGGTTCATCTTGGAGGGTTCAACGTTCTTAAGGGCGAGCTACGCATCAGAAAGGTAATTATTGTAAATGTGTATAAAATATATATGAAGTATTTGGGAAGATATCACATATGCAGATTAGCTTAACTATATTTAACAAATTTGGTAGCAGAGCGTAGTTGCCAGACTGGTGGCTCGCGGATTCGAGGAAGAGCTTAAGGATGAGGTAAACACCGAATCTCCTACATGTGGTAAAGAATAATTGAGGTTGGCTCTAGCTACTATACAAATGAAAGGGTGGTCATGTCACACGATAGACATTAAATCGGCATTCCTGCAAGGTAACGGCATTAAACGTAAGGTATATTTACATCCTCCGCCGGAATTCTTCAATGGAAGAATTTGGAAACTTAAAAAGACGGTTTATGGACTGAGCGATGCTGCAAGAGTGTGGTATGACACTGTAAAAGAAGAACTGATTATACTTGGTATGAGAATGTCGAGATTTGATCCAGCAATGTTTATGTATACCAGAGATAATAATTTGGAAGGCATTGTGTGTATTCATGTGGACGACTTTTGTTGGGGTGGCACTGATCAGTTTGAAGAGTGTGTGGTTTCAAAATTGAAAAACAATTTTCTGGTGGGATCAGCTGATTCCAAGAAGTTCAAGTATGTAGGCTTGAATATACAGCAAACGGCCGATGGAATTAGTATAGATCAAGAAAGCTACATAAAGTCGCTGAAACAAGTGGACATAAGTCATAAAAGGGCTCAAAGAAATTATTCAGGACTAAACAAGGAAGAAGTTCACAAGTATAGGTCAGTTGTTGGTCAACTCAATTGGGTAGGGACCCAGACTAGGCCAGATATTTCGTTTGATGTTTGTTCTTTAAGCACCTTGATAAAGAAATGTACTGTTAACCTGACAAGCGCGATATAGACCTAGGTGCTAGGGTAGTTATTTGTGCATTTCTAGCCCTGGATTCTGACAGAATTCGTTATATTTACAATATAAAGCATTATTTGTTTTCGGTATGCTTTTATTTTACATATATGATATATGAACCTTCAAGAGTGCTAAAATAAGTGGGAAAAGCATTTGGGTGGTGAAAAACGAAGATATTGGCCACCCGGTCATAATCTCAGGCGAGAGAGAGCCACAGGCAGCCCTCCCCTCTCGCTGTCTGGGAGTCAACTGAAGACGAGCGGGGCGGTGTGTGCCGGTGTCTGGGTGTTGCATAACGATCTTTTATGCAACCCACTTGTGCTACATTATCGCGGGAGAGAAAAATAACCGATAAATGATGATAATAAGGGGATAAATAGGTGATAATTGAGGAGGGGGGGGAGGGGGGAATAAGGTGGGGAAGGAGGGGAGGGGGAGGGGTGAGAAACACATGGATGAGTACTAGAGGGGAATTATCTCACCTAGAGACAAAATCCTTTGTTTTGATAGGCCCTTTTTTTTTTTGGAAGGCTTTTTTTATGGTCTTGCTTCCGTGAGGCCTATCGCGTTCCCTATAGGAAGCCTTCCGTGAGGCCTATCGCGCTTGCCGGGTTAATAATAATAATAATAATAATAATAATAATAATAATAATATTTATTCAGTCAGCAATTTACAGAGTTGGTACCACATAGTTTGTTACAAATATGACATGTACCAGCCTTGCATAATTCCAACTAAGGATAGCCCAATAAGGCCGTTAGGCGTATTTCCATTGGGGTCCTTGTGGGATTAGGTTAGCTGGGGAAAAGGGGAGGATAAAGAAATAGATACTTTAGAGAAAGTATTTCTAGGGGGTTATTTTAAGATACCTTACATCCTATAGTAAATATCAGTAATCCGTAATCAGTAATCATTTCAGTTTGGTTTGTCTATCTCTAATGTCGTATTTAGTAGTAGACATAAGCTTGGTGCTCCCTTCTCGCAGCTGTCCGGTTCAGGTGTTCCTTCAGGCTACGTCTGAAGGAATACAGTGTTCTCTTTTCACGGACTGACTGGGGTAGGTCGTTCCAGTCTTTGATGGCAGTGAAGAAGAATGTTTGCTTACCCTGTCCTTGGATTCTCGGGACCTTAAAATTAAACATCATGTTTCTTGTATTATGTCCACTCCTCTCATTTGCTTTAACAAAATCATTCTTTAGATACTCTGGAGCTCTGTCAGAAAATTTTGAAGGCATTAGTTAGCCTGATTGGTTTGGCCCTGTCAGAAACATTGAGCATACCTAGTGACTGAAGTTGTTCCTGGCCAACATGTGATCTGGGTCCTAGGTTCAGCATGAACCTAACCATTTTATTTTGAGTGACCTGAAGTTTGTGCTGTGCTGATTTAGATGATGCAGAGTACCAGGATGACACAGAATAGTCAAAATGACATTGAACAAGCGCTTGGCAGAGGGTCTTTTTGGTCGCCGCGGGCAAGCATCCCACCTGTCTATACAGGTATTTTATACGTGCTCTACACTTACTCAGGATAGATTCCAAAATTGTTTCACCTGACAAACTCGCGTCCAGTTTCAGTCCGAGATATTTAACTTGTGACACTGTTGTTATAGGAATATCATTACAGTTGACCGAGAAGCCCACAATGTCTTTCAGTTTGCGTTTTGTTCCACATAAGATGGTTTCCGTCTTGCCCAGGTGAAGAGATAGTCTATTGTCCACTAGCCATTCACTACATGATGCTAGTTCTTTGGAAAGTGAAGCGGCAATACTTATTGGGTCTTTTCCTGAAACCAGAAGCACGCTGTCGTCTGCATACAGTAATAATTTACATGAGACGCTCAGTTCCATGTCGTTCACATAACAGAGAAAGAGTAAGGGACCAAGGATGCTTCCCTGCGGGACCCCACAGTTAATTGGCATAGGATCAGATATATTATCATCAATTTTGACTCTTTGGGTTCTACCACTAAGATAAGATTTAAACCAGTTCACAGACCCTATGCCCATAGCTTGTAGTTTATTACATAGGATATCATGGTCTACTGTGTCAAACGCTTTTTGTAGATCAAGAAGAACCATACCGGTGTAGTTACCTTTAGACATTTCTTTACAAATGTGATCCGTTAAGTGGATGAGACAGGAGTCTGTCGAGTACATGCATCTGAAACCTGATTGAAACTTATAGAATAGATCATTTTGTTTGAGGTAGTGTTCAATTTGGGTGTATACCGCTCTTTCAAGGATTTTAGATACAATACATAATATGCTAACTGGTCTGTAGTTGCCAACTTCTAGTTTATTTCCTTTCTTGAATAGAGGGGTTACAATAGCTTCCTTCAGTTCAGCAGGTACTGTGTTGGTGTTAATTGACAAGTTGATGATGTGGGTTAGGGGGCCTGCTATACCAATGGCTCCATCTCGTAGAAATTTGGCAGGAATTTTGTCTGGTCCTGTGCTCTTATGTACATTTAGGTTAGACAGCTCGTCAAAAGTGTATTTTGGTGTAACATTTTGCAATCTAAATGTGTTCAGGTGTATGTCTTTATCTCTGTAGAAATTACGAAAGGTGGCCGTTGTTGTCGTGTATTTATTGAGAGGTTGAGGTAGGTTCTGTGCAAGTGTGTTTGCTATGGAGGTGAAGAAGGAGTTGAAGTAGGTTGAAATTTGTCGTTTATCGTGGCAAACCTGATCATTAATGGTGAGAGCAATATTAGTGTTAGACGAATCCCTTGTCTTGTTGCTGTAGCCTGTTGTTTTTAGGTGCCTCCATAGTTTCTTTGGGTTATTCTGATATTCCTCTGCCTTATTGTGAAAATAATTATTTTTCGCTGATTTCATTTTCCTACTTAGTTTATTCCTGGCCCTGTTGAACTCATGTTGGTGACATGATGGACGCTAATAAGGTAGTTAAGAGAGTAAAGACTGATCAAGTACATATATTCATTCCCACTGACTGAAGGACTGCACCTAGAATGTTACAGTGACGCTTCATTTGCAAACTTGACCGATTGTGGCTCTCAAGGAGGTTTCATAGTTTTTCTAACTGACACAGAGGGTAGAAAATGTCCTGTCATGTGGAAATCAAGGAAAATAAGGAGAGTGGTGAAGTCCACATTAGCAGCAGAAACTATGGCTCTGTTGGAAGCAGCTGAGAGTGCATATTATATTGGAAAAATACTGGAAGATAATGGTGATATTGGGGAAGTGCCTATAAAATGCTATGTGGATAATAGGTCTCTCGTAGAAGCACTAAGGTCTGTTAAGAAGGTGGATGATAAGTACCTTAGGATTAATATTGCCTGTATGAAAGATATGCTGGCTAAAAGAGAAGTTACTGGTGTGGAGTGGGTAGATACAAGGAGTCAACTTGCAAATTGCCTTACCAAAAAGGGGGCATCATCTCAAATGCTCATTGGAGCAATTACTATGTAGAGTATTACATAGAGATGTCTTATGAACATAGTAGTGACATTGTTGCATTACTAATGCAACATTATTAGATTGTGTGTCGTAATGCAACAATATTAGATTGTGTGTCGTAATGCACAATATTAGACTGTGTGTAGTAGAAAAAAAAAAATAAATAAAAAAAAAAAAATAAAAAAATAATAGGGAATTTTGTTAGAATCTTGATGTGCTGGCTACAAATTGGCCTGCAAACGACTAGTATGGTTGGCCTGCAAACGACCGGTATGGTTGTTTACCCTTGGCAAATTAGATAAAGAGTTGGGTGGTAATTAAGTAAATGTATATGTTATGTATCATATAATTATACTGTACTACCTATAGTATAATCGCATGTAGGGTAGATTACCCTGATGATTAAATTATCGAGGATACGATGACGTCATCAGCTGATGATGTGAGTGGGGGCGTGTATGCGATGTGGGGAGGAGAAAGGGGTCGGAAAGCAGAGATCGTGGAGAGAGGTTGTGCTAGCGATAGTGGGGAGCGATTGTCCGGCGTGTTTCATGTAATGGTGATTTAAGGCATGCCTAGCAGATGGTGTAAATAGTGAGTTGGATACGGTATGTGGTTTGATTGGTATTACATGGCGTTGCAGTTGTTTGGGCTGTGGTTTTTGTGTGTCGGCGTTTGTGCTTCTTGGTTACGATGGTGGTTTGTTGTTTCGCTGAGTAGCTGGTTCATCTTGGAGGGTTCAACGTTCTTAAGGGCGAGCTACGCATCAGAAAGGTAATTATTGTAAACGTGTATAAAATATATATGAAGTATTTGGGAAGATATCACATATGCAGATTAGCTTAACTATATTTAACAGAGGACACTGGGGCTTCCGACACTGGCATATTTCTTACAGTTTCTTACAGTAGATCCTCTGGAAAAAGGCAAACTAGGCCTGTGTATCCAGCTCAGTACCAGTACTTGCACTGCTGCGGTCGTTCACGGTGTTGGCGGCGGCGGTAGCAGACGCAACATTTTTACTATTCTGTATTTTTGTTTTATAATCAAACTTCAAATCTTGTCTTCCCCATGCTTTATCACGATTACTTTCAAACTCCCTTATTGATTCGGAATCGACTACATACTGGGGCAGTGCGTTCCACTCATTTACCACTCTATCACAAAATGAGTTCTTTGCCTTCTCAAGCCTATTTCTTTCTTTGTAAATTTTCTTAGAGTGTCCTCTCGTTCTTGTTCCCTCCCGCATCAAGAAGATACCTTCACACACATCCTCATCATACTTTCCTGACACTAGGCTATCTTAATCCATCAGGCCCGGAAGGGCTCTTGAACGCCCATAAAAAAGCATACCCGAGCTACCCGGAAGGGCTCTTTAACGCCCAGTGGTTGAAAGCCTGTGAGCTTGGTGTGCGAGGCGTCGGTCCGACGCATGTAAACAACAGCCGGCCGGACCGACGCCCCGCATCTCCGGCCACAAGAAGGAGTGCGTCGCTTGTTCGTGTGTGCGGTGCCTGTATGTTGTTAAGTATCGAAAAGTAGTGTAAAGTGGCTGTTTTTGCCATAAAGTTATCTCCAATGAAATCATCATCACAACTGAACCAGTTGACTTAGAGAGCTCTACTTAACGCCATTCTACAGGTAAGAAACACATCTACGCTTGGGGATGTGCGGGAATGCGGAAGCAGTCAGAATAACAAAGATACGGTAGCCTAGGCGTAGACGTTTTTCGGCCAAAACCCCCGGGTTTCGGGGAATATATATATAATACATAGCCGGGGCTGGAGGGTTAAAAGTCTCTATCATATCCCCTCTCTTTCTCCTATATGCTATCATATCCCCTCTCTTTCTCCTATATGCCAGTGTCGGAAGCCCCAGTGTCCTCAACCTCTGCTCATAGCCTGCGTTCTTCAACGTTGGTACTAGCTTGCTAGCTCTCCTCTGCACTTTCTCCAATCATCCAACTCCACTGTTAGTACCCCCCAAAGTATTTCTCCAGCACCTCTGCTTTCTCCTTATCAGTCTCCGCTCTACTCCCATCATCCAACCCCCCTACCAGCTCTGGGATCCCTACTCTTCTTGTTAACTTTTCCTGAATGTACTTCCAGAATATTTTTGGATTATCCTTCACATTTCTAGCAATCTCTCTCTCCCTCTCCTTCACCCCCCTCCTTGTCTCCCACCTTATTTTATTGTTTATTTGTCTGCGTTCCAGATCCACTTCTTTAGCTTCTATACTAGAACCCCTGTTCTTTTTTAACAATTTTAGTCTTTCCCACAATCGTTTCTTTCTTCTAATCAATGTCCAAAGCTTTCTTTTCATTGGCAATTCTGGGTTTGTTCTTTTCCTCAATTTTGTTTTATCCTTATATTCCCTTACTGGTACACTTTTGGATACAGCATTCTCCAGTTTGACTCTAATTTTCCTCCACATTCCTTCAGCGTCTTCACCGTTCAAGTATTCCCCCCAGTCAATGTCCAAACACCGTCTCAGCAGCTCATAATCTGCTCTATCATACATGTATATTTTTCTATTGCTTCTATTATCCCTCTCTGTTTTAATATTGCAAGTAAAGCTTATACAGGCATGGTCACTACGACCTATAGGGCTATCCACATTGACATGTTCCACTATATCCTCCTCATTGCTAAAAATCAAATCAAGTACACTCCCCTGCGTCCCATCTCTATATCTTGTCATCTCTGTAATATGTTGCGTTAAAAAACAATCTCTCACTTTCTCTATAAACTTGTTTTCCAGGCTACCCTGTCCCACTGGAGTAGTACAATTTGCCCAGTTGATCCTTGGCAAATTGAAATCTCCAATCAAAATTTTATATTTGTTCTCTCTATTATCTATTTCCTCCATTGCTTTCAATAGGTTATCATCCTCTCCCCTACTATTATTTGGGCTTCTATATATAGAGGCAATTAGAATTGATCCTCTTGCACATTTTACTTCAATACACAAATACTCACAATACTGCTGTCTCATATCCACCTCATTAACCTTGAGCTCTTTTCTTACATAAATAAACAGTCCTCTTCCGACCTCTGCTCTAATAGCATTCCTCTCATATAACTCAAAACCCTCCAAACTATACTCCACCAGTTCCCTTTCAATTCTAGCATTTTTTGGTCTTACTTCCTATAGATATAGGAGATAGAGAGGGGATATGATAGAGACTTTTAAGATAGTGTCAGCAAAGTATGATGAGGATGTGTGTGAAGGTATCTTCTTGATGCGGGAGGGAACAAGAACGAGAGGACACTCAAAGAAAATTTACAAAGAAAGAAATAGGCTTGAGAAGGCAAAGAACTCATTTTGTGATAGAGTGGTAAATGAGTGGAACGCACTGCCCCAGTATGTAGTCAATTCCGAATCAATACGGGAGTTTGAAAGTAATCTTGATAAAGCATGGGGAAGACAAGATTTGAAGTTTGATTATAAAGCAAAAATACAGAATAGTAAACATTTTGTTGTTGTTGTTCCCCAGGCTGTCTGGCCGAACAGCCCAAAGGTCTCGAGCAAGGCCAAGGCCACAAACGAGCGCCCCCACAAAATCCTCCCTGCTTACCACTAACAAAGCCCGGATGACCGAAGCCACTCCAAGGCAGGGAGCTAAGGAGGGTGCGGAAACGCCCGGGAAACCAAAGCCCCACCCAAGGCCCTGTGCCCCTCAGCAATTATGAAGGGAAAGTTGAGGGGCAAGGGAAAAATGTGACGCTTTGGCTCCGAATCTGCCAACTTCTAGGTTGGCAGTAGGGAGGTCAATCCACGGAAAAGACGCCGCCACTTGAGATCTAGAAGATATATAAGTAAAAGGAACAGTCAGAGTAAGCTATGGGTATGGCAGAGATCGCTCAGTTCTCACTCGGATAGACCAGCCCATCACCGCATGACTAGAACCCAATCCTCTCAGCATCAGCTAGGAAAGGCCCTAGAAAGCCGCCTTTGGCGGGGGGGATAGCTCCCCTATTTCAACTCCTTTCGGGGTTGGGCACCCGCCCTAGTAAAATTTTAAAAAAATAGCAAAATTTTTACTAAAAAAAAAAAAAAAAAATTTGTTTAGTAAAAATGTTGCGTCTGCTACCACCGCCGCCAACACCGTGAACGACCGCAGCAGTGCAAGTACTGGTACTGAGCTGGATACACAGGCCTAGTTTGCCTTTTTCCAGAGGTTCTACTGTAAGAAACTGTAAGAATTATATGGACTGACGTGTATTTCTACACCCGTTAAAATATCGCGAGAATTTGTGACGTCACCGTCTAGACAGTGACGTACTCCCACAACAACCATTCATATGCCATCATCGCTTGTGACGTCTCACCCAGTTTATTGACCAATAGAATATCGGTATACAACTCGACTCGCCTCCACTCGTCGTCCACCAGCTGAGCTGGGAAATTGTAGAAAGTGAGTCCACAGATGCCCTCTAATTATTCATTTACCAAGTATATTTTCCATTTATAGTATACAGTGGAGCCCCATCCTAGCTGCTAATCGGTTCCGCAGAAATAGAGCTAGGATTGAAACAGCCAAGATCGGGGCACTGTTCTTATGGGGAAAATTCAATCGGTTCCATGCTCATGCCAAAATTTGCGTCCTTTTCTATTTTTTGCCTATGAAAACATGTTTTATTGTACACAAATTAAATTTTATGCATTATACTGTATCATATAATACACCATAGGCTAGAATAAGTTTTTAATAACTAGAAAAAAAAAGGCCCAATATCTAAACAATTACCGCACTTTTTCCCAGTGTTAGGCTATGAAAACATGTTTTTTGTCTAGGCTACATCAAGGCCTAGGCCTAGGCCTAAATCTTATGCATTGTAAATAATAATATAGCCATGGCTAAATGACAGTCCTAACCATAAATACTGTAGATTGGGGCATTGTTTCTATCATGCAAACATTTTTAGGCCTAGCCTAGGCCTAGGTTCTAAATTCGTCCAGTACCCATTTCGCCCCAAATACATCCAATAAATACATATTATGAGGAAAAGACGTATAACTACGTATTATGAGAGATTACTTACCACACAGATTTTATTATAAATCATTGTCATATTTAGCCTAGCCTAGGCTAACATCGTCTAGGCTAGGCATTTCAATCGCTTTCGTCCGACATGGACTGGTCTTTGCTGTGTTTTGAGCATGAAATTCCTTCATTGCTACCACCAGGCCAACCATCCATATCACTAGATGTACTAGAGGTTATAATAAACGCGAGAGATAAGGGGTTCAGGCACAAAAAGGCTTGCAAACGGTTGTTTTGTCAACACATACTAGCTAAACTGCAAGTGCAAGCATCTGCTTAGTGATGACGTCATACAAAGATGGCGGCATCTTGTGCATTTGACGATCGGATCTCGGATTCACTCGGATTTCGTCTCTAAACGGCAAGCGCCTGGCAGATTCTTTTGTTATGTTAAAACAAAATTATTGTTTTTGTTTGTTTTCTAGTTTTATGTTGAGTTTTTCGTTATTTTTGCTATTTTTTCGGGTTTCGGCTGGGATTTTGATGCGAGAATTGAAATTGGGAATATTTTGTGTGTGGTGCGAGAATTGAATCAACGAAGACCGGTGTAGCGAAAATGGGGGCTCCACTGTAGTGTAAGTACAATTACTGTCCTCTCTCCCTCCCTGCCCACCCCGAACCAACTTCCAGAAGCACATCCATACTCATATCTCTCGCCGATCCATCCACTCATTCGCAGACAACACGCAGCTGCAAGCACGACCTCCCGAAATCCATCCTTCCAAATCCTCCCTTCCTCGCGAGGACAGAGTCCACCTGGCCAGGCTGAGATGCGGACACCATCCAGCTCTCCTGAGGTATCAGAAGAGACTGGATGACTCCGTTGTCGACACCTGCCCGGGATGTAACACAGCACCCCATACCATTAAACACATCATAGAAGACTGCATTTCACACAACCACTTACGCCAACAACACAATCTACACGGCGGGTGCCCAACCCCGAAAGGGGTTTGAAATAGGGGAGCTATCCCACCGCCAAAGGCGGCTTTCTAGGGCCTTTCCTAGCTGATGCTGAGAGGATTGGGTTCTAGTCATGTGGTGATGGGCTGGTCTATCAGAGTGAGAGCTGAGCAATCTCTGCCATACCCATAGCTTACTCTGACTTTTCCTTTAACTTATATATTTTCTAGATCTCAAGTAACGGCGTCTCTTCCGTGGATTGACCTCCCAATCTACCAAGATTGGAAGCCAAAGCGTCACATTTTTCCCTTGCCCCTCAACTTTCTCTTCATAATTGCTGAGGGGCACAGGGCCCTGGGTGGGGCTTTGGTTTCCCGGGCGTTTCCGCACCCTCCTCAGCCCCCCGCCATGGAGTGGCTTCGGTCACCCAGGCTTTATTGTGGTCGGCGGGGAGGGTTCTGTGGGGGCACATGGTTATGGCCTTGGAATTGCTCGGGGCCTTGGGGCTGTTCGGCCAGGCAGCTTGGGGAACAACAACAACAACAACACAATCTACACTCAATGAGAGCCCTGTGGGAAAGCCCGATCGTGGCCATGGCCTTCCTCAGGGACTCGGGGCTGTTCGGCCAGGCAGCTTAGGGAAAAACAACAACAACAACAACAACTGTACATTATACCACCAACATCATACAGTATATGACATAACATAGAATACATTAAGCATCAATAAGAACTGTTTTGGACCGGTTACTGACTTTTTTGTATGGATTGATGTGTTGATGTCGGTAGGTATCCCCGCCGCTGCACTCCCTCCCCCTTCCCCCGCCCTGTCCCGGTCCCAACCCCGCCCCAACTCCGACCCCAACCCGGCCCCGTCACTGTCACTGTGATAAAGTTGATTGGCTTGTGCTACAGCTCGCACATCGGCCCCTCTAGGTACCCCAGCATGTTCATCGTCCTCATCGCAACCAGATAACACAGAAATAATGTTAATCATATTATCATCATCATCAGACTGGTTGTTATTGCCAGGGGCGCTCCTTCCCTCCCTTCTCCCTCCAACAGCATCTGGTGTTCCCAGGCAGTCACCCATCCAAGTACCAACCAGATCCTACGTTACTAAACCCTTTCAACACAATGACGTAAATGTTGTCTTTTTCTGGTTACAATTTTACGATATTCTTTAGTTTATAATCTACCTTTTTTTCTGGTTACAATTTTACGATATTCTTTTGTGTATGCTCTACCTCTAGGACTGAAATACACGGCAAAATGGTCCTTCTTAAACTGCATAAAATCATCTCATGTTAGCCAGAATAAAAGGTAAATTAGACATCATTGTGCTGGAAGGGTTAACTTCGCTGATCGGACGAGAAGCGGTGCATTCAATCGTACAGTACGTGGTATGGCCGTTGGCCATATTATAAATAAATAAATAAAGCAATAATAAACAATTAATACATTATAATACATAATTTAATAAATATACAGTACTTGCTCCTAAAAAAGAATGCCGGGAAATGCGCTCGTGTAAACAATAGCTTTCTTAACCCTTCTGGCCCAGGCTGCCTTTCTATAGGACGGAGCTTGTATCCGGGCGATCTGGCTGAAAAATAAGACTCTTAAACAAAGGCCTATATCCCTTAATACAAGAGGTACATTAATCAAACGTATAAACAAATGTTCGCCTTACCTTGCTGCGTAGACTGGCATTGAGTAGAGCTCTCTAGCTCAACTGGTTCCAGAGTTATGGCGATGTTAGTGGAGGTAACTTTTTCCGCATATTTACCTCGGCGCGTCCGAACACTCAACCGCGGCCCCAGCTACGACGCCCTGTTGCACTCGTCGCCCCACCCGCAATTATGCCGGGAAGCGATTTGAGAGTTTTTATTGTTTATTATGCCATTTATTATAGTTATTATGTTATTTTCACTCAATAAAGTTATTTTTATGAAGTTATTTGTGTCTCTGTCACTTATACTTAGTTTTATTGTAATTATTATGAGTAGTTATTACAGTATTACTTATACTGAACTATGGTAATTGATAGTGTCATTTTCACTTTTATGTATTGTTAGGTAAGCTAATAATATATATAGTGTCACTTTCACTTGTTCATATTGTTGTGAAGGCACTTATTACTTATGTGTGTCTCTTTCACTTATACTTAGTTTTATTATTATTATAGTGTCACTTTCACTTGTTCATATTGTTATGAAGGCACTTATTATTACTTATGTGTGTCTCTTTCACTTATACTTAGTTTTATTATTACTATTAGCCTATATTTTAGAGAGTCACTTTCACTGTCATTGTCACGGGCACTTCAATAATCAATTAGAGTGTGAAAGTCGTTGAAGCACCGTCCAGCGCACAGTGCCACTTGACACTCGAGGCATTCCCATGTGGTTTTGCTCACTTTGTGGGGTCTGCGAGTTGTGTGGCTGCACACATGGCACCTCTTCTGACTCCTAACTTTACTACCGGGTGCTTTGAAAGGAAGGGGGTGGAGCTGGTGCTTCCTGAAGAATTCGGCACACCCCGTGCGGTCCAGCTGGCCTGGTCCTTGTAGTGGTCTTCCAGGTTCCGCATATTTAGCCAGGAGCTCAAGTATCACCTGCTTGTGGAACTTCCGCAAGGACTTGTACTTCTTGGCTCCGGGAGTCCACAGACGGTAGATGTTGTAGGCATTGAGGGCCGACATATCTACCGTATGCAGAATAAACTTCTTATACCACCTTCAAAATGTTTGCAGGCAGTCGATGAAGCCCATCTGCATGTCGGACTTGTCGACGAGGCGCATATTTAGTTTGTAGTCCAGGACAGCAGCTGGTTTCTGGACGGGGTTTTTGATTCTTCGGTCCGCCTTCCCTGTGGCGACCATCTCGGCCTTGTGGCATGTGGTGAGGAGGTTGACCTTGCGCTGGTCATGCCAGTGAATGGAGAGGATGGGGCCACTCTTCTTGTGGAAGATGTCCGTCTTTGTTGGGTAGGCTGGCATGCCCCTCCTCTTGGCCTTGACTGTGCCGACAGTTCCGGTCTTGCGGTCATGGAGGTACAGTAGGGTCTCGCATAGAACGAGAAATTGGTCGATAAACGAGGCCGTTCTATGTGATTTTGTTCTATGTGATCGCAGCATTTTGGTGGCCCAATATGGTCAATGTTCACTGTAAGCGTAAATTTCCGTCGGGAGCGTACGATATTTTGTACGTTTTGTACGATATTTCGGCGCTCTATATGAGAACTCCTCGGATTTCTTACAGTTTCTTACAGTAGATCCTCTGGAAAAAGGCAAACTAGGCCTGTGTATCCAGCTCAGTACCAGTACTTGCACTGCTGCGGTCGTTCACGGTGTTGGCGGCGGCGGTAGCAGACGCAACATTTTTACTATTCTGTATTTTTGTTTTATAATCAAACTTCAAATCTTGTCTTCCCCATGCTTTATCAAGATTACTTTCAAACTCCCTTATTGATTTGGAATCGACTACATACTGGGGCAGTGCGTTCCACTCATTTACCACTCTATCACAAAATGAGTTCTTTGCCTTCTCAAGCCTATTTCTCTCTTTGTAAATTTTCTAAGAGAGTCCTCTCGTTCTTGTTCCCTCCCGCATCAAGAAGATACCTTCACACACATCCTCATCATACTTTCCTGACACTATCTTAAAAGTCTCTATCATAATCCCCTCCCTTTCTCCTATATGCCAGTGTCGGAAGCCCCAATGTCCTCAACCTCTGCTCATAGCCCGCGTTCTACTTTGATGGCAAAATCGTTCTATATGATCACATTCGTTCCTAATGAAAATTTTGAAACAAAATTTTAGGTCGGGCGTTCTATAAGCGACTCGTTCTATGCGAACACGTTCTATGTGAGCCCCTACTGTACTTGGTTAGGATGGTCGACGTGTAGCAATTGTCGGTATAGAGAATGTGTTTCTTATGGAAGTGTTTCTCCATCATTCTCTGCACGACAGCGCCGCCAAATCCAATCTCGGGGTCAGTCTCAATTTCCCCACCACTGCCGCTGTAGACCACAAAGTCCAGCACATATCCCGTCTTGCAGTCGCAGAGGACGAAGAGCTTGATGCCGAAGCGGTGTCTCTTGGACGGGATATACCGCCTGAAATGCAGCCTACCACGGAACAGGACCAGAGACACATCCAGGCACATCTTCTGATATGGAATCAGGTAGGTGGTAAACCGATGACGTATCATGTCATACAGCTTCCTGATCTTCCATAATGAGTCGGGAAAGTGGACTGCCATGTTGTTGTCAGGTGGAGATAGGAGAGGATGTCAAAGTACCTGTCCCTGGACATGTACTTGCCAAATGCTGGAGTCGTGATGAGGTCGGCAGTGATCCAGTAGTCTGCTTCCTGATATGTGTCATCAGCATAGTGAGTGCCAAGAACACATACAGTTCTGCCACAATGACAGCTCTCCATGCCACCATCTTGGCACTGGTCTTCCTGCCAAGAAAGTGGCACAGATGTCATAATGGTTGTTGGTCTCCTCGACGAGGTATTCCATGAATTCATTGTCATAGAAGCCACAGAAAAGTTCACTGGGGGTAGCATTTGGGCCACAGGGATATGCTGGTGACACCCCAGAACCAATCTGCTGCTCGTCAAAGACAGGACAATCTGGCTCAAAATCCGCCCCATCTGTCCACACAAACAAGTGGGATGAGCGCGCACGTGCAGCAGGCACACGCCCTTGCCCACGCGGACGCCCTGCACGCCCATGCTCATGCCCAGGGGCAGCGTCGTCGTCAGGCTGAGCCTCACGCCCACGACCTCGCCCTCGAACTCGTCGTGTCGGGACTTCCTCCTCTTCCACATCCTCTTCGTCATCGTCCTCCTCCTCCTCAGGCGATGTCAGGTCATCTGGGGCAATGTTGGGGTCGTCAGCATCTTCTTCGGGAGACAATTCCGGTGAAGAAGTGACCGGGCGTGGGGGGCGGGAGGTTGAACAATGGGAGCCTCAGCCTCGGGAGTTGGGCTACTTTTGCGGCGAGCCGAGGGCTTCTCCGCAGAAAATAAAGCCCTACGATGCGGGGCCTGTGGTGGCACACTGTGAGACGACAATGCCGCCCCACTAGTACCACTTGTAGAAGCCCTTTGCCCTTTTGAGGGGAGGTGTGGTGGAGTGGTCTTGCCACTGGCCTGGAAATCCAAAGGTCCCGGGTTCAAATCCCGATGTATCAATGGGAAGATATTATTGGGATGGAATTTGTGCTGTACCTAGTATCAGTGCATTACCACAAGCCCACCGAAACGTCAATAAAATACCCTCATTGTTCCCTGATTAAATAGCACTGTATGAATATTCCCATATTCAAAATATGCTATAGGGGTGCAATGCCTGGTGAGTTATCTGCTCAACAGGTGGCGTTGTGTGCGTGTAAGTGTGAGAGTCCGAGTGTAGGGGGTGAGACAGTGAAGCACGGGAACGAGGTGGCTTCAGAGATGGGGTCGTTTCGGGCCATGAGTGAGCACCGTGCCTCATGTGAAGGCAAGATGGCAGGTGCTCGTTGTACTCTACGTGCTTCACATGTCTCACTCCCTAGACTGGAACAAGACCTCACGGGCTTCACTGTTCATTGTAAAGCGGTGAATGTTAAGACTCTCAGCCTATGCCCGAGAGGAAGTAAGTTGGAATATAGAAAAAAACAAAATCCTGAGGGAGAGATGAAGCAGAGGGCTGTGGGTGACCCGCGCGGCGTCCCGGCTCAAGGCGTCGTGACAAAGGAATGCGGGTGGTTGCTAGACCAGGGTCGGCGTCACTATCACTATCTTCGCCTTCCCTAGCTTTTTCTGCTGCCCTACGTGCTTTCTTGGCTGCACTTTTCACAAGAGATTGTTTGTTGTTGTTGTTCCCTGAGCTGCCTGGCCGAACAGCCCCGAGTCCCTGAGGAAGGCCATGGCCACGATCGGGCTTTCCCACAGAGCTCTCATTGAGTGTAGATTGTGTTGTTGGCGTAAGTGGTTGTGTGAAATGCAGTCTTCTATGATGTGTTTAATGGTATGGGGTGCTGTGTTACATCCCGGGCAGGCGTCGACAACGGAGTCATCCAGTCTCTTCTGATAGCTCAGGAGAGCTGGATGGTGTCCGCATCTCAGCCTGGCCAGGTGGACTCTGTCCTCGCGAGGAAGGGAGGATTCGGAAGGATGGATTTCGGGAGGTAGTGCATGCAGCTGCGTGTTGTCTGAGTGAGTGGATGGATCGGTGAGAGATATGAGTATGGATGTGCTTCTGGAAGTTGGTTCGGGGTGGGCAGGGAGGGAGAGAGGACAATAATTGTGTGTGATACCGTGTGCTGGGTGTTGTTTTGATATTTCTTGGTGTCTGTGGGTGTGTTGCCATGTAGTTTAGTGGGTGGTCTTGGTTCGTGGAGGCTGCTGCCAGGAATTGAGTGCCTCTCATGTCCAGATGGTCTTTGACTTTGAGGATTTTGGTTTCTTGATGTAGGTGATCTGTGGGTGCAGTATCTGTGCAGCCTGTAATGATCTTCAGGGCTTTGTTTTGAATAGTCTGTAAGGTCTTATGATGTGTTTCAGCTAGGTTAGAAGCCCAGGCTGGGCTTGCGTATTCCATCACTGATCTTATGTATTGTTTATATACTGTGGTGGTAGTTTCTTTGTTGTGTCCAAATTTTGTGTGAGCAAGTGACCTGAGGGCGTTAAGTCTGGGTGTCAGTTTCTTTTTAATGTTTGTGGTGTGCTGTTTGAATGTCATATGAGTATCATATGTTACTCCTAGGATTTTGGGTGTGTGTGTATTGTTTGTAAAAGTATTTACCCACTTTCAAGGGCGTACGGGCAGGCAAAGGGGAAGGCCCTGGGCTAGGGCTAGGCCTAGGGTGACCACGCAGTGATGGCGATGGGGTAGGCCTAGGCTCTAGCACACTCGGAAGTTCGACTGCACCTTCCTGCAACACTTCCACATCAGGATCATCACTACTATCCCCTCCCTCAAACAAGTCAACATTGTCATCATCCCCAAACCCCACAAAATCATCATCTTCACTTGCACTAGTAATAAACTGTTCTTTATCAATTAAGCTTTCGCCACTGCTTTCTTCAATGGCAAAAAGTTCTCTCTGTATAGCTCTATCACTCAACAATACCTTTACTTTCTTGCGTTGAGCCTTTTTCTTGCTTGCAACAGGCGTAGATGTAGCGAGCGGGGTAGCACTGGGGTGCGCGGGACGTTGCACAGAATCGGACACGTCGGAATTCATGATTTCACTATAACTCGCCATGGCGGGCACGTGGAAACTGATAACGGTAGTAGTTGAGGCTTGGTGGCGCTGCGATCGCCCCTGCAAAGTAAATTTTCACCGCGCGAATTTCAAAGCACGCTTTCAAGCATAGGGATTTTAAAAGGACACCCGGGTTCCGGCCCATCTGCCGCACTGTCATTTTAAAATGACACCCGGGCCAGAAGGGTTAAATACAGTACTGTACGGTGAACGGAAAAAAAAAAAAAAAGAGGTAAGAAAAGAATGAAAAGAAAGAAAACAGAAGTCATACGTAATCAAATTCATACGAGATAATAATATTGATCTCGTCAAACAGCTCTTATACTACCTCATGCTTTGGTCCTTATAAGTAGAGTTAAGCTAAAAACTGTTCTTCTGTACATTTTCAGCCTACGGCTGCAATTATCAATAAACCGTATATTATTAGGGTTCGTCCCCTACGGGGAACCCCTATTGTAATCATTAAACCTGGGATTTCATCCAAATTCTTCTTACGCGCCGGTTTCGACGTAATAACTCCAGAACTGCTTTTTGGATCGGGATCAAACTTTCACAAGAGGTGCGTTTTTGTATTGGGCAACTTTTGATATGCTAAACATCCGGCATGGCGGCCAAACAGGTCCGTGGCAGCCGATTTCCCGAAAAACTTGACGCCTAAATACCGTCTCTCCCACTCACAGGAAACGACTGGGCTTTGGCATACGCACTCCCCTACTAATGCTCCGCAAATTTTATAGAGAAGGTTTTGCTTTTGCACGTGGGTTTTTTTCCGGCAATCTTGAAAAAACCCTCTAATTCCACTTAAAATTCCTCATCTTAAAAACTACGACGATGATCAAAGCCATGCTTGCGTAGTTGGGTGAGGCTCGCGATTCCGAACGTTTTGATACCAACAAAATATAAATGGGTGGAATAGTTTGGCCGCAGCATTGAAAACTGTATATTCTTAAATTACTTGAAAACCGAATTCGCTACCCACACAAAGTTTACCGTCTACAGTCTATAGGCTTCCACGCATCCCCCAGTTTTGCTTAATAACATAATCTCTTTATTATTCAGATCTATAATATTTTTTTTTATTTAACTCTCAAAACAGTTCGAGACCCTACTAATTCCAGCAATTATTTAGCCAACCTACCTATACATACCTACCCTACCAAATAATAATGATAAATTCAAATTTATTTTTGGTGAATGACAAGTATTGGCTAAGGTTTCTAACAATTCCTCCCTTTGCCAAATGCTTAGTTTAATAACAATGATATGGACCTTTAAAATTTTGGCAATTGCCCTGTGACTCTTTGGCAATTGCCCTGTGACTCGTATTTTAACCCTCCTAAAGTGTTACCACGAAATACCGCTAGATCCTTTCTCAAAAGTCGCTAGCATGTTGCTACATAGCCAAACAATGTTAGGATAATGCTGCAATTTCTAAAGAGTTTTGGTTTGTTTGTTTTGCAAATTTTGCAATGTAGTATGACTAGAATGTCTGAAATGTTCATATTATGCCTAGTAAATGTCTCTAGATATAAAAGAAATGGCTGCTAGATTGAAGTAAATAGCTCTACATTTAGCGGTAATATGTAGCTTTACAACTGGCAACACTGCAACCACCACCTCCCTCCCACCCTCCCAGTATGTCTCCACAAAATACCGCTAGATCCTTTCTCAAAAGTCGCTAGCATGTTGCTACATAGTCAAACAATGTTAGAATAATGCTGCAATTTCTAAAGAGTTTTTGTTTGTTTGTTTTGCAAATTTTACAATGTAATATGACTAGAATGTCTGAAATTTTCAAATTATCCCTAGTAAATGTCTCAAGATATGAAATAATGGCTGCTAAATTGAAGTAAATAGCTCTACATCTAGCGGTAATATGTAGCGATACAACTGGCAACACTGCCTAAGTGTTACCCCAAAATACCGCTAGATCCTTTCTCAAAAGTCGCTAGCATGTTGCTACATAGTCAAACAATGGTAGAATAATGCTGCAATTTCTAAAGAGTCTTGATTTGTTTGTTTTGCAAATTTTACAATGTAGTTGGACAAAATTCAAAATAAAGCTATTAGATTAATCAATAACCCTGCAATCACACAGGACCTTCCTACATTATCCATACGAAGAAACGTTGCATCCCTTGCATTATTCTACAGATATTTTCACAGCAATTGTTCCGAGGAACCTGCTTCAATTGTGCCGCCTCTCCACATCTTTCCCCGTAGAACTAGGGCAGCTGAGAGCGCCCATGAATTTACACTTTCTCCTCCACAATGCAGAACTTCTTATCAGAATTCATTTATCCCCAGAGCTACTACTCTTTGGAATTCACTTCCCTCGAATTGCTTTCCACAAACTTACAATCTACAAATGTTTAAATCCAGTTGTTACAAACATTTTATGAATGGAGGATGCCTTTAGGCACATGGACCTTTTTGTTTTATCTGTGTTTTTCCTTCCTCCGTTCATTGTCTCTTTAAAAAAAAAATATATATATATATAACTAGAATGTCTGAGATTTTCCAATTATCCCGAGAGTAAATGTCTCTAGATATGAAGAAATGGGTACTAAACTGAAGTAAATATAGCTCTACATCTAGCGATAATATGTAGCGCTACAACTGGCAACACTGCCTACAACCACCTCTCATTGCCAATGATTATGCTCTGAGGTTTGTATTTGCTTATCTTATCCTGTGTATAAATGTAACCCTTACACATGTTTCTATTAAATAATGACATTAAACAGGATTCATGATTTAAATACAAGGCTAGATATTTATCGGAAGTACGTATTTACCTTCGGAAAGCTGAAATATAATGTTTACACATATGGGATAGGGAGGAGGGAGGGAGGTATAAGAGGTGGACCGATGGAAGGGAAGAGAACCCCGATATACGAGATACATAACTTCATATGCGCGTATTGATCACTTTCATGCTATTATGTGTGCATACATAAGTAGCAGGACACACATGTCAAGAGTGAACACCAATAACTTAATCCATACACAGTAAAAAAGACGGAAATAATATCGTACATACGAAGTGATGGAATGGGTATGGGGGTAGTGTGTATGACAGTTCGTCGCTAGATAAGGGGTGTGTGTGCTTGTGTGATGGTCTTGTGTAGCTATGTGTGTGCTTGTTTGAGTGTTGCTTTAGGCTACGCATTAGTTATCTCTCTCTCTCTCATATTTATCGCTGTCTTCCTTACGATTACGACATACTGTACTAGTGCATGAGAACAGGAAATAGGGAGCCTCGCTCTCTCTCTCTCACAAGACTAAACGAATAGAGGCAGATCCCTTACACACCCAGTCTCTCTCTGTCGCTCGTTTGTTTGCACACCGGTACAAATGAGGCAGATCCCTTACAAGATGAACATGGGAATCTGCAGAGAGACAAGTGGCCCACAAAAGGCAGATCCCTTTCACATCCAACCCATTTCATCCATATGACTATCTGATTTTATCTTGAAATTCTCTATTGTTCTTGATCCCACTATAGCACTAGGTAGCCTATTTCACATATCTACGACTCTGTTACAAGAGGCAGATCCCTTACACAGCCAATCTCTCTTATTTGCACACTGGTACAAAGGAGGCAGATCCTTACAAATGCTACCAAGATGAAAATGGGAGTATGCAGAGAGCCGATTGGCCCACACACGGCAGATTACTTTCACACCCAATCTATCTCGTCTTATCAAATTTTATGTTGAAGCTCTATTGTTATTGATCCCACTATAGCACTTGGTAGCCTATTCCACATATCGACAACTCTTTTACCAAGCGAATAGTCGAGGCAGATCCCTTACACTGCCAATCTCTTTCTCTCTCGCTCTTGTTTGTTTGCACACCGGTACAAATGAGGCAGATCCCTTACACATGCAACCAAGGTGAAAATGGGAGTCTGCAGAGAGCCAAGTGGCCCACATAAGGCAGGTCCCTTTCACACTCAACCCATCTCATAAACGTTACCTGTTATTTACACTACTTACTATACACCCATGTTATCATATACCTGCAACCAAAACACAATTGTAAGAAATAGGAACATAAGAAAATGGGAGTCTGTAGAGAGCCAATTGGCCCACACAAGACAGATCCTTTTCACACCCAACCCATCTCATAAAAACTCTCTCTAATTTATCTCTGTCTTCCTTACATTTATGACATCCTAGTCTCTCTCTCTCTCTCTCTCACAAATGAGAACATAAGAAAACCGGAGTCTGCAGAGAGCCGATTGGCCCACACATGTCAGATCCCTTTCACACCCAACCCATCCCGCGCTCTCTCTCTCTCTCATATTTATCGCTATCTTCCTTACGTTTACGACATCCTATTCTCTCCATACTCCCTCTCTCTCCTTCACAAATGAGAAAATAACAAAAATAAGAAAACGGGAGTCTCCAGAGCTGATTGACCTACGCATGGCAGATCCCTTTACACCCAACCCATCTCGTTCTATCTAATTTCAAGTTGAAGCTCTATTGTTCTTGATCCCATTATAGCACTCGGTAGCCTATTCCACATATCTACAACTCTGTTACTAAACAGATAGAGGCAGATCCCTTTTACAGCCAATCTCTCCCTCTCTCGCTCTTGTTTGTTTGCACAATCTGCTCCTTCTGTAGTTTCTCCATGCCCGATAAGTTAAATGATCTTTTGATATCTGTGACACAGCATTTGTATCCAACACAATACCCTGCTTGCAAAACCGTCGAACCCCGGACAATGTTGCTTGCAACTTTAATTATTATTATTATTATTAATAGTGGGGATCAAAGGCAGACCTGTTCAGAGCCAGGGCTCTCAGAATGGAATATTGGAATTACCTTGGAATATGTGAAAAATTACCTTAAATCGTAATATTTTACCTCAGTTTTCAATTGAAATTACTCCAGAATTACCTTGTCTAAATAGTACATTATTTGTAATTTTTTCCTATAACTAACTATATATTAGTATCCATGTATGATTAACCCCTAAGCATCGGGGGCGGACTTAAGTCCGTATCGAAAAACTTGGACTATGTGGCGGGGGCGGACTTTAGTCAGTGTTCAATTTTGGCGCAATATTGGCTCTGAGAGAGAGACGAGCGACGGGAGGAGCATGGGTTACCTCATGACCGCTCGCCACGGCCGCCGTGGACCAACTGAGATGTACTCCCCATACATCCACCCTCACTACACACGTAATTATATAACAAAATTGGGAGGTTTGACGTACCTCCCAACCTACCAAATAGGAAAACCTACTATTTGGTAGTAGTCTTGGAAAATCCAACGTCAAGGCTATTAACCTAATTGCAATGACGACTTGTCTATTTTGACTGCTATGTCGTCATTCCAACCGCGGTTAAAAAGAAAACGTCTAGAGTCTACTCCTTATCTTGCTCTAGGAGACGTTGTACATTAACCAAAACTACCACCGAAGGTGAAAAAAGCATAGAAGAGAAGAAAAAGGGGTTTACCTTAGTTACCGCTTAAGGCCCATCCCGTGTTCCGTCATGTGCAGATCCCTGTTGAACGTGCGCATGAGCGACTCTCTCTTGTCATCACATCTCACGTCAGCAGAAGAACGCAGATGGGCAGGGGTCCGGCGTGAGGGAGGGTATTATGTACGTTGGATTTTCCAAGACTACTACCAAATAGTAGGTTTTCCTATTTGGTAGGTTGGGAGGTACAGTAGGGTCCCGCATAAAACGTGTTCGCATAAAACGAGTCTCGATTAAAACGACCGACCTAAAATATTAATATTTAATTTTCGATCAGAACGAATGTGATCACATAAAACGAGTCCGCCGCCAAAGTGGGGCAAATCCGAGGAGTTTTCATATAGAGCGCCGAAATATCGTACAAAACGTACGAAATATCGTTCGCTTTGTACGAAATATCGTTCGCTTTGTACGAAATATCGTTCGCTTTGTACGAAAATTTTCGCTTACAGTGAACATTGACGATATTGCGCCACCAAAATGCTGTGTTCACATAAAACGAAATCGCATAAAACGCCCTCGTTTATCGACCATAAACTTGTTTTATGTGAGACCCTACTGTACGTCAAACCTCCCAATTTGTTAGTAGTCTTGGCAAATCCAACGTCAAGGCTGCATAACAAATAGGAGGAGGACATCCAAGCCCAACATACCCAAAAAACCAATGCAGAAAACAAAATTATGAATGACAAAGACACAATTTAAACAAGAGAGTTTAATAAAAGAGTGAAAAACTGAGGAGTAGCTAAAAAGAACAGTTTTAACACATGCCCATCATTCATAGTAATGCAAAAACATAGACTTGTCTTAACCCTTAATTAGCGGCTCACCACATAAGTCGTATTTAATAAAGCTGGACTATGTGGCGGCGCTCGACATAGGTCGAGTGGCAATTTCAGCACGTAATGTTGCTGAGAGAGAGAGACAAGTGGTGGCAGGAGAGTAGCGAGCGTATGACTGCTCCAGACCACCGCGGCGAACATACTGACACGAATCCCAGCTCCCTCCTCCCTCTCTCACTCGCTATATAAGGAATTGTATCGGGAAAGTGGCTAATTACATGCTTTTTGCACTCGCGTTGCACGGTTATTGCAAGAAAACTAGCCATCATAAAAGGATCGTTATGGTGTCATTCGAAAGCTCTGTTTATGCCCTTTCAGGGATAGGTACTTGTTTTACGTTCTGGGTCTTATTTAGGCATGAAAATGATCACGTAAACAGCCCTATTTTGGCTAAAAACACCCCGCTGGGCGGTACATATAAATAAACCGCATAGGCCGCTCGTAAGGTGTTAAACCAAAAAGGTACTGTACCCAAAACCCTTTTCTTCCAAAACCAACAAAAACATTGAACACAATAACAAAACACAATTTTCAATGTGGCAAAAACACTTATGTACTGTAACAATACATAATCCCAAACTTGCAATCAAGTGTTGCAAACCCATACTCCCCCCCCCCCACCCTTTGTCAAATAAAACAAAGGAAAAGAACGAGGGACAAGGGGGGAAGACCAGGTATCTTCGCCAGAGCACTAGGAAACACGACCCCCGAGAGTCATCACCGGCCGAGGGGGTCGAACACTGGACACAGAGAAGTAGGAGGAGATGAAGGAATTGATAGAAGACCACAAAACCGCTGAGGCGATGTCAGGGAAGGATCGACTTTGCAGGAACCGCAAGGAGGCAGCAAAGGATCGCACATCGTGCGCAGAACCCCTACAAACAGGGTTACTGGCACGAATGGTCCGACAAACGTGGCGTCCCATCTGCACCTGCGAGAGCCTCCCACCTGTCCGAGGAGATACCCACACAGCAGTACCCGAAGGCGGCGCCACAGACGACACAGAGGAGTGCAAGGCTGACACCGGGCACAACACATGGCGAGTATGCCCACGCTGGAAAGCCTGGACGGTGAAAGGCTGGAAAACGTGGGTCTCCCTCTCATCCGTGGCAACAAAATGAGGGGAGGAGGCGAACGTGACGCCATGCAAGGACGGGGAGAATCGCATACAGTCCCGGGGCCGTAACAATGCCGCCAGTGCAGACACCCGATCCCCAGTGGTCAGAGCGACAAGGAAGAGTGTACGCCCGAGCAACGGAACCGGTGTAGCGGCCCGTGTATACGTGGGTGAAGCCAGAAGGTCCAGGGCCCGCCCCAGATCCCACTGTGGAGGGACCTGGCGCGGAGGCGGGTGTTCCCGGAAGGCAGCCGTCATGAAGGAATCCAGCTCCTGCGGCGGAACGACCAGCCCAGTGACGGACTCAAAGACCCCCCGGACGGCAGACAAGTGGTGACGTATAACATCGACGTGAAAGTGACGTGTACGGAAGAGGTGAAACAAGGAGTGGAGGATGAGGGAAGGAGAGCCAACTGTCTGGCGAGTGTCCTGTATCCACCTAGTAAAAGACCTCCAGCGGGACCCGTAAGTCCCCCAAGGAGAAGGCGGCCAGGAACGCTTCAGGAAGTCAGGCAGGTCCCGTCCGTGGACTGGGAGCCACCGTGCCTCATGAACACCCACGATGCGAAGGCCAACGAGGGCCGCAGGGCCCCAACCTAGCGCAAGTAGAAGTCGGAGACAGGTAGAGGGACCGGACTCGGGCACCACCACGTCAACTGGGCGTACCAAGCCCGTGCCGGCCACTGAGGCGCGGGTAGCCACACGCTTCCGCGGTACAGCCGCAGCCTCGCGAGGACGTTGCACAGCAACAGTGCGTCTGGTGGCGGATATATGTATATCGACCGCCACCTGGACCAGTCTACCATGAAAGCGTCCGGACCCCCCCTCCGGAGTGCGAGGCCGGAGGGAGAGGTACCGAGGCAACCGGCGCGGCACCTCCGATGCGAACAAGTCGACCTCCGGAACACCCCAGGAAGCCGCGAGGTCGTCGAACACAGTCCGTTGCATTGCCCATTCTACAAGAACGCCCTGTCTTCACGACAGGCCATCCGCCCACATGGTGGCAGGCCCGGGCAGGGAGGAGGCATGCAGGGAGAAGGTGCGTCGGTCCGCGAGGAAGAACAACTTCACCGAGATCCCCAATAGAGTCAATAACCTGGAGGACCCCCGCTTTAGGAAACAGTGGACAGCTGTCTGAGTGTCCATCCCGAAGGCCACCGACTTTCCCCGAAGGGCCAGCGCGTGGTCCCTCAGGAAAAACAAAGGAACCAACAGTTCGAGGGCATAGACGGGTAAGGGGCGTGAGGCCCACCCATCTGCCGGGAAGTTGACGGCCCAGGTTTGATGGGTAACCTCACCCTACCTCGCTCGACGCATCTGTGTCTACCCAGATCGTTGGCGGGGGGGCGGTCCAGGGCACAGCCGCAGAGAGCGTGCCCCGAGCAACCCAGTGTCCGAAGTGTCTGCGAATGGTACGCGGGAGCGGCAGGAGCCGATCCATAGGGGTCAACGGAAACACCTCGGTGCCCATGAGGAGTAGGCGGCGTAGCCTGAGGCTCCCTAAGGGAATGGGCAGAGCGGCCCAATTCAGCGAACCCACTAACGAGTCCCAGAGCCACCCCGGGAGGGAGACCGAGTGCAACACGGCGAGGACCCTCCGCCGAAGTTGCACCGCGTCCGGCAGACCCGGGTCACCGTAACGCTGGACAAATCCCATGCGAGACCGACCCATGGCACAACACGCGACGGGGTCAAGTGTGACTTGGGAACATCGATGGGGAACCCTAACTGTGCGACGTGGCGAACGACTGTGAGGGTGTCGCGTACGCACAGTCCTAGGGCTTCGGAAACTATCAACCAATCGGCCAAGGAAAACAGGATCTGGAGCCCGCTCCTGAGGAGAGGACCCAGAGCCTGCCCCACCAGTGCGAAGAAGATCCGCGGCGCGATGTAGAGACCGAAGGGAAGTCTGTCGAACAGGAACACACGATCGGAAGTCCGAACGGCCAAGAATCGCTGGAATCGAGGATGGAGAGGAACGAGCCAATACGCCTCCGGGAGGGCCAGCGACACTACCCACGACAGAGGGCGCAGGGCCAGGCGTACCTGGGGTACCGGCAGCATCCGAAACCGTGTGTGCACGATGCGCCCGGTGAGGGCCGACAGAGCCACCACCGGGCGCACCGCGTCGCAGTTCTACTTCGGTACCAGAAAGACACGGGAGAGGAAAACCGGGTGACCGGCGGTCAACTCCCTCGACGATACCCTGCTCGTGCATGGATGTGAACACGTGGGCCACCTCTGAAGAGATGGGCCGGCGTCGGTGACAAGAGCGGAGTGGGGCTCTGGACGTCCACCTCCAGGTTAGACCCCTCCGCGCAATCTGCCGCCCCCAACGTCCCTCGCGGCCACCGAGGGGCGCAAGGGCGAAAACAACCCGTGGGAGCTCCCGAGAGGAGGGGAGCGACCCGGGCGGCCAGGCGAGAAGGAGAACAAGGAGACCGACCCAGAGAACCTACACATTGTTTTGACGTGGAGGTACCCCCGGTACGGTCCGTGCGGGCATGAGCGCCACGTTGAACTACTCTACCCCCCCACAACTTCGTCGAAAACGGCGGGCCACCCCAACCCCTGGCCGTCGCGGGGCTGACCCCGGCGAAGGGCGGCCGGAAGTGGAAGGCCAGCCAGCCCCGACATGGCGGGGATGAAAAGGGGGCAAGGACAGAAGGGCGAGGCGGAACTGACGCACTGGCCTGTAACGTCCCTGTCCTGCGCCCGTGCATGGCGGCAGCACTTGCAGCAGCACCCCGAAGAGGACCGGCAGAAGAATGGGACTGAGAAGACCCCGCTCGCGTCACAGCGCGTCGTTGCGTGTCGTAAGCAGGGTCCGCCGATAGAGAAGCGTAGCGGCCCCAAGCATCCCGCGCAATAAAGCCCCGACGGAGAGAGCGCAGAGTCCAACAAACCCTGACGAATATCCAAGGGGGCTGTCCGGCAGAACGAGGACCGTACCGTCCGGCGTCGCCGAGTTGCCACGCACAAAACCACCTTCAGCTCGGGAACCAAAGACACCGCGAGCCGAAGGGGGATCCGCCGAACTCGGCCCAAACCCACGCGAAGATCGCCTGGTGCAGACGCTGCGATAAGCCGCAGGTGGTGAACAGAAGTCTGGAGGGAACCAAAAGACAAGAGAAGAAGTTCGGCAACCCACCGTCGCAAGGGTAAAACCCTGTCGACAGAGGACTGAACTGGGTGAGAAAAGAACGGGGTAGCAATAGAACAAAGTTCAAGAACGGGCGCGCCGAACCAGAACCAGAACGCGCCGTCCAACCCGCCGACAGACACAAGAGGAGGCAAAAGCAGTGATGACTCCGGGGGAGGGACTGAAGGAGAGCCGGCGACAGAACGGCCGGCGAAGTCGAAGGCCTCAGCAAACCAGGCCCCCAATGGGAGAGGGTGATCGAGCAAGATGGCTAAGCCAGGCGTACCGTCGTCGCACAAACCCGTCCCATAGGAGGACAGTCCTGGCAACACAGCCAGGGACTGAACATCCTGAAGGATGTCCCGGCGGCTGAAGTCTGACCAGAGCGTAGGCCTGCAGAAGCGAGGGGGACCGCAGCAGGGGTAGGTAGGGTGAGGCGCTGAGGGTGTGTCACCGCCAAGAAGCGCGATAAGAGGGAGTCTTGCATCGACTCCAAGCGCCCGTCGATGCATGACACAAGCCACTCCTGCATAGCCGACAATCGATCCGAGAGAGGCGACTCCCCCCCCCCCCCCCCCCAAGAATGGTCGGCCCGCAGGGGTGAGCGGGAGCGGGAGCGAGATCCACGACACGAACCAGCAGAGTCGCGGCCCAAAGAAGGCGAGCGACCACGGTTGTGTCGCCGCTGAGGGACTCGTCCCTGAACATGAACGCCCGAGGGGGAAACAGCACCATCCCCCTCTGCCAGCGACAGAGAAAGCCTGAGAAAGGGGACCCCGAAACCTCGCTATACCCCACCGAGCCAAGAGGAGGGGTACCCCCGTGGCGAGACGGTAAGTGAAGGTCAGGGAGAGAAGAAGGAGGAGGAGCAGGACGACGGGAGTTGGAAGGCTGGCCGGGTGAAAAGAGGTCAAAAGGAGCTGCGGGGGGAAACAGAGCAAGGATCCCCGGGGCAGAGATAACAGGGCGGCCCGACACCGAGGCGGAGGAGGGAGGGAGGTGAAGTAGGAGGAGAAGCAACTACATCCTGGCGGACCCTCCTGGACAGTGTAGGAGGAGGGAGCAGAGGGCCAGCTACAGCCTGAACCTCCGCGCGCGTAGAGGACAAAGGAAGAGGACGTCGTTCGAGCAGGGGAAGCGGGCGGAAGGTAGTACAGTGGAATCTCCAATCTCGATCATAATTGGTTCCCACAAATACCGATCGAGATTCGAAATATCGAGATGCGAAGATAACTTCTTATGGGAAAAAATACAATCGGTTCCAGCCACTTGCCGACTAACCTACATCAAATCTGTCAATTTTCACATTTGCCCCCCACAATCACATGCAATATATATAATATGTTAAAATAGATAAAATTAATAATGAAAGAGTTTTATTTTTACCTTATATTATTGATAAAGAGGTTTGTGTGGTTGATTGTTGGTTCCGAGGCGAACGCAGTTAGGTTACTGCGTCTCCGCACCCGGCGCACAGTCACTGTCATCAATTCTTGCAATTGCTTCCCTCACCCTGTCACCACTAGTACCGGCATTTTATGAATGCGATAAAAAAAGGTCCAGGTAGACGACTTCACAATACAAGTTTTCAAGCGAATGGCGGATGTGTGACTGGTACACCAAGTGGCCGCTAGATCTACCGACTTCAATAAATGTTCCATGGTATAAAGTTTAATCAAGTTTTCTTTTGTCTTTACTAGTATTATATATTAGATTTTCCTCATACAAATAATAATGTATATTAAAACATGGTAAAGTAATTTTTATTACTACATAAATGAAAGCGACAGAGACAGGTTAGACTACCGCTTGAGACGATCGATACTAGCGGTACATTAGTATACAGGTGAACAAAACACAATGACTGTGAGGTTCACACATCGATTTGGTCAAGATTAATCTGTTTATATTAGTATATAAGCATCTAGCATCGATATTTAGCTATTAGCTATCGAGATTAAAAAAAAATTCATCGAGATTTGTGATTGGGGAGAGCTTGAAGGTGGCATCGAGATGCGAAATATCGAGATGAGATTGATCGAGATATGTGAGCCTACTGTAGAGCCCCGACCCGGAGAGGCCAGTGGAGGGCGCACAGGGGCAGAGCCGCTAACCCCGGCCGCAGGGCGAGAACCATGACGAGGGCGATGGGCGCCGTCAAGGCGATCAGGAGGACAACGAGGGGCAGGAGAGGACGGGCGACGAGGCGAGCGAGAGCGTGGACGGAGCAGGGGATCCCCCCGACGATGTGACGACCGGCTGCGGGACCCAGGGGAGAGGGCCAGGCGAACGGCCTTCAGTCGGGTCAGGGATACCCAGGGTGACGCGGATCCGGGCGGCAACAAAGGCCGGGGAACGGCGGCCCACAGTCCAAAAGTGGCGGGAGACTATCGCCCACACCGACTGAAGGGAAGCAGAGGCCACTGCCGCCGCGGAGGAACCAGGGCTATGGTGCACCACATCCACCAGGGCCAGACACGGGCCACACAGAGCAGGGAGGTAGGCCGTAGAGGACACTCAGTGCGAGTGGCGCAAGCAGGACTTGTGGCTCTCCAAGCACGGGGAGCTACAACCATGGCGAAAGCAAGGCAGCCTACCTGCACTGGAAGAACACACACCAATATCAGCACATCGAAGGAGTAAGTGGAGAGAATGTCCAATAAGAACCAGGGAAGGAGCATGGGGAAACAGGAACACACATGCAAACAGGTATCCGTACTCACCCTAAACCGGGAGCACAGAGGTAGGTGAGTTGGGCGGGCAAGGTGGAAGAGCACTAGCAGAACCTGCAAAGATGGAGAAAGTGTTAACCACCACTCAACATCTTACATGCAGGGCCTATAACACCAGTACAGTGCACACACCAAGATAGTTTCAGGCAACAAGATGACATAAAAAAGGTCAACAGTGAAAGCCAACTATTTCCGCAAATTCGCGGGCCAATGGAGGCATAACCGTACCGACACAACCCTCCCGCAAATTTGCGGGACCCCCCAGCTATCTCCGCAAATTTGCGGGGAGCCGAAACGTCCCAGAGGACCGAATCGGGCTCTCTGCAAATTTGCGGGACCGGCCGAGATGGTCCGGCGCCGAAAAAGCGAGAGGAGCGTTTGGGAATACCAAAAAAGGCCACAAAAATGCGTCCTCTCCTTATGAACTCCAAGCGATGATGGCCATCAAGCTGAGCAGTGTCTTCCTTGAATTTATCCTAACTCAACCGGTAAAGGGAGAGGCAAGGAAGACACACCAGGGGAGAGGAGGCACATCCCCCAGGAACCACCCAACCCACAGAGATAGAGCAAAGCCCATGAGGAGAAGTGGCAGGGAGGGTGGTTTCGCACAAACAGGGGCCCCCGTGGGGTACCCCTGGATTGGGCAAAAAGACTATGAAAGGATGGAGGTGAAACAGGAAGAGAAAACAAAAACCAGTAAATGATGTTAGAATCTTGATGTGCTGGCTACAAATTGGCCTGCAAACGACTAGTATGGTTGGCCTGCAAACGACCGGTATGGTTGTTTACCCTTGGCAAATTAGATAAAGAGTTGGGTGGTAATTAAGTAAATGTATATGTTATGTATCATATAATTATACTGTACTACCTATAGTATAATCGCATGTAGGGTATCTATAATTTGTTGGGTAGATTACCCTGATGATTAAATTATCGAGGATGCGATGACGTCATCAGCTGATGACGTGAGTGGGGGCGTGTATGCGATGTGGGGAGGAGAAGGGAGTCGGAAAGCAGAGATCGTGGAGAGAGGTTGTGCTAGCGATAGTGGGGAGCGATTGTCCGGAGTGTTTCATGTAATGGTGGTTTAAGGCATGCCTAGCAGATGGTGTAAATAGTGAGTTGGATACGGTATGTGGTTTGATTGGTATTACATGGCGTTGCAGTTGTTTGGGCTGTGGTTTTTGTGTGTCGGCGTTTGTGCTTCTTGGTTACGATAGTGGTTTGTTGTTTCGCTGAGTAGCTGGTTCATCTTGGAGGGTTCAACGTTCTTAAGGGCGAGCTACGCATCAGAAAGGTAATTATTGTAAACGTGTATAAAATATATATGAAGTACAGTAGGGTCTCACATAAAACGAGTTTATGGTCGATAAACGAGGGCGTTTTATGTGAATTCGTTTTATGTGAACACAGCATTTTGGTGGCGCAATATCGTCAATGTTCACTGTAAACGAAAATTTTCGTACAAAGCGAACGATATTTCGTACGTTTTGTACGATATTTCGGCGTTTTATATGAAAGCGTACGATATTTTGTACGTTTTGTACGATATTTCGGCGCTCTATATGAAAACTCCTTGTATTTGCCCCACTTTGGCGGCGGACTCGTTTTATGTGATCACATTCGTTCTGATCGAAAATTAAATATTAATATTTTAGGTCGGTCGTTTTAATCGAGACTCGTTTTATGCGAACACGTTTTATGCGGGACCCTACTGTATTTGGGAAGATATCACATATGCAGATTAGCTTAACTATATTTAGCAGATTGGTAGCAGAGCGTGGTTACAGCGTGCTGGGCCCATAACCTAGAGGTGCATAGTTCCGTCATGGCTTCTGTAATTAAGAGCCCCCCCATGTTAACTGATTTAGACAAATATGAACAATGGAAGGAAGATGTATTGGTGTGGACAGAATTAACGGATATAAATAAAAAGAAGCAAGCGCTAGCCATTCATCTCACGTTAACTGGTCAAGCCAGGGAAGTGGCTAATCAGGTGTCAACAGAGGATAAGAAGAAAGAGAATGGAGTTGACCTACTGATAGCAAAATTAGATGAGGCCTTCCTGAAGGAACCCGAGAGAAGGAAATTTATGGCATATCAGAATTTTGAGGAATGTGTGAGGAAGGATGACATGTCAATTTGCGATTTCATGAGAGAATTTGACATGAAGTACTACAAAATGACAGAAAAGGGCATGGAACTGCCAGATGAGGTGTTGGCTTTCCGTCTGGTGAAGAATTGTAAATTAACGGAAATACAAAGGGAACAGGTTATGGCATCAACAAAACCCCTATCATTTAAGGAGGTTCGATCAACATTAAAACGAATGTTTGAGTCAAGCAGTGTGACAAGGAGTGAAGTAACTCAAGAAGTTAAGGTTAAGTCTGAACCGGTATATATGACAAAGGTGAATGGGAAGGATGATTTGAAGAATAGAAAAACAATTTTGGAACAGGAACTAAAAGAAATATGTTCTAAGATTGAGGAGACTGCTGTATCTTCAAAGGACGGTAATACAGAAGAAGAGATCATGTGGACAACCAATTATGGTGGCCAAGGTGGTTATCATAGGAACTGGAACAATGGTAGATACAATAGGGGTGGTAGATATGGTAGATACCAGAGAAGAAGTTGGAGGAGGAATAGGCTTGACGGTGGATGTTTTGAATGTGGATCGAAAGATCATTGGGTGAGGAATTGTGACAAAGTAAAGGAAGTAGACAAAAAGGAAGTATGACTAGACAGTTTCTTTGAGGATAACAGTGATACCAGAACATTGAGGAAGGAAACAATAGGTTGTGCAGTACTTGACACAGGTTGTAACGTTAATGTGTGTGGGGATAAATGGTTGGAGGAATATCATGAAATGATTGATGTAAATGATAAGAGTAAAGTTAAGGAGTATAGCACCAATAAATCATTCCGGTTTGGTGATGGTAACACAGTGAAAGCCCATAGGAAAGTCAGCATACCCGCTTATATTGGTAAAGAAAGGCTAATGATCGAGACGGATGTTGTTGAATCGGATATACCACTTTTGCTAAGTAAATCTTTCATGAAAAAGATGGGTATGGTGATGAATTTGGCTGAGGACATAGTTGACTGGAAGTATGGTAGAATTAAGAACTTGAAAATCACTAGCACTGGTCATTATGCTATGCCTATAAATAAATTCGAGAGTTTCAGAGAGGACAGGAACTTCATGAGGTATGTCTTGTACAGCTATGGAAAAGGTGATGCCAAGAAGAAAGCATTGAAACTCCATAAGTAATTCGCCCACCCTTCAAAGGAAAAACTTATCACATTGGTCAAGGAAGCTGGTATCATAGATGCAGAGTTAGAAGATGAAATAAGAAATGTTGGAGAATCATGTGAAACTTGTAGTAAGTTCCAGAGAACACCGTCTAGACCTGTGGTTAGTATGCCAATGGCGAGGAACTTCAATGACGTAAGTATGGACCTGAAATTCTTTGAGGATAAGTATTTCCTTGTAATGATTGATCTCGCTACTAGATACTGTAATGCATGCGTGATCAAAAATAAAACCCCAAGTGTGATTATAGATGCTGTTATGAGATACTGGATAGCAATATTTGGCACACCCAAGAAGATGTTGACTAATAATGGAGGAGAATTTAATAATATGGATTTCAGGAGCATGGGTGAGAATTTCAACATTGAGATAATGTGTACTGCCGCAGAAAGTCCATGGAGTAATGGGACGTGTGAAAGACTGAATGCAGTGCTAAAGGCTAACGTACTAAAGATTAAAGAAGATACTAAATGCAACATAGAAACTGCACTGGCTTGGGCTGTGGCTGCCAGGAATGCTCTTCACAACAATAATGGATTCTCCCCTAATCAGTTGGTGTTTAGTTTTAATCCTAACCATCCTAACATAGCAGCAGATAACCCTCCAGCCTTGGAAAATGTTACATCCTCTCAGATTGTAGCTAATAATTTGAATGCTTTGCGTAAGTGTAGAGAGGAATTTGTGAAATCTGATGCTAACGAGAGAATTAAAAGGGCTTTGTCACATAACATTCGTAAAACAAATGATGAAGATGTTAAGATAGGCAATTATGTCTATTATAAACGAGAAGGCGAGGACAGCTGGCGAGGTCCTGCAAGAGTTATAGGTAAGGATGGTAAGGTTAACATTTTGCGGCATGGAGGTTATGTTGTAAGGGCCCATGTATGCAGAGTGAAAGGATACTCGGCCAGTAATGTGGTTAGCTCTAGTAATGAAGGTAGAAGCAGTTTACAGACTACAGAGGAGACGACAGAGAAGGCCGCTGCAGTGAGTGATGATGACAGTGATGGCGATGATGTAAGTGGTGAAACTGTGGAGGATTGTAATGAGGAAAGAATGCTATCCCAAAGGTAGGAAAGCGATATGAGGTATCACTTACAGATTCCAATGAGAGGATTAACGTCAAGATCTTGAGCAGGGCAGGCAAAGCATCGGGTAAATTTAAGAATTGCTTTAACTATCGTAATGAAGAGAACGGAGAAGAGACCTGGATGGATTTCGTGAAGGACATTAATGAAATTAGAGAAATAGAAGATGAGGAGGAAATAATGATTACATGTTCAGGTGAAAAGTCTATGGAAGCCAAGAGAAAAGAAATAGACAGTTGGAGAGAGAATGATGTATATGATGAAGTGGAATGGGAAGGTCAGGACATTATTTCCACAAGGTGGATTGTGACCGAGAATGAGACTAAACAAGGTAGGATTGTGAAAGCCAGACTGGTGGCTCGCGGATTCGAGGAAGAGCTTAAGGATGAGGTAAACACCGAATCTCCTACATGTGGTAAAGAATCATTGAGGTTGGCTCTAGCTACTATACAAATGAAAGGGTGGTCATGTCTGTTACGAACTGGCACTCGGGTACACAAGGGCTCTCAATCAGGACTCGAATACGGCTCGCTGCCACAACGGAAACACACGATCCCAACCCCTGAGTACTGCCAGCCGAACAAAAAACACCAATACCCTCCAGAGTTCAATCTGCTATAACGGGGTATACAAGAACTCGGTACTAGTGTTCAACAACAGACTAATAAAGAGACAGGAATTATCTAGTCTGGTCAACAATCAAACAAAGAAGTAAGAAACAACACCAAAGAATAGTGTTGGCCGAAGCCGAAGTAATCCACCCTTGACTAAGAACTTAAGAAGTCCTCCACCCTCTACTTCGGATCGGCACTATTACGTTACGTTAATTAATAGTCCTTAAGCATCGAGCAAGGAATCTTCTGAAAAAAGTTAGATGCTTCTCGGATGCTCGTAAGAAGTACGTATCGGATTTTGAACAGTAATTCAATAAGCAAAAACACTGGCAATTAAATACTATTAAAGGTTTAAATTGGCATAAGAATAATTAAAAGAATATGCAATAGTAAATGGCAAACATTAAAAAGAAGTACTCCGCAAATGCAACGGCAATAGCCTACTCGGATTGTGCTCGTGGGCCACTAATCACTAAAGTAGCCAAGCTTGCAACACATGAAATCAATAGTGCATAAACAATATCATACATAAGGAAAGCTTCAATACTATTCTGTATCTACTAATCGAGTAAAGTCTAGCTGGGGTACTGTGGGCAAAAGGTAGCAGTGACTGAGCAAAAACGGCTCGTAGCCTAGCGAAGTCCTCACAACTGTTTAAAGTATTACGTTAAAACTAACAAGTGCACTTTGAGAAATCCAGATCCCTTGTATCTGGTCTTCTCCCGGCTCCTTGACAAAGTAAAAACAAACTGTTAATAAAATACAGGGTGGTTAGGCTCTTGCCCTCACGCACTGTAAATTATTAACTCAACACAGTCAGCCGCGAAGACAACCTAGGCTTCACTGAACCGAAACGAGTATGCAGGTTTATCGCTTAACCACTGCATCAAACAACAACTCGTAACACAGAAAAGCCTTACCCCAGTCTAGCATTACCTAGACCAGCAGAAAACAGGAATAATAATAATAACACACAGGGAAATGCATATACAAGTGCAACAAACATAAATCAATCCTATTCTAAGTCAACCCTTCCAAAATAGGCTATCTAATAGGCAAGTATCTCGTGAGAACTCAAGCGATAATACGTTGGCTGACTAGCTCTGCACCAACGGGACCATGGAAGTTAAACAGGCAGGGAAAAGAGGAGATAAGAATGTAAGGTAGTAGAGAAAGTTCCCATCAGTCAGAAGAATATATATAGTTAGCAAGGGAAATGAGAAGTCGCTCTGCCTAATGAGTTCTGATGAAAAAATGGCTAGACTTCCCTTTTTATACCCGGCCCTCTAGTGAGCCCAACGTGAACTACTAAGGACCGCCCACTGACAACCATTACGTAATTTCTCTCTCTCCTCTGGGATAGACAAAGGCTCCCCTAGCACTGAGGGAGGGAGGAATGGGAGTGAGTTTGGCCCACCTCCCGCCTGGCGCACCCACTGACCCCCCAACTGTGGCTGTTTCTCTTCCCATCATTACAAATAAGTTTTACACACAATACTTATAACTAATGATATAAAATAGAACTCGTTGACTCAGATGAAAACAAAATACATATTCATAATACTTATAGTACAACGGCTCACATGAACTAAGTTAGGAAACTACATAGACTACAGCCAAAGTTCCTGCCCTGACGATCCTAGCGAGAGTGGGGCATGACTAGGCGTTCTGTACAGCATGCTCACACGTGGACATGCGTCACACCTCCCCCAAGATTTTACTCGCTCAACCCTGAGCTAAAATCTGACAAACACAGAACCCCATCAAGCCCCTCACACCCAGCGACCGCATGGCACTAAAACAAAGCTGAGTTTATCACCAAAACACATCTTATTATTAAAAAAAAATCACATTTTATAACTCCTCCCAACAATAGCAAAAAGACACAATATCATGCTCCCAGAGCGAGCTTACAGCAGCTCAGCTGTTTGATAGTTCGTGGACTACTCAAACTCTATAGGCTATGACAAACTTATACGATTACCTATATCAAAAGAAAGAGTTTTTATATGATTTTTATATTTTAATATGTTTTTCCCGGCTGCACTATAAGAGCAGCCTATTTTCCTCCACTCAAACCCACACACCTGTGATAGCCTACGACTGATCATCCACCCTTGATAAACAATCCGCGATCACATTGTCACATCCAGCAATATGACGGATGTCCAGGTTATACTCCTGCAACACCAAAGACCACCTGGTCAGTCTCATATTGCGATTGTGAAATTGATTCAGGAATCTCAAAGGGTGATGATCAGTGTAGATAATCACGACTGGGCCATAGGCTGGAACATACACCTCGAAGTGCCTGAGCGACAGCACAATCGCCAGTAATTCCTTTTCTATTGTAGAATAGTTCTTTTGTGCAGCATTGAACTTCTTAGAAAAGAAACTTACTGGGTGTGCAACACCTTCATTGTCTGTCTGTAGCAAGACGGCACCAGCCCCTACACCACTAGCATCTGTTGCCAGCTGAAAAGGCCTGTTAAAGTCTGGGGCCCTGAGTATCGGGTGAGTACATAGCAAATGTTTCACCAAAGTGAAAGCCTTTTCACACTCAGGTGCCCACAAAAACTTTTTGTCTTTAGATAACAAATCTGTGAGAGGTGCCAACACCGTTGAGTAACCTTTTATGAAGCGTCTGTAGTAGCCTATCATACCCAAGAATCTCATAATCTGCTTCTTGGTTGTTGGGTGCGGAAATTTATTGATAGCCTGTACGGTACCTTGTTCTGAGGAGGGCACACCTGTCCCCTTCCCACTACAAACCCAAGGTACTGCACAGTGGCTTTTACGAAGTCACACTATGCCAAATTTACTACCAGACCTGCTTCACTAAGTTTCCGGAACAAGGTCTCAAGGTGCTCACAATGGCTCTCAAAGTCGTCATCATAAATGATTACATCGTCCAAATATACGGTGCAATTTGGAATGTCCTTTACAATTTCATTCATCAGGTTCTGAAACGTTGCTGGTGCATTCTTAAGTCCGTAAGGCATAACATTGCACCGGTAGGTACTCCCGTCCACAACAAAACCACATACCTCTTTAGCACGCTCGGACAAAGGTACTTGCCAGTAACCTTTTACTAAATCTACTTTAGACAAAAAACGAGCATTACCAATTTTGTCAACACTATCATCAACCCGCGGAAGAGGATATGGGTTAGTTGGAGTCAAACCGTTTAACCTACGGAAATCAATACAAAAGCGTACCTTGCCATCTGGCTTAGGCTGCAGTGTTACGGGGGAAGTCCACTTAACTGTGCCTTTCTCTATCAACCCTCTACCGAGCATATACTCCAACTCATCCCTCAGAGCTGGTAGTTTTATGGGGGGCACACGGTACAGGATTGACTTAAAGGGTAGATGGTCCCCCACGTCAACATCATGCATAGCCTGAGTAGTGAGGCCTGGGTGTTCAGCAAATACAGTGGGGTATGAACCGAACAACTGACGGATAGCATCAAACTGCGGCTCAGGCAAATGAGCTATAGCCTCGTCAGCCCTTAGGCTCGAGTTCCCCGCCCACTGATCCGCTGAAACATGTTGATCCCAGCTATCCTCCTCTGAAGCTTGACTGTCCCCCTCCTTCTCCACCACGGCCGCAACAAGCCAACACAGGGACAGTGAGAGGCTCAGAGGGGCGCCTCACATACTCTTTAATAAGGTTCACGTGACATAACTGGTTCTTTTTCCTCCTGTCTGGAGTGGCAACAAGGTAATCTAAGTCTGAAAATTTTTCTACAATTTTATAAGGTCCAGTGTACTTTGCAGAGAGGGGGTTACCAACCAAAGGCAACAAAATTAATACCTCTTGTCCTACAATGAACTTCCGGAGCCTCACTTTGCGATCATACCTGTCCTTCATCAAAGCTTGTGATTCTGTCAAATTTCTACCTGCCATCTCCAGACTCTTAAGCATGCGCTCACGGCTTTCAAGCACATACTTTAATAATGGACAAGGCTGCACAGTCCCCTCCCAAATTTCTTTCAGCATGTTAAGGGGGCCCCTGACACGGTGTCCAAAAATCAGCTCGTTTGGACTAAATCCCAGGCTCTCACCAGGTACCTCCCGAGCAGCAAACAGCACATAAGGCAATCCAAGATCCCAATCCATACCGTTGTCAGCACAATAACACCTGAGCATGCTTTTAAGTGTAGCATGCCACCGCTCAAGCACCCCTTGACTCTCAGGGTGATACGCTGACGATACTACTGCTCGTATCCCATGCTGTTGCATTGTTTGCTTGAACATGTTGGAGGTGAAATTAGATCCCTGATCAGACTGAATCTCCTCCGGGTACCCGTACCTTGAGAAGTACCACAACAAGTTACTGACTACCGTCTTAGCCATTCCATTTTTCATAGGGTATGCATCGGGGTATCTAGTGGCAACATCCATTATGGTTAACACAAATTTATTTCCAGCCTTAGTGGGAGGGAGTGGACCAACCATGTCAACAATAATTTTACTAAAGGGTGGCCCAATCACAGGAATAGGGTGTAACGGAGCCTTAGGAATAACTTGGTTCGGTTTCCCGACACTTTGACAAATATCACATGAGTTTATCCATGACTGCACATGAGACTTCATCCCCGGCCACCAAAACAATTTCCCCAAAGCCGCCACCGTTTTCTTGGCACCCAAATGTCCTGATAATGGAGAATCATGAGCCAACCTAAGCAAACTTTCCCTGCAGCCCTCTGGCACGACCAGCTGGTCAACTGTACCTGATCCACCCTCCCAGTTCCTTTTAGGATCTTGATATCGGTGGTATAAAATTCCATTAACGAAAAAAAAATCCCCTGCCTTTGCATCCCTATCTTCTTCTAACTCCACAGCCCCATTGGTACACTGCAAAACCTCTGGATCCTCTAATTGCAACTTTCGAATGTCTGTGGGAGCCAACATGTCTAACTGCTTGGTCAACAACTCATGCCCTCCCCCAACATCCAACTTAGACATCCGGTTTTCTCGCTGCAGGTAACGGTGCTGTCTCTGAGTCTCTGCCTCCTCCACTACTTTATCAACTGTGTTAGGCACTGGAGTTACAAAAAACTCAGTCAAAGGTCCTGCTATTGGGTCTTTTGGGAGAGCCACTGGTTCTAAACTCTTCAAACTTTTCCCAGCCTTCCGCTTCTCCTTAATTCCCTTCCTCCGCTGTTCTGTGGCCTGGGAAATAGGCTGTGATACCTTAAATGTTTGGGAACGAGTTACCACACATGCCATCTGTTGGTGTTGACAACTCACTACCCACTCTTGTTCCTCCCTACTCACGTCGGCCGGCCTCTCGGCAACGACTAAGGGTGGAACGTCTAAAGTAGGCACCGCAAAGTCGTTGCCGAGAAGAAGGTCGACGCCCTCCACTGGCAATTTCTCAACGATCCCAACATCTAAGTCCTTAACACCTTATTAGCGGCCTAGGCGGTTTATTTATATGTACCGCCCAGCGGGGTGTTTTTAGCCAAAATAGGGCTGTTTACGTGATCATTTTCATGCCTAAATAAGACCCAGAACGTAAAACAAGTATCTATCCCTGAAAGGGCATAAACAGAGCTTTCGAATGACACCATAACGATCCTTTTATGATGGCTAGTTTTCTTGCAATAACCGTGCAACGCGAGTGCAAAAAGCATGTAATTAGGCACTTTCCCCATACAATTCCGTATATAGCGAGTGAGAGAGGGAGGGAGGAGGTGGGATTCGTGTCAGTAGGTTCGCCGCGGTGGTCTGGAGCAGTCATACGCTCGCTACTCTCCTGCCACCACTTGTCTCTCTCTCTCAGCAACATTACGTGCTGAAATTGCCACACGACCTATGTCGAGCGCCGCCACATAGTCCAGCTTTATTTAACTCGACTTAAGTTGCGCGCCGACAGTTAAGGGTTAATCACACCATCAACTTCCAGCTCCACACGAACCAACGGGTATGACCTGGTCGCATTAATACCCTGAACAACAACCACCCCGTGCTACCGCCAGACGCTGCAGACGCTCTGTCAACGCTCTCACGATATCGATCATAATTTGAGTATTAACTACTCATCCTCTTCATTCTTGTGCATGAAAGGTGGTTAAGAGCACGTTTAACCATCCTGTAGCTTAGTAAGTAACACTGCACGATATTTCGCTGTGTATTGACTGATAAACTTTGTGTTTATCACAAGACTCCTGCTCGGACAGGGCGCCAGTAGCGCCATCTATTGTTTTGTTTTGCTTTGTAAACAAACGCTCTCTTATTACTATTTTATATAAAATCGTAGCCCCTAATTTTCCCATTACCTACTGTAGTAAGTATCTATTTAACTGCCTTGTATGTAAGTAAAGCTTTGCATATTAATTTGCTAATAAACAATATTGTTTACTAACTAACCTGCCTACAGAGACTAACGCCGACGCCATTTTGTAAACAAACCTTTTTGGGGGATTATACATATTAAATTCCAGCAAATTTTGTACCAAATTTAAGTGCATTCATTTATCTTTTCCCCCTAGATATATTCTTGACTTTTTCTCCTCAGACTGATTTTACTTTAAGCTAAGGGTGGTATTTGTACAAACTAACCTAGCCTAACCCAACCTGCCAAGCTTTTGACCTAACCCAAACCTAGCCTAGCCTATAGCCAGCCAATCTGTTTTATTATTAACTCTTGTAGATATTGTATTTAGTATCCTACTGTAGCTATACAGTATATATCTGTAATTTTAGTTGTTGCTTGCACGATCTTGTAATAACCTTTGACTGATACACTTTTTTATCTAAAAAGAGTAGGCTACTGCTTTACTAGGCTACAGTGACACCAGGGCCATCTGTTGACACAGTATATTTACCCCTTGTGTGCAGTCACACTTTATTTTTATATAATCTCTATTTGGTGAATTGTATATTTAGTTACATATTCTGTTATACAGTACATATATTTGTTTAACCTGTTGAGCCCCGGCTAGTTATAATATTTTGTTCACCCCAGTCCCAAGCCATTTTCACTTTTTTTTTTTGTTTGCTAAAATGGAAGACAAGGATGAGAAATGAAAAAAAAAAAAAAAAAAAAAAATCACCTCGGACATTTTTTTTTGGGGGGGGGGGAGCCTCAACAAAATTTGTTGAGCCAAAATGGAAGAGAATGGTGAGAAATGAAGACAAAAATAAAAAAAACTCATTTCGGTCATTTGGGGGGGGGGGGGTTTCAATAGTTCGTCTCCCCCGCATGACCACCCGCCCGGGAGCACTAGGGTAAAAACTGAGTATGGCATTGTACGGCATACATCCTAAGGAGTGTCTCACATAAATCTCAAGCCTCTAGCTCCCATACGACCGGAGTAATGAAGGTTCAAAGTGGCGGTGAACTAAGGGTGTAAAGTATCCCCATTAAGTACAAAGTACAAAGGAGTACAAAGGAAATCAAGCAACAACAGATCTAGTGACCCTTCTAGGTTGCTTGTCCTCCAAAACACTGAGGATCAAGTGTCCAAACAGTGGTTTAGAGTGGGTAAGGGAACATTGGAAAGGGAATTACTGCCCTGGAACTAATGTCCGTGGCAGGATTAGGAAGTTAGTAGGGGACAGATGGGTTAGTAACTGAGGGGGGGATAAAATAAAGTTATTCATTTACAAACGCAGTAAGTCGCGGGTTTGAAGCGAGATATTTGTCTAGGCGGAGTTTAAATGAATCAACGGTGATGCAGTCTATAACGTTTCGGGGAAGCCCATTCCACAAGTTGACAACTCGATTGAAGAAGAAATTCTTAGATTCGTGTGAGTTAAAAGATTTACCAATAATTTTGCAACCGTTTCCCCGTGTGTAATTAGATTGGTCGATAGTGAAGTACTTACTACAGTTCATATTGTCGATGCCTTTGATGATTTTGAACACTTGAATTAAGTCACCTCTTAATCTGCGCTGGGTTAAAGGAAATAGATTTAATTCTCTAAGACGCTCTTCGTATGGTTTGTTCTTTAGGCTAGGTATCATTTTGGTAACTCTACGTTGAACTCGTTCTAGCTTGTTTATATCTTTTTGGTAATAAGGGCACCAGGATTGAACGCAGTATTCCAGAAGAGGGCGGACTAAGGAATTGTAAAGGGTTAGGATAACTTCTTTGGATTTATGCTCAAATGACCTGCCTATAAAGCCAATTATTTTGTTTGCCTTCTTAACAACTTCTGAACATTGTTTGACTCGGTTTTAGGTTACTCGATATTGTTACTCCCAGATCGGTTTCTCTGTTTACATTCTTAAGCTGAGTGCCATTCATCGAATAGTTTGCTTTCTCATTTAGGTATCCGATATGTAGTACTTTACATTTATCCGCATTGAACTCATTTGCCAAATTTGGGCCCAACATGACAATTTATCTAGATTGTGTTGCATATCGTCAACTTGTTCTTTTGAGAGTACGCTATTTGCAATTTTTGTATCGTCAGCAAATTTTGAGATTGTACAGGTGTCCATCTATGTCGTTGATGTAAATTAGAAAGAGAATTGGTCCTAGTACCGATCCCTGGGGTACCCCGCTACTTACATTGGTCCATTTAGATGCCTTACCGTTTATGACTACTCTTTGCTTTCTGTCGCTGAGCCAATTTTCTATCCATTTCAACACACCGTCTTGTATTCCATGCGCTTTTAGTTTTAGCAGTAAACGTTTGTGGGGAACTTTGTCAAAGGCCTTTTGAAAATCAAGGTATATAATATCTACAGCTTTACTCTCATCATAGAGGTTGAGGATATCGTGGAAGAAGTCTAAGAGGTTTGTTAAACAGGAACGTTTTTTACGTCTCACCACCACCAGCCGTGCGGCTGTCTCGGCCCGCTCACACCTACTGGCCCGGCTCCCACACACACTACGGTACCTCCCCCTCCTATTCTCCCGCCATTTCCTACCTTACGAGCCACGTAAGTGTTTTTTATATGTCGGACGCACGTGATGCGTCGCTGGGAGTTGGTGATCAAACACTGCTGACGCAACACGTGCGACGCTGGGTCTCACTGGGTTAAGGTTAGGTTATCACACCTGGTAGCCTATTTCTGCGAATTTCAATTTTATTATTTTCGGTTAGGCTATTCAACGCTGGTAGCCTATTATTGCGTATTTCAATTTAAAAAAAACTTTTGGTTAGGCTATCGCCCCTGGAAGCCTAATTCTGCGTATCTCAACATTTTTGTTTTCGGTTAGGCTATCACCCCTGATAACCTATTTCTGCGTATTTCAGCATATTTGTTTTCGGTTGAAGTGATTGAAGTGTTTTAAAGTGAGTGAAGTGTTTTAAAGTGAGTGAATTGTTTTTTAAGTGAGTGAAGTGATCTGAAGAAAGTGACTGTCACCATGCCTCGCGCTTGTGCGAACTGCGCCGGTAGGTTTGGTGAGTCCATGTTTGCTACTATCGATCTTCAAGTCTGCCGGCTCTGCCAGCAACGAGAGAATTTTACAGTGAAATTAGATGAAGCCTACAACAAGATCAACGTCCTCACCATGAAGCTGGAATCACTCCAAGAGTTTGTAACACTCAACGTTGGAGTACCACAAACTTCAATTGTCACCGCAACTCCAGCAGCCACCAACGCCCCAACGTCAACTGCCAACAATTCAATGCCTACAGTAGCCACTTCAGCTGATGTTTCCGATACTCAAGATACAAATAGTGACTCTCTTCCTCCTCAAGACAACTTCCGTGTCGTGAGGAACAACGTTTGCCCCAATACCAGGAAACACATACCGAATACCGAGTGTCAAAACCGTTTCCAGATACTCGCAGACTCAGATGACGAAGAGGAAATAGAAGAAGTCCGGCTCGTGGGAGACTCGATGATACGTGGTCAGCTCACAGAGTTTTGCGCCAGGGCACCTAAGACCAGGAAGCGTTTTTGTATCCCTGGTGGTGGTGTGGATGACGTAGTTGCAGCAGTTGACGAAGTATCAAAGCTGGCCCCTGCTAATACAATGTACAGTACGTCATCCACGTTGGATCCAACGATGTACAGCGAACCCGGTCGGAAGATTTGCTTTTAAAGTACCAGCAGCTGATCAAGTCGTTTAAGGAGAAGTCATCAAGGATCATCGTCTCAGGAATCGTCCCCCGGCTCGGTGTAGAGAGCCGATTTTACAACATAGCCACCAGCACAAATCGTTGTCTAGCAAACCTCTGCAGGAAGGAGAACGTGGGATTCGTCGACACCTGGGACAATTTCTACTACGATGACTATTTGTTTTCGGACGATGGAGTTCATCTGAACCAGGTGGGAGCAGCACATTTTGGGCGTCTTCTCAACGATGCGGTGAAGGATTTTCGGAGAAGAAATCGACTCAGCACAGGACAACCAGGAAGGAGGACCGAAGACAGCGAGGACGGCAACCTACAAAGGAATTCAATACTAATCCGTCAAGAACCGCAAATTTGGATAAAGCTCCACCAACACGACCCAAATTCAAAACCGTCAGGGATAACGACCGAGGACCGAGGACAGCCATGAATGTAAATGTAGATCCGACCAGAACCAAAAATTCGATGAAAGAACGTTCTGCGAGTTCTAAAACCGCAACTTTAAAGGTTTTCTATGCAAACGCTCGTAGCATACGCAATAAATTTTCAGATTTAGAGGAACTAGTGTTTACAGAAAATTATGATGTGATTGGCATAACAGAATCTTGGCTCAATACAGAAGATAGAGACTTTTTAGCAGAGTATTCACTTCCCGGTTATGTAATGTTTGAGAAAAGCCGAATAAATAAAAATGGAGGTGGCGTTTTATTTTATATCAAAGAAAGTCTTAACCCGACCCTCGTGTCAAAACCTCAAATTGTGAACGTCGACACATCTTTTGTGCTAATAAAGAATAATAAAGGTACAAAAATAATACTTGCGTTAATATACAGACCTCCAGCTCAATCAGTGCAAACTGACCGAGAAATTTACGAACAAATTGCAGATGTAAGTAACTCAACTTGTGTACGAGAGCGAGGTGGAGGGACAGAGGGGGAGAGGTAGACCGAATATGAGGTGGAAGGATGGAGTGAGGAACTACATGAACGAAGGCGGTGCTGGTTGGGGGGAGGGGCGTCGACTGACTGGGGACAGAGGTGCATGGGGGCGGTTCGTTCGTGGCCACCCCTTCGGGGATCACGGCGTCAGGCAATAGATAGATAGATAGAAGTAACTCACAAGATACCGTAATTTTTGGCGACTTTAATTTACCTGTGACCAAGTGGGGCGATACTCTTACTTCACACTCCGGACATGACTTGTATACGAACTTGCAAGAGAGTTCGCTTTATCAATTTGTTCGAACGCCGACCCGTGGTAATAACGTTCTTGACATTGTACTTGCAACAAAAGAAGAATTGATAGAGAATTTGAATGTTGGTGATGAATTCAGTAACAGCGACCATCGTACGATAACTTTCACTTTAAAGTTTACTAGTAACGAACCAAATAGTAGCATCGAAAAAGTCCCTAATTTCAAGAAAGCAAACTTCCATAAACTTAGAGCTATGTTTAAAGAAACTGACTGGAGCTTTTTAATTAACAATAACGACATAAATACATCTTGGAAGTTATTCGAAACCACTTACCTAAAAGCAGTGCAAGACTGCATACCATCGAAATACGGCGTCCAGGCCATAATAATAAGCCCAAATGGTGGAATAAAGATATTTCAAACTGCCTGCTTGCTAAAAAATTTGCTAATGATAGATTAAAATCCTCACAAAATGACGAAGAACGGGTGAAATTTGTAGAGCTACGACGCAAAGCCAAAAAGTTAATTAAGCAAAGTAAAAAGACCTTAGAGTTACATATTGCGAATCAAAGTAAAACAAACCCGAAAGAATCTTATAGTTTTATCAGAAGAAAAAAGTAGTTACTTCAACTGTTGGACCGTTAGTCGATGAAAAAGGAGAATACACCAAAGACGAAGTACAAATGAGTAATGCCCTCAATACCTTCTTTGCATCAGTTTTTACAACAGAAGACCTCAGTGATATCCCTACACCATCGCCGATTCAGATTGATAATTCAGATGTTCTAAGCAATATCACCGTTACAGAGAGAGAAGTATTGAATTGTTTAGATAAACTCAAGGTAAATAAAACGCCAGGACCTGATACAATCTCGCCTAGAGTTCTAAAGGAAGCTAAGAATGAGCTCTCCATACCACTGACATTACTATTCAATAAATCCTTGCAGTCTGGAACTATGCCTGATCAGTGGAAGCTAGCCAACGTAACACCGATATTCAAAAAAGGCAGCAAATCCCTACCCAGTAACTATCGTCCAATTAGCTTAACCTCAGTTGTATGTAAAATGCTAGAAACGGTCATAAGAGACAGACTCGTAAATCACTTAGAGGAAATAACATACTTAAAGATACTCAACACGGCTTTCGTAAAAAACGTTCCTGTTTAACAAACCTCTTAGACTTCTTCCACGATATCCTCAACCTCTACGATGAGAGTAAAGCTGTAGATATTATATACCTTGATTTTCAAAAGGCCTTTGACAAAGTTCCCCACAAACGTTTACTGCTAAAACTAAAAGCGCATGGAATACAAGACGGTGTGTTGAAATGGATAGAAAATTGGCTCAGCAACAGAAAGCAAAGGGTAGTCATAAACGGTAAGGCATCTAAATGGACCAATGTAAGTAGCGGGGTACCCCAGGGATCGGTACTAGGACCAATTCTCTTTCTAATTTACATCAACGACATAGATGAGGGTCTCACCTGCACAATCTCAAAATTTGCTGACGATACAAAATTGCAAATAGCGTACTCTCAAAAGAACAAGTTGACGATATGCAACACAATCTAGATAAATTGTCATGTTGGGCCCAAATTTGGCAAATGAGTTTCAATGCGGATAAATGTAAAGTACTACATGTCGGATACCTAAATGAGAAAGCAAACTATTCGATGAATGGCACTCAGCTTAAGAATGTAAACAGAGAAACTGATCTGGGAGTAACAATATCGAGTAACCTAAAACCGAGTCAACAATGTTCAGAAGTTGTTAACCCGGGAGCTGCGGGGAGACTCTTAAGAGTTCCCCCGGCGCACTGCGGGGAGACTCTTAAGAGTCAGAGAAAATGAAAATCAACTTTTGACATCGAAAAAAAAAAAAAAAAAATTTTTTTTTTTTTTTTTATTTATTTTTTTTTTTTTGGCCCCTGGGCCATGCAAAATCTCAGTCCTCTACCTCCCCTCCCCCCTCCTCTCCTTCAGTTATCACCTATTTTTCCCTGTTATTCCCTTATGAGGTATATTTTCGTGCTAACATTAGAAATCCGATTGGAGTGTGGTCATCACTGATAGCAAGCGAGTGCAAGAGAGAGAGAGAGAGTATCGATCGACTGTGTCTCAGTGGCCTTGGGGGAAATTGGCGGGAAAGCAGATTGCTCACCCATACATTATACACTCGCGGGCTATATCTCCGATTTTGACCATCCAAACGCTGTTTTCACTCGTTTTATTGTTGTTTCAGGTTAATACCTTTATAAACAACCCATAATAGGCGCATATGGATAAGTATTAATGCTATTAATGGCACAATGAATATTTTAGTGGCGGAAACACCTCAAATACGTCAGCACAGGGGGACGTTTCCAATTACCCCCATGCGCACTTCAGAGTTAAGAAGGCAAACAAAATAATTGGCTTTATAGGCAGGTCATTTGAGCATAAATCCAAAGAAGTTATCCTAACCCTTTACAATTCCTTAGTCCGCCCTCTTCTGGAATACTGCGTTCAATCCTGGTGCCCTTATTACCAAAAAGATATAAACAAGCTAGAACGAGTTCAACGTAGAGTTACCAAAATGATACCTAGCCTAAAGAACAAACCATACGAAGAGCGTCTTAGAGAATTAAATCTATTTCCTTTAACCCAGCGCAGATTAAGAGGCGACTTAATTCAAGTGTTCAAAATCATCAAAGGCATCGACAATATGAACTGTAGACAATACTTCACTATCGACCAATCTAATTACACGCCGGGAAACGGTTGCAAAATTATTGGTAAATCTTTTAACTCGCACGAATCTAAGAATTTTTCTTCAATCGAGTTGTCAACTTGTGGAATGGGCTTCCCCGAGACGTTATAGACTGCAGCACCGTTGATTCATTTAAATTCCGCCTAGACAAATATCTCGGATCAAACCCGCGACTGACTGCGTTTGTAAATGAATAACTTTATCCTCCCCTCAGTTACTAACCCATATGTCCCCTACTAACTTCCTAGTCCTGCCACGTTAGTGGCAGGGCAGTAGTTCCCTTTCCAATGTTCCCTTACCCACTCTAAACCACTGTTTGGACACTTGATCCTCAGTGTTTTGGAGGACAAGCAGCCTAGAAGGGTCACTAGATCTGTTGTTGCTTGATTTCCTTTGTACTCCTTTGTACACCCGTGCCGCATTAATTGGTCGCCCCGTGAAATTCTTCAAAAGTGTCTGTGAAGCTCCAGTATCACGCAAAACTTCCACCTTATGCTGGCAACCCGCCCAACTTACCCTACCGGTCCCTCTATGGGCGCAAAAGACATCACGGACAGGGGACGAGCCTTCCTGAGTCTTATACATAGCCTGTGACCCTGCCGCTGGCAAACTACCCTGGGTAAATCCAGACGACATTTCAGCCACACCTATGCTGCGTACCAAAGACACGGCTGCAGCTGGCGGCTTACTAGGACAAGATTTTGCATAATGCCCCTTCTTTCTACAATGAAAACATTCCACTTCCCCTATCGGTCTCTTCCGATAAGGGGCGGAGTTCTGACCCTTCTGTAATGGGACGGCTGTAGTCTTTGGTTCAGTCCTGGTATCTTGGCTTTTAAACTGAGGTTTATATCTATAGTGATTGTCCTGAGCTCGAGGGTTTGGAGTATCGCGCCCCTTGGGAACTGCATCAACACGCTTTACAGATTCAGATCCCTGATTAGCGACAACCTGAGGTCAGCCATCTCAGCTGCCTCTTGAAGAGTTCTTGGGTTCTTTTCTTTAATATTTAAAGTCATTTCTGCACCAGTACACTTATAAAACTGCTCGAGCAGAAACAGCTCAGTCAACTGTTCTGCCGTCTCAGCTTTCTCAGAACGTGTCCAGTTTTTAAGTGCATCTTTTAAGTCCCGGGCATGTTCAAGAAAGGTCGCCTCCCTAGTCTTTGTAACACCCCGAAACTTCAATCGATATGTTTCCGGTTGCAACTCGTATGCCCGTAGGACAGCTCTCTTCAATTCTGGGTAATGCAAGACTCTAAAGGCAGTGCATCATAAGCCTTCAGACCCTTACCTGTAAGTCTTGAGGAGACTAGAGCTGCCCACTTCTCTTCAGGCCAATTATGCTCCCTACACTTCTTCTCAAAACGATTAAAAAATTCTGTGACTTCAGTTTCACTAAATACCGGCACCAATTTGACTAATTGGGCCAAGGACTGTTCTCTTACTTGGCCCTCACGGCCCATCCGAGTCCCTGTCGACTCTGCACGAGTCTTATCTAAATCTAATTTAGCACAATATTTCTCCGAGTCGTACCTAAGCTCAGCCTCATGCCTCCTAACCTCAATCTCATGCCTCCTCGTCTCATCCTCCTGCCTCCTAGCCTCAATCTTAGCAAGCTCAAGTCTAAATACCATATCTGGAGACAGGCAGGAAGAGGGAGCTGCCACTACTGAAGGAGGGGGGGCAAAAACTGGGGAACCACCACGTGCACCACCCGAGGGCACTCCAATCTGCCAATTCTCATCCCTCTGTGGGAGAGTGCTAACCTCCGGTAACTGAGTGGACGGCACTGTGGGAGTTGAGTGAGAGGGGATCTGGGGAGGAACCCCCCCAAACGCCCTCTCCTCCGAAACCCCATGTCGCCCACGCAACACCCAGGAAATCAGCTCCCCCTTGGACATCCCTGCTACATTGGAAATGCCCAAAACCTTGGCTATCAGGTGCAAGCCATAAACATCCACCCCAGTCAGCCTCTCCTCCGTCACGTGGTACCGCTTACTCACAAAAACTCTAGCATCCTCCTCACTGGTTACTAACGGCACACCATCAAATGACATCTCTCGCTCATCGTCAGTGCTAATGCACGACATACTGAAGTCCACAAAAAAAATTCTCGAGACAAAAGTGTTAAACTTCCTATGCAAGCACTAATTACTAAATTAACTGGAGTCTCTTAAATGCTTTACTAATTGCCATACAAAAAAATATTCTTCAATATGCACGCTAAAATACAAACAAACAAATGTTGTACAACTCTGCAAAAATTTATACTGTTCACAAAATCCTAAGCAAGGTCGCCATTTGTTACGAACTGGCACTCGGGTACACAAGGGCTCTCAATCAGGACTCGAATACGGCTCGCTGCCACAACGGAAACACACGATCCCAACCCCTGAGTACTGCCAGCCGAACAAAAAACACCAATACCCTCCAGAGTTCAATCTGCTATAACGGGGTATACAAGAACTCGGTACTAGTGTTCAACAACAGACTAATAAAGAGACAGGAATTATCTAGTCTGGTCAACAATCAAACAAAGAAGTAAGAAACAACAACACCAAAGAATAGTGTTGGCCGAAGCCGAAGTAATCCACCCTTGACTAAGAACTTAAGAAGTCCTCCACCCTCTACTTCGGATCGGCACTATTACGTTACGTTAATTAATAGTCCTTAAGCATCGAGCAAGGAATCTTCTGAAAAAAGTTAGATGCATCTCGGATGCTCGTAAGAAGTACGTATCGGATTTTGAACAGTAATTCAATAAGCAAAAACACTGGCAATTAAATACTATTAAAGGTTTAAATTGGCATAAGAATAATTAAAAGAATATGCAATAGTAAATGGCAAACATTAAAAAGAAGTACTCCGCAAATGCAACGGCAATAGCCTACTCGGATTGTGCTCGTGGGCCACTAATCACTAAAGTAGCCAAGCTTGCAACACATGAAATCAACAGTGCATAAACAATATCATACATAAGGAAAGCTTCAATACTATTCTGTATCTACTAATCGAGTAAAGTCTAGCTGGGGTACTGTGGGCAAAAGGTAGCAGTGACTGAGCAAAAACGGCTCGTAGCCTAGCGAAGTCCTCACAACTGTTTAAAGTATTACGTTAAAACTAACAAGTGCACTTTGAGAAATCCAGATCCCTTGTATCTGGTCTTCTCCCGGCTCCTTGACAAAGTAAAAACAAACTGTTAATAAAATACAGGGTGGTTAGGCTCTTGCCCTCACACACTGTAAATTATTAACTCAACACAGTCAGCCGCGAAGACAACCTAGGCTTCACTGAACCGAAACGAGTATGCAGGTTTATCGCTTAACCACTGCATCAAACAACAACTCGTAACACAGAAAAGCCTTACCCCAGTCTAGCATTACCTAGACCAGCAGAAAACAGGAATAATAATAATAACACACAGGGAAATGCATATACAAGTGCAACAAACATAAATCAATCCTATTCTAAGTCAACCCTTCCAAAATAGGCTATCTAATAGGCAAGTATCTCGTGAGAACTCAAGCGATAATATGTTGGCTGACTAGCTCTGCACCAACGGGACCATGGAAGTTAAACAGGCAGGGAAAAGAGGAGATAAGAATGTAAGGTAGTAGAGAAAGTTCCCATCAGTCAGAAGAATATATATAGTTAGCAAGGGAAATGAGAAGTCGCTCTGCCTAATGAGTTCTGATGAAAAAATGGCTAGACTTCCCTTTTTATACCCGGCCCTCTAGTGAGCCCAACGTGAACTACTAAGGACCGCCCACTGACAACCATTACGTAATTTCTCTCTCTCCTCTGGGATAGACAAAGGCTCCCCTAGCACTGAGGGAGGGAGGAATGGGAGTGAGTTAGGCCCACCTCCCGCCTGGCGCACCCACTGACCCCCAACTGTGGCTGTTTCTCTTCCCATCATTACAAATAAGTTTTACACACAATACTTATAACTAATGATATAAAATAGAACTCGTTGACTCAGATGAAAACAAAATACATATTCATAATACTTATAGTACAACGGCTCACATGAACTAAGTTAGGAAACTACATAGACTACAGCCAAAGTTCCTGCCCTGACGATCCTAGCGAGAGTGGGGCATGACTAGGCGTTCTGTACAGCATGCTCACACGTGGACATGCGTCACATGTCACACGATAGACATTAAATCGGCATTCCTGCAAGGTAACGGCATTAAACGTGAGGTGTATTTACATCCTCCGCCGGAATTCTTCAGTGGAAGAATTTGGAAACTTAAAAAGACGGTTTATTGACTGAGTGATGCTGCAAGAGTGTGGTATGACACTGTAAAAGAAGAACTGATTATGCTTGGTATGAGAATGTCGAGATTTGATCCAGCAATGTTTATGTATACCAGAGATAATAATTTGGAAGGCATTGTGTGTATTCATGTGGACGACTTTTGTTGGGGTGGTACTGATCAGTTTGAAGAGTGTGTGGTTTCAAAATTGAAAAACAATTTTCTGGTGGGATCAGCTGATTCCAAGAAGTTCAAGTATGTAGGCTTGAATATACAGCAAACGGCCGATGGAATTAGTATAGATCAAGAAAGCTACATAAAGTCGCTGAAACAAGTGGACATAAGTCATAAAAGGGCTCAAAGAAAAGATTCAGGACTAAACGAGGAAGAAGTTCACAAGTATAGGTCAGTTGTTGGTCAACTCAATTGGGTAGGGACCCAGACTAGGCCAGATATTTCGTTTGATGTTTGTTCTTTGAGCACCTTGATAAAGAAATGTACTGTTGGTGACATGATGGACGCTAATAAGGTAGTTAAGAGAGTAAAGACTGATCAAGTACATATATTCATTCCCACTCTGACTGAAGGACTGCACCTAGAATGTTACAGTGACGCTTCATTTGCAAACTTGACCGATTGTGGCTCTCAAGGAGGTTTCATAATTTTTCTAACTGACACAGAGGGTAGAAAATGTCCTGTCATGTGGAAATCAAGGAAAATAAGGAGAGTGGTGAAGTCCACATTAGCAGCAGAAACTATGGCTCTGTTGAAAGCAGCTGAGAGTGCATATTATATTGGAAAAATACTGGAAGATATTGGTGATATTGGGGAAGTGCCTATAAAATGCTATGTGGATAATAGGTCTCTCGTAGAAGCACTAAGGTCTGTTAAGAAGGTGGATGATAAGTACCTTAGGATTAATATTGCCTGTATGAAAGATATGCTGGCTAAAAGAGAAGTTACTGGTGTGGAGTGGGTAGATACAAGGAGTCAACTTGCAAATTGCCTTACCAAAAAGGGGGCATCACCTCAAATGCTCATTGGAGCAATTACTATGTAGAGTATTACATAGAGATGACTTATGAACATAGTAGTGACATTGTTGCATTACTAATGCAACAATATTAGATTGTGTGTCGTAATGCACAATATTAGACTGTGTGTAGTAGAAAAAATAAAATAATAGAAATACAAAAATAATAGGGAATTTTGTTAGAATCTTGATGTGCTGGCTACAAATTGGCCTGCAAACGACCGGTATGGTTGTTTACCCTTGGCAAATTAGATAAAGAGTTGGGTGGTAATTAAGTAAATGTATATGTTCTATCTATCTATCTATTGCCTGACGCCGTGATCCCCGAAGGGGTGGCCACGAACGAACCGCCCCCATGCACCTCTGTCCCCAGTCAGTCGACGCCCCTCCCCCCAACCAGCACCGCCTTCGTTCATGTAGTTCCTCACTCCATCCTTCCACCTCATATTCGGTCTACCTCTCCCTCTCTGTCCCTCCACCTCGCTCTCGTACACCCTCTTAGTCATTCTCTCGCTTTCCATACGTTCCATATGGCCGAACCATCTCAAGTTGTTCCTTTTCACACTTTCCAGCACATCTACCTCCACACCACACCTCCTTCTTACTTCCTCATTAGTCTGTCTATCCCTCCATGTAACTCCGCACGCACTCCTTAAGTAATTCATTTCCACTGCTCTCACTCTTGGTCTGAGTCTCTCAACCAACGTCCATGCTTCGCTTCCGTAAGTCAGTGTCGGGATTACCACACTGTCATGCAAGGACTTCTTCACTTCCATACTGACCACCCTATTTCTTGTTACTGCTTTTAGCGTTCCTACAACCCTCTTCCCCTGTTGTACCCTCTCCCGCACCTCTTCATCCATAGTCCCATCTTTACTCAACACACTGCCCAGATACTTAAAAGAGTTGACGATCTCCATATGTATATGTTATGTATCATATAATTATACTGTACTACCTATAGTATAATCGCATGTAGGGTATCTATAATTTGTAGGGTAGATTACCCTGATGATTAAATTATCGAGGATGCGATGACGTCATCAGCTGATGACGTGAGTGGGGGCGTGTATGCGATGTGGGGAGGAGAAGGGAGTCGGAAAGCAGAGATCGTGGAGAGAGGTTGTGCTAGCGATAGTGGGGAGCGATTGTCCGGCGTGTTTCATGTAATGGTGGTTTAAGGCATGCCTAGCAGATGGTGTAAATAGTGAGTTGGATACGGTATGTGGTTTGATTGGTATTACATGGCGTTGCAGTTGTTTGGGCTGTGGTTTTTGTGTGTCGGCGTTTGTGCTTCTTGGTTACGATGGTGGTTTGTTGTTTCGCTGAGTAGCTGGTTCATCTTGGAGGGTTCAACGTTCTTAAGGGCGAGCTACGCATCAGAAAGGTAATTATTGTAAACGTGTATAAAATATATATGAAGTATTTGGGAAGATATCACATATGCAGATTAGCTTAACTATATTTAGCAAATGAAACTGGTGAGAAAAAGGGTGGCCTAGCCGTGAGCAGAGAATGTGTCAGGTGCGAAAAACCCTGTGGTGTGAAGGAGGGGCCCCCGTGGGGTAACCCTGGATTATCACGAACCACCTGTCGCCCAGGCCCTTGAGACACAGTGAAAGCTCGAAAGGGGGGACTCGGGAATAACGCTAATAATGCGGCCGACACAAACTCTACAAACACCAACCGCCAGCACCGCCACCAACGAAATCTCAGATTGTTTACCAACGGTACACCTTAGGCTATGAAAAAATGAAAACTCATAGGGGCATAGCAATTCCTGAATGAGAAAACGAGCTAGGCTCGTTTCGGCCAGAAAAGCCGAAACGAACCTAAAACAGGGTGAATTGAAGGAGCACAACAAAAGCGGACTCAACATGGAGACGCGTGAACAAATGATGACAAGAGAGGGTCGCTCATGCGCACGTTCGACAGGGATCTGCACATTTCTTACAGTTTCTTACAGTAGATCCTCTGGAAAAAGGCAAACTATGCCTGTGTATCCAGCTCAGTACCAGTACTTGCACTGCTGCGGTCGTTCACGGTGTTGGCGGCGGCAGTAGCAGACGCAAAATTTTTACTATTCTGTATTTTTGTTTTATAATCAAACTTCAAATCTTGTCTTCCCCATGCTTTATCAAGATTACTTTCAAACTCCTTATTGATTCGGAATCGACTACATACTGGGGCAGTGCGTTCCACTCATTTACCACTCTATCACAAAATGAGTTCTTTGCCTTCTCAAGCCTATTTCTTTCTTTGTAAATTTTCTTAAGAGTGTCCTCTCGTTCTTGTTCCCTCCCGCATCAAGAAGATACCTTCACACACATCCTCATCGTACTTTCCTGACACTATCTTAAAAGTCTCTATCATATCCCCTCTCTTTCTCCTATATGCCAGTGTCGGAAGCCCCAGTGTCCTCAACCTCTGCTCATAGCCCGCGTTCTTCAACGTTGGTACCAGCTTGCTAGCTCTCCTCTGCACTTTCTCCACTGCTTCTATATCCTTTACCATATATGGAGCCCACACCTGGTTCGCATATTCCAGGTGCGGCCTAACCAGCGCTGTATAGAGATTCCTGAAGATTTCTTCGTCAAGTGACACAAATGTCCTTATCAGCCCTACAATTCTATTGGCTTTGTTTATCTTTTCCATGACGGAACACGGGATGGGCCTTAAGCGGTAACTAAGGTAAACCCCTTTTTCTTCTCTTCTATGCTTTTTTCACCTTCGGTGGTAGTTTTGGTTAATGTACGTCTCCTAGAGCAAGATAAGCAGTAGACTCTAGACGTTTTCTTTTTAACCGCGGTTGGAATGACGACATAGCAGTCAAAATAGACAAGTCGTCATTGCAATTAGGTTAATAGCCTTGACGTTGGATTTGCCAAGACTACTAACAAATTACCGTATTTTAGCGATTTTACCCTTCGGTTGCACGATCGTTGCAAGACAACCAGTGATCGTAGAAGGATGGTTCAGGTGTCATTGGAAAGCTCAATTATCGCCCTTTCACGGATACATACTTGTATTTCGCTCTGGGTCTTGTTTATGCATGAAAAAGAGCACGGAAACCGCCATTTATGGTAAAAAAAAAACGCTGGGAGGTACGGTCAAATATACTCCACCACCCGCTCTTAAGGCGTTAATCTCTGTTTTACCCTATAGTAAACTACCAGTAAGTTGACAAATAAGTTTAACCCTTGTCTAGCGGGGGTGGACTTAAGTCGGGCTATAGAACCAAGGACAATGTGGCGGGGCCCGACTTAAGTCTGTGTGCAATTTTTGAGCAATAATGGCTCTGAGAGAGAGACGAGCGGGTGGAGGAGCGTAGCTCGGCTCATGACCGCTCGGCTCATGACCGCTCGGCACAGGTCCCGCGTGACTACTGACGTTTACTCCACACACACCCACACTCACTGCCTCGCTACACAGGGAATTATGTAAGGAAATTATCGTATTTTAGGGATTTTGCACTCGTCTTGCACGATCGTTGCAAGAGAACGCGTGGTCGTAGAAGGATGGTTCTGGTGTCATTGGAAAGCTCAATTTATGCCCTTTCAGGGATACATAGTTATATTACGCTCTGGCTCTTGTTTATGCATGAAAAAGAGCACGGAAACAAGGTAGTTTAGGGTAAAACCACCCGCTTGGCGGGTAGTAGAAGTTACTGACGGGCCCGCTCGTAAGGCGTTAATGGCTCTGTTTAATTTTACAATGCAATTTTTCAGTAGTTATACTAGTATATTTTTAGCTTACAATACATGGGAGATACCTCAAAATAATGAAACTTGGAAAATATAATTTAAGTTCAAGGAAAATACCTTTTTTGGGGAATGACATTTAAGTAGGCCTATATGGGTAATTCATTAAACATAGTAATGGACATACAGTATTGTGAATAATTTAGAAATTGGTACATAATGTACTATCATACAAAAAAGTTTCCTTACTCTCGTGAACGCTGAGTTTCATAAAGTGAGGTACGATTCGAGCAGTTTCGGTATAGTTGGCAAGCCTGGCTGTCTGAAATGTCACAACACATCGGTTCCTTATCATATTGCATCAATCAATGCTATACATCGTAATATTAGGAACAATTCCATCAGTGGTATTCTCGTATTTATTTTCACAAAGGCATCACGTTTCACCATTTGATAATACACTTATATCTAGAGCACCGCTTAGCCCTATAATCCAGGGGCGGAGCCACAAAACTTTACGACGTCGGTAAGCTAAGATTTCGTTCGGAAACGTTTCTTCATGGCAAGGAATATGACTTGGCACTGCTGCGAAATCTCAATACAGGTTCATATTTCAGGAGGAAGAAAATGTTCCACTGCGCTCGAAATGAGCCTGATACACTTCGGCAAGGTCAGTAATGCAAAGATACAAACAAGGTCGAAATCGTTAAATGCTTTGTGGATCCGCCCCTGGGCTACCAACCCATCCTACGCTCAAACAATATTTTCCATATTACTTCATCCATGGAGTCTAAATGGTGCGTGTCATTTTAGTAAGGATACTTTTTTGTATGATAGTACATAGGCCTATATGAGATATTAAATTGTGTTCTTAGTAATATTACTACACAGATTACTTACATTATATACAATTGAGCAAGTTTCTGCTGGTTGCATCAGTGTTTGGTTGGGCTGTGCAACTGAGGAGGGTAGGCCAAACCGGCAAACCCTAATATCGAACGAAGATATAAATAATTGAAATCTAGTTTGTGATAAAGGATTAAATCCCATTCAATTTCAGATAGATCACTGTATGTTTTTGCTTATTTCGTTTATGAAGGTATAGGCTACAGTGAGGTCTCACGTAAGTGAGGTTTAATATGGCCGTATAATCTCGACGCAAAGACCTTGACAATGATTCTTGAAATTCCCTAGAACTTACAGTAAACTATTAGTATCTTAAAAAATATGAGACAAAATATATATATACAGTATATATGTAGTGTAAACACCTCTTGAATGAATAGTAAGCAAAACTGAAGGCAGCTCTATTGCTGCTTTCCTCGTCCTCCTAACTGTCTCTAACTAGCTTGTGTCCGCATGTCGCCAGTCAGACTGAGACTCTGACTGGCGGCACAAGGACAGGAGTTGATGTAAACTCCTTGAAAACCAACGGCCAGCCCAGCCACGTATCATACAGGTACTTAATGACAACGGTCACACAATGTAGGCTACAAACGCAAAGTGATAGGGCAAGGTTATCAAAGTACAGTACTCTAATAATTATTTGATATTTGTCTACTTATTTGGTATTACAAATGGCTATTAACCCGGGAACTGCGGAAAGACTCTTAAGAGTTCCCCCGGCGGACTGCGGGAAGACTCTTAAGAGAAAAAAATCAACTTTAAACATCGAAAAAAAAAAAAAAAAATCGGGCCCCTGGGCCATGCAAAATATCACTCCTCTACCTCCCCTCCTTCAGTTATCACCTATTTTCCCTGTTATTTCCTTATTCTGAGGTATATTTTCGTGCTAACATTAGCGAGTTGCAAGCAGGGCATTGTCATCAGTGTTAGAAAGCTAGTGCAAGAGAGAGAGAGAGAATATCGATCGACTGTGTCTCGGTGGCCTTGGGGGAAATTGGCCGGAAAGCAGGTTGCCTCACCCATACATTATATAACTCGCGGCCTATATCTCCGATTTTGACCATCCAAACGCTGTTTTCACTCGTTTTATTGTTGTTTCAGGTTAATACCTTTATAATCAACCCATAATAGGCACGTATGGATAAGTATTAATGCTATTTATGGTAGAATGAATATTTTAGTGATGGAAACAGCTCAAATACGTCAGCACAGGGGGACGTTTCTAATTACCCCCATGCGCACTTCTTAGGTTAATGACCACAATTTAAAGCTATTTCTTGGATTTCGTCAGAATTACCTGGTAGATACTTGGATTACTTCAGAATTACCTCAAAAATTCCATTACCTCAGAATTGCTTTAAATGAGGTGAGATTACACTAATCTGAGGTAATTACCTTAAAAATGAGAGCCCTGTTCAGAGCTGCCTCACTTGACAGGTTTCTTAATTCAAGATCATCCCAGGTGTTTCTTGGGCTGCCCCTTGGTGCAGCTCCCTCCACGTTCATGGACGTGCGTCTTTTCACCTAGCTTAGTTCATCCATCCTCTCCATAGTATGTTGATTGTAAATTTCCTGACTAAGTATATTTATGCAATATGCATTTCAGATGCCTAGGAAAAAAAATTGGAGAAGATCTTCAGCCCTACGTGCATACCTGTACTTGAAGATGGTCAACACACCAAATTCAAGTAGTAAATTGGTAAGCACAAGAAAGAATACATTAGTTATCCCTGTAACCCCTTTTAAACTTAAGCCAAAGTACAGTACTTTAGGTACTTGGGCCACATGGAGAGGGTACTGTAATTATTTAGAATTTATAACTTTTTGGCAGGCTGCAGCTTTGTTAAATTAACTCCCATTCGAATATTCCCGCCTGTTGTTCTACCTGGGGGGTACAGGCAAAAACATGCATACTTCAACAAGCCACTTACCCCCAGGGGGCAAGGGGGCCTTCATCTAATGGTGGAGGAAAAAAAAATATGCCTCACGCATCCTACTGCGTGTCGTACAAGGCGACTAATAGGGGGGATGGCGAGAGACTTGTGGACCAACAGCCATTACTAGACAATAAACTCTTTATCTTAGCACTGTCTTGGTATGGCACTGCCGAGGCTGGTGGGGTGCGGATAGGTGCCACAGGGGACTGAGTCTTACCTGGGCGCCGTTTGGCACCACACCTGTGTCGGCAACAGTGTTTGCATGTTGGGGCAGGACTTTATCGTTCTATAGTCCAATTGCCTAATATACAGTAGAGTGTTGTTATGGTGCTGTCTTTTTGTAACACTGTTAAGGCTGGTGTGGTTGCAGATACTGCAGGTGCAAGTGTTGCAGGGGGACTCTGTTGAGTCTTGCTGAGGCACGGTTAGCACTATACCAACATCAGCCACAGTGATGACTTGGTGGGGCAGTGCTGTGGCAGGACTTTATTGTACTACAGTACACTCCAACTACTGAAAGGCAACCCCGTCTGAGCCGTTTACAATGCATGTAATGGAAAAATGACGTTAAACCAATGTATGTATGTAATTGAATAAATTTAGAATGTATTATAGTAATGGAGAATGCTTGTGAACAGTTGAGTGAACACGTGGTCATTTGGGGGAAGGGGTCGGGCGCAAGTTGGACTAGATAATAGTCCATCAGGCGCCTGGGCCGGGGAGACGATTAATATGAAGGGTGCGCCTGGAAGTGTGGTGGGCGGGATTGTGGCTTTGGCTCCGCTGCATGTCTGCCTGCCGAGATCGAAGCCTCTCCGGGTGGTCGGGGGCCGGGGGAGTGCTGGAGCGACCTTGGTGACCCTGGTCTCTGGGTGTTCTCCTGGGTGACCTAGATGTGTGTGAATTTTGTGTTTTGTCTGTGTTTGTTCGTTGTTTTGTCTTGTGTTTTCCCTGTTCTTGCTCTGTCTTGAGTCGGCCACCCCTAAGAAAAGAAAAACAAAACAAATAATAAAATAGAGTAAAATAGAAAATAAAAATGAAAATAGGAAAAGTGGGGATTGGGCCTGAGCATATACATACATACATACATACATACATTATAGTACAGTACCAGTACATAACAAATACAACAAAAATTGAAGTACAGTCGACCCTCGCATGGGCGGACCCCAGTTGCCCGGACTTCGGTTTGTGCGGACCCAACAGCCGATAAGTCAAAAGTCCGGACAAATCGGGCAAAAGATCGTTAATTTAACCCTTAATTAGCGGCTCACCACATAAGTCGTATTTAATAAAGCTGGACTATGTGGCGGCGCTCGACATAGGTCGAGTGGCAATTTCAGCACGTAATGTTGCTGAGAGAGAGAGACAAGTGGTGGCAGGAGAGTAGCGAGCGTATGACTGCTCCAGACCACCGCAGCGAACATACTGACACGAATCCCAGCTCCCTCCTCCCTCTCTCACTCGCTATATAAGGAATTGTATCGGGAAAGTGGCTAATTACATGCTTTTTGCACTCGCGTTGCACGGTTATTGCAAGAAAACTAGCCATCATAAAAGGATCGTTATGGTGTCATTCGAAAGCTCTGTTTATGCCCTTTCAGGGATAGGTACTTGTTTTACGTTCTGGGTCTTATTTAGGCATGAAAATGATCACGTAAACAGCCCTATTTTGGCTAAAAACACCCCGCTGGGCGGTACATATAAATAAACCGCATAGGCCGCTCGTAAGGTGTTAAAAGTTGTCCGGTAGGTGGCGGGTCGGGTGGTGACGCGGGCTTCCCGCCGAAAAGTTCAGTAGTGTTTACTAACGCCATTCCGCTCGCTTCCCCCATCGTACCCGTGAATAATCAGTGCTTTAGTGCTTCAACATGCCTCCCAAACCTCCCAAGACCAAGCGTGTGACCGTTAACGTTCAGCAGAAGTGCTGGTAGTCCTTGAGACTGAAGAGGATATGGAAGAAGACACCCGAGGGACCAGGACCAAGGCTAACATAAAAAACTACAACATCCGTTCCGCCCTGTACAACCTAGCCTAATCCTGGCAGGTTATGAAGGCATCCACCCTCGAAAATTCCTGGAAGAAATAGTTGCTAGGTGAAGAAGATGCTAGCTTAATTAAGGTTAGAAAACATCGTATATTTACTCTATTTTCCATGTCCGGACTTTTTCATTGTGCGGACATGGGTCCTCCCCTATTAGTCCGCACATTCGAGGGTTGACTGTACAAACTTTAGCCTAATAGCTAGTCTGGTTGCCATTTAGTGGGTATGTGAATTGTGGGTTCGACAACCCGAAGGGAAGGAAGGAAAACCATTATTTAGTAGTGGTTCCGTAGTCAATGACGTGAGAACCTAATCAACTATTAGGGCTCCCAGATCCCATAGGGAACCCGGAGAAATGCTTAACGCAACCTGAATAATACAAAAAATAACATATCAGGGGATACCCCTTACATAGTTCCTAGGGAACGTCATCGAATCAGATACCACTAAGAAAATTAAGAATAAAGATAGATTAACCCTCCAGCCCCGGCTATTGTATTCTATAATTTCCCCGAAACCCGGGGGTTTTGGCCGAAAAACGTCTACGGCTAGGCTACCGTATCTTTGTTATTTTGCCTGCTTCCGCATTCCCGCGCATCCGCAAGCGTAGATGTGTTTCGTACCTGTAGAATTGCGTTGAGTAGAGCTCTCTAAGTCAACTGGTTCAGTTGTGATGACGATTTCCGTGGAGAGAACTTTGTGGCGATATCAGCCACTTTTCACTACTTTTCACTACTTAACAATAACACACACCCACACACGAACAAGCGACGCCTCTCCTTCTTGTGGTCGGAGATGCGCGGCGTCGGTCCAACCGGCTGTTGTTTACATGCGTCGGACAGACGCCTCGCACACCAAGCTTACAGGCTTTCAAGCTACCGGTGCCTCTTAATGTCGGACACTGTTTGTTTGGCCACCCCATATTCCTCACAAACATTCGTCACACTCACTCCTTTCTCCAGTTTGGCTATTAATTCAAGTTTTTTGGCCACACTTAGGTTCACTCGCTTTCGTTTTTCAACCTTGGGCCCCATGATGAATAGCAGTCCAGGTACACAGGAAGGGTCAGCACACAAAAGATCGCGCGGCAGCGGTCACAATCTGTTCCCAGAGAGACAATGGCGGACTGACGCTCTCCAATTTCCCGCGCTTGGGGTGACGTCATGCGCCTGCCCCGCCACCTACCGGACGGACTTAGCACAGCTACGGATTGACTGCCCATGAATCCGGATTCGTCCAGACTACGTTTTTTGACCGTAATTGCCGATATCCGGAGTCCGTTGAATGGAGGTTCGAGTGTATATGGTTTTCGTTCCTTCCCTTCGGGTTGTCAAACCCACAATTTAGTAGTGATTCTCTCCGTCAATGATGTGAGAGCCTAGAATATCACGACCGGTTGGCCGGGACATCATATGCTCAATGTCAAGAACAATAATAATGATAATAATATGCTGGTATTTTATTTGTTCGAGCGCCAATTCTCCAAGTGGATTCACGAGCGTTCACATTAACTTAAATTTTTCAATGGCTCTGAGCTCATAAAGGCGATATGGGTCATCACCACTACGTAAATTCACATTTAACTCATTATGTGTTGGAAATAGAAGATCCAGCAAATACTTAGGCTCACCAAACCTCAGCACCTTAAATGTCAGTAGGCACACTTTAAACTCTATTCTGGCCTTGATGGGAAGCCAGTGTAGATCTATTAGATAATATGTGGTGGGTGTTCTGGGTGGAAATGAAAATATTAGTCTAGCACACCTATTAAGAACAGACTGGAGTTTCTTCAAAGTAACATTTGGTAGACCAATGAACAATGAATTACAGTAATCAATTCTAGATATAACAAATGAATGAATGAGGGTCAAAAGAGATTCCTTGCTCAAGAACTTCCTTATAGCATAAAGGTTACGAATGTAAAGGTGACTAACTCTTCACGACACTATTTATATGATTCTTCAAGTTCAGATTTTTGTCGAATACAACGCCCAAGTTTTTCACTGATTTCAAAGGTTGGAGTTGTGATTCACCGAATTCTAGACATCCAAAATCTTCATGGACACTATTTCTCAAATTACCATTTATGACTATAGTCGGGTGGATGGGACTCGTTAGCCTTGGTCGGCAACTCATCTAGGGGAGACAACCTTATACAAATCCGGGTGGATGGGACTCGTCAGCCTTAGTTGGCAACCTGTCTAGGGGAGTAAACCTGATACAAATTTGTACTGCTTACCTAAGGGTAAGGCAGGTTAGTGGATGGATTAGCCGAACACCACTGTAGAAAAATAGTGCTAACAAGATACACAGAGGGCCTCGGAGTCGGACGGATCCTAAATTGAGTGGTCAATCCTGTAAGTCCTTCACTAAACTGGCTCGGGTTGTCCCTCTCACAGGGAATAGGTCCGCTTGGGGGCATTCTATGTATGGCCACCCTCGTAAGGGGAGTAAGGCGTCCGGCAATAGATAGATAGATAGATAGACTATAATCTCCGTCTTGTTGTCATTCAATTTGAGCTTCCTTCTAGTCATCCAGATCTTCAAGTCTGACAAGAGTGATAAAAATTTATTCTTTACCTCATCGATATTATTAATTTCAATATACAACTGTGAATCATCTGCATAGAAATGATACTTAACACCATGTGCATCCAGTAGGGATGAAAGACTAAAGGCATAGATAATAAACAACACAGGGCCAAGAACTGATCCCTGAGGCACCCCGAACTTTAGCGATGATGGTTCTGACATAGAGCCACCAATGACAACACATTGACTGCAATTGCTAATACTGTATATGACTGAAGAAGCAGGAGTGCATCTCCCTGCACACCAAAACCAGAAAGGTCTCTCAGGAGCAACTGATAGTCAACAGTATCAAACGCTGCAGAGAGATCCAACAAAACCAAAAGAGAACACCGTCCAGAACATGTATTCGAGACTAAATCATTATAAATCCTGCTCAGGCCTGTCTCCGTTGAGTGGAGCTTCCTATAAGCAGACTGAGACTGTGGAATGACACTGTTCCACTCCAGAAAAGGCAGCAACTGGTCCAGTATCGCACGCTCGACAATCTTAGACAGAAATGACAGGTTAGACACAGGGCGATAGTGTACCAAATTATCACAATCTAGGCCTGCCCTCTTCAGTAAAGGCCAAATTAAGGCATGTTTTTCAGAATTTGGAAAACAATTTTCCTCAAAGATACGATTGACAATTGAAGCAATGAAAGGTGATGCAGTCACATAAGCTGTAGTTATCTTTGATACATTTATCGGGTCCAATGAACAGAATGTTTTATTGAGTTCTCTTAGGTATGTCAAGGCATTTAGGGAGTTAATCGGCTGAAAATGTGTGAAGGCAGAGTCTACGGCCAACGGCCGAGAAGGGACCACAAAGTATTCTCCAAGAGCAGGGGTATTGTCAAACTCATTTCTGATTTGAGCAATTTTGTCTGCAAAGAAAGCTATGAAAATTTTGATGCAAGATCAGAAGCTGAGACAGATGAGGGGAGAACCTGAGAAGAACGCTGGCCTGTTAAGTTGTTAAGAATTGAAAAAAGTTGTTTCTGGTCACCTCTGCAGGAATCGATTCGACCAGTATAATACTCGATCTTGCTTTGTGTAATTTTGACGGTGATAGCTCTACGAGCAGCGACATAATCTAACCGAGAGGATTCAGTTCTGTGCCGGCGCCACAGACGCTCTGCCCGTCTCCTCTTGCGCAAAGCCACCACACCCGAATCATACCATGGAGCGTCATCCTTTATCCTTATCTCCTTGTCAATCTCAGGGCAATCACGGTCTTGAATATAACGGAAGAAGGTGTTATAAGTGTGAACTAACTGATTAGCTGTTGATGATGTATTATCGACCGTGTTAAGTGAAAGTTCAATATCACAACTTATATTTTCTTGATCCAAATTACAATATTTACGAAAGGTTATTTTCTTGGTATAAGATAAGGTAATTAGCCCACCGGGTTTTAAGATCTTGGATTTGAGACTTTAACAGCTCCCTTGGACAGGGGTCACGTCTTTTTACCTCCTGGCAATTATTCAATGCTCTAGTTACCCAGCCTAATTTCCCCACCATAGATTTTCTCAAGAGTGTATCAGTCATTTTGGAAAATGGGTAATTATTTTCTGGACTATTATTAATGTTTATACTGAAGACTAATTTTCAACAATCAAAATTACATTTAGATATAGCCTAACTCATACTCAATTTAGCTGTTAATCTTTAGCATTATATGCGTACCATTATTTGCTACAAATTCAGATGAATAATTAGTTGAAAACATTAAGTCCACAATATAATTTACCTAATACGTGGGAACGCACGCTAGTAGGAGGAGGGAATATATTTATTATTGAATTAAATGTCATATATGCTCCATCCCGAGCATTTAGCTGGTCTACTTGGTCTTTCAGACGCGGGTGACCTTAACCCTCCAGCCCCGGCTATGTATTATATATATATTCCTCAAAACCCGGGTGTTTTGGCCGAAAAACGTCTAGGCTAGGCTACCGTATATTCGTTAATCAGACTGCATATAGAGAGTGGTTGGGTAGCAGAGGGAATGAAGATTCCGAGAGACAGAAACGAGCGAGGTACGTGGAGAGTAAGAGGGTGGTGAAGAGAGTAGTGAAGGAAAGTAAGAGAAGAGTAGATGAGGAATTTGGAAGGAATCTGAGTGTAAAATGGAGGGAGAGTAAGAAACTGTTCTGGAAAGAAGTCAAGAAAGTTAGGGAAGGTAGCAAGGGAAACAGTAAGGGTGTGAAAGATAAGAATGGGAGAATGCTAGCCGAGAAGCAAGAGAGAGTCGAAAGATGGAGGGAGTACTTCAGTGAGTTGCTAAATGAAAGGAATGAAGAGCCAGCAAACATAGCTGGATATGGTATGGGAGGGAGAAGAAGAGAAGTAGTGGAGGAGGAGGTGGGGATCAGGAGGTCAGAAGTGTGGGAAGCCATGAAAAGAGTGAAGTTGGGGAAAGCACCAGGAACAGATGGAGTGTGTGGGGAAATGTTGAGGTATGGTGGTGAGATAGTGATAGAATGGGTATGGAAAATGTGCAAACTAGCATGGGAGAAGGGGAGTGCACCCGATGACTGGAAGACTGGCATAATAGTCCCCCTATATAAGGGCAAAGGGGAAAGAGGAGTGTGTGGTAACCACCGAGGAATATGTCTTCTAAGCGTAGTAGGGAAGGTATACAGTAGGGTAGTGATTGAGAGAGTGAGAGTGAGAACGGAGAAATGGATAGGCGACGAGCAGGGAGGTTTTAGGAAGGGAAGAGGATGTGTAGATCAGATTTTTACCCTGAATTGTGTTGTGGAGAAGTATCTGGAGAAGAAACAAAAGGTGTATGTTGCCTTTATGGACTTGGAGAAGGCCTATGACAGAGTGGATAGAGAAGGTTTGTGGAAAGTACTTAGAATATACGGAGTAGAGGGCAAGTTGCTGAAAGCAGTGAAGAGCATGTATGAGGGTGCAAAGGCGGCAGTACGTGTGGAGAGTGAGCAGAGCGAGTTCTTTGACCTGAATGTTGGTTTGAAACAGGGGTGTGTGATGTCCCCGTGGTTGTTTACTGTATATATGGATGGAGTTATGAAAGAAATACTATCAAGAGCAGTGGATGTTGGTGTATCGCTGAAAAGGGAGGGAATTGAGTGGAAGCTACCTATACTGCTGTTTGCGGATGATACAGTTCTGATGAGTGATAATGAATGGGAGTTGCAGGGTCTGGTAAATGAGTTTGGAACAGTGCGCGAAAAACGGAATTTGAAGGTAAATACGGGGAAGAGCAAGGTTATGGTCTTCGAAAGGGGTGAAGTCACAGAGTGTGAGGTGAAGCTGAACGGTCAGGCTATGGAGATCGTCAACTCTTTTAAGTATCTGGGCAGTGTGTTGAGTAAAGATGGGACTATGGATGAAGAGGTGCGGGAGAGGGTACAACAGGGGAAGAGGGTTGTAGGAACGCTAAAAGCAGTAACAAGAAATAGGGTGGTCAGTATGGAAGTGAAGAAGTCCTTGCATGACAGTGTGGTAATCCCGACACTGACTTACGGAAGCGAAGCATGGACGTTGGTTGAGAGACTCAGACCAAGAGTGAGAGCAGTGGAAATGAATTACTTAAGGAGTGCGTGCGGAGTTACATGGAGGGATAGACAGACTAATGAGGAAGTAAGAAGGAGGTGTGGTGTGGAGGTAGATGTGCTGGAAAGTGTGAAAAGGAACAACTTGAGATGGTTCGGCCATATGGAACGTATGGAAAGCGAGAGAATGACTAAGAGGGTGTATGAGAGCAAGGTGGAGGGACAGAGGGGGAGAGGTAGACCGAATATGAGGTGGAAGGATGGAGTGAGGAAGTACATGAACGAAGGTGGTGCTGGTTGGGGGGAGGGGCGTCGACTGACTGGGGACAGAGGTGCATGGGGGCGGTTCGTTCGTGGCCACCCCTTCGGGGATCACGGCGTCAGGCAATAGATAGATAGATAGAGACTGCTTCCCGCATTCCCGCGCATCCCCAAGCGTAGCTGTGTTATTTACCTGTAGAATGGCATCCTCTCACACTACTGATCCACCTGGTGAACAAGCCTACGTCTTTTCTATCCTAAATGACCTAGAGCAGTTAGTTCAGCAACCCACCCGTATCCCGGATCGCATCGGAGATCGGCCCAACATTCTTGACCTGTTTCTAACTTCTAACCCTTCTTCTTATACTGTCGATCTTTTCTCTCCTTTGGGCTCCTCCGACCATAAACTTATCTCTGTCACCTGTCCTATCTCTCCAGTACAGCCACCCGATCCTCCTAGCCGGCGGCGCTTGTGGCACTTTGGCGCTGCCGACTGGGAGGCTCTTCGGCAGTACTTCTTTGATTTCCCATGGAATGATTTCTGCTTCCATGGCCGGGGACCCTCGGAGAGTGCTGAACGCATTACCGAGGTAATCCTATCGGGCATGGAAGCATACATTCCATTCTCTTTCTCTCAGACTAATGCTAAAAAATCTTGGTTTACTCACGCCTGTTCTACTGCTGTCCGCAATAAGGAGGAAGCATTCAAACGGTACCGACGCCTTAAAACTCAAGACTCTCATTCTTCATATGTTTCTGCCCGGAATCAAGCCAAATCTGTTCTTCGACTTGCCAAACACTCTTTCATCAATAATAAATGCACTGAACTATCCAACTCTAGCTCTTCCCAAGCTTTCTGGCATCTAGCCAAAAACCTCTCCAACAATTTCTCTTCCTCGTCTTTCCCTCCCCTTTCCCACTCTGATGGCACAACCATCACTTCTTCCTCTGACAAAGCTAAACTCTTCGCTCAAACTTTTGCTAGAAACTCCACCTTGGATGATTCCGGTGCTATTCCTCCCTCTCCGCCCTCCTCTCTCTTACTTATGCCTAATATCCTAATCTCTTCTAAAGATGTACTTTCTACCCTCTCTGGGCTTAACACTAATAAGGCGTACGGTCCGGACGGTGTTCCTCCTGTTGTTCTCAAAAACTGTGCTTCCGTGCTGACTCCCTGCCTAGGCAAACTCTTTCGTCTCTGTCTATCCTCTAACGTCTTCCCTTCATGCTGGAAGTTTGCTCACATTCAACCTGTCCCAAAGAAGGGTGACCGCTCTCAACCCTCCAACTATCGTCCAATTGCTCTTATCTCTTGTCTTTCTAAAGTTTTTGAAACTATTCTTGCTTCCAAATTTCTTAAGCATTTCTCTTCTCATAATCTGCTCTCAGATCGCCAGTATGGCTTCCTTAACCTGATAAGCGCTAAATAGCAGTAGGAGCTAGGGTAGTTATTTGTGCATTTCTGCCAAAATATTCGATCTCACAGAATTTTAAAAAAAGTACCTCAATGTCTTGGAAATAAGCAGCCACATCCGCCAATATATATATCCACCCTAAAAAAATGTGGGTGTGGAGTTACGGTGGCTGCAAGTTGAAAAAAATGGGCTGATAGGCACGACATCCCCGAGCGAGCGAGTGTGTGTGAGTGAGTCAGGCGGGAGGAGAGAGAGAGAGGGTGGAGGCAAGAACGTGCGATTGATGAGAAGCAACGCTCTATATCTCGCCTAAAAAGCACCTTTATGGTTTCACCTGTTCATATTCATGAGTAAGGCAGCCCATGTGAATAATATACACTGATAAATGAAGCGCAGAGAGGCATACGGACGAATAATAGGCGAAATAAGAGTGGTGTATTGAGAAAGGTGGGTGGCGCGGGAGAGAAAAGGGGTCAGATTACAGTAAGTAGATGAGATTAGCGTGGGTGTATGCACAAATTTAGACCTTATAGACACTTTGTGTTGTCGTTGCTATATTGTAAACAACGATAAGACTTCTTGGATGGCGCAGTATGTTAGAGTAACCCGATATCTCATTACACAATTTTTACGCACTATTTGCTTGCAACTCATGGATGAAAGGTTATTTATTTACTTGTAAATTTCTTTACTGTTTGTTCGTAATGATAGAATATGTTAGGTTATGTAAAAGTATTATACATACTAAATACTTCGATATACACAAGTGTATCGAGGGTATATATATATATTTTTTTGTCAAGCATTCGTCTGCCCGAAAATACGTACGCACTAATCGCTGTCAGTATAGTGTGAACAGTCATGGTCTAGTGGTTAGAGTGATGGACTGAGTGAGATGTAGGCCTAGAGACGTGGGTTCGAAACCAGAGAGGTTATGGGGATGTTTTTGGAGTGTTTATATCACTTGAAATTTTTTTTTTTTTACATACTTACGCCCTGCTATTCATAAAGTCGAAAACTTTGATGAATAGCAGAGCGTAAGTATGTTTTTTTGTGTTTATTTATTTGTTTTTTGTTTGTTTTTTTGTTTGTTTTATTATTACAAAAGGTTGTTACAAAAGGTTAGTACATAAGTATAATATTACATAGGTATATATATAAATAAAACAAAATATTGCCTGGCTAATGAATTAAACTGAAATAATAAATGAAAATATTGCTTATATATACAGTATACTGTATACAATAATATACTGTGTATATATATATATACAGTATATATATATATATATATATATATATATATATATATAATATATATATATACAGAATATACCAAAACATATGAACTTATCCTACAACTATAATTTGTACATGTTATGATAATATTATCACGTTGGTCAGGTACGGGCAAGTAGGTAGGCAGGCAGGTGTTTTGAGATCACGTTGGTCAGGTACGGGCAGGTCAGGTACGGGCAGGTAGGTAGTGAGGTAGGTAGTGAGGTAGGTGGGCGGGGCAGGAGTTTGGCTGAGATAGGGCGACACAGGTACCACTCCTAGTAGTACTTGAGTGAGTGGTAGTCCCTGAAGCACTCGCCCAAACACAACCCAACGTTGCATTCCTTGCACATTGATGTGACTCGGCTTCTTCTTTGTGGCTTTCTGGTGGAGTGGGCACAGACCTGGCACTGTACTTGCAGCCTCCGGGTGCCAGATAGCTCGGTGTGGATAGGGTAGTGTTTGTCATATCCATCAATGACTCTGTCTGGGAGGTTGACTGCACGGCGACCCCTGTGACCGGAGACTGGTTGGTGTTTTTGTAGGAGTTGGTAGGCGACGTTGTATATGAACTCCCTGAACTTGAGTTTTTTGTTCGGGGCCATGTCTTTTTTTACCAGCCACATGTTGTAAGCGTTGAGCATCGTGATGTCAACAAAGTGAAGGAAAAGCTAGTGATACCACTTCACTGTTTTTCGTAGGCACTCAACGCCTGCAAGCTGGCAATCAGACTTGTCCACAAGGCGCATGTACTTGGTATAATCCACCACCATATCAGGTTTCTGGATAGACTTCTTGGTACGGTAGTGGAATTTACCAGAGTCCACTTGGGCACCTGTATGGACAGTCGAAAGCAGGTGAACTGGTCGCTTATCGAGCCACTTTACCGCCAGAACTTTCCCAGACTTCTCCAGCTGCTTGTAGTGCTCTTTCTTCTTTCTTCTTGGTCTGTCCAGTCTGCGGCGCCTTTGTTCCTCTGCCAAGTCGTCATCAGAAGCGGTGTCACTGTGGGAGGGGTTGTCCAGTTCTATGCGATTGCCTTGGAACTTAGGCATGAACTTCCTGTTAGTTCTGACAGTCCCACATGCCCCGTTTTGTGGTCATGGAGGAACTGGCAGAGTGCAGGACTTGTATACCAATTGTCGGTGTACAACGTGTGCCCCTTGTTCAGGTAGGGCTCCAGCATCTTTTTCACAATGTGCCCTGACATGCCCAATGGGTCGTTGCCACCGACTTTTGGAATGTCTACATCAGTGCCGGTGTATACGATCATGTCGAGCACTATTCCACTTTCACAATCGCACAACACAAAGATCTTGATCCCGAACCTGTGTCTCTTCAAGGGGATGTACTGCTTGAACACCAGGCGTCCTTTGAAAAGCACGAGCGACTCATCAATCACCAGGTTGGCAAAGGGGTAGAAGAATTTCCTGTACCTTTGCAACAACATGGTCAACACATCCCGAACTTTCCATATTCTATCAGCTCGGTTTGGATTATTATTGTCTGCGAAGTGCAAAAATCGCAGAAGCAAGAAAAATCTATCACGAGCCATATATTTCCGGAAAATTGGGGTGTTGATGATTGGGTCGTGCTTCCAATAATGCTCCATTACATGCTTCCTGCAGAGAGGCATGATTAGCAACAACGCAAAAAACACAAGGAGCTCAGGGACAGTCGTATCAACCCATGCACGAATTCTTGCTCTAGGAGATATCATATCAATTCTTTCCCTCACCCAGGTAAAATAGCCATTGGTTTGGGAAACGAGATGAGATAATACCTCCTGGTCAAAAAATGCACAGAAGAAATCAGATTCCGTGGACTGGTCATTGCAGGGCCAGTCTGCTGTTGAACCAGCCAGATTGGCATTGAACTGGTGCAAATCTGGTTGGAAATGGGACCCTTCAGACCAGGCAAAATTATACGCCCGTGGGGGATCAGGATCAGCCCCTCCGTCAGCCACGTCGTCTGCGCCTTCGTCGTCAGACAGGTCTTGGTCATGGTCACGGTGCAGAAGTACATCGTCGTCTTCCGAATCCTCTGCACCTCCCTCATATTGGTCTTGATCCTCCTCAGACTCGCTCCCACTATCACCACCCCAGCCATAGTTCCTGGGATCGAAGGCTTCCCCTTCTGCAGCGTCGTCGTCAGAGGAGTCAGGAGGGAAGAGGAGGGCGTCAAACTTGGATGGCGTTAGACCGGCTGCCAAAACTCTACGAGGCCCTCCAACAGCAGCAGGGGCATGGGTGGGCGTGGGTGGTGGAGCAGGGGCGTGCGTGGGCGGTGGTGCAGGGGCGCCGTGGTGGGCAGTGGTGCAGGGGCGGCCGTGGTGGGTAGTGAGACAGGGGCGGCCGTGGTGGGTGGTGGTGGTGGTGGCAACGCGGGGGTGGTAGAGGCGGGAGGTGTCACCTTACTCCTCTTGAACTGATAAGGGTGTCCTTTACCCTTACCCTTCTTGCCAACTACCCCCGATGCTCCTGCATCCCCAGGACGGCCACTTGTACTTCCTGTAGTGGTGGGCGCCGTGGGCGTCGTTGCCACAACAGTAGAGGCAGTAGTTGTTGTGGTAGCAGTTGTCAGAGCAAATGCTGAGGACAATGACCTCTTCGCACTCGTCGTGCTTGTTGCACGTGTCGTGCCTCTCCCACCACGTGTCGTGCCTCTCCCAGCACGTGTAGGTCTTCTTGGCTGCACTGGCTCATCATCCTCAGAAGTATATACGTAGGAGGGGTCCCTGGCACGTGTTCGTGTCCTGCCACGAGCACTAACACCGCCAGCAACAGGGTTGGGCGAGTCAACAGGGAGCGAGTCAGGGGAGCGTGTAGGCTCCATAGTGACTGAGAGCGTACTGCGTGTGTAGACTGTGTGGGGTGCGTGCGGCGGGTGGTTGTGGGTGCCATCGAGAGGTACCATGTCGCACTAAACGTGGCGCAATTTGTGACTCCCCAGACAGCTTGGCGCCGTTTTGGTACGCCTTTAAAAATCCTGCTTCCGTGAGGCCTATCGCGTTCCCTATAGGAAGCCTTCCGTGAGGCCTATCGCGCTTGCCGGGTTAAGGGTCGCTCTACTGGTGATCTTCTTTCATATCTTACTAACTCTTGGTCATCCTCCTTTCGGGACTTCGGTGAGACTTTTTCTATTGCACTAGACATATCGAAAGCCTTCGATAGAGTCTGGCATAAATCTTTAATTTCTAAACTACCCTCCTTCGGTTTCTATCCCTCCATCTGTGCCTTTGTCTCTAATTTCCTTTCTGGCCGTTCCATAGCTGCGGTTGTGGACGGCCATTGTTCACTTCCTCACCCTATAAACTCCGGTGTTCCTCAGGGCTCTGTCCTATCTCCTATTCTCTTTCTAATTTTTATAAATGATCTCCTTAACTGTACCTTAATTCCCATCCATTCATACGCAGACGACTCAACTTACACTACTCCATTAGTTTTTCAGAACGCCCCAGCCAGCAATCCCTCAACGACAAACGTAATGAAGCCATAGAACTCTTAAATTCTGATCTAAATACTATTTCCAATTGGGGCAGAGAAAACCTTGTTAACTTTAATGCTTCCAAAACCCAATTTCTCCATCTATCTACCCGTCAGGATCTCCCAGCGGACTATCCCTTATTCTTCAACAATACAAAAATCAACCCTTCATCTTCTCTCAATATTCTTGGTGTCTCTTTTTCTTCTGCTCTCATTTGGAAGGACCATATTACCAGTCTTGCTAAGGCAGCCTCCCAGAAGCTGGGTGTGCTCAACCGCCTTAGGGGGTTCTTTTCCCCTGCACAGCTTCTTGCTCTGTACAGGGGCATAGTGCGCCCTTGTATTGAGTATTGTTCACATGTGTGGGGAGGTTCCTCTCACACCGCTCTCCTAGACAAGGTTGAAAGGAAGGCCTTTCGTATCATTAACTCCCGTCCACTCACCAACTCTCTGCAATCTCTCTCTCTCCGCCGCAATGTTGCATCTCTCTCGCTATTCTATCGCTACTATAATAATCAGTGTTCCTCCGAGGTATCCCAGTGCATACCACCTCCTTTACGTAGGGCACGTGGTACCCGTCTTGCAACTCAATCCCACCCCTACTCTGTGCAACTCTCCAACCCAAGAGTGAAACGTTACTCTCAAACTTTCTTCTACTCAACATCTGAGCTCTGGAACTCTCTCCCAGAATCAGTCTTTCCCTCTTCCTATGACTTAAATTGCTTCAAACTCCGTGTGTCCAGGCATTTTGGCTCGAACGTCCCTTGATTTTGGCCCTGTCACTCTTTCAACTATGGGGGAGGCACTCGCTATAGGCAGTTATGCCTTTTGCCTCCCTCAATCACATAGAAAAAAAAACAAAAAACAAAAAAAAAAGTAGAGCTCTCTAAGTCAACTGGTTGAGCTGTGATGATGATTTCATTGGAGATAACTTTATGGCAAAAACAGCCACTTTACACAACTTTTCGATACTTAACAACAACATACAGGCACACACGAACAAGCGACGCTCTCCTTCTTGTGGCCGGAGATGCGGGGCGTCGGTCCAGCCGGCTGTTATTTACATGCGTCGGACCGACGCCTCGCACACGAAGCTCACAGGCTTTCAACCACTGTCGTTCAAGAGGCCTTCCGGGTACCTGTTATATGCTTTTTTATGGGCGTTCAAGAAGTCTTCCGTGGTGAGAGGGTTAAAGGACAGAAACATAAAAATGGCCTAAATTATCAAATAATAGGGAGAATTTAGGTACAAGAATGAAGCTAAAGCTGTAAATATTTAGTTAATCATTGATTTCTTATCCCAGATGTTAGTGGGTACCTGTGGTAGTAGCATTTTTCTAAAAGGGGGGGGGAACACATTTATTATTTATTAAATTTGGTATATGCTCTGTCCCGAGCATTTAGCTGGTCGACCTAGTCTGCCAGACGCGGGTGACATTAAGGACGGAGACATAAAAATGGCCTAAATAAGAAAAATATGGGGGAAATTTAGGGACTGTAACGAAGCTCAAGCTCCGAGTTTCACAAACGCCAGAGAACGCAACGTTGCAGACCCTCCTACCAGTCCTCTACCACAGAATTTAACCCTCCAGACCCGGAAGGGCTCTTGAACGCCCATAAAAAACACACCCGAGCTACCCGGAAGGGCTCTTAAAGACCCATGAGCTCAAAGCCTGTAAGCTTGGTGTGCGAGGCGTCGGTCCGACGCATGTAAACAACAGCCGGCTGGACCGACGCCCCGCATCTCCGGCCACAAGAAGGAGTGCGTCGCTTGTTCGTGTGTTCCTGTATGTTATTGTTAAGTATCGAAAAGTAGTGTAAAGTGGCTGTTTTTGCCATAAAGTTATCTCCAATGAAATCATCATCACAACTGAACCAGTTGACTTAAAGAGCTCTACTTAACGCCATTCTACAGGTACGAAACACATCTACGCTTGGGGATGCGCGGGAATGCGGAAGCAGTCAGAATAACAAAGATACGATAGCCTAGGCGTAGACGTTTTTCGGCCAAAACACCCGGGTTTTGGTATGGAATGCATAGCCGGGGCTGGAGGGTTAAGCGCCATGCGATTTTATCTTATTATTAATTGAAATGCCACTCACCCAAGGCCATCGCCTCACAGTTAGGGACCTCATAACGGCGGGGGATCAATCTATGTCCCACAAAAACTACCTTAAACATTAGCCTACCGCTGCAGCTTAGCAGGGACCCTAACTGTTGAAAACTGGCCCTAACTCAACCCCTAGTCTACACACCGATCGGAATCCTCACTCGGGGCACCAAAATGTGGAGGATAATATGGCCAAAGGTTATCTCTTACCACACCAATCGAAATATAAAATTAATAAACATAAATAAAAATAAAGTCTGAGATCGCCTACCTTATGGCATGAACTATGGTAGCCTATCTCTCAGGATGCCCTAACTAAACATTGTATCAATGGCCATGTATATCAATGAGTTAGCTATACTAGGGTCCTGGTGTAGTTTCGAGGATTCCGGCTTCGGTAGACCAGGGTTAAAGGGTCAGGACTCCGGGCCTGGCGCGGGTATTGTGGTGGAGGAGATCACGGGACACGTCTCTACCATTCAAAAGTTTACTAGCGTCTGCTCGGAACTTCAATTTCCAACTCTTAAATAAACTATATATTAATTCGTTACCAAGGGTTCATTCCCTCTTCACGAAATCATATAAATAATTATCAGCATTTAAATTATATAATTATAAAGGTAAACATCGTTTCACAACGATTTAGTGAACATAATATCAAGATATTAACGACCCTAAAGCAAACGGTGGATCGCGTATGCGGTCGTGGGAATATTTAAACTGATCCTCTTTACAGTTCTAAACTTATTTCTACAAGGTTTTATAACTAAATTAACTTGATCAAGGTAATCTTATACAGTACTAAATTACCTAACATTAATTAATCTCTACAATATATACAATCACCGGGTTCTGGTAGGAAATTGTTCACTCTACAGTAGTGAGGTTACCCTATCGGAAAGTTGTTGCCAACATTCCCCAGATACCGGTGTAGTCAATTTATTTCTCACAGATTGGGGCCCGGCGAAGTATGATGTGTTGCATCATGTTATATCACCTGCGGCTAACAAATCACGCCAATTTCTTCTAGACCCCGCAGCAGCTGCTCGTGGTGGTTTTGGGCTCCCTATTACTATGGGCAGCTGTTCTTCTTCCGGTGGGATGGCGAGTTCCATAGGTATGAGATGATCTACAGTTCGGAGAGTGGTTTGTCCTCGAGATACAACCTTAACGGTTCTGATAACTCCTTCGGAATCAGGATAGACTTCTTGGATCCTTGCTAAGGGCCATTTAGAGTGAGGTTGGTCCATTTTCAACAAGACTACCGGTATGTCTCCCACTACCGGTTTGTGACGGTTACTAGCAGAATTCGCACCATAATAGCTCTCCCGTAGGCTCAAGATATACTCAGATGCCCAATGTTTGTTCCAGGCGTCCAGTATTTTGCAGAGTTTATGGTAGCTTCGTCGCAAGTGTGCATCTGCTTCATTAACGGAGGGATCCACTAATTCCTCGGTCACGTCCAAAACGGGGGACTGGGTCCAATCGTCTACCATATAATAAATGAGCCGGTGTTAAGGCCTCAATTTCCAGATTGGAGTCATCTTGATACGTTAGTGGTCGATTATTTACTCTGGTTTCTATTTCGGTGACAACAGTTCTTAACTCATCCAAGGTGACCTTGGACTTGTGAAGAACCCTTTTCAGGCACGATTTCACGATACCTATCATTCTCTCTGTAAATCCATTTTGCCAAGGGGCTCTGGGAGTTGTGAATGACCAATAACAATTTCTAGAATCCAACATTTGCTGTACTGCGTTGCTCTTTAATACAGTAGTTCAGAAACCAACGGTGATGCGCCCACAAAATTTGTCCCATTGTCACTAATCAAACGTCTGGGACAACTTCGCCGAGCCTCAAATCTTCTAAATAAATTTCTAAAGGTTTCCGAGCTCATGTCCTCCGCTATTTCCAAATGGATAGCCCGAGTGCTGGTACAGGTGAATAGACATATGTAAACCTTCTTGGGTGGGCCATCATCTCCTGTGAGAGTGATGGCACCAGTATAATCTATACCTGTTACCTCAAACGGTGTCCTTTGGTGAATGCGGTCTGGCGGAAGAGCTGGTGGTCCAGGGTAAGGAATAGCGATAGCTGTATACCTCTTGCAAATAATGCAATTCTTGATACAGCGTTTAACAGCTTGTCGTCCCTGGGGTATCCAATATGTTTGTCGCATATAGGCTAGAGTGTCTGCTACTCCACCGTGTTTAGTGGTTTCATGCGCTTTTAAAACCATCAATTTGGTGAGGTCGCAATCCTTGGGCAATAGGATCGGATGCCGAGTTTTGAGGGGTAGATCAGCTTTACCAATACGACCTCGACAACATATTAATTCTTGATTGTCTAGATACAGCCCAAGGTCCTTCATTCTTTTGGTTGGCTTGGGATTGGGTTTACGTAGCTGTGTTAATTCCTCCTCATACTTTTCAGCTTGTATCCTTCTGATCCAGTAGGTAAGTGGGTCTAATTCATCCATCTTTACCTTCTATGTGAAGGTAACTATGTGACTATCATCTTTAACTATCCAGTGCAAACATATCTCCCTATCTGTCCATATATATGTCTCACCTAAAAAGGGAAACATACCATTCAAATAAGTAGCTAACCTAGTTCCCAATTCAACAGCGGTCAGCTCCAACTGTGGAAGGGTACGTTGTTTTAATGGCGCTACTCAGGATTTGGACATACAGTAATCATAATAGATCGGACTTCAGTGACACAATAGGCTACTGCACCATACGCCTTAGATGAGGCATCACAAAATATGTGCAATTGAGCACACTCATTATCAGAGGTAGGATCACATCTTCTAGGAAACTTGACTGAGGATACCTTCTCATATTCCACCTGCAATTTGTTCCACTCTTCTGTATACTTTTCAGGTAATGGAGTATCCCAACTCAGTGCTTCTCTCCAGGCCTCCTGAACTAAAATCTTCCCTTTAATTGATATGGGACTAAATATGCCCAATGGGTCGAACATCATAGAGACCTGACTTAACAGTGTACGTTTTGTGAGTTTTACATCGGGAAACGAGGGGCTTTAGAGATATCTCATCAGTAGTTGTTTTCCACAGCAATCCTAGTACTGGTTGATATTCTGGTATTTGATAGTCAGGATAGTCTCTTCTTATCTGGTCCAAAAGAATATGAGAGTTTGAATTCCAACTTTGTAGTGGCATATTGGCTTTATTACATTCTTGCCTTGCCAAATTGTAGATTTCAATCACCTCTTCTCCACTGTCGGCAACGCCCTGAAGATTATCCATGTAAAACAGTTGACCGATTTCCGGTTTCTCTGTCTTCTGGAAATGATATCTCAAAGTGCTGCACAACAAGAAAGGACTAGAGCAGGAACCAAACAACACTGACCGAAAGCGGTATTCTTTTATCCGCCCACCAGGCTGAAAAGGATCTTCAGGCCAAAGGAACTTTGTGAATTTGCGGTCCTGCTCCTTTAACCCTACAGTATTCTCAAAAAGGCTTTGGAGATATCTGCCACAAACCCAAATCTCTTCGTCCTGAATTTTAATAGTACATCACCCAGTATTTCAGTCAGATTTGGTCCTACATAGAGACAGTCGTTTAGACTTGCTTCATTCTTCGCTGCTCGAGAACTGCAGTTAAATACCACTCTGATGGGGGTAGTACTGGAGTCCTTACTTACAGCATGATGAGGAAGGTAATGACCCTCTTTATGGTTTATTTCACCTGGGACCTCCTCACTAAAGTCATTTTCCAACTGCTCTTGAATTATTTTATGATAAATGTCCAGTCGTTCAGGATGTTGACGCAATCTCTCCACCATTTTATTTAATTGACATCTTGAACTCTGGTAGTTAGTTGGTAATTCAGGGGCATTTATCTTCCATGGAAGTCCTACCCAGTACTGGCCATCCTTATACTCAACTGTGTCTAGGTAGTGGTTATATGTTAAGATGTCTTCAGGGGTGGGAAGATCTGCTTCTATACCCACAGTGTCCAGTTCCCAAAGTTTGTGAACAGGTTCTTGTTGCTCTTCCAGAATGTCTCCTAGTTGTGATGGTATTAATTCTGCACCAATTCTAGCCACCACCAGAGATTGTGCAGGAGTCACAAAGACTGGATCCATTCGGTTGTCTGATTCACTTGGGCCACATGTGGGTAGAGATCCCATGATTATATATCCACCTGATGAAGAAATTAACTGGATACCGTGTTTCCGAGTCATTTTTCGCAAGAAGCGACCACAATAGTCGGAGCCGATGATCAGTTGAATTGGACCTACTACGTCAGAGTCTATAGTTCGGTCTGCTAGTTGAACACCCTTCTTTGTTAAGAAGTTAGATGCTTCCTTTAAACCCTTATTTACCACAGAAGTGTTCATGTCTTCCTTAACCACCGCAGTCACCTTACATTTATATTTGCCCAATTTAATCAGGGGTTTAACCACGTCAAATGTTTGTGTTTCCTTATTTGACAAAAATCCAGTTATTGCCATGTTCACTCTTCCTATTTTGTTGTCAAATTCATGGCTCTGACAACATTTCCGGCAATGAAGGTCTTTTGCGCTCCAGTATCAAAGAGTGCTTTGACCGGCATAACCTCTTTTCCTCTGATCAGTTGAACCTCGGCTGTAGGAGTAGCTGCCGGCGTATGCATTGGGTTTCCAGTGGTCAGGGTCATATTTACACTTGTCGGTTTGGGTTGTACTTCACTGATCTTGGGACACAACGCGGTATGATGTACACCAGTCTTGCACCGAAAACATACATTTAATTTAGTGGCACATTCCTCAGTAGAATGTCTTGTGCTAAGGCAAACAAGACACTTACCTAGTTCGATGAGTTGTGGAAGTCTACCCTTGAGATTTGGGTAAGTCCTACAATACACTGTGGAATGTTGTTCTGAACATAACATAAACACCTTCCGGTTTTCTTGGTTTATCCCTGGTGTGGGGTTAATATCTCTGGTTACTTCTTGGGTCACTGGAGAATTGAGACGGGAATTTTTTCTCTCCCAAACACCTTTTGTTTTAGATACTGTATTAGTTTGATTATTCTGCTGGACGGATGTCACATAGGTACCAACCTCTTCCTTCTTGAACGGTTTTGCTTTTTCCTTAGTCCCTGTTGTAGACACTTTTGTGTATTTAACCTTGTCTACTTCCTTGATACCGCTATCCTTCTTGGAAACCTGCATGTGTTTGCACAGCTCTCTTAAACCCTCTTCTATCTCTTGATACGTGAAGTAGTTCTTCTTATACCTGTGGTACAATTCATCACAGGTTTTCTGAGAAAGCTTTTGTTGTACAATATGGTTCAAGAGCCAAGAAGCTGAATCAAGATCTTTCTGGGTACTAAGTGATTTCAAAACACAATTCAAGCTGATCCGGAATGACTGAAGATCCTGGTACGTATGCTTTGGTCCTGATAACTCCAGCAATTTGTAAACTAGGCGCTGTAGAGTCAACTCCGTATCTTCAAAATTCTCCTTGAGTACGTCTAGAGCTGCTGTATAATTGGCATCTGTTATGGGAAGTTCCTTGATAAAATCCAATGCAAAACCCCTAAGTTGACCCAATAAGTATGAACATTTATTTGCTGCAGAAATATCTAACCTGTCATGAACTAAACCCTTTAATTTGTCCCAAAAGGTATTCCAATCAGATTGCCCATCATATTCAGGTAAGGTTATAGGTGGCAACTTAAAGCTTTGTTGTCCCGGAGCCGCAGTACCATTACTGGTACCATTACTCCCTGTTTCGGTAACGGTCTCTGTCGCCAAGGATTCGAACCCAGCTAGTTGATCCAAATATTTTTCACGGGCATTTGCATAGGCTTGCTGTAATTCCTCAAACCTTTCAGATTGATGCAAAAGTCCTCCAATTTATTGCAAGACTTCATAATTAGCCCACCGGGTTTTAAGATCTTGGATTTGAGACTTTAACAGCTCCCTTGGACAGGGGTCACGTCTTTTTACCTCCTGGCAATTATTTAATGCTCTAGTTACCCAGCCTAATTTCCCCACCATAGATTTTCTCAAGAGTGTATCAGTCATTTTGGAAAATGGGTAATTATTTTCTGGACTATTATTAATGTTTATACTGAAGACTAATTTTCAACAATCAAAATTACATTTAGATATAGCCTAACGCATACTCAATTTAGCTGTTAATCTTTAGCATTATATGCGTACCATTATTTGCTACAAATTCAGATGAATAATTAGTTGAAAACATGAAGTCCACAATATAATTTACCTAATACGTGGGAACGCACGCTAGTAGGAGGAGGGAATATATTTATTATTGAATTAAATGTCATATATGCTCCATCCCGAGCATTTAGCTGGTCTACTTGGTCTTTCAGACGCGGGTGACCTTAAAGGACAGAAACATAAAAATGGCCTAAATTATCAAATAATAGGGAGAATTTAGGTACAAGAATGAAGCTAAAGCTGTAAATATTTAGTTAATCATTGATTTCTTATCCCAGATGTTAGTGGGTACCTGTGGTAGTAGCATTTTTCTAAAAGGGGGGGAACACATTTATTATTTATTAAATTTTGTATATGCTCCGTCCCGAGCATTTAGCTGGTCGACCTAGTCTGCCAGACGCGGGTGACATTAAGGGCGGAGACATAAAATGGTCTAAATAGGAAAAATATGGGGGAAATTTAGGGACTGCAACGAAGCTCAAGCTCCGAGTTTCACTAACGCCAGAGAACGCAACGTTGCAGACCCTCCTACCAGTCCTCTACCACAGGATTTAAACGCCATGCGATTTTATCTTATTATTAATTGAAATGCCACTCACCCAAGGCCATCGCCTCACAGTTAGGGACCTCATAACGGCGGGGGATCAATCTATGTCCCACAAAAACGACCTTAAACATTAGCCTACCGCTGCAGCTTAGCAGGGACCCTAACTGTTGAAAACTGGCCCTAACTCAACCCCTAGTCTACACACCGATCGGAATCCTCACTCGGGGCACCAAAATATGGGGGATAATATGGCCAAAGGTTATCTCTTACCACACCAATCGAAATATAAAATTAATAAACATAAATAAAAATAAAGTCTGAGATTGCCTACCTTATGGCATGAACTATGGTAGCCTATCTCTCAGGATGCCCAACTAAACATTGTATCAATGGCCATGTATATCAATGACTTAGTTATACTAGGGTCCTGGTGTAGTTTCGAGGATTCCGGCTTCGGTAGACCAGGGTTAACCCTTCCTCCCCGGGCTGTCTTACCAAATGACGGTCGCCCCTACCCGGGCGATATGGCTGAAAAACGTCTAGGCCTAGGCTACCGTATTTATGTTTATTTTCACTGCTAGAACTTTCCCACTCATCTATAATCGTAATGCGTTTTTCAATCTGTATTTTGGCATTGAGTAGAGCTCTGTAAGTCAATTGATTCAGTTGTGATGACTATTTCAGTGGAGTCAATATTGCAGAGATGTTGCCAATATGGGGGCTTTTTAGACACTAATTTCGTCATGACGTCAGAACAATAACATTGAGGAGTCTTCTCCTTGTTTTCGGAGGTGCGGTGACGAACGCTTGGGTTTGTTGACATACGTCGTACGCACGGCGTTCGGACCAAGCTTAATTAGGCTATTAAGCTCATGCCTTAGATAAGGCATACCGGGTAGCGGCCCTTCTTTCGTGCTGTCCTTACCTAAGGCAGACCGGGTAGGAAGGGTTAAAGGGTCAGGACTCCGGGCCTGGCGTGGGGATTGTGGTGGAGGATATCACGGGACACATCTCTACCGTTCAAAAGTTTACTAGCGTCTGATCGGAACTTCAATTTCCGACTCTTAAATAAACTATATATTAATTCGTTACCAAGGGTTCATTCCCTCTTCACGAATTCATATAAATAATTATCAGCATTTAAATTATATAATTATAAAGGTAAACATCGTTTCACAACGATTTAGTGAACATAATATCAAGATATTAACGACCCTAAAGCAAACGGTGGATCGCGTATGCGGTCGCGGGAATATTTAAACTGATCCTCTTTACAGTTCTAAACTTATTTCTACAAGATTTTATAACTAAATTAACTTGATCAAGGTAATCTTATACAGTACAGTACTAAATTACCGGTACCTAACATTAATTAATCTCTACAATATATACAATCACCGGGTTCTGGTAGGAAATTGTTCACTCTAGTGAGGTTACCCTATCGGAAAGTTGTTGCCAACATTCCCCAGATACCGGTGTAGTCAATTTATTTCTCACAGTTTTGGTGCATTCACTTTAACCCTTCCTACCCGGTCTGCCTTAGGTAAGGACAACTCGAAAGAAGGGCCGCTACCCGGTATGCCTTACCTAAGGCAGCAGCTTAATAGCCTAATTAAGCTTGGTCTGAACGCCGTGCGTACGACGTATGTCAACAAACCCAAGCGTAGCGTCACCGCACCTCCGAAAACAAGAAGGAGAAGACTCTTCAATGTTATTGTTCTGACGTCAGACGAAATTAGTGTCTGAAAAGCCCCCATATTGGCAACATCTCTGCAATATTTTCTCCACTGAAATCGTCATCACAACTGAACCAGTTGACTTACAGAGCTCTACTCAACGCCAAAATACAGATTGAAAACCGCACTACGATTATAGATGAGTGGGAAAGTTCTAGCAGTGAAAATAAACATAAATACGGTAGCCTAGGCCTAGACGTTTTTCAGCCATTTCGCCCGGGTAGGGGCGACCGTCATTGGGTAAGACAGCCCGGGTAGGAAGGGTTAAAGGAGATGATGTCATGGTCTGACACGCTACGGCCGATAGGAAAAACTTCAATATTATTTACAAGGTTGGATTCACTACATAGTAAATAGGCGCAGAATTCAAAAGAGTAATAAAAAGTAATAAGGCGGGGTATCTAAGTAAGCCTTAAGGAAAAATATCAACTAAAATATAGAGTAGATTATAACCGCCACAACCTAACAAACAAAATCTACAACACAAACATGCACAACAACACAAAAAGATGGCTGGCCAACTTCTTAGCAGGCAGATGTGCACACGTATCTTTTGCAGGTCAGTCATCTAGCATTAAAAATTTCCCAAACGGAGTCCCGCAAGGATCCGTCCTGTCACCCGCACTCTTCAATCTGTACATGCATGATATAAATACACCAAATTCACCCCAAATAACCATAGCCTCCTACGCAGACGACATAACACTCACAAGCACGCACCAAAACCCAGACACAGCAACAAAACTCCTTCAAGACTATCTCGACACATTACATGAATGGTGCATTACAAACAGACTCAATTTAGCCCCAGCTAAATCCACTGCAACCCTCCTCACAAGCTAGACAGGAGAGCACGATTACGTCCCGGGACTCAACATAAACAACACACCCCTAACACAGCCTAGTAGCCTAGTAGGTAGAGCTCTCGTCTCACACACGAGGGGTCGGGGGTTCAATCCCCGGCCGGGCGGAGACAAATTGGGCTTGTCTCCTTTCATGTGTTAGCCTCAGTTCACCTAGCTGTAAATAGGTACCTGGAATAAGTGGACGACGTTGTGACGTCCCATCTGGGGTTGGCAAAAATGGTACAAGGCGAGATGGGTATCATATGGTTCACCTAAGCTGATGGCTACCTAAGCCTTCGGGCGAGACGGTACCGTCTATAGTGAGAATGGTACCATACAGATCTACCCTAAGCCTTCGTTTCCGATGTCGCCAATTGGCTAAAAATACAGACTACACACACATCCACAGCCATCCCAACGATACATATAACACCTACACATATAGGAGGCGGGAAATAACGAGCATGCTCACTCCCGCAATACAACTAGAGTAAGTACAACTAGAGTAAGTACACACACACACACCCAAAATCCTAGGAGTAACATACGACACCCAAATGACATTCAAACAGCACACCACAAACACGAAAAAGAAACTGATACCCAGACTTAACGCCCTCAGATCACTTGCCCACACAAAATTTGGACACAACAAAGAAACCACCACCACAGTCTACAAACAATACATAAGATCAGTTATGGAATACGCAAGCTCGGCCTGGGCTTCTAACCTAGCTGAAACACATCATAATACCTTACAGACTATTCAAAATAAAGCCCTTAAAATCATCACAGGATACACAGCTACTACACCCACAGATCACCTACATCAAGAATCCAAAGTCCTAAAAGTCAGAGATCATCTAGACATGAGAGGCACTCAATTCCTGGCAGCAGCCTCCACGAATCAACACCACCCACTACACTACATGGCAATACACCCACAGACACCAAGAAATATCAAAACAACACCCAGTACACGCTATCACACACAAATACTGTCTTCTCTCCCTCCCTGCCCACCCCAAACCAACTTCCGGAAGCACATCCATACTCATATCACTCGCCGTTCCATCCACTCACTCATAGACAACATGCAGCTGCAAGCACAACCTCCCGAAAACCATCCTTCTGAATCCTCCCTTCCTCGCGAGGACAGAGTCCACCTGGCCAGGCTGAGATGCGGACACCATCCAGCTCTTCTGAGCTATCAGAAGAGACTGGATGACTCCGTCGTCGACACTTGCCCGGGTTGTAACACAGCACCCCATACCATAAAACACATCATAGAAGACTGCATTTCACACAACCACTTACGCCAACAACACAATTTGCACTATTTGAGAGCTCTGTGGGAGAGCCCGACCGTGGCCATGGCCTTCCTTAAGGACTCGGGGCTGTTCGGCCAGGCAGCTTAGGGAACAACAACAACAACAAAAAAGGTGGATAATGGGAGGTTTGACGTACCTCCCAACCTACCAAATAGGAAAACCTACTATTTGGTAGTAGTCTTGGAAAATCCAACGTCAAGGCTATTAACCTAATTGCAATGACGACTTGTCTATTTTGACTGCTATGTCGTCATTCCAACCGCGGTTAAAAAGAAAACGTCTAGAGTCTACTCCTTATCTTGCTCTAGGAGACGTTGTACATTAACCAAAACTACCACCGAAGGTGAAAAAAGCATAGAAGAGAAGAAAAAGGGGTTTACCTTAGTTACCGCTTAAGGCCCATCCCGTGTTCCGTCATGTGCAGATCCCTGTCGAACGTGCGCATGAGCGACCCTCTCTTGTCATCACATCTCACGTCAGCAGAAGAACGCGGATGGGCAGGGGTCCGGCGTGAGGGAGGGTATTATGTACGTTGGATTTTCCAAGACTACTACCAAATAGTAGGTTTTCCTATTTGGTAGGTTGGGAGGTACGTCAAACCTCCCAATTTGTTAGTAGTCTTGGCAAATCCAACGTCAAGGCTGCATAACAAATAGGAGGAGGACATCCAAGCCCAACCTACCAAAAAAAACAATGCATAAAACAAAATTACGAATGACAAAGACACAATTTATTAGTGGCCCCTCCATCATTGACGAACATGCCTATTACATAAGGCATCCTCTTCAAACACTAATCCGCCGTAGTTTGAATCTACCGCGCAGAGCATTTAAAAACTGAGGAGCCTTCATCATGAGCGCACGCGACCTCACTCATGGCTTCAGTCATTATGAATTGGGTTCTCACTACGAAAAAACTTCGTAAAAAATAAAAAGAAAAAGAAAATAAGAATAACTATCCAATAAGCTTTCCATCATATCGTGGATGTACTTGTGTGGATTTCTGACCAGACGCTGATTCAGGCGTCATTCCTCCTTCTCTGCTCTGCGCTCAGCCTTTCCGGACGTGCCTTCCACGCTCCGCTGGTTCCGCATTCGTTGCGTCCCTAGTGAGTTTTTTCTCATTTGTTTACTCCAGGATGTATCGAGTAAGGTTAGGATAGGCGTAGCAGGAGTGTCCTGGGCTGGTTGCCCGCAGTGCAGTGTATTTTGGGTCGTGTGTATGGGGCATCTATTTCGGATGTACCCTCGTGGTCCTGTTGTGGACACGTGAACTTTTCACAGTTGTGTTAGTTTGTGATGCAGGCGGCTTTCATTACGCGTTAATTATTGCTGCCTTTTATCCTTCTGATGAGGTAAGCTGTGTTTTTCTGACGTTCCCAGCGTATTTTTCTTCACTTAGTGAAGTTTTTTCTGGGTCCTTGTCAGGCTTCCCGGGGTGGGAAGTTGTCGCTACGGTGGTGTGTTGGCGGTGGTTCCTGTTGTGTTATTCCAGTGTGTGTTATATTTCAACTATTTTCATGCCGTCTACCTAGGCCTAGCCAGCCGCTCGTAGCTTTGCCACATGTCTAGTGTTATTATTTATTATTATAAATATGCCCTACTGTGTCATGTGTATCCGGGTTTTAGTTGTGTATTGGCTAATTCCTCGGACTATAATTGTTTCCTGGTTTAGTTGTGTATTGGCTAATTCCACGGATTATGTTGTGACCTTGGTTAGTCGTGCGTGACTCTCCTCGTGTCGTATTGTTCAGATGGTGTCTGTTCAGGGTGGGGCTTGCCTTCCGGCGGGTTTTTTCTCGGTTTCACCGTGAAAATCCTGACCGATGAGCCGTGTTGGGCCACACGTGGTTTTTAACTCTGGCTGGTTCCCCGGCGTGGGGAGGTGTCTGTGGCTCTCCAGGACTGCGTCTCTGTGGGTGCCTGGTTTCAGGCCTCCTTTAATTCCCGGCGGGATGGCTGTACCCATCCTTATATATATATATATATATAAAAAAACGACGTTCTTGCGAACATTCGTTTTTATAGGTTTTTTCTACCTGGTTTACGACAACCACATGGAAAACCTAGCTGTTGTTTAGGCGTTCCTCCCCGGCGATCTTTTACAAAGAAGTGGGGTCAGGAACTTGTGGGGTTAACTTTTAGACTTCTCACCCGGCGGGTGCACCTGAGCAGGGTGGGATAAACGACTTAGGTCTCATATAGTTAACCAATCCATTTTAGTGATACTCTGTGTATCGCTGCCTTTACTCTTACGGCAATTGAAGGTTCAATGAGGTTTAACCAAATCGATTCCCACACCCGGCGGGTGCTCCTAAGTGGAGGAACTAAGGAATTTATAACAAATTCAATTTCGATTAACCTTAATTTGGTGATACATTCAGTATCGCCGCCTTCTATTTTTACGACGATCTTTTGGGACAATTCGTTAAAATATCAGATCTCGTATATTCCTGCCCTGGGCTATTCTACTAAAATATTTCAAGGGCCGGTGTCTTTATGAGGGGGGCTTTGTTACAAAATTGAATCTTGAGACAGTCACCACCTCCTACAGACTATAAGTGCCATGCTGGACCATTATATCAGAGGGTATTCTTCATGTTCTTTAGCTAAAAAGATTTGTTTAGCCTCTTTACACCCCGCCGCGTAGCGAGATGTGTTAGCTGTGTCTTTGCATCCCGTTACCCGGCGGGTTATTAACACTTGTATGCGAACACTTGGGTTAACCTTATGAGCATTAATTCCTGGAAATTTTTCTTTATTTTTCCAGAGCTGAGCTCCGGCGGACCAATACAGACCCGGCGGTAGTTTCCTCACACCAGTCTCTGTCATGGCTACTGTGGCCCCAGTTTTTGCCCTGTGCATTACCCCTACTTGCGCGGGTATCCCGATTTTTGCGCATACCCTTTGCATAAGGTGTGTTAAATGTCTAGACCGTTCAAGGGGTCTCTGGGTTACACTTAATTGTTCCTTTTGCTCCCAATTAGCCAATAAAGTCCTGTGTGACAATGACAAGACCGCGGCGGTAGCGTTGAGAGAGGTCAGACAACAGATGTCGGCCTACACTACCATTGTCGCACATAAGTCACTTCAATGTGACAACGTCCCACTTTGGGATAAGTTGCTGTCAGAGCACCCTCCCCCTAAACGTACCTCTAGAGTAACGGGTTTTAAGCCGACAGAGACTAGCCAGGGTTCTGTATCGTCTGTGGATACGTCTAAACGCCCGAGAGAGCCTACTCCCCCGGCAGCCACCTCCTCGTCGCGGGCGAGATCGAGGTCAAGGTCACCTCTCAGACAGCAGTCTTCAAGTCGTGCCTCTTCCCCGGCGAGTAAGAAGAGTAAGACGGAAGCTTCCACCAGTGGTCATGGTGGTGATTCTTCCAAATCTAAGTCTAGTTCGCGGTCACACCGTAGCCACAAATCCTCCAAAAAGGATTCCCATAGGAAGTCCTCTCGACATTCTCCTAAGTCTAGTGCATCTCGTCGTACCTCTACACCTGAAAATGTTTCTGTTACAGCCTCAGAGTATAGTGAAGCGCCTGTCCCTAAACAAGATTTACCTATTGATATTTTAACCCTAGAAATGGAAAGTTCAGGAAATTCAATAATTGAGAATGTTTCAGACTCTCAAGAGAGCGTAGGCCAGAGCCTCGGTGTTTGGCGGTTTGCTCAACCAGGGTCTGACCATCCACGTCCGACTCATACGAGTCACACAGTAGCCGATGTCCACAGGGACGCGGCGACCCCATCCTCTATCCCTGACTTATCTTGGAAACAAGGTACCCCTGCCTCGGCGGGGTCTTCTCAGGAGGATCGGGAGGAACAAGATGAAGTGTCAATAATTTCAGATAGGGAAGGACAAGGGTCAGGCTCAGGCTTGGACGCCGCCCATGATAATACTGATTCACCTGTAAGTTCTGCATCTAACCAGTTTGTTACAGCACAAGAAATTGATGGGTTACTTACTCATGCTCTATCTAAATTCTTTAGTCAACAACAAGAAAACCCCACAATGGACTTGGGGGCTCCCTTGACAAGTTCTGCGGTACGGCCTCTGATAACGTCAATCGATTTATCTAAGATTCCTAACCCTCCTACTCTGTCACCGGCAGGGAGCTCTAAGCCAGCTACGGCGGCATTCACTACGTCAAATGTCAGGGTCATCACGGATGTTAATCCACCCCCTCTAGACAAAGCGCCTCTTAGAAAGGTAGCTATGCCCCTGCTTTATGGGCCAGACGAGTCATGGGTTCTTTTGAACCCCTCTAAGCCAGAGCTTGCCCAGCCTACCTTGTCAGGGGAACTCCCGGTACCACGTGAGTGGTTTATCCAGGGAAATAAGTCAAAGAAATTAAGGGCATTGGATGCCTTGGGTAATGTTTTGGGCGTAAATATCAAGGCTATACCTAGTTATTATCATCAGGATTATTTTGTTTATGCATCTAAGCCTGCTTTACCCCCTGCCTCAGCTTCAAAACTTTTTTCAGACTGGTCTAAGCTGGATGGGTTTAATGATATTAAGGCTCTGTCGGCTCTTACTCCTGAACTAGATTTACAGACCGTCACAGACGAGACAGCTAATCCAGTTTTGAAGGTGGGACAGTTGGGACCAGGACCTTGGGTGGATTGGGAGGTAGAGGCTCAAAACTTTGCAACCACTTTCACTTCTAAATCTTCCCACCAGATCCCTCAGGATACACATTCATGGTTCTCCATGCCGGTGGGTTCTGCCGGCGGAGTTCCGTCAGCTTTATTTTCTTTTCTAGCTGCCCCTAAGATTAATCTTTGTGAACTAAAGGACCCATTCACTACCCCTACCCCTACTCACCTAGACAGAGAATTTAGGCTAAGGGGAAAAGCTTTCCGCCTGTTTTCACAGTACATAGTTTCTCAGCAGGTGGCTAAGTCTTTACTCCGGTCCACTCAGGCAATCGCAGACGCGGATGCTCGAAGATCAGTTGAGTTATCCCGGCGTCTGATTCTTCAGTCGTCGATTCAATCCTTAGGTGACATACGCACAGCCTTACTTGAGGCGGTGCGAGCACGACAGGATCTTAGGATGTCATTAGTTCGCAAGCTGCCTGATCGCATTGCTAACCAGGTGGTAATGTCCCCAGTACTTACTCCTTCTTTAATGTCCCCTGATGTATGGCGAACAGTGTTTAACATGGCACAGGCCGTGAAGCACAGTCCCGCACAGGCTAAGAAACCTGCATTTAACTTCCCCAAACCTAGGCCTCCTACTAAAGCTCAGCCAGGGGGTTCTAAGCCTTTTCTTCCGCCTAAGTCCTCCCAATCCCCCCTGGGTCAGTACAGGCATAGACAGAGAGGGTTTTCAGGACAGAGAGGACGCGGCCAGTATAAGCCGGGGCAGGGCCAGTCTTCGGCCCACACCAGCCAGCCGGCGAAGCGTCCAACACCACCAACCCCACCATCAAAAAACTAAAGTCTCTCTCACTCCCAGTGCCTATCTTAAGGCCGGAGGAACCGAGGGAAGTACAGCCGGCGAACCCTTGTCTGCTAACTGGGTCGTTCCGAACGTGTCACCAAGCATGGCCGTTAAAAACCTGGGCACGGATGGTGGCACGCAAAGGCATCACTTGGCAGTGGCTCCGGCGACCTCGCTTACGTCAGCCGACAACGGCAAATTGTGTTTCATTAGAGGTGGAGTCGCTGGTCCAGGAGATGATTGCCAAGAATGTCATCATCCCGGTCCCTCCAGATTACCCTGTATTCACGTCAAAACTGTTTTTGGTTCCCAAACGGGACAGTGTTCAGATGAGGCCGGTCGTAGACCTGTCTTATCTGAATCTTCACATTTACAACGAGTCTTTCAGAATGTTAACAGTTCATCAAATCAGGCTAACACTTCCGCCGGGAGGCTGGATGTGTTCCCTAGACCTGACAGACGCCTATTGGCACGTGTCGGTCAACAAAAGATTTCAAAGGTTTCTGGCCTTGAGGATCAGGCACCAAAATTTTGTTTTTCAGAGGATGCCGTTCGGTTTGAACCTAGCACCTCGAGTATTCACGAAACTAGTCCGGCAAGCCCTGATGCCGTTGTTAAAACAGGGAATCAGAGTGTTGTGGTATCTAGACGACTGGCTGGTGGTGGCAGAGACACAACAATTATGCATAAAACATGTCAATATCATTTTAAATCATGTCAAAACTCTAGGCTTCAAGGTAAATCTGGTAAAGTCAAACCTTGTTCCCTCAAGAGTAATTCAGTGGATAGGGCTGGTCTGGGACACCGCCGCTCTCACTCTGAGTCAGAGTGTGGACAATCGCAACAGGTTTCGCAGGAAACTGTTCAGGTTTCTTCACAGTCTGACTACGACACGAAGAGTCTGGGAGTCTCTGGTCGGCTCTCTCAACTGGATTCAGCTAACTGTCAAGTTGGGCCGGTTGAAAGTAAAACGATTAATATTGGAAGGCAACAAATATTTCCCACTCTTACCGGCGGGAAAATTATGGCCCATACCAAAATTAATCCACACCTTACTAGCGGTCTGGGCGAAGAGGGAAACATTGCACTCAATCATGTCATGGACCTCTCCTCCTCCAACGGTATGGGTAGACACGGATGCGTCGGGCACCATAGGGTGGGGATTTCAGTCAAATCAGGGGCACCAGGGTCAGGGGCTTTGGTCCCACTTAGAAATCTCTCACATAAATGTCAAAGAGTTACTAGTCCCCTTGTATTTCCTTCAGGCTCACGGCCCGGCGTTACGGGGCAAGTCGGTGGCCTTCAGAATGGACAATCTGAATGCAGTTCACTGTATTCAGAAACAAGGGTCAACGAGGTCAAGGAAGTTGCTACTCGTGTCGGAAGAGATTTTTGTTCTAGCCAGCAGTCTAGATATTTATCTTCACGCATCTTATCTCCCAGGCGTAGCGAACGTCTGGGCAGACGCTCTGTCCCGGAGACAGAGCACGACAGTAGAATGGGAGCTCAAGCAACCCATTTTCGACCTAATGATTGCGGAGCTCTCCCATCCACAAGTGGATCTTTTTGCGTCCGAGGAGACTCACAAGCTCCCTCTATACCTCACCCGCCGGGCGATAACGCCGGCAGGGGGGCCAGACGCCCTAGTGACAGACTGGAACAGATGGAGCTCCATCTATCTGTTTCCGCCGCCAGATGCGTCACTAATGTGCCACGTAGTGAACAAACTACGAGTTTATCGAGGCTTAGTCTCGCTAATCGCGCCCCTGTGGCCGGCGCAGGTGTGGTACCAGCAATTAATAATGTGGTGCCCGGACCCGGTATCGCTCCCGGTCGGGTACTTCCACTTAGACACGATTGGCAACCTAGCGACCTCGCTGACTTTTGCATTATGGACATTCAGGAGGCCAAGTGGCTAGCACCATACGGTAGGGATGTGACCAATAAATTGCTCAATCAATATACTCAGTCTACTAAGCGACAATATCAATCACATTGGAAAGCTTTTACTTCTTGGATTGTTAGAACGGAACAAACTGTACCCTCAGTGGCATTGGTTTTTAATTACTTGAACTATCTGTTTGAGCAGAAACGTTTATCTGTGGTAACTTTGAAGAATCACTTAACTGCGATTAGAGTGCCCTTTTTCGACCTTACAGGTCTATCCATACCGGTGGCGGAGGAAACAGGATTTATGAGAGCGTGTTTTAAACTCCGCCCACCTCCCCGTCAGCTCATGCCTACTTGGTCTCTGGACAAAGCTTTGTCTTTACTTCATTCTCGTCTGTATCAAAATACTGCAGACTTTGCTTTAATCTTAAAGAAGGCAGTTTTCCTTTTGGCTTTGGCCACCGGAAACAGAGTGTCTGAGCTGGCGGCGATGAGCAACACACCTAATTGTCTTAGGTTTGGTAGACTTAATGATTCAATTTCCATTGCACCCTCCCCGGCGTTTGTAGCCAAGAATGAGCATAGTGCACACGTGTTTTCTGAGTTCACGGTGCCGGCGTTAAAAAGGGGAAAGGTGCATCATAATTTATGTCCAGTGCAAGCTCTAACCAAATATTTGAGAATAGCTCCTCAAAACCCCCAAGGTGCTTTATGGGTAGCGAGTACGGGTAAACGCTTACTTAAACGGCGATTAGCCTCTCTTCTGGTAGAAGTCATTAAAGAGAGTAATCCCGGCGTTGTGGGTAGGGCCCACGATTTACGCAAGTGGGCGGCCTCTTTACGTTTCCTGAAAAACTTTTCAGTTGAAGATATTGCGTCCACACAGTTGTGGGCGTCTAATCATACGTTTCTCTCTAGATACTTGTCAGTTGCTCTAGACAAACCTTCCTTACCATGTATAGCTTTAAGGCAGAGGGTCTAGGTGGCCCTGCAGTCACTTATGTTTACTTTCACGGAAGGGGGGGGGGGGTGCAGTCAGTTGACATAGGACACCCTAGACCCCGCCGGAGTATGAGAGCTGTGATACAATTTAAGGTTAAAATGTGATATGAAAATTTCTCTGCGAGAAATTGTGCTAGTACAAGGTTTAGTACAAAACAACGGTGTTGTTATAGTAGTTTTAGCTGCGAAAGCAATGTAATATTAGTTCAATGGAGTTCATTTGCAATTGATCTCCACATGTATTTTGGGGTTTATGATGTGCACATATAAACTTATAACTTATTATTTTTGTCACCACTCGTTGAGTGGGGTGCCTTTTGTAACTACAGATCTGTGTTCAGAATCTTCAGGGTTACCCATTTTTGTCGGGCAGGCTTCTTTGAAGCACGCACCTGCCTGAACCCCTTTTTCTTGTATATTTCCGGCCTACGCCGTATTAAATACATTTTTCAAAAGTAAGAATACTATGTGGTTGTTTTTATTATCTGCTTTTCTAGAGTTATGATATGATTACGAATGTCCCCCTCCAGTCTTAGATATCAGGCATGTTCGTCAATGATGGAGGGGCCACTAATAAATTATAGGTTTGACTCCTGTAAGGAGATAAAGAAAACCTAATATTTAGTAGTGGCCCCGTAATCATTGACGACTGGGGCCCTCCCGACCGTCCCCTTCCCATTCGTTGATGTATTAAGGATTTTGGTTTACTTGATATGTCAGTGAAGGAGGAATGACGCCTGAATCAGCGTCTGGTCAGAAATCCACACAAGTACATCCACGATATGATGGAAAGCTTATTGGATAGTTATTCTTATTTTCTTTTTGTTTTTATTTTTTACGAAGTTTTTTCGTAGTGAGAACCCAATTCATAATGACTGAAGCCATGAGTGAGGTCGCGTGCGCTCATGATGAAGGCTCCTCAGTTTTTAAATGCTCTGCGCGGTAGATTCAAACTACGGCGGATTAGTGTTTGAAGAGGATGCCTTATGTAATAGGCATGTTCGTCAATGATTACGGGGCCACTACTAAATATTAGGTTTTCTTTATCTCCTTACAGGAGTCAAACCTATAATTTAAACAAGAGAGTTTAAGAAAAGAGTGAAAAACTGAGGAGTAGCTAAAAAGAACAGTTTTAACACATGCCCGTCATTCATAGTAATGCAAAAACATAGACTTGTCTGAAACCAAAAAGGTACTGTACCCAAAATCCCTTTTCTTCAAAAACCAACAAAAACACTGAACACAAGAACAAAACACAATTTTCAATGTGGCAAAAACACTTATGTACTGGAACAATACATAATCCCAAACTTGCAATCCAGTGTTGCAAACCCATACACCCCCCCCCCCCCCCCTTTGTCAAAAAAACAAAGGAAAAGAACGAGGGACAAGGGGGGAAGACCAGGGATCTTCGCCAGAGCACCAGGAAACACGACCCCCGAGAGCAATCACCGGCCGAGGGGGTCGAACACTGGACACGGAGAGGGAGGAGGAGATGAAGGAATTGATAGAAGACCACAAAACCGCTGAGGCGAAGGCAGGGAAGGATCGACGTGGCAGGAACCGGAAGGAGGCAGCAAAGGATCTGACATCGCGCGCAGAACCCCTACAAACAGGGTGACGGGCACGAACGGGCCGACAAACGTGGCGGCCCAGCTGCACCTGCTAGAGCCTCCCACCTGTCCGAGGAGACACCCACACAGCAGTACCCGAAGGCGGCGCCACAGACGCAACAGAGGAGTGCAAGGCTGACACCGGGCACAACACATGGCGAGGATGCCCACGCCGTAAAGCCTGGACGGCGAAAGGCTGGAAAACGGGGGCCTCCCTCCCATGCGTGGTAACAAAAGGTGGGAGGTGGCGAACGAGACGCCATGCAAGGACTGGGAGAATCGCACGCAGTCCCGGGGCCGTGACAATGCCGCTAGTGCAGACACCCGATCCCCAGTGGCCAGAGCGACAAGGAAGAGTGGACGCCCGAGCAACGGAACCGGCGTAGCGGCCCTTGTATACGTGGGGGAAGCCAGAAGGACCAGAGCCCGCCCCAGATCCCACGGAGGGACCTGGCGCGGAGGCAGTCGATCCCGGAAGGCAGCCGTCAGGAAGGAATCCAGCACCTGTGGCGGAACGACCAGCCCAGCGACGGACCCAAAGAACCCCCCGGACGGCAGACAAGTGGGTACGTATAGCGTCGACTGGAAAGCGACGTGTACGGAAGAGGTGAAACAAGGAGCGTAGGACGAGGGAAGGAGAGCCAACTGGCAGGCGAGTGGCCTGTAGCCACCTAGTAAAAAACCTCCAGCGGGACCCGTAAGTCCCCCAAGGAGAAGACGGCCAGGAACGCTGCAGGAAGTCAGTCAGGGCCCGGCCGGGGACCGGGAGCCACCGTGCCTCATGAACAAGCACGATGCGAAGGCCAAAGAGGTCCGCAGGACCATAACCTAGCCCAAGTGGAAGCCGGAGACAGGTAGAGGGACCGGACTCGGGCACCACCGCGGCAACCGGGCGGACCAAGTCCGTGCCGGCCACAGAGGCGCGAGGAGCCAGACGCAGCCGTGGTACAGCCGCAGCTTCGCGAGGACTGGGCACATCAACAGCGCGTCTGGTGGCGGAGAGATGGATATCGACCGCCACCTGTACCAGGCGACCATGAAAGCGTCCGGACCCCCCCCGGAGCGCGAGGCCGGAGGGAGAGGTCCAGAGGCAACTGGCGCGGCACCCCCGATGCGAACAAGGCGACCTCCGGAACACCTCAGGAAGCCGCGAGGTCGGCGAACACAGTCCGTTCCATCGCCCATTCTACAAGAACGCCCTGCCCTCTCGACAGGGCGGCCGCCCAAAGGGTGGCAGGCCCGGGCAGGGAGGAGGCATGCAAGGAGAAGGGGTGTCGGTCCGCGAGGAAGAACAACTCCACCGAGACCCCCAATAGAGTCAACGAACTGGAGGACCCCCGCATAAGGAAACAGGGGACAGCTTGTCTTGTCCAACCCGAAGGCCACCGACTTACCCCGAAGGGCCAGCGCGTGGTCCCGCAGGAAGAACAAAGGAACCAACAATCCGAGGGCATAGACGGGTAAGAGGAGGGAGACCCACCCATCTGCCGACCCAGGGTCGATTGGGAACCTCACCCAACCTCGCTCGACGTATCTGTGGTTACCCAGACCGTCGGCGGGGGGGGGCGGTCCAGGGCACAGCCGCAGAGAGCGAGCCCCGAGCAACCCAGCGACCGAAGCGTCGGCGAACGGTACGCGGGAGCGGCAGGAGCCGATCCATAGGGGCAACGGAAACACCGCGGTGCCCATGAGGAGGAGGCGGCGTAGCCAGAAGCTCCCTAAGGGAAGGGGCAGAGCGGCCCAATGCAGCGAACCCACGAACGAGTCCCAGAGCCACCCCGGGAGGGAGACCGAGTGCAACACGGCGAGGACCGTCCACCGAAGGTGCACCGCGGCCGGCAGACCCCGGGTCACCGTAGCGCTGGACAAAACCCATGCGAGACCGACCCATGGCACGACACGCGACGGGGTCAAGCGTGACTTGGGAACATCGAAGGGGAACCCTAACCGTGCGATGTTGCGAACGACTGTGAGGGCGTCGCCAATGCACAGGCCTAGGGCGTCGGAAACTACCAACCAAACGTCCAAGGAAAACAGGAGCTGGAGCCCGCTCCTGAGGAGAGGACCCAGAGCCTGCCCCACCAGTGCGGAGAAGATCTGCGGCGCGACGTGGAGACCGAAGGGAAGGCCGTCGAACAGGAACACACGATCGGAAGTCCGAACGGCCAAGAATCGCTGGAAGCGAGGATGGAGAGGAACGAGCCAAGACACATCCTGGAGGGCCAGCGACACTACCCACGACAGAGGGCACAGGGCCAGGCGTACCAGGGGTACCGGCAGCATCCGAAACCGTGTGTGCACGATGTGCCCGTTGAGGGCCGACAGATCCACCACCGGTCGCATCGCGTCGCAGGTCGGCGACGGAACCAGAAAGACACGGGAGAGGAAAACCGGGTGACCGGCGGTCAACTCCCTCGACGCTACCCAGCTCGGGCATGGAAGTGAACACGTGGGCCACCTCTGAAGAGAAGGGCCGTTGTCGGTGACAAGAGCGGAGTGGGGGTCTGGACGTCCACCTCCAGGTGAGACCCCTCCGCGCAACCCGCCGCCCCCAACGTCCCTCGCGGCTACCGAGGGGCGCAAGGGCGAAAACAACCCGAGGGAGCACCCGAGAGGAGGGGAGCGACCCGGTACGCCCAGGCGAGAAGGAGAACAAGGAGGCCGACCCAGAGAACTACACATTGTGTTGACGTGGAGGTACCCCCGGTACGGGCCGTGCGGGCATGAGCGCCACGTTGACCTCCTCTACCCCCGCCCCCCCCCAACCTCGTCGAAAAGGGCGGGCCACCCCAACCCCAGGCCGGCGCGGGGCTGACCCCTTCGAAGGGCGGCCGGAAGTGGAAGGCCGGCCAGCCCCGACACAGAGGGGATGAAAGGGGCAAGAACAGAAGTGCGAGGCGGAACCGATGCACTGGCCAGCAACGTCCCAGTCCTGCGCCCGTGCAAGGCGGCAGCACTTGCAGCAGCACCCCGAAGAGGACCGGCAGAAGGACGGGACCGCGCGCGGCACAGCGCGTCGGTGCGTGACGTAAGCAGGGTCCGTAACGACACAGCACGGCGTCGTGTGGCGGAAGCAGGGGCCGCCGACAGAGAAGCGTAGCATTCCCAAGCATCCTGCGTAAAAAACCCCGACGTATATAGCGCAGAGTACAACAAACCCTGACGAATAACCAAGGGGGCCGGCCGGCAGAACGAAGACTGTACCGTCGTGCGGTGCCGAGTTGCCGCGCACAAAACCGCCTTCAGCTCGGGAACCAAAGACACCGCGAGCCGAAGGTGGACCCGCTGAACGCGGTCCAAACCCTCGCGAAGATCGCCTGGCGCAGACGCCTCGAAAAGCCGCAGGTGGTGAACAGACGTCTGGAGGGAACCTAAAGACAAGACAATAAGTCCGTCACCCTCTGTCGCAAGGGAAAAACCTTGGCGACAGAGGGCTGATCCGGGGGAGAGAAGAACGGGGTAGCAATAGAACAAAGTTCAAGAACGGGCGCGCTCATCCAGGACCAGAACGCGCCGTCCAACCCGCCGACAGACACAAGAGGAGGCAAAATCAGGGACGACTCCGGGGGAGGGACGGAAGGAGAGCCGTCGACGGATCGGTGCGTGAAGTCGAAGGCCTCAGCAAACCAGGCCTCCAATGGGAGAGGGCGACCGAGCATGATGGCTAAGCCAGGCGTACCGGCGTCTCACAAACCTGTCCCATAGGAGGACAGACCCGTCAACACAGCCAGGGACTGAACAGCCGGAAGGATGTCAGGGCGGCTGAAGTCTGACCAGAGCGTAGGCCTGCAGAAGGGAGGGGGACCGTAGCAGGGGTAGGTAGGGTGAGGCGCGAAGGGTGAGTCACCGCCAAGAAGGGCGAGAAGAGGGAGTCTTCCATCGACACCAAGCGCCCGTCGAAGCGTGACACAACCCAGCCCTGCATAGCCGACAATCAATCCGCGAGAGGCTACCCCCCCCCCTCCCCCCCCCCCAGATTGGGCGGCCCGCAGGGGCGAGCGTGAGCGGGAGCGAGACCCACGACACGAACCAGCAGCGTCGCGGCCCAAGGAAGGCGAGCGACGACGGTTGTGTCGCCGTTGAGGGACTCGTCCCCGATCACGAACGGCCGAGGGGGAAACAGCACCATTCCCCTCTTCCAGCGACACATCAGCTCCTGAGAAAGGGGACCCCAAAACCTCGCGAAACCCCACCGAGGCAAGAGGAGGGGTACCCCCCTGGCGAGACGGTAAGTGAAGGTCAGGAAGAGAAGAATGAGGAGGAGCAGGACGACGGGAGTGGGAAGGCTGGCCGGGTGAAAGGAGGCCAGGAGCCGCGGGGGGAAACAGAGCAAGGATCCCCGGGGCTGAGATAACTGGGCGGCCCGACACCGAGGAGGGAGTGACCACCACCGTGGGACGAGACCGTGAAGGAAGAATAGGCACTGAAGCAGGTGAAGTAGGAGAAGCAACGACATCCAGGCGGACCTTCCTGGAAAGTGTAGGAGGAGGGAGCAGAGGGCCAGCTACAGCATGAACAACCGCGCGCGGAGAGGACAACGTAAGAGGAAGTCGTCTGGGCTGGGGAAGCGGGCGGAAGGGAGTAGAGCCCCTATCCGTAGAGGCCAGGGGAGGGCGCACAGGGGCAGAGCCGCTAACCCCGGCCTCAGGGCGAGAACCATGACGAGGGCGATGGGCGTCGTCAAGGCGATCAGGAGGACGACGAGGCGAGCAAGAGCGTGGACGGAGCCGGGGAACCCCCCGACGATGGGACGACCGGCTGCGGGACCCAGGGGAGAGGGCCCGAGCAGGGAGAGGGCCCGAGCAGGGAGAGGGCCAGGTGAACGGCCTTCAGTCGGGTCAGGGAGACGCGGATCCGGTCGGCAACAAAGGCCGGGGAACGGTGGCCCACAGTCCTAATGTGGCGGGAGACCATCGTCCACACCGACGGAAGGGAAGCAGAGGCCACAGCCGCCGCCGAGGAACCAGGGCCATGGAGCAGCACAACCACCAGGGCCAGACACGTGCCACACAGAGCAGGGAGGTAGGCCGTAGAGGACACACAGAGCGAGTGGCGCAAGCAGGACTTGTGCCTCTCCAAGCACGGGGAGCGACAACCAAGGCGAAAGCAAGGCAGCCTACCTGCACTAGAAGAACACACACCATAATCAGCACGTCGAAGGAGTAAGTGGAGAGAATGTCCAAGAAGAACCAGGGAAGGAGCATGGGGAAACAGGAACACACATGCAAACAGGTATCCGTACTCACCCTAAACTGGGAGCACAGAGGTAGGTGAGGAGGGCGGCCGAGGCGGAAGAGCACTAGCAGAACCTGCAAAGATGGAGAAAGTGGTAACCACCACTCAACATCTTACATGCAGGGCCTATAACACCAGTAAAGTGCATACACCAATATAGTATCAGGCAACAAGATGACATAAAAAAAAGTCAATAGTGAAAGCCAACTATTACGCAAATTTGCGGGCCAATGGAGGCATAACCGTACCGACACCACCCTCCCGCAATTTTGCGGGACCCCCCAACGATCTCCGCAAATTTGCGGGGAGCCGAAATGTCCCAGAGGACCGAATCAAGCCCCCGCAAATTTGCGGGACCGGCCGAGATGGTCCGGCGCCGAAAAAGCGAGAGGAGCGTCTAGGGAATACCAAAAGAGGCCCAGAAAAAAGCGTCATCTCCTTATGAACTCCAAGCGACGATGGCCATCAAGCTGAGCAGTGTCTTCCTTGATAATATCCTGACTCAACCGGTCAAGGGAGAGGCAAGGAAGACACACCAGGGGAGAGGAGGCACATCCCCCAGGAACCACCCAACCCACAGAGATAGAGCAAAGCCCATGAGGAGAAGTGGCAGGAAGGGTGGTTTGGCACAAACAGGGGCCCCCGTAGGGTACCCCAGGATTGGGCAAAAGGGTATGAAAGGATGGAGGTGAAAACAGTAAGGGAACACAAAAACCAGTAAATGAAACTGGCGAGAAAAAGGGTGGCCTAGCCGTGAGGAGAGAATGTGTCAGGGGCGAAAAACCCTGTGGTGTGAGGGAGGGGCCCCCGTGGGGTACCCCTGGATATCACGAACCACCAAGCGCCCAGGCCCTTGAGACACAGTGAAGGCTCGAAAGGGGGGACTCGGGAATAACGCTAATAATGCGGCCGACACAAACCCGACAAACAGCACCGCCACCACGAAATCTCAGATTGTGAACCAACTGTACACCTAGGCTATGAAAATATGAAAACTCATAGGGGCATAGCAATTCCTGAATGAGAAACAAGCTAGGCTAAAATAAGCTAAAAGCTAAACTATGCCCAGACTAACAGGAAAAAAGAATATGAAAAGAGAAAGGAATGAAAAACACACACGAGGAACGCCAGGCGCCCCCGTACCTTCGGTAGCTATTTCCACACGCGTCTCCATTAAACACACTGAGGAGCCCATTTACGTGTGCCCTAGATCACGTAACATCTGTCTAACAAAAAAGAAGGCCAGATAAGCCGAAACGAACCTAAACAGGGTGAATTAAAGGAGCACAACAAAAGCGACTGCATTCAATGGAGGGCGTGAAAAAATGATGACAAGAGAGGGTCGCTCATGCGCACGTTCGACAGGGATCTGCACATGACGGAACACGGGATGGGCCTTAAGCGGTAACTAAGGTAAACCCCTTTTTCTTCTCTTCTATGCTTTTTTCACCTTCGGTGGTAGTTTTGGTTAATGTACAACGTCTCCTAGAGCAAGATAAGGAGTAGACTCTAGACGTTTTCTTTTTAACCGCGGTTGGAATGACGACATAGCAGTCAAAATAGACAAGTCGTCATTGCAATTAGGTTAATAGCCTTGACGTTGGATTTGCCAAGACTACTAACAAATAAACACAGATCTAGCTTTCTAGATGCCTATGTATTTGTGGTTAATTACTATTTAGCCCCTTATTGGCGGGGCCCAACTTAAGGCGGTTGCGATGTTGAGCACATAATTGGCTCTGAGAGAGAGTCCGAGCGGTGGGAGGAGCGTAGGTTGCCTCTGACCGTTCGGCACGTCTCACGCGCCGCCACTGGCCTCACCTCCACACACATCCACACTCACTACCTCCCTAGACAGGGAAATATGTCAGGAAATTACCGTATTTTAGGGATTTTTCCTTCGTGTTGCACGATCGTTGCAAGACAACCCGTGATCGTAGAAGGATGGTTCAGGTGTCATTGGAAAGCTCAATTAACGCCCTTTCAGGGATACATAATTGTATTACGCTCTGGCTCTTGTTTATGCATGAAAAAGATCATGGAATGAAGCTCATTTAGGGTAAATATGCCCGCTGGGCTGGTAGTAGAAGTTATTAACCTAGCCTCTCAAGGAGTGTTAATGTGGGCGTGTAAATAATGATATGCACATAAAGTAAAACGCTTACCTGATTATGGTTTTAACTCAGAGAGTGATGTCAAAGATGGCGGATGGTAGCCGGGCTTAACTCATGTTATTAGGGTAAGGAAAAAAGGCGGAAGTGGCTAGGCTAGGCTAATTTATAATAGTTAGGCCTATGTTACTCTAAGTTTCTAATATTTCCTTATATGACTTAAGATGATTTATGAAATGAATAGTGAAAAGCTAATACACCTAATAGAATGAAATATGACACAGAGTTACGTGATATGTTGTTAGGACGGAGGTTGGTAAGAGAAGGGCCGAGGGATTCTCATGGAGTCCCTCGTGACTTGGTTGATCGGCGCACGCGCAGTGCGTGCGGTAAATATACAGTATCCCATTATTTTAGATGAGATACATGAGAACAATAAATAACTAGAGGTAACAATAATATATGGGAACTATAATACTACTTACCCATATTTAACCATAGAATAATATATTCTTCCCAAAATACGTAACGTTCAACTGATGGTTACGTAAACGTCCCGAAATATGCAATGTTCAACTGAAGGTTACGGAATCGTTTAACTTAACTCTATGGATAGGATATTTAACACTACCTTAACCCGGATTACGTAGCATTGATACTGTTCATACTAACTGGAGCATGGACATATTCCAGCCACCGAATTATACAATATCTACAATTGCCTGGAGGCAAGTTTATCCCGCCAAGCTTGGGAGGATATTTGGGCTGCCTGTCGACAGGGCTGTCCGCTGGACGTGTCAACAGGCTGCACCGGTGTAGAGGCCAAGGAGGGGACATCACTGGATTCCTGATCCGAGGGGTTGTCCTTGCAGTCTAGATCTCCTTTTAGAGGATATAGGCGTATAGTAGGGCGTGTAATCACCCCGGTCTTGGTTCGAACTTTGGCCACCCGTACCTCACCATCACGACCGGGTAGCAGCTCCTCAATACAGTAAACCCTTGTTACGTCGCACCTCTAAATGTCGGAAACCCGTACTTGCCGGATCGGCAACGGCCTCCAGGATACGTCCTCCTGGTTGCCGGACATTTCCGTCATTGTTCCGACAGTCTCTAACAGTGTCGGATCCTATTTAAGTTATCGGAAAAATAAGGGCAAATGTCTGTCATAACCGTACAATGTACCTCATCTGATATCTCGTATGTTCCCGAGATGTGTCTGACAGTCTCGAAAGTGTCGGATGACGCGCTCCCGTCCCCGGAACATAAGGGTGAATGCCCGTCAAAACGGGGATCCGTCAGTTTGATTCCGGGACCCGGAGAGCCGGTATTAAGGCTACGCTCTGAACTGAGTCACCCGCTTGGACCGAGACGCGTCAGTACGATCTAGAAGCTTTTGTGTTACACATCTCCTCCGTGTATTTTCCCGTTTATCATGCCTCCCAAAGCGTAAGGTGACCTCGATATCACGAGATGGAGAAAGGGAGTGAGGTGGAGGACAGTGATGTGGAAAAGGACAGTGAGATGGAGAAGGAGAGTGAGGTGGAGGACAGTGAATGGCATCTGATCTGGACCTGTTTTCAATGAAGGGGTGAGTGTTGTTCCATACTTATTGTTCCATATAAACTACTGTACAGTACTGTATGTGCTATTATATTAATACAGTACAGTAGGGTCTCACATAGAACGAGAAATTGGTCGATAAACGAGGCCGATTTATTGGTGGCTCCTTACGTCAATGACGTAAGTGCCTATGTTAATATGGCCTCGTTCCGGGCTCCTCTGAGCCCGGGTTAACCTGGATCACGGTGGTCGAGAACCAAGATCATCATAGGGGGTACCCCTTAATCATTCCTACGGTACATCATTGGGTTGGAGCCACTGAAAAGTAGGAAATAAAAAGAAAAGAATTAGCACAGTTTGAACACCGCGCCTACGCGCGCTCACGGTCTACCTCTGTTTCCCATACACCTGCTAGTTGGCTGTTCCTCCCAGGAACCTTCTCTCTCGCCCACCGAGCCAGCCAAGGTAGACGTGCGAGTCCTTACCTCATGCTCAGGGTTACATAGCCCCTCTTGAGCGCGTCATTTTTGGTCCATAGTGAATATATAGTGCAGTTGAAATCATATACGCATTTAGGAATGTGTTTGTTTTGACCAATTTCACTTGTAATCCTGTAAGTAAGGACTTCGTAGTCTGGGCTGGTCGGCGGGCGTGTCATCAGAGCCACTTTCACTTTCTAAAGCCTCAATTTATTGTGTTTATTTCTGTATGTCGTATCATACGAACCTCGGCTCCTTAGCGGCAGTGTCTTTTGTTCTGTGATAGTGTGTTTTAACATTGTAGCTCGATAGATACTGACTTAAGTGTTGAATTATATGCGAGTGTCATCAGCTTATATCTGTAACCCTGACAGACAAACCTCGGTTGTGCCTAAACCAGAGGTTGTTTTTCAAGCCACCGTAAGATTTGTACTTAGGTACAAATTTCCTAAGCCTAATTTGTTCTGTGCTGGTTGTGTTTTAACATGATACCATGACAGATATTCCCTTAAGAGTGGAATTATAGGTAAGTATAAGATTCATATATCTATAATTCCTGACAGGTAGCCCCTGGTCGTGCCCTAGCCAGAGGTAATTTTTCAGGCCACTGTAATATTTTTACTTAGGATCAAAATTTCCTAAGCCTAATTTCCAGAAAATTTTAACCTATTTCCATTCAATGCTTCACTCCACAATTCACTACGATACTTTCAGTATTTACTTCCAAGTTTTCCTTTAAAAGTGAATACATATCTCTTTAACATTATTCAAGCACTCATATATCCTTTTTGTTTTCCAAGGGTATCAAGAGTACCCATAATAATATCATATTTGAATATACTGTATCCCACTATGATGTAAGAATCAAATACGACATGCTGTTAATTTTCCAAATAACCAGGTATCCTAGGCCCTGTCTCAAAAGGTCCGGTTCCAAGGCCCGGACACCGGGACTGCCAGATATGGTGACTTTCCCGAGTGCGGGACTGCCAGTCTGCCAGATATGGTGACAGTCCACTCCCGAGTTCCCAGTTTTGCGGGCGTCGGGCGAGCCGCGATACTGGAATACCATACAACCTCAAGTTCCCGTAGTTCCCGAGTCCTTATCTCAATAAAGCCCGGTTACCAAGGCCCGGTTACCAGGACTGCCGAGTATGGCTAAAAGTCCCGGGTACCCAGATGGCCCGGAAATACAATAATAACATACCACCATACAACCAAAGTATATATACACTAACAAGTAAACCCACCGGATACTCGAATTTCTGGTAGCGCGCCGAAATGTGTAAGTCTTTTAACATCGTGACGTCACGCACGGGAAGCAGACGACAAGTTTACAAACCCTAGGATGGGGAGAATGTAGTTTCACTTTTGTGTATCCGTTTTTCTTTCATACTGGAGAAGCTTTGCATGTTTTATTGCTACAGATTAAAGAAAACACTGTTAAGAGCAAGCAGAACAAGACAAAAATAACAATCACTTGTAATTATTACTGAAATTCCATGTAAACATGCAGACAAAGATGTAGCCCATGGCCTCAGCCGCTATGCTTCTACATTCACGCTTGATCATGATTCTAATTCTATGGTTTTTACTTACTTTTGTTGTATTAGGTTGATTAGGTTAGGTTAAGTTGGTTAACTTCGTTAATACAATCATGTTATGTAAAACTATATCGAAATGGAATCTTGATTAGGCGCTAATGTCAGGGCATAGCGGCTGCGGCCATGGCCTGCCAAAACGATTGACATCTCACTTGAGTTCTAGGTACTGTATTAATTAATTAATTAATTGTGGAGATATTGTGCTTGTTGTTGTTGTTGTTGTTGTTGTTCTTCCCCAGGCTGTCTGGCCGAACAGCCCCAAGGTCTCGAGCAAGGCCAAGGCCATAAACGAGCGCCCCCACAAAATCCTCCCTGCTTACCACTAACAAAGCCCGGGTGACCGAAGCCACTCCAAGGCAGGGAGCTGAGGAAGGTGCGGAAATGCCCGGGAAACGCCCACCCAAGGCCCTGTGCCCCTCAGCAATTATGAAGGGAAAGTTGAGGGGTAAGGGAAAAATGTGACGCTTTGGCTCCCAATCTGCCAACTTCTAGGTTGGCAGTAGGGAGGTCAATCCACGGAAAAGACGCCGCCACTTGAGATCTAGAAGATATATAAGTAAAAGGAACAGTCAGAGTAAGCTATGGGTATGGCAGAGATCGCTCAGTTCTCACTCGGATAGACCAGCCCATCACCAACACCGTGAATGACCGCAGCAGTGCAAGTACTGGTACTGAGCTGGATACACAGGCATAGTTTGCCTTTTTCCAGAGGATCTACTGTAAGAAACTGTAAGAATCACCACATGTTGTGTGCTAACTTACCCAATACAACACAAAATCCATGGCAAAGAATCCCTTGTTGATGTTTATATTTGTAGCCTTGCTACTTAGCACTAAAGATAAATGTGTCTGCAACCATAATCGAATTGCCTAGGAATGTATTATATATAGGCCTACTATAAGCATCCTATATCTTTAGATTTATTTAAACTATGCCAATTTATGAATTATATTACAGTACATTGCAAAATGCTTTAGCTAGCCATTCTTAAGCTCTGATCAAGTGAAATAATGTTATTTGTGGCTGCTTTGTATGGTAAATATTTAGGTTTGACTCCTGTAAGGAGATAAAGAAAACCTAATATTTAGTAGTGGCCCCGTAATCATTGACGAACATGCCTATTACATAAGGCATCCTCTTCAAACACTAATCCGCCGTAGTTTGAATCTACCGCGCAGAGCATTTAAAAAACTGAGGAGCCTTCATCATGAGCGCACGCGACCTCACTCATGGCTTCAGTCATTATGAATTGGGTTCTCACTACGAAAAAACTTTGTAGAAAATAAAAACAAAAAGAAAATAAGAATAACTATCCAATAAGCTTTCCATCATATCGTGGATGTACTTGTGTGGATCTTTGACCAGACGCTGATTCAGGCGTCATTCTTCCTTCACTGACATAGAAAGAATCCAGAGAGCAGTCACTAGATTGGTTCCAAGTCTCAGAGAACTGCCATATGAAGGGAGGCTAGACAAATTAAATCTACCGAGTCTAAAAGAGAGGAGAGAGAGGGGAGACATGATAATGATGTACAAATGTACCCGGGGGCTGGAGAGGCTGGATAGGGAGGATATATTAATTATGGATACAGGAATAACTAGAGGCCACAGCTACAAAGTAAAAAGACCTACCTGCAAGAACGATATCAGGAAGTTTAGCTTCCCCTATAGATGTATTGACAAATGGAATGGGCTGGAGGAGGAGGTGGTAGGGGCAAGGAACATCCATATTTTCAAGAAAAAATTGGATAAAAAGTAGACTGAGAGACGGGACAACACGAGCTTAGCTCAACTCCTGTAAACTACAATTAGGTAAATACAATTAGGTAAATATATCAAGTAAACCAAAATCCTTAATACATCAACGAATGGGAAGGGGATGGTCGGGAGGGCCCCAGTCGTCAATGATTACGGGGCCATTACTAAATATTAGGTTTTCTTTATCTCCTTACAGGAGTCAAACCTATAATTTATTAGTGGCCCCTCCATCATTGACGAACATGCCTGATTTCTAAGACTGGAGGGGGACATTCGTAATCATATCATAACTCTAGAAAAGCAGCTAATCAAAGAACCACATAGTATTCTTACTTTGAAAATATATATAAATACGGCGCAGCCCATATACACTCCTCCCTCGGGTAGCGCGGGTATATCGTACTGGGACCGCGCCGCGCTACGCAAACACGCGCTACACAAAGCAAAGAACTTATGGGATTAATTCTATTGGTTCTGACGACTTTCCCAAAGTCACCTTTTTTACCATTTACCACCCAATAACCTTACCAAATATGGATTAAACATTAGTAACAGACAACCTAACCCTATATTACAGTTCATATCTATGAAATGAGACACACAGGTAAGTTACTGTTCATTACCTTGTCGAGTGGTGCTGTGGATGTGGTGCGTCGCCTCCCTCTCTCTCTCCCGCCTGCCCGCCTGCCCCCTCCCCTCCCCCACGACACCAAGATGGGCGTCACTGAGAGGAGTTTGAAGGCCTTGAGGAGGTTGAAGGCCTTCCCAGGGTCTGGTCGTCATCGCCGAACCCTGAGAACAATGACATGTTGTCGTCAATGTCAACGTCAGAAGGGAGGGAGTCCGAATCGTCACCCAGCTGGCCTTCTTCCTCCTCCGAATCGTCACCCTGCTGCCGTTCCTGCTGTTCCTGGCGGTCACGGAAAAACTCTGTGATCCTTCTCTGTTGGCGAGCATTGACCCTCTCAGTAAACATCTCGGAGTAGTGTCTCAGCAGAGTTGAGAGTTGCATAGACGTTGCTCGAGCCCTATCCCTATTTGGATCCTTGTTCTGGATACGGTCAGCCAAGCGATCAGCCAACTCGGCGATCTCACGTAAGTCACTGGTGATAGGGTCTCCATCGTTAACTCCATCTTCGGCAGGCGCTTCTTCATCCGCTAGTTCCTCATCCAATTCCTGCAGTAAGTCCTCGGGATCCTGCTCAGGTGGAACAATCATCTCTCGGACGTCTTCCTCGTTGATGTCTTGCAGGCCTGCCACGTTATGAGCTGCTGCCACTGCCTGTTCAACCGCCGCTTCTACCCTCTGACGCTCACCTGGCAGGTCTAGCTTGTGGCCAGGTAACCCCTCCAAAATATTCCTCCATGCGTGGTGGATAGTGGGCTGGTTGATTGAGTTCCAACTCGACAATGAAGTCAATTCCCATTTTTATGTGGAATTGCTTCCAAAATTGGAAGACTGTAAGGGTGGCTGGATTTTCAGGGGGATCTTGGGCTTGTGCAGGGGCTTGTTCAGGGGCTGGATCTTGGGCTTGTTCAGGGGCTGGATCTTGGGCTTGTTGTGGGGCGGCATTGGGGTCATCAGGATCAGAATCCAGGTCGGACATCTGATCAATTTCTTCATTTGTGTCGGTTGCAGAATCCAACATTAAGAAGGTCTTCGTGACATAGGCAGCTTTAAGACAGGCGATGATCTCCTGATCTAATGGCTGTAGAAGAGAGGTTGTGTTGGGTGTCATAAACATCACCTTTATTGAAGGGTGTCTGTCAACTAGCAGGGGCGAATGACCAGGTGCATTGTCCAGCAAAAACAGGATCTTAAAAGCTAGATTTTTCCGCAGACAAAACTGTTCAAGTTCAGGTACAAGATATTTATCAAACCACTCAAGACTGAGGGCAGCTGACATCCAGGCTTTCTTGTTGGACATCCAATGCACGTTGAGACGTGACATGTCTAAGTTCCTGTAGGGGCGAGGTTTCTTAGCTCGGTGGATGACTAGGGGCTTCATCTTGCAAGACCCTGAAGCATTGCACGTCAAGAGCAATGTTACCCTATCCTTTGCCCCTTTGAAACCCTTGGCGCTTTTCTGCTTCCTGTGGATGTAGGTGCGTTTGGGCATTTTTTTCCAAAAAAGCCTGTTTCATCGGCGTTGAAAATCTGGTCAGCTGAATATCCACCCTCTTCTATAATCTGGCGTAGGTAGGCAGGAAATTCTCGGGCAGCTGTAACATTGGCACTTGCGGCTTCTCCAGTTATTCGCACATTCTTAACCTTCTGCCGATTAAGAAAAGACCAGAGCCATCCGTGTGACGCTTGAAATGGTGGCGGGTTAGGCACGCTCAACTTGACAGCAACTTCTACATAAAGGTTTTTGGCCTTCTGACGAATAGCTTTTCCATCAAGAGGGACCCCCCTCCTGCTTTGGCGATCAATATAACGACCAACAAGTTTCTCAGTCGTTTTGAGAACAGGGTTGGCTACCTTAAAGGCATGTTGACTCGCTACGCCTGGGTTACCCTTGAGAACTTTTCGTATCTTGTCTCTATTCTTGAAGATTGTTCGTATTGTCGATTCATTCACCCCATAAGTATGGGCAATATGTGCCTTCTTGGTACCAGATTCCACCTTCTTCACCACCTCTAGCTTCTCTGCATAAGTGAACTTGCGGCGCTTGAGTGGTGGGGGCATGGTTGCGGTGATACTTGCTAGAACAGAAACTATTTGGGCGGGCACTATGTTATCACGGAGACACGCGGCGTAGGACTAGGCCTACCCAAGCGTGGGGAAGGCCGAGCCGAGCCGAGCCTAGCCGAGTCTGACGTCACGAGTCTACCGAGTCTGACGTCACGGCCGAGATATGGCGAGAGATGCCGAGTCCCCAGCCGACCACAGAGCGCGCTACATAAATAAAAACGTGTTAGATGCTGACTCGGCACACTAGGGGTACCCGTGTTAGACCAAAACCGCACTGTCCAAAGCCGCGCTACCCGAGGGAGGACTGTATATACAAAAAAGGGGTTCAAGCAGGTGCGTGCTTCAAAGAAGCCTGCTTGACAAAAAAGGGTAACTCTGGAGATTCTGTGAACAGATCTGTAGTTACAAAGGCACCCCACTCAACGAGTGGTGACAAAAATAACAAGTTATAAGTTTACATGTGCACATAATAAACCCCATAATATTCGTGGAAATAATTTGCAAAAGATTTCCACTGTTTAATACTAAATTGCTTTCACAGCTAAAACTACTATAACAACCCCGTTGTTTGTACTAACATTGTACTGTACTAGCACAATTTCTCGCAGAGAAATTTTCATATCACATTATCCATAAATTGTATCACAGCTCTTACATTCCGGCGGGGTCTAGGGTGTCCTATGTTACACTGACTGCACCCCCCCCCCCCCTTTTTCCTTGAAAGTAAACAAAAGTGACTGAAGGGCCACCTAGACCCTCTGCCTTAAAGCTATACATGGTAAGGAAGGTTTGTCTAGAGTAACTGACGAGTATCTAGTCAAAAACGTATGATTAGACGCCCACAACTGTGTGGACGAAATATCTTCTACTGAAAAGTTCTTCAGGAAACGTAAAGAGGCTGCCCATTTGCGTAAATCGTGGGCCCTACCCACAACGCCGGGATTACTCTCTTTAATGACTTCGACCAGAAGAGAAGCTAATCTCCGTTTCAGTAAGCGTTTACCCGTACTCGCTACCCACAAAGCACTTTGGGGGTTTAGAGGAGCCACTCTCAAATATTTGGTTAGAGCTTGCACTGGACATAGATTATGGTGCACCTTTCCCCTTTTTAACGCCGGCACCGTGAACTCAGAAAACATGTGTGCACTGTGCTCATTCTTGGCTACAAATCCCGGGGAAGGTGCAATGTGAATACATTCATTAAGTCTACCAAACCTAAGGCAATTAGGTGTGTTGCTCATCGCCGCCAGCTCAGACACTCTGTTCCCGGTGGCCAAAGCCAAAAGGAATACAGCCTTTTTTAAGAGTAATGCAAAATCTGCAGTATTTTGGTACAGACGAGAGTGAAGTAAAGACAATGCCTTGTCCAGAGACCAAGTAGGCATGAGCTGATGGGGAGGTGGGCGGAGTTTAAAACATGCCCTCATAAAACCTGTTTCCTCCGCTACCGGTATGGAGAGACCTGTAAGGTCTAAAAAGGGCACTCTAATCGCAGTTAAGTGAGTTTTTAACGTTACCACAGATAAACGTTTCTGCTCAAACAGATAATTTAAGTAATTAAAAACTAATGCGACGATGCTTTGTCCAGAGACCATGAAGGCCTGAGCTGACGGGGAGGTGGGCGGAGTTTAAAACCTGCCCACATAAATAATAATAATAAATAATAATAAGCATGTTACTGTACTTATTTCTCATAAGCGCCAATTTTTCCGAAGAATTCACTAGCGCTCGAAAAGAGAAAGAAAAAAGAACAAAATCAATGCATCAAAAGAAGGCTTATATACAACACACATTTAACAATCACTAGCAGTGGCAAAATAGCCTAAACTCTATAGCCATCTGTCATGACACCTCTCTCAAGATCATAGCTTCTCTCAAAGAGAAAAGTCTTAAGTTGTCTCTTGAAGCATTCAACAGAACTCAGTTGTCTCATGGACAGCGGCAACCTGTTATACAACCTCGGAGCCATGTAGGAGAATGACCTCTCAAAGAAAGAAGACTGCTGGAAAGCCCTTGGTTCATCAAGACGAAAAGGGTCATTGTCATGACGCACAACTACACCATGGTGTGCCGGTGGGCGCCTGAGCAGCTCCGCAAGGTACCTAGGCTCACCAAATTTGAGAACCTTAAAAGTCACCAAACACAACTTAAATTCTATTCTTGCTCTTACTGGCAGCCAGTGCAGTTCTATGTGAAGAGATGTAGTAGGAGTTCTAGGTGGAACACCAAAAATTAGTCTTGCGGCCCTGTTAAGAACAGACTGAACTTTCTTCAAAATATAATTTGGAAGACCCACCAACAGGGCATTGCAATAATCAACACGAGAGAAGACCAATGAGTGAACCAACGTCAGGAGGCAACGTCTGGTTATAAACGGCTTCACCAAATAGAGATTTCTGATGTGCAAGTAACAACTTTTAACTATCTGGTTTACATGCTCTTTGAAATCTAATCGGGAGTTCACATATACACCCAGATTTCGAACAGAGTTGGCCGGTCGCAGCTGAGATCCACCCACATTGATGGAGAGGGCACCTACTATATCATCAGCTCTTCTATTTCCTCGGATGATGAGAATATCAGTTTTACCATCATTTAGTTAAGTTTTCTCGCTCTCATCCACTTCTTGATATCAGACATCAACAATTCCATCTTACTCCGTATATCAACTATATTTGTGATTCTCACATAAATCTGGGTGTCATCTGCATAAAAGTGAAAGGTGACATTATGTGCACGAAGCAGAAGAGACAAACTGCCAATATAAATTATAAATAGGATAGGACCTAAAACTGATCCCTGCGGAACACCATACTGCAAGGGTGTCGAGTCCGAGACCACTTGATTTACCATCACACTCTGGGATCTACCTGACAAGTATGACCCAAGAAGCAAGAGAGCGGAGTCACGCACACCACAATCATAAAGATCACTCAATAACAACTCGTGATCCACTGTGTCAAAGGCCGCAGAGAGATCAAGCAAGACCAATAGTGAGGCCACACCATTGCAAATGTTCTCAACTAGATCATTATGTACTCTAATCAATGCTGTTTCAGTTGAATGATGCTGTCGGTAAGCAGACTGAAAAATTGGGATAGTTTCATTCTGCTGAAGTGGTTGTAATTGGTCAAGTATTGCACGCTCTAATATCTTTGATATGAAGGACAGGTTGGAGACAGGACGATAGTTCAACATGTTCTCAACATCAAGCCCAGGTTTCTTTAGAGTAGGTCGGAGTAGTGCATGCTTTTCAGAATGTGGGAAGCTACCTTCAGAGAAGCACTTATTAATTATTTTGGAAATAAACTCAACTGTGTGATCATAGACTCTTGGTAGCTTGGAAACATTTATGGGATCCAACGGGCAAAATGTTTTATTGAGGTTTCTTATGTAGGACGAGATCATGTCCACCTCTACTGAGTGAAAGGATGAGAGGACATTATTAGGAATGTGTCGGGGTTGGAGTACAACTGAAAGTTCTTCACCAACAGAAGCATCATCCAGTTCCTGTCTTATGCGAGTTATCTTGCCAGCAAAAAATGCCACAAAGTTGGCAGCCAACTCGGCATTGGGCAGAGAAGGTCTTAAGCTGACTCTTGTTTTTCCAAGTAAACTGTTTACAATTGAAGCCAACCTCCTCTGGTCGTTACCACATGAGTCAACTTTTCCCTGATAATACACTTTCTTTTCATCTTTGATTGTGTGGACCACAGCTCTTCTGGCTGACAGATATTGCAACCATGTAGAGTCTGTTTTATTTTTCCGCCATTCACGTTCAGCTCTTCTACGCGCTCTTCTAAGAAATTTAACTCGAGTGCTATACCAGGGTGAATCATCTCGTACTATGATTTTCTTCTCTACTTCTGGACAGTGATGATCGAACACTAATTTAAGTGCATTTCCATGTACCTCCACCAGCTCATCTGAAGTAAGGTTGGAAGTACAGTAAACCCTCGCTATCTCGGACCTCTAGAAGTCGGAAACCCGGACTACTCGGACTGGCATCGGCCTCTCGGAAAGTTCGCCGTATATCTCGGAAAATTCCGAGATGTAAGGGGAAAACTCCGAGGGCCCACATGGTCTGTCGGACAGGTGTCATATATCTCGGAAAATTCCGAGATCTAAGGGCAAATTCCGAGATCTAAGGCTACAGTGAGGTGGAGAAGGACAGTGAAATGGAGAAAGAAAGTGATATTTATAATATATGTCTGCTGGATACTGTACAGGTACTGTAATTTATCTTGAATCAACGTTGTTAGTGATAGGGAAGTCTCCGTTTTCTCTGGTGGCTCGGACTCTCTCTTCCAATTCGGACATTTTCCTCTCTTAAGTCGGACATAAGTCGGACTTCGGACATCTCGGATTTTCGGTCATCTCGGACTGGGTCTCCCCCCAATTAGTCCGAGATAGCGAGGGTTTACTGTATCAATACTTCCCAAGTACTGTTTTACTTCACTGCTAGCCAAATTTTGGTCTGCACTTTTATAATTTCTAAATCTGATTACTTTTTCATGTGGGAGTGGCTTAGGGAAATCAAAGCTGAAAGTAATCAAAGCATGATCAGAGGTATTAGGGTCAGCATTCTCAACATCAACATCCAGAACACCACCACAACCCACAGGAGAGAAAACCAAGTCAAGGGTGTGTCCTAAGATATGAGTTGGGTGGGACACATGGTTTACAAAATTGTTCTGATCAGTCAACTCAAGGAACTCAGGAGAGAATGGCTTCAGATGAGGGCTGTCAACCCAGTAATTAAAATCTCCACATATCAAAAGTCTTCCGGTTTTAGCAGAAAATTCCTCGAGAAACTGCCCAAACTCTTCCATAAAACCCCTATCTGTGCCACGATGGCCAGGCCTATAGACAACTGCCATTCTTAGAATTTGTTGATGGAGTTTTATTTCCACTTCCAACAGTTCATAATAAAGAGGGGCTGGGTTATGGCTTATTTGCAAGATATTCACCAGAGATGTGGAGTAGACAACTGCCACTCCACCACCCGGATGATCTCCCCTAGGCCTAGGAACATTTAACATGGAATGGGTTTTAGGCAATGCCGCCTGGATAATATTCAGATCTGACTCGAACAACCAGGTCTCAGTGAGACATAATACATCAAGGTTACGTTCATCCAAGATCTCGCAAATATGATCCATTTTGTTACGCAAGGAACGAACATTCAACAGACCCAGTTTCAACCGGCTCCCATGTGTATTTTTCAGTTTTTTGAACCTACAAAATTGGTGTTTTCAATAACTTTATTTCTCTGAGCTGTCATTAGAGGACAATTTCTACTTGAGGCAAAATGATTTGGCGGCTCCGTAACTGATGTGGAGCTCATACAATTTATACATTTGGGGGAAGTCTTGTTGGTGCAGTCTTTTGAGTTATGAGTACCGGCACAGAAGTTTAATTTTGGATCCTCATTTTTCCGATAACACCTGTCACTGGTATGGCCAAAGCCCTGGCAATGGTAACATTGTGTTACCCAGAAGCGATCGTATGCACGACATCTCACAAGTCCAACATACACAGAATTGCCATCATCCACAATGGAAGAGCGTATTTCAGGTGACATTTTTACTACCGCAGTCTTTGTGTGTGCATCACTCTTTTGCTTGGTGAATAGCAAATTCATAGCTAAGCCATCGTCGACCAGGGACTTTATTCTTGGGTTCTTGTTGAGGATGCTGGGAATGATCTCATTATCCTCAGCATCATTAGCAATGCCTACCAGAGTCATTTTTGGCATCATCTTCTTTGGTTCGGAGACACTGAAGGCACTGTCCACCCCCAAACACTGATTGATGGCCCTTCCTGCATCTTCTTTGGCTTTCTTGGATGGAAGTCGTACCACCAGTACACCTGAATCAGTTCTAGTTAACTTGTTAACCGGAACCGAAGCCAAAGCAGTCTCGATTGCCTTTGTATCTGGTGGGCTTACTGGCTCGGAGGATCGGTCTTTTGGCTTCACTACCAGGACCTGATGGTCCCAGACAGTTTTTTCTTTCCACCATCTACCACCTCAGTGGTGCGTTTGGTCGGCTCCTTTTTGGTCTCTTCAAATGTTTGCTGAACTATCTTGGCAAACAAGGGAATGTCGGGGGCAGCAACTTTAGTCTCAAGGATATTCATTCTGTTACCAATACTCTCTATCTCCACGGCCACCGCAGCACTTCGTTTTACAATGGCAGTCTTCACTTCACCAACTAGGGCAGCCGTCAGGTCATCCAAGGTCTGCTGACTAATTGCTGCATCCTTTGCAGCCAGGGGGGTGGTATCGCAAACAGTGCAATGCCATTTAAATCCAGGTTTCTTCTTTGCAAGAACTCTGAGGTCTTCATCATCAACATTTATACAGTTAACGTGAAAATAGGTACCACACGAGTAGCAGCCCAGCGATTTGGCCTTGCCCACAACCTTCCCACAACTACAACTCTGCTTGCCCGCTGCCATTTCAGTGGAAGTAACCAATAATTAAAAACAAAAACACCTGTATTTTGTATCTGATTAAAAATAAGAGAAAACCCTAGTTTTAAAAAAACGTGAAAATAACTACCTGGGACAGACCCCAGGTAGCATCTGAAATCACTTTCAGATAAATGTTTCTGCATGAACAGATAAATTAAATAATGAACAACCAACGCCACCGAGGGCACAGTTCGTTTTGTTCGAAGAATCCGAGACGTAAAAGCTTGCCAATGCGATGGAAACTGTCGCTTTGTAGACTGGGTATATTGATTCGTGAATATCTTGGTCACGTCGCTACCAGATGGTGCTAGCCACTTGGCCTCCTGAATGTCCAAAATGAACAAGTCCGCGAGGTTTCTAGGTTGCCAATTGTGTTCTAAGTGGAACAACCCGACCAGGAGTGACACTGGGTGCGGGCACCACGTGTTCAAATGCTGGTACCCCACTGCGCCGGCCACAGGGGCGCGATTAGCGAGACTACGCCTCGCTAATCCTGTAGTTTGTGGACTATGTGGCACATTAGAGACGCGTCTGGCGGCGGAAAATAGATAAATGGAAATCAACCTGTTCTCGTCCGTAATCAGAGCGTCAGGTTCGTCCGCCGGCGTTATCGGCCGGCGGGTGAGGTATGACTGTGAGTATCGCCATACACCTTGGCTGTGGCTGTCCCTCGCTTGCGAGCTCGGTATACTCCCTGAATGGGAGCCCTCGTCCGAGTCCCGTAAAGGTTTATGATAATTAAAAGCTCCCATAGCTCGTTAACACATTGAAAGTAGAGCTGGTGAGGGAAATCATAAAGTATACTAATTAATTTAATTATATTTAATTGTATTAAAATAAATTACTTATAAATAAACATAATAGTATCATAATATAATCATAGAAAATATATATGTTTATTATGATTCAGCCATTAAATTATTTCATTAACAAATAGAAATAAGATAGGGCTACCTGAGCTTAACGGCGTTGAACATACCGCAATGAGAGGTTCAAGTGCCGACACGACAGAGACTGGGGGAAAATTACCCCGCCCCCGGGAAATACCTGGTCACCTGGTGCAACACCGGTACTCCACCCTGGAAAGAGAAATTTCCGGGGATTAATGCTCATAGGGTTACACCCAAAAAATGGTACAAAATATGTGCCTCAAAACCGCCGGTCAACGAACCGTAGCACTCCACCACTACTTTTCGTTGTCCCTTTAGTTTCATATGAAAGATTTCAGCATATCTTTACCCGTCCAGAAGATTTAAGCATATCTTCTGAATCCTCATAAAGATGAAGCATATCTTTATTAAAGATGAAGTCTTGCAAGTATCCCTTTACACTTGAAACACTAGTAAGATTCCGGCATCTTTTTATCCTATAAAAAGTCTAAGCCTATCTTAATCTCTAATCTGGCTTCTCCCAGAAGCCCTCATAGATCGCTGTCTTGAAGGTCCCTATTGTATCAATCAATTGTTTGGCAAATTATCACGAATTGCAAATCAGTTAATATAACCACCCAAAGGTACAACCGCCGGGTTTTATATGCAATGTCAAACCAATTGTACCTGCCCCAGACCTCTTTGTAAAAAGGTCGCCGGGAGGGAAAGACTAAACAAACAAACGGCATTGTTTCAATGGCTTATTAACCCGGCAAGCGCGATAGGCCTCACGGAAGGCTTCCTATAGGGAACGCGATAGGCCTCACGGAAGCAGGACCATAAAAAAAGCCTTCCATAAAAAAAAAGGGCCTATCAAAACAAAGGAATTTGTCTCTAGGTGAGATAATTCCCCTCCAGTACTCATCCATGTAAATCTCACCCACCCCCCTCCCCTCCTTCCCCACCTTATTCCCCCCCTCCCTCCCCTCCTCAATTATCACCTATTTTTCCTCTTATTATCATCATTTATCGGTTATTTTTCTCTCCCGCGATAATGTAGCACAAGTGGGTTGCATAAAAGATCGTTATGCAACACCCAGACACCGGCACACACCGCCCCGCTCTTCTCAGTTGACTCCCAGACAGCGAGAGGGGAAGGCTGCCTGTCTCTCTCTCTCGCCTGAGATTATGACCGGGTGGCCAATATCTTCGTTTTTCACCACCCAAATGCTTTTCCCACTTATTTTAGCACTCTTGAAGGTTCATATATACATCATATATGTAAAATAAAAGCATACCGAAAACAAATAATGGTTTATATTGTAAATATAACGAATTCTGTCAGAATCCAGGGCTAGAAATGCACAAATAACTACCCTAGCACCTACATCTATATCGCGCTTGTCAGGTTAAAGATTTCAGCATATCTTTTACCTGTCCAAAAGAATTAAGCATAACTTCTTAATCCTCATAAAGATGAAGCATATCTTTATTAAAGATGAAGTCTTTCAAGTATCCCTTTACACTTTAAATTGTTTGGCAAATTATCTTGAATCGCAAAACCGTTAATATAACCACTCGAAGGTACAACCGCCGGGTTTTATATGCAATGTCAAACCAATTATACCTGCCCCAGACCTCTTTGTAAAAAGGTCACCGGGAGGTAAAGACCAAACAAACAGACAGCAATGTTTCAATGGCTTTGAAAAGCAGAGAAAGCTAAGTCCAACAGGTGTCAGCCTGATCACTTAGAAAACTGTGTGGAGCCCCCCTCGACGGGAATAACCCAGGAAGCCTGATCCCAGGCTCGACCATAGAAAACGCAGTTTCTGATGAGCCCTCAAGCGACCAAACTCGTCGGGGTAACTTACCTATTTTAGCCATCCTGACTAAAACTCGGTAAACAAAAACGGTGTCCTCGGAGCAACGAGTAAAACGCCGGAAAGGTAACCCACACTAAACTATACATGACAGGAGGGCGTCGTGCATAAAGCAATGAATAACACAGGAGGCCTGATCCCAGGCTCGACCACACAAAACGCAGTTTCTTATGAGCCCTCAAGCGACCAAACTCGTCGGGGTAACTTACCTATATTGAGCCATCCTGACTAAAACTAGGTAAACAAAAACGGTGTTCTCGGAGCAACGAGAAAAAACGCCGGAAAGGTAACCCACACCAAACGAGACATTTTAACACCTTTTATACAAAGGGTGTGTGCAAAAATAGGGATACCTGAACAGGAGGGCGTAATGCATAAAGCAAAAACCGGGGCAAAGGTAGCCATGACAGAGACTGGTGGGATACTAACTCCAGGTTCTGCATAGACCCACCGGGACCTAGCTCTGGAAAAAAGCAAATTTCCAGGAATTAATGCTCATAAGGTTAACCCAAACATGTTCGCACACAAGTGTTAAATAACCCGCCGGGTAACGAGACGTAATACTCAACGACTACAGCCTGCTACGCGGTGGGGTTTCCTAAGTAAAAGATTTCAGAATACCTTAATTTGTCCAAAAGATTTATGAATACCCTCTGACATAATATATAAAGACCAGCATGATGTTTATAACTGATTAAGTCTTTCCGGTGGTGTTTGTTTCAAGATTCAATTTTGGAAAAACCCCACCTAAAAAAGACGCCGGCCCCCGAATTATCTCGTAGATCAAAAACTGGGAAGCCTGACAAATATACGAGATCTAACTTCTCCCGAAGTATCGTTTTAGATCGCCGTATGATGAAGGCGGCGATACAAAACGTATCCCTCAATTGTCTGGTTAACTAACTGAATTGTAAATTCGTTATTCCCATTCTTCCCAGGAGCACCCGCCGGGTGTGAATATTAGTTTAAAAAACGTTAACCCCAATTGTGCCCTAAAGCGTCGTATGTTGAAGGAGGCGATACACAATGCATCCCTCAATTGTCTGGTCAACTAAACTGAATTTTGCAAATTCGGGCATCCCACCCTTCCAGGTTGCACTCGCCGGGTGATTTAAAGTTTTAAAAGTTAACCCCAATCGTTCCGAACCCCACTTCTTTGTAAAAGATCGCCGGGGAGGAAATACAAATATCGCGAATTGCAAATCAGTTAATATAACCACCCAAAGGTACAACCGCCGGGTTTGACATGCAATGTCAAACCAATTGTACCTGCCCCAGACCTCTTTGTAAAAAGGTCGCCGGGAGGGAAAGACTAAACAAACAAACGGCATTGTTTCAATGGCCTATTAAAGATTTCAGCATATCTTTTACCTGTCCAAAAGAATTAAGCATAACTCTTTAATCCTCATAAAGATGAAGCATATCTTTAATAAAGATGAAGTCTTTCAAGTATCCCTTTACACTTGAAACACTAGTAAGATTCAGGCATCTTGTTATCCCATAAAAATTCTAAGCCTATCTTAATCTCTAATCCGGCTTCTCCCAGAAGCCCTCATAGATCGCCGTCTTGAAGGCTGTGATACCCTATTGTATCCATCAATTGTTTGGCAAATTATCTCGAATCGCAAATCCGTTAATATAACCACCCGCCGGGTTTGATATGCAATGTCAAACCAATGATACCTGCTCCAGACCTCTGTAAAAAGGTCACCGGGAGGTAAAAACCAAACAAACAGACAGCATTGTTTCAATGGCTTTGAAAAGCAGAGAAAACCAAGTCCAACAGGTGTCAGCCTGATCACCTAGAAAACTGTGTGGAGCCCCCCTCGCCGGGAATAAACCAGGAAGCCTGATCCCAGGCTCGACCATAGAAAACGCAGTTTCTGATGAGCCCTCAAGCGACCAAACTCGTCGGGGTAACTTACCTATTTTAGCCATCCTGACTAAAACTCGGTAAACAAAAACGGTGTTCTCGGAGCAACGAGAAAAACGCCGGAAAGGTAACCCACACTAAACGATACATTACAGGAGGGCGTAATGCATAAAGCAATGAATAACACAGGAAGCCTGATCCCAGGTTCGACCACAGAAAACGCAGTTTCTTATGAGCCCTCAAGCGACCAAACTCGTCGGGGTAACTTACCTATTTTGAGCCATCCTGACTCAAACTCGGTAAACAAACACGGTGTTCTCGGAGCAACGAGAAAAAACGCCGGAAAGGTAACCCACACCAAATGAGACATTTTAACACTTTTTAAACAAAGGGTGTGCGCAAAAATAGGGATACCTGAACAGGAGGGCGTAATGCATAAAGCAAAAACCAGGGCAAAGGTAGCCATGACAGAGACTGGTGGGATACTTACTCCAGGTTCTGCATAGACCCGCCGGGACCCAGCTCTGGAAAAAAATAAAATTTCCAGGAATTAATGTTCAGAAGGTTAACCCAAACATGTACGCACACAAGTGTTCAAGAACCCGCCGGGTAACGAGACTTAATACTCAACGACTACAGCTCGCTACGCGGTGGGGTGTCCTAAGTAAAAGATTTCAGAATATCTTAATATGTCCAAAAGATTTACGAATACCCTCTGACATAATATATAAAGACCAGCATGGCGTTTATAACTGATTAAGTCTTTCCGGTGGTGTTTGTTTCAAGATGCAATTTTGGAGAACAAAAAACTAAAAAAGACGCCGGCCCCCGGATGATCTCGTAGATCAAACTCTGGGAAGCCTGACAAATATACGAGATCTAACTTCTCCCGAAGTCTCTTTTTAGATCGCCATATGTCGAAGGCGGCGATACAAAACGTATCCCTCAATTGTCTGGTTAACTAACTGAATTGTAAATTTGTTATTCCCATCCTTCCAAGGAGCACCCGCCGGGTGTGAATATTAGTTTAAAAAACGTTAACCCCAATTGTGCCCTAAAGCGCCGTATGTTGAAGGAGGCGATACACAATGCATCCCTCAATTGTCTGGTCAACTAAACTGAATTTTGCAAATTCGGGCATCCCACCCTTCCAGGTTGCACCCGCCGGGTGATTTAAAGTTTAAAAGTTAACACCAATTGTTCCTAACCCCACCTCTTTGTAAAAGATCGCCGGGGAGGAAATACAACAACAGCATAGTTTTACATTGGCTTTGCAAAACCGAAAAAACTACAAACAACACGTGTCCGTATGAACACTGTTAGAGGGGTACAGCCAACCCGCCGGGAAACAAAAGGAGCCTGCAACAGGCACCCCAGAGACGCAGTCCTGGGGAGCTACAGACACCCACTCGCCGGGGAAACAAGTCTGTTTTAAAACCACGCGTGGCCTAAACTCGGCAACCAGCCGGGGTTATCAAGGTGAAACCGAGAAAAACCCGCCGGAAAAAACCCACCCCGTCCAGATACCATCTGAACGCACCACCGGACCGAGGCGTAGCCAAAACACAACTAACGCCGGGCCCAACATAGTCCGTGGAATTAGCCAATACACAACTAACCCAGGACACATAAATAGTCCGTGGAAATAGCCAATACACAACTAAACCAGGACACACATGACACAGTAGTACATATTGAGAAAATAAATCAATAACACTTGTATATGTGGTAAAGCTACGAGAGGCTGGCTAGGCCTAGGCAGACGGATAACATTAACATGTCGGAATATAAACAAAAAGCACTGAATTATATCACAACAGGAACCACCGCCAACACACCACTGTAGCAAATACTTCCGGCAAAGGGAAGAACTGACTCGGGACCCAGAAAAAACTTCACTAAGTGAAGAAAAATACGCTGGGAACGTCAGAAAAAATACGCTACCTCATCAGAAAGATAAAAGGAAGCAATAACGCGTAATGAAAGCCGCCTGCATCACAAAGCTAGCTAACTGTGAAAAAGTTCACCTGTCCACAACAGGACCACGAGGGTACATCCGAAATAGATGCCCCAAACACACGACCCAAAATACACTGCACTGCGGGCAACCAGCCCAGGACACTCCTGCTACGCCTATCCTAACCTTACTCGATACATCCCGGAGTAAACAAATGAGAAAAAAACTCACTAGGGACGCAGCAAATGCGGAACCAGCGGAGCGTGGAGAGACACGTCCGGGCCGGCTGATCGCAGAGCAGAGAAGGAAGAATGACGCCTGAATCAGCGTCTGGTCAAAGATCCACACAAGTACATCCACGATATGATGGAAAGCTTATTGGATAGTTATTCTTATTTTCTTTTTGTTTTTATTTTTTACGAAGTTTTTTCGTAGTGAGAACCCAATTCATAATGACTGAAGCCATGAGTGAGGTCGCGTGCGCTCATGATGAAGGCTCCTCAGTTTTTTAAATGCTCTGCGCGGTAGATTCAAACTACGGCGGATTAGTGTTTGAAGAGGATGCCTTATGTAATAGGCATGTTCGTCAATGATGGAGGGGCCACTAATAAATATTACTATATTGCATAGGCCTAGTTTTTTTATTACATAATTACCTAGATTCCTTTAGATTTTAATAAATATTTGTTTGGATTGTTATAAATGGGCTGATTTTGATGCAGTTGTGTATCCATAGCCATTGGAGACTAAACCTAGGGTTTTCTGATATTTGGTGTTATTTGTCATGTATATAAATTCGTGGCCGGACGGATTGCCGACGGACATTTGGCCGAACGGTTAGGTTAAGTTAGGTTAGGTTAGGTTAGGTTAGGTTAGGTTAACTTAAGTTAGGTTAAGTTAGGTTAGGTTAAATTAGGTTTGGTTAGGTTAGGCTAGGTTAGGTTAGGGTCTGTCGGCCAAATGTCCGTCGGCAATCCGTCCGGGAGCCATATAAATTATAGGCCTAGTCCTACAGTATTTTAAAGGTATTTCTAAACTGTCTTTCATTTTTAATTTTTAACTAGTTTTACCTATGCTAGTCTAACCTAGAAAGCTTCGTAGCACATGCAAGGTAAATTCCTTCACATTCAGCTCATGTAATATTATTTATATTAATCTCACCACCACACCCCCAATGAAATTAATTAAAGTATATATGATCCACCGGGATTCGAACCCGGGTTATCACACACATATTTTTGCCACCTTAACCATTACACCACCAGGACGGTTAAAGGTTTATGCACACGCCTACGACTTATTATCCATTCTCGAATACTGGATATTAATCTAATCATGTTCATATTCCCAACCGCACTATGGTAGCCTACTGTTTAAGTGAGAGGAAAGAATATTCATGGGGCACAGATCATATAGACCAGCCTCTCGAAGAAATATCCCTAAACCTACTAATATCTATTTATTAATCTCACCACCACAACCCACATGAAATTAATTAAAGTGTATATGATCCTCCGGGATTCGAACCCGGGTTAACACACACATATTTTGCCACCTTAACCATTACACCACCAGGACGGTTAAAGGTTTATGCACACGCCTACGACTTATTATCCATTCTCGAATACTGGATATTAATCTAATCATGTTCATATTCCCAACCGCACTATGGTAGCCTACTGTTTAAGTGAGAGGAAAGAATATTCATGGGGCACAGATCATATAGACCAGCCTCTCGAAGAAATATCCCTAAACCTACTAATAATATTATTTATATTAATCTCACCACCACACCCCCAATGAAATTAATTAAAGTATATATGATCCACCGGGATTCGAACCCGGGTTATCACACACATATAACTATCTATTTTAATTGTGACACTGTTATGCTTCTGAACTGGTCACTGTACAGTACTAGGCAATTTGTTCAACATGTCTACTATCCTGTTTCAAAGGCAATATGTTTCTATAGCAGAACTTGTTTAACTTGAAGCGTTTCGTATGGGTTATCTTGGCTTTTAATATTCCCATTTGGATACCCTTCATCAACTTACACACATAGGCTATGTTCTGTAGGCTACCTATTTGACTTTCAAATCCATACAAGCCAATGGTTTTCAGCTTCTTAGAATGCGGTCGATATATGGTAGTAGTGTGTGTAGGGTACCATTTTAGTCATTCTACGTTGGATTGCCTCCAGAGGTTTTTTCCATCCTATTATATGAACACCAAGACTTGCCAGCATATTTCATAATGTCTCACCCATGTCAAGTATTAAACTAATGTTAACAGTTCTGTTATACTTCTGAAGATGCAACCAAATAACTATGCATTGTTTTGAATAGTTACATATACAGTATATCATATGTAACTTAAGAACTTTAACTCTTGTTGAACTGCTTGTCATTGACAGGATTCAAATGCACACTTCTGGGTATCCAACATTGCACACCTTTTACAGTACTCAGCTCTCCTCATAACACTTGCAATATCAGACATACAGTAGGTAACAAATAACAACATTAGTCATGTTTTTGTTGTTTTTATTTATATAGGCCTAGTATTTTTTATTTTAATGGAAATTAAACTTAAAACTATACATATTTACAGAGTACAATAGACACTGTGTACTTCAATATTTAAACATAATATCACATTTGATTGAAGCTTATCACTTTGTACTTGAGATTATACTTAATATAGGCCTATCATTTGGTATAAAATGGTTCTTATTAAAATTAAAATTTCTTAAACAAAAAATGCACTTTGAAGCTGAGCATAATGGACTAAATAGGTACACTAGAAATCCTATCACATATACCGTACTCATCTGATGGCCTGGCCATCGTGGCACAGATAGGGGTTTTATGGAAGAGTTTGGGCAGTTTCTCGAGGAATTTTCTGCTAAAACCGGAAGACTTTTGATATCTGGAGATTTTAATTACTGGGTTGACAGCCCTCATCTGAAGCCATTCTCTCCTGAGTTCCTTGAGTTGACTGATCAGAACAATTTTGTAAACCATGTGTCCCACCCAACTCGTATTTTAGGACACACCCTTGACTTGGTTTTCTCTCCTGTGGGTTGTGGTGGTGTTCTGGATGTTGATGTTGAGAATGCTGACCCTAATACCTCTGATCATGCTTTGATTACTTTCAGCTTTGATTTCCCTAAGCCACTCACACATGAAAAAGTAATCAGATTTAGAAATTATAAAAATACAGACCAAAATTTGGCTAGCAGTGAAGTAAAACAGTACTTGGGAAGTATTGATACTTCCAACCTTACTTCAGATGAGCTGATGGAGGTACATGGAAATACACTTAAATTTGTGTTCGATCATCACTGTCCAGAAGTAGAGAAGAAAATCATAGTACGAGATGATTCACCCTGGTATAGCACTCGAGTTAAATTTCTTAGAAGAGCGCGTAGAAGAGCTGAACGTGAATGGCGGAAAAATAAAACAGACTCTACATGGTTGCAATATCTGTCAGCCAGAAGAGCCGTGGTCCACACAATCAAAGATGAAAAGAAAGTGTATTATCAGGGAAAAGTTGACTCATGTGGTAACGACCAGAGGAGGTTGGCTTCAATTGTAATCAGTTTACTTGGAAAAACAAGAGTCAGCTTAAGACCTTCTGTACCCGATGCCGAGTTGGCTGCCAACTTTGTGGCATTTTTTGCTGGCAAGATAACTCGCATAAGACAGGAACTGGATGATGCTTCTGTTGGTGAAGAACTTTCAGTTGTACTCCAACCCCGACACATTCCTAATAATGTCCTCTCATCCTTTCACTCAGTAGAGGTGGACATGATCTCGTCCTACATAAGAAACCTCAATAAAACATTTTGCGCGTTGGATCCCATAAATGTTTCCAAGCTACCAAGAGTCTATGATCACACAGTTGAGTTTATTTCCAAAATAATTAATAAGTGCTTTTCTGAAGGTAGCTTCCCACATTCTGAAAAGCATGCACTACTCCGACCTACTCTAAAGAAACCTGGACTTGATGTTGAGAACCTGTTGAACTATCGTCCTGTCTCCAACCTGTCCTTCATATCAAAGATATTAGAGCGTGCGATACTTGACCAATTACAACCACTACTTCAGCAGAATGAAACTATCCCAATTTTTCAGTCTGCTTACCGACAGCATCATTCAACTGAAACAGCATTGATTAGAGTACATAATGATCTAGTTGAGAACATTTGCAATGGTGTGGCCTCACTATTGGTCTTGCTTGATCTCTGCGGCCTTTGACACAGTGGATCACAAGTTGTTATTGAGTGATCTTTATGATTGTGATGTGCGTGACTCCGCTCTCTTGCTTCTTGGGTCGTACTTGTCAGGTAGATCCCAGAGTGTGATGGTAAATCAAATGGTCTCGGACTCGGCACCCCTGCAGTATGGTGTTCCGCAGGGATCAGTTTTAGGTCCTATCCTATTTATAATTTATATCAGCAGTTTGTCTCTTCTGCTTCGTGCACATAATGTCACCTTTCACTTTTATGCAGATGACACCCAGATTTATGTGAGAATCACAAATATAGTTGATATACGGAGTAAGATGGAATTGTTGATGTCTGATATCAAGAAGTGGATGAGAGCGAGAAAACTTAAACTAAATGATGGTAAAACTGATATTCTCATCATCCGAGGAAATAGAAGAGCTGATGATATAGTAGGTGCCCTCTCCATCAATGTGGGTGGATCTCAGCTGCGACCGGCCAACTCTGTTCAAAATCTGGGTGTATATGTGAACTCCCGATTAGATTTCAAAGAGCATCTAAACCAGATAGTTAAAAGTTGTTACTTGCACATCAGAAATCTCTATTTGGTGAAGCCGTTCATAACCAGACGTTGCCTCCTGACGTTGGTTCACTCATTGGTCTTCTCTCGTGTTGATTATTGCAATGCCCTGTTGGTGGGTCTTCCAAATTATATTTTAAAGAAAGTTCAGTCTGTTCTTAACAGGGCCGCAAGACTAATTTTTGGTGTTCCACCTAGAACTCCTACTACATCTCTTCACATAGAACTGCACTGGCTGCCAGTAAGAGCAAGAATAGAATTTAAATTGTGTTTGGTGACTTTTAAGGTTCTCAAATTTGGTGAGCCTAGGTACCTTGCGGAGCTGCTCAGGCGCCCACCGGCACACCATGGTGTAGTTGTGCGTCATGACAATGACCCTTTTCGTCTTGATGAACCAAGGGCTTTCCAGCAGTCTTCTTTCTTTGAGAGGTCATTCTCCTACATGGCTCCGAGGTTGTATAACAGGTTGCCGCTGTCCATGAGACAACTGAGTTCTGTTGAATGCTTCAAGAGACACCTTAAGACTTTTCTCTTTGAGAGAAGCTATGATCTTGAGAGAGGTGTCATGGCAGATGGCTATAGAGTTTAGGCTGTTTTGCCACTGCTAGTGATTGTTAAATGTGTGTTGTATATAAGCCTTCTTTTGATGCATCGATTTTGTTCTTTTTTCTTTCTCTTTCCGAGCGCTAGTGAATTCCTCGGAAAAATTGGCGCTTATGAGAAATAAGTACAGTAACATGCTTATTATTATTATTATTATACAGTATATTATACAATTGATATGACTGTGGCCTAAGAATTGTGTACTGTATCGTCATTAAACGAGCTAATGCACTAACAACTACAATACAGTAATGTATGATCACATATTGTGTTCTTATATTTCAAATTTTATTTTATTTATGGCATCTGCCATAGGGAAAGCGTAACATGACAACAGGGCACAAGGGACTGACAACAAAAGCTTAAAGGACAAGGGCGACAAAAGAAATATCGCCTCTCAAGCCCAATGCCCTACCCACGATAACAAAGGGCATGGCATTATGGGTCATATCAACATAAATTGCCTTTTACAACTAAAACATATATCACATTTGATATAACTGAGTAGCATGTTTTCATTAGATTATTGAAATTAAAACAGTAAATTAACCCTTGTAAATGAGCTGACGCCATATGTCATCATAAGTGGGTTATTTTTTGCCGCAATCTCGAGTGACAAAATATGCCGTCGGCATGTTCGCGCCATGCAATCATAAATTCTGCAAGGTGTATCAACCTAGAGCTGAACTAGGCTTTATCCTCAGGCCTTTACGCACCCCCGCAACCCTCTCCCTACTTCCTACCACCCACCCCCTCCCTATCACGTGATAAGCCTAGTAATCTTTACAGAAACACACCAAGTATAAAATAGGCATACTTTATGGTATCACACAGAATTGTGGCAAAAAAAATATCAACCGGTTTCCAAGGGTTAATCAGTGTTGCTCTTTAACCCTCCTGGCCCGGGCAGGCTCTCAAAATGACAGTGTGGGCTACCCGGGCGATCTGGCCGAAAAACGTCTAGGCCTAGGCTACCGTATTTTTGTTTAGTTTAACTGCTAGAAATTTCCCACGCATCTATAAATGTAGTGCGGTTTCTAATCTGTAGACTGGCGTTGAGTAGAGCTCTCTGTCAACTGGTTCAGTTGTGATGACGATTTCAGTGGAGAGCACTTGCAGGCGATGTTAGCAATATGACGATCTTTTCACTACTGAAACAACGACATACAGACATACAATAACAAACGAGTCTTCTCTTTCTTGTTTTCGGAGGTGCGGTGACGTAACGATCGGCTTTGTTTACATGCGTCGGACGCACAGCGTTCAGACCAAGCTGAATAGGCTTTCAAGCTTACAGATTTTAAAATGACACCCGGGCTCCTGCCCTTAATTTGTGGTGTCATTTTAAAATGACAACCGGGCCAGGAGGGTTATACACAATACTGTACAGCAATGAGCATTATTTGATCACATTTGGTATAGGATTACACTTATTAAGTACCCAGGTATAGGGTTATGATAAATAATAATAATGAATAATAATAAGCATGTTACTTATTTCTCATAAGCGCCAATTTTTCCGAAGAATTCACTAGCTCTCGGAAAGAGAAAGAAAAAAGAACAAAATCAATGCATCAAAAGAAGGCTTATATACAACACACATTTAACAATCACTAGCAGTGGCAAAACAGCCTACACTCTATAGCCATCTGTCATGACACCTCTCTCAAGATCATAGCTTCTCTCAAAGAGAAAAGTCTTAAGTTGTTGTTGTTGTTGTTGTTCCCTAAGCTGCCTGGCCGAACAGCCCCGAGTCCCTGAGAAAGGCCATGGCCACGATCGGGCTTTCCCACAGAGCTCTCATTGAGTGTAGATTGTGTTGTTGGCGTAAGTGGTTGTGTGAAATGCAGTCTTCTATGATGTGTTTAATGGTATGGGGTGCTGTGTTACATCCCGGGCAGGCGTCGACAACGGAGTCATCCAGTCTCTTCTGATAGCTCAGGAGAGCTGGATGGTGTCCGCATCTCAGCCTGGCCAGGTGGACTCTGTCCTCGCGAGGAAGGGAGGATTCGGAAGGATGGATTTCGGGAGGTCGTGCATGCAGCTGCGTGTTGTCTGTGAGTGAGTGGATGGATCGGTGAGAGATATGAGTATGGATGTGCTTCTGGAAGTTGGTTCGGGGTGGGCAGGGAGGGAGAGAGGACAATAATTGTGTGTGATACCGTGTGCTGGGTGTTGTTTTGATATTTCTTGGTGTCTGTGGGTGTGTTGCCATGTAGTTTAGTGGGTGGTCTTGGTTCGTGGAGGCTGCTGCCAGGAATTGAGTGCCTCTCATGTCCAGATGGTCTTTGACTTTGAGAATTTTGGTTTCTTGATGTAGGTGATCTGTGGGTGAAGTAGCTGTGCAGCCTGTAATGATCTTCAGGGCTTTGTTTTGAATAGTCTGTAAGGTCTTATGATGTGTTTCAGCTAGGTTAGAAGCCCAGGCTGGGCTTGCGTATTCCATCACTGATCTTATGTATTGTTTATATACTGTGGTGGTAGTTTCTTTGTTGTGTCCAAATTTTGTGTGAGCAAGTGACCTGAGGGCGTTAAGTCTGGGTGTCAGTTTCTTTTAATGTTTGTGGTGTGCTGTTTGAATGTCATATGAGTATCATATGTTACTCCTAGGATTTTGGGTGTGTGTGTATGTGTTAGGGGTGTGTTGTTTATGGTGAGTTGAGGGATGTATTCGTGTTCTCCTGTCCAACTTGTGAGCAGGGTTGCGGTGGATTTGGCTGGGGCTAGATTAAGTCTGTTTGTAGTGCACCAACCATGTAGTGTGTTGAGATAGGGTTGAAGGAGATCTGTTACTCTTTTTGGGTCATGGTGTGTGCATGTGAGTGTTATGTCATCTGCATAGGAGGCTAAGTTTATTTGGGGCGTATTGGGTGTAGTTATATCGTGCATGTACAGATTGAAGAGTGCGGGCGATAGGACGGATCCTTGTGGGACTCCGTTTGGAAAGTTTCTGATTTTAGATGACTGACCGGCAAAAGATACGTGTGCACATCTGCCTGCTAGGAAGTTGGCCAGCCACCTTTTTGTGTTGTTGTGCATGTTTGTGTTGTAGATTTTGTTTGTTAGGTTGTGGCGGGGGATGGCATCGAAGGCTTTACTAATGTCGAGTGTGGCTAATAGTGATCTGTGTGGTGGTCTAGCTGAGTTGATGCCGTCGAAAGCTCTTTGTGTAAGGTCTGTGAGAAGAGTGTTTGTGGAGTGCAGTGGCCTAAAGCCATGTTGTGTTGGAGCTAGGGGTAGGTCAGGTGTAATTAGTTGTAATACTAGGCGTTCCATGACTTTGGAGGGGGAGCAAAGAAGTGTGATGGGGCGGTGCGAGGAGGGTAGCGTGGGGTCTTTGTTGGGTTTGGGGAATGTGATGATGATACCATGCTTCCAAATGTCTGGTATTGTGTTGTGTGAATAGCTGTAGTTTGATATGTTAGTGAGTGCTTGTATGCCTTGTGGTCCCAGGTGTCTGAGGTGTATGTTGCTTATGTTGTCTAGGCCACAGGCGGGTGAGTGCTTGAGATTGTTGATGATATGCTTTGTCTGGTGATTGGTGAAGGGTGTATAGTCAGGGTCTGTGGGGAATTGTCTCTTACGTCGGATGACACGTCGGTCGTCTTTGTGAGGTTTTAGGTGGCTGACATGTGAAAAGTGATTGATGAGAGTGTTTGCTTGTTGTTTACATGAAGGAGTAGAGTCTGTTGTTGTGATTGCAGCATGTGATTGTGTTGTGTTGCTGTTGGAAAGTGTGATGCTGTTTAGTGTTTTGTATAGTTTTTTGGGGTTTGTTTTGTGATCAAGTGTTTGTAGGAAGTTATTCCAATTTAGTTTTTGTTGTTCTTGTATTTTGTTGTTAGTTTGGGTGTTGAGTGCTTGAATTTGTTGTGTGATGTCTTGTGTGTGGGGTGCTGGGGAGTGTTTCAGTATGTCGCGTTGTCTGATGAGGTTTTGAATTTCTGGTGTGAAGTTGGGGTTGTGTCTTTTCCTGTTACCTCTTGGAATGTGTTCCTTGTCAGCGTTTTGGATCGTTTTATTGAGTATGTGTACAGCATTGTTGATGTTAGTGATGGGTGTACTGTTTAGAGTTGTGAAGTGTTGTTCTGTCTCATTTGTGAATGCTTCCCAGTTAGCTCTTTTATAATTGGTGTATGTGTGTTTGTGGCTAGCTGGGGTGAGTCTGGTTTTGGTGGTGATAATGATCGGGAGGTGGTCAGAGCCTAAGGTTCTGACCACCCTCCAGGATGTTGTGGGGGCGAGTTCTGGGGAGCAAAAGGTGATGTCAGGAGATGATGGGTTATAGAGGGCTTGGTGAGGAATATGGGTATGTTGATGGATGTCGTTAAGGATGATGAGGTTATCGGTTTGGTTTTGTAGTACCAGCCCTCTGTCTGTGTCGGGGTTGTCGACAAACCAGGCCGACGTCTTGGCATTGAAGTCACCACCCAGGATGATGTGTGGGGTGTTTGTGATGTGTTGTAAGTGTGGTCTGTATTCATTTGGTACTGTAGGGGATGTTTGGGGAGGGATGTATGTGTTTATGATGGTTATGTTGGAGTTGTTGCCAGTGCGTATTTTAATTGATTGTATTTCTGTTGTGTTATCATTTGGGGGGAGGAGGGATTTGGTTTGTACACTGGTTACTATGTATGATATTTCTTTGTGTACCAGGGTGATGAGTCCACCGCCCCCGCCAACAGCCCGGTCTTGTCTGATGGTGGTGAAATTATGAAATGTGGGTGTTTTTTGTGTTGTGCAGAGTTTTGTTTCTTGTAAGTTGTCTCTTGAAGCATTCAACAGAACTCAGTTGTCTCATGGACAGCGGCAACCTGTTATACAACCTCGGAGCCATGTAGGAGAATGACCTCTCAAAGAAAGAAGACTGCTGGAAAGCCCTTGGTTCATCAAGACGAAAAGGGTCATTGTCATGACGCACAACTACACCATGGTGTGCCGGTGGGCGCCTGAGCAGCTCCGCAAGGTACCTAGGCTCACCAAATTTGAGAACCTTAAAAGTCACCAAACACAACTTAAATTCTATTCTTGCTCTTACTGGCAGCCAGTGCAGTTCTATGTGAAGAGATGTAGTAGTAGTTCTAGGTGGAACACCAAAAATGAGTCTTGCGGCCCTGTTAAGAACAGACTGAACTCTTTTTTTAAATATAATTTGGAAGACCCACCAACAGGGCATTGCAATAATCAACACGAGAGAAGACCAATGAGTGAACCAACGTCAGGAGGCAACGTCTGGTTATAAACGGCTTCACCAAATAGAGATTTCTGATGTGCAAGTAACAACTTTTAACTATCTGGTTTACATGCTCTTTGAAATCTAATCGGGAGTTCACATATACACCCAGATTTCGAACAGAGTTGGCCGGTCGCAGCTGAGATCCACCCACATTGATGGAGAGGGCACCTACTATATCATCAGCTCTTCTATTTCCTCGGATGATGAGAATATCAGTTTTACCATCATTTAGTTTAAGTTTTCTCGCTCTCATCCACTTCTTGATATCAGACATCAACAATTCCATCTTACTCCGTATATCAACTATATTTGTGATTCTCACATAAATCTGGGTGTCATCTGCATAAAAGTGAAAGGTGACATTATGTGCACGAAGCAGAAGAGACAAATAAATAAGCAGTACAGTACAGTAAGCTCTTCTAATACATGCCTATATGGGCAACACAGGACTGCGCGTATTAGGAACAACATATCTTATGGGAAAAATAGCGTATGGTGGACACATATATACATACATAAAATTTTAAGACTGAGTGTTCCACATATACGTGCAGTTTCAGTCTCTTGTCCTAATGGCGGCGTTCACTTGCACCTTGAAAAAATTGTGTCATTTTGAAAAATGTTGCCCTAAATACCAACCAAAAGTGGAATAAATGATGAACAATAAGACATAGAATACTAAGAAAATACACCAAAAAGTAGAGCAAAATAATTAAAGACCATCAAAACAGAGTCGAGGCAAGGGCCGTCTCTGACGAAAGCCGCGGAAACCTGAAGAGGAGTTAGGCTATGCTAAATATGACTATGGTTTTAAAGAAAGTCTGTGTGGTAAATTATATCCTCATAATTTCAAGATATCTGGTGCCATGCGAAATGATGGGTGTCCAAGCGTATTAAGTAAAAAGGTCGGATTTGGCCACTTTTGGGCTCCTGAAACGCGTAAAAGGAACCGGAGACGCTTATAGAGAATTTGTTTTTTACGACCCAGCGCTTATTAAGAGATCTGACTTACATTCATCAATGCTGCACTAAAAACTATAACACATTAATGAACATAATATAACATTTGGTACAGGATTGAACTTCATAATTAAGTATCCTAGTATTGGGTGGGTGTTGCACTTAAAACTATCTATCTATTTGCTCAGGCCCATTCCCCACTTTTTTATTTTTTATTTTTTTTATGGGGGTGGCCGACTCGAGACAGACCCTTAAAACTACAATGCTGTACAGTAATGACCATTATTTGAACATATGGTAAAAGATTGCACTTTTCAAGTAGGCCTACCCATAATCTGGGTTAGTGTTGCACTTAAAACTACAATACAGTAATGAGATTTATTTGAACATATGGTATAAAATTGCACTTTTTAAGTACCCATAATCTAGGTTAGTGTTGCACTTAAAACTACAATACAGTAATGAACATTATTTGAACATATGGTATAAGATTGCACTTTTTAAGTACCCATATTCTGGGTTAGTGTTGCACTTAAAACTACAATACAATAATGAGCATATTTTGTCACATTTGGTATAGGATTGAACTTCTTAAGTATCCAACTATGGTTTAGCCATGAGAATTTTTTAAAATTACAACTGAATGATGAAGATTGCGAGCATGAATATGAAAAATAAAAGATATACAGTAGTTGGCCAAGGCAAGTCGTTACTAATATAAATTAATACTGTAATTTGTTCATATGGTATGAATTTTGTAGTTGGTCTAGTGAGGAGTTTTGAAAGGGGGACATACAAAAAAATACAAATGTTTACATTTGAAATCCTAAGAACTATAGGGTCTCATGCTACAATTTTCTTAATTTTATTAATTTTCTTACCAGATTTGTCCAACCTTATATCTATCTATCTATCTATTGCCTGACACCGTGGCCACGAACGAACCGCCCCCATGCACCTCTGTCCCCAGTCAGTCGACACCCCTCCCCACAACCAGTACCGCCTTCGTTCATGTAGTTCCTCACTCCATCCTTCCACCTCATATTCGGTCTACCTCTCCCTCTCTGTCCCTCCACCTCGCTCTCGTACACCCTCTTAGTCATTCTCTCGCTTTCCATACGTTCCATATGGCCGAACCATCTCAAGTTGTTCCTTTTCACACTTTCCAGCACATCTACCTCCACACCACACCTCCTTCTTACTTCCTCATTAGTCTGTCTATCCCTCCATGTAACTCTGCACGCACTCCTTAAGTAATTCATTTCCACTGCTCTCACTCTTGGTCTGAGTCTCTCAACCAACGTCCATGCTTCGCTTCCGTAAGTCAGTGTCGGGATTACCACACTGTCATGCAAGGACTTCTTCACTTCCATACTGACCACCCTATTTCTTGTTACTGCTTTTAGCATTCCTACAACCCTCTTCCCCTGTTGTACCCTCTCCCGCACTTCATCATCCATAGTCCCATCATTACTCAACACACTGCCCAGATACTTAAAAGAGTTGACGATCTCCATAGCCTGACCGTTCAGCTTCACCTCACACTCTGTGACTTCACCCCTTTCGAAGATCATAACCTTGCTCTTCCCCGTATTTACCTTCAAATTCTGTTTTTCGCACACTGTTCCAAACTCATTTACCAGACCCTGCAACTCCCATTCATTATCACTCATCAGAACTGTATCATCCGCAAACAGCAGTATAGGTAGCTTCCACTCAATTCCCTCCCTTTTCAGCGATACACCAACATCCACTGCTCTTGATAGGATTTCTTTCATGACTCCATCCATATATACAGTAAACAACCACGGGGACATCACACACACCCCTGTTTCAAACCAACATTCAGGTCAAAGAACTCGCTCTGCTCACTCTCCACACGTACTGCCGCCTTTTTTTTTTTTTTTTTTTTTTTTTTTTTTTAAAAGAGACAATGAACGGAGGAAGGAAAAACACAGATAAAACAAAAAGGTCCATGTGCCTAAAGGCATCCTCCATTCATAAAATGTTTGTAACAACTGGATTTAAAAATTTGTAGATTGTAAGTTTGTGGAAAGCAATTAGAGGGAAGTGAATTCCAAAGAGTAGTAGCTCTGGGGATAAATGAATTCTGATAAGCAGAAGTTCTGCATTGTGGAGGAGAAAGTGTAAATTCATGGGCGCTCTCAGCTGCCCTAGTTCTACGGGGAAAGATGTGGAGAGGCGGCACAATTGAAGCAAGTTCCTCGGAACAATTGCTGTGAAAATATCTGTAGAATAATGCAAGGGATGCAACGTTTCTTCGTATGGATAATGTAGGAAGGTCCTGTGTGATTGCAGGGTTATTGATTAATCTAATAGCTTTATTTTGAATTTTGTCCAACTGCCTCAATGCAACCACTCCACTTCCACCCCACAGAGGTGAACAGTAATCCATCTGAGAACGCACATGACTTATATATCACGGCCAACTGCTCGTCAGTGAAGAATTCTCGAACTCTGTACAGGAGTCCCAGTTTTTTAGAGGCATTCTTAGCAATGCTTCTAACATAATGTGTCCAGCTCAAGTTAGTAGTTAATGTTACACCGAGAATGTCAATACTAGGGGAAGTGGGAATATTTACATCATTAAAAAATATATGGGAGTCAGTGAGATTCTGTCGGTTAGAAAATTGAATGTATTTGGTTTTCTGTGCATTAAAGGAAACTAGATTCTTTTGCACCCTCATACATGCTCTTCACTGCTTTCAGCAACTTTCCCTCTACTCCGTATATTCTAAGTACTTTCCACAAACCTTCTCTATCCACTCTGTCGTAGGCCTTCTCCAAGTCCATAAAGGCAACATACACCTTTTGTTTCTTCTCCAGATACTTCTCCACAACACAATTCAGGGTAAAAATCTGATCTACACATCCTCTTCCCTTCCTAAAACCTCCCTGCTCGTTGCCTATCCATTTCTCCGTTCTCACTCTCACTCTCTCAATCACTACCCTACTGTATACCTTCCCTACTACACTTAGAAGACATATTCCTCGGAGGTTACCACACTCCTCTTTCCCCTTTGCCCTTATATAGGGGGACTATTATGCCAGTCTTCCAGTCATCGGGTGCACTCCCCCTCTCCCATGCTAGTTTGCACATTTTCCATACCCATTCTATCACTATCTCACCACCATACCTCAACATTTCCCCACACACTCCATCTGTTCCTGGTGCTTTCCCCAACTTCACTCTTTTCATGGCTTCCCACATTTCTGACCTCCTGATCCCCACCTCCACCTCCTCCTCCACTACTTCTCTTCTTTTCCCTCCCATACCATATCCAGCTATGTTTGCTGGCTCTTCATTCCTTACATTTAGCAACTCACTGAAGTACTCCATCTTTCGACTCTCTCTTGCTTCTCGGCTAGCATTCCATTCTTATCTTTCACACCCTTACTGTTTCCCTTGCTACCTTCCCTAACTTTCTTGACTTCTTTCCAGAACAGTTTCTTACTCTCCCTCCATTTTACACTCAGATTCCTTCCAAATTCCTCATCTACTCTTCTCTTACTTTCCTTCACTACTCTCTTCACCACCCTCTTACTCTCCACGTACCTCGCTCGTTTCTGTCTCTCGGAATCTTCATTCCCTCTACTACCCAACCACTCTCTACATGCTTTCTTCTTTTCTTCCACAGCTATTCTTACCTCTTCTGTCCACCATGCTGTACCTTTCACTCCCCTCCCTCTTCTCCTCACTCCACACACCTCCTCACATGCTGCACAGATCTCATCCTTAAACACCTTGTAATATCTCCTCCACTTCCTCCATAACTTCCAGGTCGAACCCACCTAGTCGTCTTTCCACTGCTCTCCTGTACTCCTCCCTGACTTCCTCCTCCTGCAACCTCTCCACCCTCCTCACCATTCCACCCTCCTCTCGCCTCCCTCCAGCTCTCCTCACCCACTTCTTTTCTTACAGTTTCTTACAGTAGATCCTCTGGAAAAAGGCAAACTATGCCTGTGTATCCAGCTCAGTACCAGTACTTGCACTGCTGCGGTCGTTCACGGTGTTGGCGGCGGCGGTAGCAGATGCAACATTTTTACTATTCTGTATTTTTGTTTTATAATCAAACTTCAAATCTTGTCTTCCCCATGCTTTATCAAGATTACTTTCAAACTCCCCTATTGATTCGGAATCGACTACATACTGGGGCAGTGCGTTCCACTCATTTACCACTCTATCACAAAATGAGTTCTTCGCCTTCTCAAGCCTATTTCTTTCTTTGTAAATTTCTTAGAGTGTCCTCTCGTTCTTGTTCCCTCCCGCATCAAGAAGATACCTTCACATCCTCATCGTACTTTCCTGACACTATCTTAAAAGTCTCTATCATATCCCCTCTCTTTCTCCTATATGCCAGTGTCGGAAGTCCCAGTGTCCTCAACCTCTGCTCATAGCCCGCGTTCTTCAACGTTGGTACCAGCTTGCTAGCTCTTCTCTGCACTTTCTCCACTGCTTCTATATCCTTTACCATATATGGAGCCCACACCTGGTTTGCATATTCCAGGTGTGGCCTAACCAGCGCTGTATATAGATTCCTGAAGATTTCTTCGTCAAGTGACACAAATGTCCTCCTTATCAGCCCTACAATTCTATTGGCTTTGTTTATCTTTTCCGCTAAATGTTCTGAGAAATTTAACTTATTATCTATCACTACTCCTATATCCTTTTCTGCACTCACTTTTTTATCCTTTTGTATCCTAACCTTAGCTACCACTACATAATGATCAGACAGACCCCCTCCAATACCCCTATACACCCTAGCATCCATCACAGATTTCTTCATTCGTTCATCCACACATACATAATCAATCAATGACTTTCGTTCCACCACTGTCTTATCCTTCATCGTCAACATCCGTTTCCACGTGTACCTGTGGATCATTCTGTGTCGGAAGAAGGTGTTGGCTATCCACAGCCTCCTCCCCACACATACGTCCACAAGTGCACTACTATTCCCATTCACCTCTGATGGTACCCCCCACCCTCCCACCACTCCCTCAACTTTCCTATAATTTCCTTCCATATAGCTTTGTTCAAATCTTTTAGTCTGAAGTATGTTCTACACCTGATGTAATAACTGATCACTTCTCTTGGAATATCAATGGTATGATGAATATTTTTCAACACTTTGTGAACTGCTCCATGACCTTCTACTATAGTTTCCCCATGATAAGCTCTGAAAGTTCCTTCAATCTTATGGAATTGATCTACCACAGAGGGATCCATGCGACGGAGACCCCCTTTGTTTTTGTAATCAATCCAATAATTTTCTTTATTTTCAAAGCCTTCCAAAAAGGGATATTTATTAGTGGCCCCTCCATCATTGACGAACATGCCTATTACATAAGGCATCCTCTTCAAACACTAATCCGCCGTAGTTTTGAATCTACCGCGCAGAGCATCTAAAAACTGAGGAACCTTCATCATGAGCGCACGCGACCTCACTCATGGCTTCAGTCATTATGAATTGGGTTCTCACTACGAAAAAACTTCGTAAAAAATAAAAACAAAACAAAAATAAGAATAACTATCTAATAAGCTTTCCATCATATCGTGGATGTACTTGTGTGGATCTCTGACCAGACGCTGATTCAGGCGTCATTCTTCCTTCTCTGCTCTGCGCTCAGCCTGCCCGGACGTGTCTCCCCACGCTCCGCTGGTTCCGCATTTGCTGCGTCCCTAGTGAGTTTTTTCTCATTTGTTTACTCCGGGATGTATCGAGTAAGGTTAGGATATGCGTAGCAGGAGTGTCCTGGGCTGGTTGCCCGCAGTGCAGTGTATTTTGGGTCGTGTGTTTGGGGCATCTATTTCGGATGTACCCTCGTGGTCCTGTTGTGGACTTGTGATCGTTTCACAGTTGAGTTAGCTTGTGTTGCAGGCGGCTTTCATTACGCGTTAATTATTGCTGCCTTTTATCTTTCTGATGAGGTAAGCTTTGCTTTCTGACGTTCCCAGCGTATTTTTCTTCACTTAGTGAAGTTTTTTCTGGGTCCCGAGTCAGTCTTCCCTTTGTCGGAAGTTCTTGCTACAGTGGTGTGTTGGCGGTGGTTCCTGTTATTATATTTCCAGTGTTTTGTGTATATTTTAACATTTCTTATGCCGTCTACTTAGGCCTAGCCAGCCGCTCGTAGCTTTGCCACATGTACAAGTGTTATTGTTTATTTTTATAAATATGCCCTACTGTGTCATGTGTATCCGGGTTTTAGTTGTGTATTGGCTAATTCCTCGGACTATGTTTGTTTCCTGGTTTAGTTGTGTATTGGCTAATTCCACGGATTATTGTGTGGACTTAGGCTAGTCGTGCGTGGCTTTCCTTCGTGTCCGTTGTTCGTTCAGATGGTGTCTGAACGGGGTGGGTTTCCTTCCGGCGGGTTTTTTCTCGGTTTCACCATGAAAAAAACCCGGCCGAGAGCCGTGTTGGGCCACACGTGGTTTCAGCACAGGCTTGTGTCCCCGGCGATGAGGTGTCTGTGGCTCTCCAGGACTGCGTCTCCTGTGTTGGTGCCTGTTTTCAGGCTCCCTTTGATTCCCGGCGGAATGGCTGTACCCATCAAAAAAACATTGTTCATGCGAACATATGTTATGAAGTTTTTCTACCCGGTTTTACAAAACCACAAGAAAAAACCTAGCTGTTGTTAAGGGCTTTCCTCCCCGGCGATCTTTTACAAAGAAGTGGGGACAGGAACTTATGGGGTTAACGTTTTGACATCTCACCCGGCGGGTGTACCTTGGTAGGGTGGGATGAACAACTAAGTCATTCAGTTAGTTAACCGATCCATTTTAAGTATTTACCTAATTGTATTTACCTAATTGTAGTTTACAGGAGTTGAGCTAAGCTCGTGTTGTCCCGTCTCTCAGTCTACTTTTTATCCAATTTTTTCTTGAAAATATGGATGTTCCTTGCCCCTACCACCTCCTCCTCCAGCCCATTCCATTTGTCAATACATCTATAGGGGAAGCTAAACTTCCTGATATCGTTCTTGCAGGTAGGTCTTTTTACTTTGTAGCTGTGGCCTCTAGTTATTCCTGTATCCATAATTAATATATCCTCCCTATCCAGCCTCTCCAGCCCCCGGGTACATTTGTACATCATTATCATGTCTCCCCTCTCTTCTCTTTTAGACTCGGTAGATTTAATTTGTCTAGCCTCCCTTCATATGGCAGTTCTCTGAGACTTGGAACCAATCTAGTGACTGCTCTCTGGATTCTTTCTAACTTGGTGAATATGCTTCTTAGATGCGGGGACCACACCACTGCTGCATACTCCAATCTTGGTCTAATCATACTCTTCATAATTTGCTACCATGGTCTCATCCAAATAGTTCAGAGCAACTTTCATATTCCCAGCCACTGCATACATTCCGCTAAAGAGCTTGTTAATATGTTTCTCTGGCGACAAACTATCTTGTATAATCTACCCTAAATCTTTTCTTTTTCGGCCTTGCTAATTTTATTATCTCCATCCTGTACTCCCAATTTGGTCTATTCACACTTCTTCCCATATTTAACACATGGCATTTACTTATATTAAATTCATTTTCCACTTGGTGCTCCATTCGTAATTTATAAATCCCTTGCAGCTCCTCACAACTACTTTTATTTGTTATTTGTCTCATAATTTTTACGTCGTCTGCAAACATTGACATGTAAGAGTTTATGCCTATCGGCAGGTCATTCACGTACATAAGGAACATGAGAGGTGCCAACACAGATCCCTGCGGCACACCACTCTCAACTTTCCGCCACGTGAGTAAGTTCCTCTAATGTTGGTCCTCATTTCCCTATCTGTTAAATAGCTCTCCATCCATTTCAGCAAACTCCCCTGACACATCCTAGCGTCTCAAGCTTAGATAACAATCTCTTATGTGGTACCTTATCGAATGCTTTGGAAAGGTCTAAGTAGACGCAGTCCACCCATCCGCCTCTTTCTTGGAGTACATCTATCACCCTACTGTAATACATAGCAAACTGGTAACACAAGATGTCCCTTCTCTGAATCCAAATTGCTTGGGTTATATTTTCTTTCTCCAACATTTTCATCCATCTTCCTAATTAGCTTTTCACAAATCTTGCATACAATACTAGTAGTGAAACTGGTCTATAGTTTAGAGGGTCCTCAGGGTTTCCATTCTTGTATCGGAAATACTCTTTTCCATTCAACAGGAACTGTCCTTTATCTAAGGAACTTGATTATGTCCTCACTGGCTCCACTAATTGCTCTGCACACTCCTTTAAACCCAGCAGACACTTCATCCGGTTTAGGCTTTCCTTACTTCAGTCTCTCATCGCAGATAACAGCTCATCTCTAGTTATTTCAATCTTACTAAGACCACTCTCCAGTACTCCCGCCTGTGGTTCGTCAAAACCTTCCTCTCTAGTAAAAGTGATACGTTATGTATCGCCGCCTTTACACTTACGGCGATTGAAGGTTCAATTGGGGGGTTAACATCGTTTTCACACCCGGCGGGTGCTCCTGGGTGGAGGTAATAAGGAATTTACAATTCAATTTCGATTTAACCACTTATTTTAGGGATACGTATAGGTATCGCCGCCTTCATACTTACGGCGATCTTTTTGTGACAATTCGTTAGAAATCAGATCTCGTATCAGCCTACCCTGTGTTATTCTACTAAAATATTTCAAGGGCCGGCGTCTTTATGGGGGGTTGTTTTTGTTCCAAAATTGAATCTGGAGACAGTCACCACCAGAAAGACTATTAACGCCATGCTGGACCGTTATATTATGTCAGAGGGTATTCTTCACTTTCTTAAAAAGATATGTTTAGATATTCTGAGCCCCGCCGCGTAGCGAGCTGTGATCGTTGTGTCATTACATCTCGTTACCCGGTGGGTTATTAACACTTGTGTGCGAACATGTTGGGTTAACCTTATGAGCATTAATTCCTGGAAATTTTCTTTTTTTCCAGAGCTGGGCCCCGGCGGACCAATACAGACCCGGCGGTAGTTTTCCCCACCAGTCTCTGTCATGGCGACCTTGGCCCCAGTCTTTGCTTTATGCACTACCCCTACCTGTGCCGGTATCCCTATTTTTGCGCATACTCTTTGCATAAAGTGTGTTAAATGTCTAGACCGTTCAAGGGGTCTGTGGGTCATGCGTAATTGTTCTTTTTGCTCCCAATTAGCTGTCAAGGTCCTATGCGACAATGATAAGACCGCGGCGGTCGCGTTAAGAGAAGTGAGGCAACAGATGTCAGCATACACTACGATTGTTGCTCATAAGTCACTTCAATGTGACAACGTCCCTCTTTGGGATAGATTGCTTTTTGAACACCCTCCCCCTAAACGTTCCTCTCGAGTCACTTGTCATAAGCCGGCGGAGACTGGTCAGGGTTCTGTGTCTTCTGCTGCTACTCCGAAACGTCCAAGAGAGCCTACACCCCGGCGTCCGCCTCCTCGTCTCGGGCGAGATCTCGGTCTAGGTCACCTCTCAGACGCCAGTCATCTAGTCTTGCCTCTTCACCATCGAGTAAGAAGAGTAGGACGGAAAGTTCCACCAGTGGTCACGGCGATGAATCCTCCAAATCAAAGAGTAGTTCACGGTCACACCGTAGCCATAAATCTTCCAAAAAGGATTCCCATAAACGAAAGACCTCCCTACATTCACCAGCTTCTAGTGCCTCTCATCGTACCTCTACCCCAGACAGAGTTTGTGTTAGGTCTCAAGGGTCCAGTGCGGTGCCTGTCCCTAAAGAGGATTTACCCATTAATATTTTAACCCTGGAATTGGAGAGTTCAGGGGGATCAGTGATTGAGAATGTTTCAGACTCCCAAGAGAGTGTAGGCCAGGGCCTCGGTGTTTGGCGATTTGCTCAGCCAGGGTCTGACCACCCACTTCCGACTCAAACGAGTCACACAGTAGCTGACGTCCACAGGGACGCGGCGATCCCATCCTCTATTCCTGACTTATCTTGGCAGCAAGGTACCCCAGCTTCGGCGGGGTCTTCTCAGGAGGATCAGGAGGAGAAAGACGAGGTTTCAATAATTTCGGAGATGGAAGGGCAAGAGTCAGGTTCAGGCTTAGACGCCGCGCAGGATATTAATGATTCACCAGTAAGTTCATCATCAACTCAATTTGTCACTGCGCAGGAAATTGATGGGCTACTTAGTCATGCTTTATCTAAAAAATTTGGCCAACAACAGGAAACTCCCACAGTGGACTTGGGGGCTCCCACGACAAGTTCTACGGTACGGCCTCTGATGGCTTCTATTGCTTTATCTAAGATCCCTAACCCCCCCACTCTGTCACCATCAGTGGTTACTAGGACTGCTACGGCGGCATTGACCACTTCGAATGTAAGGGTGATAACGGATGTCAATCCACCCCCTCTAGACAAGGCGCCTCTCAGAAAGGTAGCTATGCCCTTGCTTTATAGACCAGACGAGTCATGGGTCCTTTTGACCCCCACTAAACCAGAGCTCGCCCAACCTACCTTGTCAGGGGAACTCCCAGTACCGCGTGAGTGGGTCATCCAGGGCAATAAATCAAAGAAATTAAGGACCTTGGATATTTTGGGGAATGTACTAGATGTTAACATAAAGGCTATACCTAGTTATTATCACCAAGACTATTTTGTGTATGCTACTAAGCCAGCTTTACCCCCTGCCTCAGCTTCAAAATTGTTTTCAGACTGGTCTAAGCTGGATGGGTTTAATGACATTAAGACTCTGTCAGCTCTCACTCCTGAACTTGATTTACAAACCGTCACAGACGAAGCAGCTAATCCAGTCTTGAAGGTGGGGCAGTTGGGTCCAGGACCTTGGGTAGATTGGGAGATAGAGGCTCAAAACTTTGCAACCACATTTACTTCCAAATCTTCCTCACTACCCCTACCCCAACTCACCTAGACCGAGAATTTAGGCTAAGGGGGAAAGCTTTTCGCCTGTTCTCTCAGTACATAGTGTCTCAACAGGTAGCTAAGTCTTTACTTCGGTCCACTCAGGCAATCGCAGACGCGGATGCCAGAAGATCGGTTGAATTATCCCGGCGACTGCTACTCCAGTCGTCAATCCAATCTCTGGGTGACATACGCACCGCCTTGCTTGAGGCGGTACGAGCAAGACAAGATCTCAGAATGTTAGTTCGCAAGCTGCCTGATCGCATTGCGAATCAGGTGGTCATGTCACCAGTGCTTACTCCCTCGTTAATGTCCCCTGAAGTGTGGCGAACGGTATTCAATATGGCGCAGGCCTTTAAACAAAGTTCCACCCCTTCTAAGAAACCTGGTTTTAACTTCCCCAAACCCAGGCCAACCGCTAAAGCTCAGCCAGGGGGATCTAAGCCTTTTCTTCCGCCTAAGTCCTCCCACTCCCCCCAAGGTCAGTACAGGCATAGACAGAGTAAGTTTTCAGGTCAGAGAGGACGCGGCCATATTAAGCCAGGTCAGGGCCAGTCTTCGGCCAACACCAGCCAGCCGGCGAAGCGTCCAGCACTACCAACCCCACCATCAAAAAACTAAAGTCTCTCTCACTCCCGGTGCCAACCCTAAGGCCGGAGGACCCGAGGGTAGTACAGCCGGCGAACCCTTGTCTGCTAACTGGGTCGTTCCGAACGTGTCACCAAGCATGGCCATTAAACACTTGGGCACGGATGGTGGCACGCAAAGGCATCACTTGGCAGTGGCTCCGGCGACCTCGCTTATGTCAGCCGACAACGGCGAATTTTGTTTCTTTAGAGGTGGAGTCACTGGTCCAGGAAATGATTGCCAAGAATGTCATCATCCCGGTCCCCCCAAATCACCCTGTATTCACGTCCAAACTATTTTTGGTTCCCAAAAGGGACAGTGTTCAGATGAGACCGGTCGTAGACCTGTCTTATCTGAACCTTCACATTCACAACGAGTCTTTCAGAATGTTAACAGTACACCAAATCAGGCTAACACTTCCACCGGGAGGTTGGATGTGTTCACTAGACCTGACAGACGCCTATTGGCACGTATCGGTCAACAAAAGATTTCAAAGGTTTTTGGCCTTACGGATCAGGCACCAAAATTTTGTTTTTCAAAGGATGCCGTTCGGTTTGAACCTAGCACCTCGATTATTCACGAAATTAGTCCGGCAAGCCCTGATGCCATTGTTAAAACAAGGGATCAGAGTGTTGTGGTACCTAGACGACTGGCTGGTGGTGGCCGAGACACAACAATTATGCATCAAACATGTCAACATAATTTTAAATCATGTCAAAACTCTAGGGTTCAAGGTAAATCTGGTAAAGTCAAACCTTGTTCCCTCACGAGTAATTCAGTGGATAGGGCTGGTCTGGGACACGGCCGCTCTCACTCTGAGTCAGAGTGTGGACAATCGCAACAGGTTTCGCAGGAAACTGTTCATGTTTCTTCACAGTCTGACTACGACGCAGAGGATCTGGGAGTCTCTGGTCGGCTCTCTCAACTGGATTCAACTAACTGTCATGTTGGGCCGGTTGAAAGTAAAACGCTTAATATTGGAAGGCAACAAATATTTCCCACTCTTACCGGCGGGAAAATTATGGCCCATCCCGAAATTAATCCACACCTTACTAGCGGTCTGGGCAAAGAGGGAAACGTTGCACTCAATAATGTCATGGACCTCTCCTCCACCAACGGTATGGGTAGACACAGATGCGTCAGGCACAATAGGGTGGGGATTTCAGTCAAATCAGGGGCACCAGGGTCAGGGGCTTTGGTCCCACTTAGAAATCTCTCACATCAATGTCAAAGAATTACTAGTCCCCTTGTATTTCCTTCAGGCTCACGGCCCTGCGTTACGGGGCAAGTCGGTGGCCTTCAGAATGGACAATCTGAACGCAGTTCACTGTATTCAGAAACAAGGATCAACGAGGTCAAGGAGGTTGCTAAACTTGTCGGAAGAGATTTTTACTCTAGCCAACAGACTAGACATTTATCTTCACACATCTTATCTCCCAGGCGTAGCGAACGTCTGGGCAGACGCTCTGTCCCGGAGACAGAACACGACAGTAGAATGGGAGCTCAAGCAACCCATTTTCAACCTAATGATTGCAGAGCTCTCCCATCCACAAGTGGATCTGTTTGCGTCCGAGGAGACTCACAAACTCCCTCTATACCTCACCCGCCGGACGAAAACGCCGGCAGGGGGGCCAGACGCCCTAGTGACAGACTGGAACAGATGGAGCTCCATCTATCTGTTTCCGCCGCCAGATGCGTCACTAATGTGCCACGTAGTGAACAAACTACGAGATTATCGAGGCTTAGTCTCACTAATCGCGCCCCTGTGGCCGGCGCAGTTGTGGTACCAGCAATTGAAAACGTGGTGCCCGCACCCGGTGTCGCTCCCGGTCGGGTATTTCCACTTAGACACGATTGGCAACCTAGCGACCTCGCTGACTTTTGCATTATGGACATTCAGGAGGCCAAGTGGCTAGCACCATACGGTAGAGATGTGACCAATAAATTATTAAATCAATATACTCAGTCTACGAAACGACAGTATCACTCACATTGGCAAGCCTTTACTTCTTGGATCATTAGAACAGAACAGACTGTGCCATCAGTAGCTTTAGTGTTCAATTATTTAAATTATCTGTTTGAGCAGAAACATTAATCTGTGGTAACGTTAAAAATCACTTAACTGCGATTAGAGTGCCCTTTTTAGACCTTACAGGTCTCTCCATACCGGTGGCGGAGGAAACAGGTTTTATGAGAGCTTGTTTTAAACTCCGCCCACCTCCCCGTCAGCTCATGCCCACTTGGTCTCTGGACAAAGCTTTGTCTTTACTTCACTCTCGTCTGTACCAAAATACTGCAGACTTTGCATTACTCTTAAAAAAGGCTGTTTTCCTTTTGGCTTTGGCCACCGGGAACAGAGTGTCTGAGCTGGCGGCGATGAGTAACACACCTAATTGCCTTAGGTTTGGTAGACTTAATGAATGTATTTACATTGCACCTTCCCCAGGATTGTAGCCAAGAATGAGCATAGTGCACACGTGTTTTCTGAGTTCACGGTGCCGGCGTTAAAAAGGGGAAAGGTGCATCATAATCTTTGTCCAGTGCAAGCTCTAACCAAATATTTGAGAGTAGCTCCTCTCAACCCCCAAGGTGCTTTATGGGTAGCAAGTACGGGTAAACGCTTACTGAAACGGCGATTAGCCTCTCTTCTGGTCGAAGTCATTAAAGAGAGTAATCCCGGCGTTGTGGGTCGGGCCCACGATTTACGCAAATGGGCAGCCTCTTTACGTTTCCTGAAGAATTTTTCAGTAGAAGATATTGCGTCCACTCAGTTGTGGGCGTCTAATCATACGTTTTTGTCTAGATACTTGTCAGTTGCTCTAGATAAACCTTCCTTACCATGTATAGCTTTAAGGCAGAGGGTCTAGGTGGCCCTGCAGTCACTTTTGTTTACTTTCAAGGGAAAGGGGGGGGGGGGGGTGCAGTCAGTTGACATAGGACACCCTAGACCCCGCCGGAGTGTGAGAGCTGTGATACAATTTATGGTTAATGTGATATGAAAATTTCTCAGCGAGAAATTGTGCTAAGTACAAATGTTAGTACAAAACAACGGGGTTGTTATAGTAGTTTTAGCTGTGAAAGCAATTTAATATTAAAACAGTGAAGATCCTTTGCAATTTATCTCCACGATTATTTTGGGGTTTATTATGTGCACATATAAACTGATAACTTGTTATTTTTGTCACCACTCGTTGAGTGGGGTGCCTTTGTAACTACAGATCTGTTTACAGAATCTTCAGGGTTACCTATTTTTTGTCAGGCAGGCTTCTTTGAAGCACGCACCTGCCTGAACCCCTTTTCTTGTATATTTCCGGCCTACGCCGTATTAAATATATTTTTCAAAAGTAAGAATACTATGTGGTTGTTTTTATTATCTGCTTTTTTAGAGTTATGATATGATTACGAATGTCCCCCTCCAGTCTTAGAAATCAGGCATGTTCGTCAATGATGGAGGGGCCACTAATAAATTATAGGTTTGACTCCTGTAAGGAGATAAAGAAAACCTAATATTTAGTAGTGGCCCCGTAATCATTGACGACTGGGGCCCTCCCGACCGTCCCCTTCCCATTCGTTGATGTATTGAGGATTTCGTTTACTTGATATGTCAGTGAAGGAAGAATGACGCCTGAATCAGCGTCTGGTCAGAGATCCACACAAGTACATCCACGATATGATGGAAAGCTTATTAGATAGTTATTCTTATTTTCTTTTTGTTTTTATTTTTTACGAAGTTTTTTCGTAGTGAGAACCCAATTCATAATGACTGAAGCCATGAGTGAGGTCGCGTGCGCTCATGATGAAGGCTCCTCAGTTTTTAGATGCTCTGCGCGGTAGATTCAAAACTACGGCGGATTAGTGTTTGAAGAGGATGCCTTATGTAATAGGCATGTTCGTCAATGATTACGGGGCCACTACTAAATATTAGGTTTTCTTTATCTCCTTACAGGAGTCAAACCTATAATTTTGCACTAAATTTACTGACAACAAAACCTAATACATATTTAAACCCTTCAACTTCATTTTCTGGAAAATTAAATTCTGCATGATTGTCAACTTCTAGTTCCTCATCAAGAATGTCAGAAGTAAGGAAGTCATCCTCTAACTCACCGAGGAATTCTTCATCATTTTTGGGCTTCATTATGATAGGAGAACTGTTTGCTTGGAAACACCTGAGCCCATTAGCAATAAACACATCATCTTTCACAATGGTTGTGTTTGGATTGACTGCCACCAGAACATGTTTTCTACTAAGAATGTAGCGCCGCATTCTGTATTTAAAGCTAACAGGGTCTGGATGGTCATATGCGCTACCCATTTGTCTAATGATGCCAAAACTATTCTCCAGGATATCTTGGTTTAATCTTCGTGTTATTATGTATTGAAAATTGTAATAGTATTTAAGGTCATTGAACAAATTTATCAGAGACTTTGATGAATACAGAACACCTTTAATGAACTGGTATTCTTTACCTGCAACAGTTGTTGAGCTAAAAGTATCTATAACTTCTTGGAGCACATTAAGTTGTTCTTTGTCTCCTTTATAAGCATTTCTCATATATTTGTCCCCTCTAATAGATGAAGAATTCAAAATATCAAACCATTTATCTATAAGCCCAATGAATTTTGAGGTCACTTTCCAATTAACTGAAGAAAGGGCAGTTGTTTCTTCTCCTAAATAATTTATAGCTTTAGATGTTGTTTCCGACAAGAGTTGAGTAGCAGTTTTAACTCTTTGATGGTCTGTCCCTTTGACAAGCAAGGATGCGTTTGATATTTTGGGAGCTAATTTAAAATCCCCACTCTGTTACTTGACCAGTTCCATTAAAGGTGCAGCAGTAACATCACCATCTGGAGTTTGAATGGATTTATCAACAGATTATTTCTAATTAATTTAATTAAATGTGGAGGATCTGCAAACACATGTATGACTCTACTGGTATTGAAGGGATTTGAAAATTTTGGGTTTGAAGTTGAAATTCCAAGAGAAGTGAGCAAGCCTACATTACTACCTCCCAGGTCACAAACAGTAGCATGGACTGGGTATCCAGCAACCTCAAGTTTCTCAATTAGAGACATTAATAATGGTTTAGTCATTTTAGCATCATAATCATAAAATATGGGTTGCTTCCACTTACCTAAAATTCCTCTGGCCATTACCACCTGAACATAGTTATGAGGTTTATAAATTTTGTCTGAACTTTTATCATAGCAAAATTTACTGTCAATTTTCATCTCGTCAAATGAGATAATACATGCTCTTTCTCCTTTAGTTAGAGTTTGAGCTTTGGTTGACATTAGTCGCAACACTGAATTAAAGATACCTGGCTCAATGTTAATATTTTTTACCTATCGGTTCAGTGTTGAAATGCTGGGTAAAGGGATGCCAAGTTGCTCTCTTACATACCTATAGGACTTCAATCCAAGACTGCGAAGACTTAAAGCACGTATGATATCTTCTTCTGGCCATTGCCTAACTGGTTGACCAGAAGTGAGTTGTCGTATTTGTTCGTCACTGAAACATTTTGACAATGCCGACGTACATGTATTATATGAAATATTCATTTGATCTAATTTTTGATGACTTGCTAGAATTTCCTGCGTCTGCTCCTTTATTTTGTTCTTGAGTATTTCCACATCTCTTTTCAGTGCTTGGAAATCACTTACTGAGGGTTGAAGAGGAACAGGCACATCATTGTTGACACTAGGCTCAGAGGGGTCAGTGCTTGGAGGTTTGCCATTCTCTGGAAAATTAATGAGAAAATAAATTAAAAATGAAAACAAATAATGTTTTGAAGCACATTATAGTCATCAAGATATTTTTTTATTTTATTTTAACTGTTACTTATCAAATTAAATGTTCACATGAACATACCAATTAGCCTATTATGTCCAAGTTGACTAGGGGAAGAAAGTATTTGTAAAATTTAACTAAGTTAGAGTAAATAAATAGTAAAACTCGGCCATCTGGCCTATTCGCGGGAAAACCCGATCCGGAACTGCCAATAGTCTGAGTACTGTACATATTCACTAAATCGGAAAAATTTGGAACGCAGAAATGATATTGTCCGATTCTCTTAACAAATAAAAGATGCTCCTGCGTATTTTGCGGCACTACCCCTCATGATTCTATTACATACTGCATAACAGGATAATTTATAAACTAACACCAAAGTTCTTAGAAGAAGCCAATGTGTGGCAACATAATGCAATAACATGTAGCCTATTGTACTGTAAGTTATAACATGTATAGTTTTAAATTTTTTTGAAAGAATTAGTGGCTTTATAGCTACAGTATAAACACTAAATAGGCAAAATTTCAACTGAAATGCTGTGGGCAGAGAGATGCACTACAGTACTGTACCACGGTCAAAGATACGAAGGTGGCAGAATTGAAGAAAGTTTCCCATGAAAGTACCGTATCTGCAATGGATGTAAAATCCATTGTAGACTGAAGTTGGACAACCTTTCAGCACCTGATTGCAACAGCTGATATGTGAGTTTCACCTCATTAAAAATAGTACTGTAGCCTACATACTGTACCGGTAACTAAATGTATAAAATGAAATTGGTTTAGCTGAACAATCATCATCATCATCATCTCCGACGCCTTGTTTCCCCCTGGGAAACCCCGACTAGAGGATGGCCATGACAGAAACGTCTCCAAGCTACTTTGTCAAGGCATGCCTCCTTTGCCCGTGCCACAATGCCCCTTCCACTACGTGGAAGTTTTTCTTCAATATATTTTTCCACTTTCTTTTCCCATACCATAGGTGGTCTTCCACTACTAGCAGTTCCACTCACCTGACTCCCATATATCTTTCTTGGCATTCTGTCTTCATCCATTCTCTGAACATGGCCATACCACCTCAAAGTACTTCTCTTTATCCACTCAACCACACCACAATCAATGCCCAAAGCCTGCTCTTCCATTCCAAAGGACTCGTACACTTCCCTATTACTTGGCCCATGCCAGCTGCCATTCTGAAAAAGCTCATCTCCACAGCTCTCAGTTTGAAGAGGTCCTCATCACTTGCCGTCCATGTCTCGCTTCCATACGAGAGTGTTGGGAGCAGCACACTGTTTCTCAGTGACTTTTTGACTTCCTGGCTAACCATTCTTCCTTTGAGAATACGATCAAGTTCTCCAATCACTTTTCTCCCTTGCATTTTTCTCTCTTTTATCTCACTCTCCATTTTACCATATTTGCATAGTACAGCTCCCAAATACTTGAAACTTTCAACCTCTTCTAGTACTTCATTTTTCAATTTTATTTTACAACTTTTCTTGTGATCTTTCTTGATTCTATATTTTTCCTTAAAATCTATGGTTTCATGCATTCTTCTCTCAAACACCATTACCTTACATTTCCCTACATTGACCTTTAACTTTCTCTTTTCACATACCCTGTCAAAGTCAGTGACCACTCTCTGAAGTTCTACAGCATTTTCCGCCAACAGGACTGCATCGTCCGCATATAGGCATGTTAAAATCTTCCATGTTCTTCCCTCTGATTCCAGTCTAGCTCCCACACCCATTGATACAGCCCTACATTCCCTAATCACTCCATCCATGTATATATTGAACAACCAAGCTGACATGACACTCCCTGTCTTACACCTACATTGACCTCAAAACTTTCACTTAACTTATCCCCTACCTTCCCATTTGCCATTGCATTCCTATAAAAAGATTTTACTGCCATTAGCAACTTTCCTCCCACACCATATACTGTTAACACATCCCACAGGCCCTCCCAGTCTATTTTGTCATAGGCTTTTTCCAAATCCATGAATGCTGCATAGAGTTTTCTGTTTTTGGCCAGATACTTCTCTACCAACAATCGCATTGAAGCTATCTGGTCAACGCAGCCCCTGCCCTTTCTGAAACCTCCCTGTTCCTCGCCTATTTTGTCATCCGTTATCTTCTGTAGCCTCTGTGTTACTACTCTTGCGTGTACCTTTCCAGGTATGCTAAGCAAGCTAATTCCCCTATAATTCTTACACTTCTTTACTACCCTTCCCTTTGTACAAGGGTACTATCACTGCTTTCCTCCAGTCCTCTTAGCTGAACAATATTATCCTATAAACAAAGACATTCCTTTCAGAAGGTTTTACTGGGTGAATGCGACATTCCTTACAGTATCTTACGCTTAAAAACAACAATAAACCGTTATTACCCAATGCCAGGCATAAACAAGGGAGTGCCAAGGGAACGATGGGTTTTTAGTCCAGTGTGCAAAGTTAAAATCGCATATTAGTGAAAAGTGACTAGATTACGATTCATGTATGTAAACTGTATCTCATGAAAAAAAAACTACCAGCATTTATACAGAACTTACAATTTCAAAAGAAAGTTTAGGGCCAGTGTAAGTGAGCGTCCTACCACCACCGTACCAAAACACATAAATCGCTTAGCACTTGACGAGTGTCATAGGCCCCCCTCTCACCAACACCACCCCTCCCCCTTGACGTAGACACATTCTAAACCGTGGTACCGGTATACGATTTTACCGAAATGGGAACTTAAACTCGAACAGTTAAACAAATATAAAAAAAATAACCACAGGAAATGGTTAGGGCAGTGATGATATTCTGTTTCATAAGTTTATCGAAAGTGTTACTTAAAGTTTAAACCAAAGCCAGTGTTAATGATTGGAAGCTCGAACAAGTCCTAACCACAAAACAGTGACACCCCCCCCCCCCTCTCTCTCTCTCTCTCCTCTCTCTCTCTCTCTCTCGCTCTCGCTCTCGCTCTCGCTCTCTCTCTCTCTCTTGCTCTCTCTCTCTCTCTCTCTCTCTATCCTGTTACATACAAGAAAGTCGAGTGAAATATTCTTATAATGTTAGATATGAATACCAATGACGTTTGCAATATCTGTAGGGACAGAGTGAGAAACAAACATGGCACAAAATGCCAAATATGCAAAGACAAGTATCATTGGTGCTGCATAGGACTTTCACCACCGATAAACATGGCTTATAATAATAAGGGGAAGAACTTCCATTTTTGCAACAACTGTGCCGAGTTCACAATGCAAATCATCCAGACTGTGGAAAAAAACAGAGGTACAAGATAGACCTAAATATAGCCAAGAGGCGGTGTTATTCCAACAAAATTGGGGAAGCACACCAAGAATTTCCCCTTATACATCCCTGACCACAACCGTATCGAATTCAAGTACTCCTATTTCGTCTCACCCAAAACAACCAACAACACCTCCCTCTGAACAAACACCACACACAACTCCTCCCACACAAAAACTCTCATCAGCCCCCTCCCCACCACCTCGCAACAACGCGACGTCACCAAATACCACACCGCCGCCGCCTCCCGCCTCCCCACATGACCGGCCCACACCGCCCCCCTCCACACCTCTACCATCTGCCTACTTACGCCCAGCAGATCATGATACCCAGCCCCCCTCTACACCACCTCATAACACCACACCATCCCTAAACCACACCACTATTTCCCTCAACTACCAGACCTCCCCCTCTTAGACCAAACTAGCCCCGCAGCATAGCTCACCACATAACAGCTCTCAGTCACCTTCACCAATATGCAGATATTACCTGAAAAGACGGTGCTATTTTGGGCAAAACGGTGATATTAGAGGAAAATGCAGATTTGCCCACCCACAAATTTGCAACAGACTAATAAGTGATGGAAAATGCAGATTTGGTGAAAAATGCAGATACCACCACCCAACCATCTGCAAGTCGTCACTGAAAGAAAAGACCTGCTATATTGGATTGTGGATTGTGTTCTTTTATTTAATAATTTTCATTTTAGTAAGCGTTGTTTCCACATAGCGATTTTGATCAATTGACTTATATTGTCCTTGTCCCAATTTTGGTTTGTTTAGTTTGCAAGTTTTAATTAACGCCACGGTTTCATATTAGAGGTACATGGAGGTATGCAAGTAACATCACAAAAAACTCTCCAGCTTCGCAAGGATAGAGACAGAGGAAGAAGGCAAGGAGAGAACTGGCAAGTAAGATGAGGAGATTGACGGAGATAGAAGAGCACATACAACACCTAGAGCACCTCCTGGCCACCCAAGAGTGGCGAGTACCTCCCGAAGACTATTAGAAACACATAGTTCTCCAAAAAATCTCTCCCCATTCTTGTTTGCAAATATCCAAGGCCTAAAAAACAGAACTACAAACAAAGTAACATTTATTAGGGGCCTGCTAGAAGAAGGAAACGCTATATTTGCGGCTCTCACAGAAACTCGCATTAAAGATCAAGAGGATATGGATTCCTGGTTATAACCTACACAGAGCGGACAGAACGCATAGAACACGTGGAGGTGTAGCCTTGTACATCCACGACTCACTGATATGTACTGAATTCCTAAATAACACTACTGAAGTGGTGGAAATACTGGGAGTTAAAATAGAATCCATAAATTTAGCAGTCATTGTAACGTACAGGCCTCCGGACTCATCCCTAGAAGAATTAAAAACCCAGCTCAACAAAATAAAAGCAGAAGTGGAAGCACTGGGGAACCCAACACCAAATATTATGTGGCTAGGAGACTTTAACCTACCAAACATTAAATGGAGACAAGTAGAAAACCAAGTAGTGGCAAATAACACCATGGAAGCAAATCCGAGAGAGCTTTTTACACTTTGCGACTATATTAGTCTCAACCAGCATATTGCCGAACCCACGCGGGAAAACAATATCTTAGACCTTGTCTTCACTAACAATGACTCTCTAGTACACAGCATAAACATATCGGACACAACATACTCAGATCATAAATTAATTGAGATCAAAACAACCTTAGCAAGTGTACAGACAACCTCAGAATCGAGACCAGAACCGGGCCTTTCAGTAAATTTAACTTCAATAACAAAAATATTAGGTGGGAAGAGGTAAATCAAGAAATGGAGGAAATAGACTGGGAAGATTTAATGAATAACCTGACACCAGCAGAATGTCTAGTCCTAATAACAGAAACCATGACCCAAATCTGTAGCCACTACATACCGGTACCTGAAATGCAAACAAGACGAAGAATCAAACAAGATCGGGAAAGAAGGAAGCTGTACAGAAGAAGAAAATTACTCACACAACGACGCACACATCAAAATCTACAGGATAGGCAAAAGGCCAAAATAGCTTGGGAGGAGACGTACCTCCCAACCTACCAAATAGGAAAACCTACTATTTGGTAGTAGTCTTGGAAAATCCAACGTCAAGGGTATTAACCTAATTGCAATGACGACTTGTCTATTTTGACTGCTATGTCGTCATTCCAACCGCGGTTAAAAAAGAAAACGTCTAGAGTCTACTCCTTATCTTGCTCTAGGAGACGTTGTACATTAACCAAAACTACCACCGAAGGTGAAAAAAGCAACCTATTTGGTAGGTTGGGAGGTACGTCAAACCTCCCAATTTGTTAGTAGTCTTGGCAAATCCAACGTCAAGGCTGCGTAACAAATAGGAGGAGGACATCCAAGCCCAACATACCAAAAAAAAACAATGCATAAAACAAAATTATGAATGACAAAGAAACACAATTTAAACAAGAGAGTTTAATAAAAGAGTGAAAAACTGAGGAGTAGCTAAAAAGAACAGTTTTAAACCTAGCCCGGCATTGATAGTAATGCAAAAACATAGACTTGTCTGAAACCAAAAAAGTACTGTACCCAAAATCCCTTTTCTTCCAAAACCAACAAAAACATTGAACACATAACAAAACACAATTTTCAATTTGGTAAAAACACTTATGTACGGTATACATAATACATAATCCCAAACTTGCAATCAAGTGTTGCAAACCCATACTCCCCCCCCCCCCTTTTGCAAATAAAACAAAGGAAAAGAAAGAGTGACAAGGGGGGAAGACCAGGTATCTTCGCCAGAGCTCTAGGAAACACGACTCCCGAGAGCTATCACCGGCCGAGGGGGTCTAACAATGGACATGGAGAGGTAGGAGGAGACGAAGGTATTGATAGAAGACCACAAACCCGCTGAGGCGATGTCAGGTAAGGATCGACTTTGCAGGAACCGTAAGGAGGCAGCAAAGGAACGCAGATCGTGCGCAGAACCCCTACAATCAGGGTTCCTGGCACGAATGACCCGACAATGTGGCGTCCTACTGCACCTTCGAGAGCCTCCCACCTGTCCGAGGAGACACCCACACAGCAGTACCCGAAGTCGGCGCCACAGACTCAACATAGGAGTGCAAGGCTTTCACTGGGCACAACACATGGTGAGTATGCCCACGCTTCAAAGCCTGGATGTGGAAGGCTTGAAAACGTGGGTCTCTCTCTCATTCTTGGCAACAAAA
>CM064527.1:26662572-26767596 GCA_032716605.1 Paralithodes platypus
GAGACAGAGGAAGAAGGCAAGGAGAGAACTGGCAAGTAAGATGAGGAGATTGACGGAGATAGAAGAGCACATACAACACCTAGAGCACCTCCTGGCCACCCAAGAGTGGCGAGTACCTCCCGAAGACTATTAGAAACACATAGTTTTCCAAAAAATCTCTCCCCATTCTTGTTTGCAAATATCCAAGGCCTAAAAAACAGAACTACAAACAAAGTAACATTTATTAGGGGCCTGCTAGAAGAAGGAAACGCTATATTTGCGGCTCTCACAGAAACTCGCATTAAAGATCAAGAGGATATGGATTCCTGGTTATAACCTACACAGAGCGGACAGAACGCATAGAACACGTGGAGGTGTAGCCTTGTACATCCACGACTCACTGATATGTACTGAATTCCTAAATAACAGTAATGAAGTGGTGGAAATACTGGGAGTTAAAATAGAATCCATAAATTTAGCAGTTATTGTAACATACAGGCCTCCGGACTCATCCCTAGAAGAATTCAAAACCCAGCTCAACAAAATAAAAACAGAAGTGGAAGCACTGGGGAACCCAACACCAAATATTATGTGGCTAGGAGACTTTAACCTACCAAACATTAAATGGAGACAAGTAGAAAACCAAGTAGTGGCAAATAACACCATGGAAGCAAATCCGAGAGAGCTTTTTACACTTTGCGACTATATTAGTCTCAACCAGCATATTGCCGAACCCACGCGGGAAAACAATATCTTAGACCTTGTCTTCACTAACAATGACTCTCTAGTACACAGCATAAACATATCGGACACAACATACTCAGATCATAAATTAATTGAGATCAAAACAACCTTAGCAAGTGTTCAGACAACCTCAGAATCGAGACCAAGAACCGGCCCTTTCAGTAAATTTAACTTCAATAACAAAAATATTAGGTGGGAAGAGGTAAATCAAGAAATGGAGGAAATAGACTGGGAAGATTTAATGAATAACCTGACACCTGCAGAATGTCTTGTCCTAATAACAGAAACCATGACCCAAATCTGTAGCCACCACATACCTGAAAGACAAACAAGACGAAGAAGCAAACAAGATCGGGAAAGAAGGAAGCTGTACAGAAGAAGAAAATTACTCACACAATGACGCACACAGCCAAATCTACAGGATAGGCAAAAGGCCAAAATAGATTGGGAGGTTTGACGTACCTCCCAACCTACCAAATAGGAAAACCTACTATTTGGTAGTAGTCTTGGAAAATCCAACGTCAAGGCTATTAACCTAATTGCAATGACGACTTGTCTATTTTGACTGCTATGTCGTCATTCCAACCGCGGTTAAAAAAGAAAACGTCTAGAGTCTACTCCTTATCTTGCTCTAGGAGACGTTGTACATTAACCAAAACTACCACCGAAGGTGAAAAAAGCAACCTATTTGGTAGGTTGGGAGGTACGTCAAACCTCCCAATTTGTTAGTAGTCTTGGCAAATCCAACGTCAAGGCTGCGTAACAAATAGGAGGAGGACATCCAAGCCCAACATACCAAAAAAAAAACTATGCATAAAACAAAATTATGAATGACAAAGAAACACAATTTAAACAAGAGAGTTTAATAAAAGAGTGAAAAACTGAGGAGTAGCTAAAAAGAACAGTTTTAACACGTGCCCGTCATTCATAGTAATGCAAAACATAGACTTGTCTGAAACCAAAAAAGTACTGTACCCAAAATCCCTTTTCTTCCAAAACCAACAAAAACATTGAACACATAACAAAACACAATTTTCAATTTGGTAAAAACACTTATGTACGGTATACATAATACATAATCCCAAACTTGCAATCAAGTGTTGCAAACCCATACTCCCCCCCCCCCCTTTTGCAAATAAAACAAAGGAAAAGAAAGAGTGACAAGGGGGGAAGACCAGGTATCTTCGCCAGAGCTCTAGGAAACACGACTCCCGAGAGCTATCACCGGCCGAGGGGGTCTAACAATGGACATGGAGAGGTAGGAGGAGACGAAGGTATTGATAGAAGACCACAAACCCGCTGAGGCGATGTCAGGTAAGGATCGACTTTGCAGGAACCGTAAGGAGGCAGCAAAGGATCGCACATCGTGCGCAGAACCCCTACAATCAGGGTTCCTGGCACGAATGACCCGACAAATGTGGCGTCCTATCTGCACCTTCGAGAGCCTCCCACCTGTCCGAGGAGACACCCACACAGCAGTACCCGAAGTCGGCGCCACAGACTCAACATAGGAGTGCAAGGCTTTCACTGGGCACAACACATGGTGAGTATGCCCACGCTTCAAAGCCTGGATGTGGAAAGGCTTGAAAACGTGGGTCTCTCTCTCATTCTTGGCAACAAAATGAGGGGAGGGGGCTAACGTGACGACATTCAAGGACGGGGAGAATCGCATGCATTCCTGGGACCGTGACATGGCTGCTAGTTCAGACACCCTATCCCCAGTGGCCAGAGCGACAAGGAAGAGTGTACGCTCGAGCAACTGAACCGGTGTAGTGTCCCGTGTATACGTGTGTGAAGCCAGAAGATCCAGAGCCGGCCCCAGATCCCACTGTGGAGGGATCTGGCGCGGAGGCGGTCGTTCCCTGAAGGCAGCCTTCATGAAGGAATCCAGCTCCTTCGGTGGAACGACCAGCCCAGTGACGGACTCAAAGACCTCCCGGATGGCAGACAAGTGGTTACGTGTAGTGTTGACTTGAAAGTGACGTGTACGGAAGAGGTGAAACAAGTAGAGTAGTATGAGGGAAGGAGAGCTAACTGTTTGGCGAGTGTCCTGTATCCACCTAGTAAAAGACCTCCAGTGGGACTCGTAAGTCCCCCAAGTCGAAGTCGTCCAAGAACGCTTCAGGAAGTCAGTCAGGTCCCGTCTGTGGACTGGGAGCCACCGCGCCTCACGAACATCCACGATGCGAAGGCCAACGAGGTCCGCAGGTCTCCAACCTGGCTCAAGTGGAAGTTTGAGACAGGTAGAGGGACCGGACCCGGGCACCACCGCTTCAACTGGGCGTACCAAGCCTGTGCCGGCCACAGAGGCGCTATTAGCCAGACTCTGCCGCGGTACAGCCGCAGCCTCGCGAGGACTTTGCACATCAACAGTGCGTCTGGTGGCGGAAATATGTATATCGACTGCCACCTGTTCCAGTCTCCCATGAAAGCGTCCGGACCCCCCGCCGGAGTGCGAGTCCGGAGGGACAGGTACTGAGGCAACTTGTGCGTCTCCTTCGATGCGAACAAGTCGACCTCCGGAACACCCCAGGAAGCTGCGAGGTCGTCGAACACAGTCTGTTTCATTGCCCATTCTACAAGAACGCCCTGTCCTCTCGACAGGGCGTCCGCCCACAGGTTGGCAGTCCCGGGCAGGTAGGAGGCGTGCAGGGAGATGTATTTACCTAATTGTATTTACCTAATTGTAGTTTACAGGAGTTGAGCTAAGCTCGTGTTGTCCCGTCTCTCAGTCTACTTTTTATCCAATTTTTTCTTGAAAATATGGATGTTCCTTGCCCCTACCACCTCCTCCTCCAGCCCATTCCATTTGTCAATACATCTATAGGGGAAGCTAAACTTTCTGATATCGTTCTTGCAGGTAGGTCTTTTTACTTTGTAGCTGTGGCCTCTAGTTATTCCTGTATCCATAATTAATATATCCTCCCTATCCAGCCTCTCCAGCCCCCGGGTGCATTTGTACATCATTATCATGTCTCCCCTCTCTCTCCTCTCTTTTAAACTCGGTAGATTTAATTTGTCTAGCCTCCCTTCATATGGCAGTTCTCTGAGACTTGGAACCAATCTAGTAACTGCTCTCTGGATTCTTTCTAACTTGTGAATATGCTTCTTTAGATGCGGGGACCACACCACTGCTGCATACTCCAATCTTGGTCTAATCATACTCTTCATAATTTTCGCTACCATGGTCTCATCCAAGTAGTTCAGAGCAACTTTCATATTCCCGGCCATTGCATACATTCCGCTAAAGAGCTTGTTAATATGTTTCTCTGGCGACAAATTATCTTGTATAATCAACCCTAAATCCTTTTCTTTTTCGGCCTTGCTAATTATTTTATCTCCCATCCTGTACTCCCAATTTGGTCTATTCACACTTCTTCCCATATTTAACACATGGCATTTACTTATATTAAATTTCATTTTCCACTTGGTGCTCCATTCATATTTTATCTAAATCCCCTTGCAGCTCCTCACAACTACTTTTATTTGTTATTTGTCTCATAATTTTTACGTCGTCTGCAAACATTGACATGTAGGAATTTATGGCCTATCGGCAGGTCATTCACGTACATAAGGAACATGAGAGGTGCCAACACAGATCCCTGCGGCACACCACTCTCAACTTTCCGCCACGATGAGTAAGTTCCTCTAATGTTGGTCCTCATTTCCCTATCTGTTAAATAGCTCTCCATCCATTTCAGCAAACTCCCCCTGACACATCCTAGCGTCTCAAGCTTAGATAACAATCTCTTATGTGGTACCTTATCGAATGCTTTGGAAAGGTCTAAGTAGACGCAGTCCACCCATCCGCCCCTTTCTTGGAGTACATCTATCACCCTACTGTAATAACATAGAAACTGGTAACACAAGATGTCCCTTCTCTGAATCCAAATTGCTTTGGGGTTATTATCTTCTTTCTCTCCAACATTTTCATCCATCTCTTCCTAATTAGCTTTTCACAAATCTTGCATACAATACTAGTAAGTGAAACTGGTCTATAGTTTAAAGGGTCCTCAGGGTTTCCATTCTTGTATATCGGAATGATATTAGCTCTTTTCCATTCAACAGGAACCTGTCCTTTATCTAAGGAAGCTTGAATTATGTCCCTCACTGGCTCCACTAATTGCTCTACACACTCCTTTAAAACCCAGACAGACACTTCATCCGGTCCCATAGCTTTCCTTACTTCAAGTCCTCTCATCGCAGATAACAGCTCATCTCTAGTTATTTCAATCTTACTAAGACCACTCTCCAGTACTCCCGCCTGTGGTTCGTCAAAAACCTTCCTCTCTAGTAAAAACTGACCCCAATTTGTTATTCATTACCTCACACATGTCCGATACATTTTCATACGTCCTAGCATCAACTCTTAATTTAGTCATTTGTTTCTTTACCTTCAACTTACTGTTTATATATTTATAAAATAATCTAGGGTCACTTTCACATTTATTTACTATGTTCTTCTCATAGTTCATTTTAACTTGCCTAATTATGTTAACATATCTATTCCTCTCCTGTTTATATTTATTCCGATTACTCTCAGTGTTCCTTCTTCTTAATCTAGCCCAAGCTGCATCACGCCTACCCAAAGCTCTTTTGCATTTCAAATTAAACCAATCTTTCTGCTTAGTAAAATTTCCAGTTTTATATCTTGGGACAAACAGATTGGTTCCTACTCTATAAATTTCGAGGAATCTACTATATTTACCTTGTACGTCCTGTTCCTTAAAAATAAGATCCCAATCTACTCCCTCTAAATATCTTTTCAAGGATACATAATCAGCTACTATAATTTAATCTGTCATTTATGTAGCTATTGTCTAATCTATTGGCATTACTCGAGGTCAGCTTCCATTTTAGTAATAGGTGATCACTTTTACCTACAGGACATAGATAGTTTATATCACTAATTTCGTGAGGATCTTTTGTAAAAATCAGATCGAGTTTAGAAGGTTCGTTATTACCCCTCATTCTTGTATTTTCCTTCACATGTTGTGCAAGTACATTTTCCGTAACCAACTCCACTAGCCGACTTCCCCAAGATCTCTGATTTGGCCCTGCATCTCCCGATTCCCAATCAACCTCACTACAGTTGAAATCTCCTACCAAGATCAATCGATTCTTCCTTAAAAGCAATCTTCTCAACGACTGAATCATATCCTCTACCATCTCCTCAAACTCCAACTCCCTCCATGCTCTGGTCTTTGGTGGCATGTAAGCTAGTGCTATGTCTAGCTTTTTTCCTTCTATATCATTGAGTTCAACTGCCATTATTTCTGCCTTGTCATTATTTAACTCCACATGCTTTGCTGTCATAGGGTTCTTAACTAATACTGCCACTCCACCTCCCCTTTTACCCTACCTATCATATCTCCATATATTATATCCTTCACTAAACACTATGTTGCTGTCAAAGTCCTGGTTCAGCTTTGTCTCCGTCAAACAGACTATCTGTGGTTGATCTTTTCTTAATATATCATCTAACTCTACCTTTTTACTGTGGGCGGGTGCCCAACCCCGAAAAGGGTTGAAATAGGGGAGCTATCCCCCCGCCAAAGGCGGCTTTCTAGGGCCTTTCCTAGCTGATGCTGAGAGGATTGGGTTCTAGTCATGTGGTGATGGGCTGCTCTATTAGAGTGAGAACTGAGCAATCTCTGCCATACCCATAGCTTACTCTGACTGTTCCTTTTACTTATATATTTTCTAGATCTCAAGTGACGGCGTCTCTAACGTGGATTGACCTCCCAATCTACCAAGATTGGAAGCCAAAGCGTCACATTTTTTCCCTTGCCCCTCAACTTTCTCTTCATAATTGCTGAGGGACACAGGGCCCTGGGTGGGGCTTTGGTTTCCCGGGCATTTCCGCACCCTCCTCAGCTCCCCGCCATGGAGTGGCTTCGGTCACCCAGGCTTTATTGTGGTCGGCGGGGAGGGTTCTGTGGGGGCGCTCGGTTATGGCCTTGGCCTTGCTCAGGGCCTTGGGGCTGTTCGGCCAGGCAGCTTGGGGAACAACAACAACAACAACAACAACAACAACAACAACAACAACCTTTTTACTGTTTATTCCATCTATATTAGTGTAGTAGCACAGTATATTTGAATCCACCTCCTTGTTTCTCTTCCCTCTCTGCCTCCTACCAGGTTCACCTCCTCCTCCATCCCTTCCCTGACCCAGTTCCACCTCCCCTGCTAATTCTATTCTCCTCCCTCCCCCTCCACAACCTCCCACACACCCCCTCTCTCTCCCTCTGTTCCACCTTCTCCACCACATCCTGACTCTCTCTCCGGTCCCCTGCTCCCTGCATTATCTCTCGCTCCGTCTCCTTGCTTTGACTTCGTACTTGTCTCTCTGTCTCTTTCCCTATCACTCCTCTTACTTTCGGTTCTTGGTGGCTCCTGATGTACCACTTCCTTACTTGCCCTTCCCTTACTCTCCAAAAAAAAATCTTCTTTTGCTCTTCAGACAACTTTCCATTCTCTTCATCAGCCTTAGCTTGGAGTTCCCTTAACTGTTCTCGTTCTTCTACACTTAGGTCCTTTTTTACCCTTATATGATTCAGCTCTGTCGAATTTAATTTCCAGCCCACATTGGCTACTGCTTCTGCTGTTGATCTAAACTTTAGTTCCACTCTTAGTGGTCTCATCTCGCCCTTCTTATATTTTCCTAACCTTCTCACCTCCTCCAATTCTTTTACCCATCCATAACCCTCGTCTAAGTAATCCAGTATCCCCTTGACTTTCACAACATCCCTTTCCTTTCTTACCTTCATATCTGCCAGGTGCTCTTCCACATCTCCAAAGATTACTACACACTTACCTCTATCTATTGTCTCTCTCACTACCTTCTCTTTCTTCTTTAAAACTTGCACTACATTTTTTTCAAACTCTCTCTTTTCCTTTTCTCTCTCTTCCTTCTGCTCCTTCACAATTTCTTCAAGGGCCACCATCGTGTGTCGGTTCGCGAGGAAGAACAACTTCTCCGAGATCCCCAACAGAGTCAATGACCTGGAGGACCCCTGCTTTTGGATACAGTGGACAGCTGTCTGATTGTCCATCCTGAAGGCCACCGACTTTCCCCGAAGGGCCAGCGCGTGGTCCCTCAGGAAGAACAAAGGAACCAACAGTTCTAGGGCATTTATGTGTAGGTGTGTGTGTCCCACCCATCTGCCGTGATGTTGATGTCCCAGGTTGGATTGGTAACCCCACCCTACCTCGCTCGACGCATCTGTGTCTACCCAGATCGTCGGCGGGGGGGGGGGGTTCCAGGGCACAGCTGCAGAGAGCGTGCCCCGAGCAACCCAGTGTCCCAAGTGTCTGAATGGTACGCGGGATCGGCATGAGCCGATCCATAGGGGTCAACGGAAACACCTTGTTGCCCATGAGTATTAGGCGGTGTAGCCTGAGCCTCCCTAAGGGAATGGTCAGAGCGGCCCAATTCAGCGAACCCACTAACGAGTCCCAGATCCTCCTTGTGAGGGAGACCGCGTGCAACACGGCGAAGACCTTCCTTCGAAGTTTCACCGCATTTGGCTGACTCTGGGTCACTGTAGCGCTGGTCAAATCCCATTCGAGACCTACCCACGTCACGACACGCGACGGGGTCAGGCGTGACTTGGGAATATTGATTTTGAACCCTAACTGTGTCTGTGTGATGTGGTGAACTACTGTGAGGGTGTCGCGTACGCACTGTTCTAGGGTGTCTGAAACTATCAACCAATCGTCCAAGTAAAACAGGATCTGGAGCCCGCTCCTGAGGAGAGGATCCAGAGCCTGCTTCACCAGTTTTGAGAAGATCCGCGGCGCGATGTTGAGACCGAAGGGAAGTCTGTCGAACATAAACACACGATCGGAAGTCTGAACGGCCAAGAATCGCTGGAATCGAGGATGGATAGGAACGTGCCAATACGCATCCTTGAGGTCCAGCTACACTACCCACGACAGAGGTCGCAGGGCCAGTCGTACCTGGTGTACCGTCAGCATCCGAAACCGTGTGTTCACGATGTGCCCGTTGAGGGCCGACAGATCCACCACCGGTCGCATCGCGTCGCAGTCCTTCTTCCATACCAGAAATACACGGGAGAGGAAAACCGGGTGACCGGCTTTCACCTCCTTGACGATTCCCTGCTCGTGCATGGATGTTATCACGTTGGCTACCTCCGAAGAGATGGGCCGGCTTCGTTGACAAGAGCTGAGTGGGGGTCTGGACTTTCATCTCCAGGTTAGACCCCTCCGTGCAATCTTCCGCCCCCACGTCCCTCACGGCCATCGAGGGGCGCAAGGGCAAAAACAACCTGTGGTAGCTCCCGAGATGAGGTGAGCGACCCCTTCGGCTAGGCGAGAAGGAGAACAAGGAGGAGACCGACCTGGAGAACCTTCAAATTTTTTGACGTGGAGGTTCCCCCGGTACGGTCCTTGCGGTCATGAGCGCCACGTTGACCTCCTCTACCCCCCCCATTTCGTCGAAAAGGGCGGGTCACCCCATCCCCTGTCCGTCGCGTGTCTGACCCTGTCGAAAAGCGGCCGGAAGTGGAAGGCTGGCCAGCCCCTTCTCGGCGGGGATGATAGGGAGCAAGAACAGAAGTGCGAGGCGGAACCGACTCTCTGGCCAGCAACTTCCCTTTCCTGCGCCCTTTCTTGGCGGCAGCACTTGCGGCAGCACCTCGAAGAGGACCGTCAGAAGGACGGGACTGAGAAGACCCTGCTCGCGACACAGCGCGTCGTTGCGTGTCGTAAGTAGGGTCCGCCGGCAGAGAAGCGTAGCGTTCCCAAGCATCCTGCGCAAAAAGCCCCGATGTATATAGCTCAGAGTACAACAAACCCTGACGTATATCCAAGGGGGCTTTCCGGCAGAACGAGGACCTTACCGTCTGGCGTTGCCGAGTTGCCTCGCACAAAACCGCCTTCAGCTCGGGAACCAAAGACACCGCGAGCTGAAGGTGGATCCGCCGAACGTGGTCCAAACCCTCGCGAAGATCGCCCGGTGAAGTCGCCTCGATAAGCCGCAGGTGGTGAACAGATGTCTGGAGGGAACCTAAAAGACAAGAGAATAAGTTCGCCACCCTCTGTCACAAGGTAAAATCCTTGTCGACAGAGGACTTATCTGGGTGAGAGAAGAACGGGTTAGCAATAGAACAAATTTCAAGTTTGGGCGCGCTGATCCAGGACCAGAACTTGCCGTCCAATCCACCGACAGATACAAGAGGAGGCAAAAGCAGTGATGACTCCGGGGGAGGGACTGAAGTAGATCTGTCGACGGATCGGTTGGCGAATTCTAAGGCCTCAGCAAACCAGGCCTCCAATGGGAGAGGGTTATCGAGCACGACGGCTAAGCCAGGCTTACCGTCGTCGCACAAACCTGTCCCATAGGAGGACAGTCCCGTCAACACAGCCAGGGACTGAACATCCTGAAGGATGTCCTGGCGGCTGAAGTCTGACCAGAGCTTAGTCCGAGGAGCAGACGGGGGCTTGGGCTTCACCGAAAAGTACTGATGGTCAGTCCTCGTCGGGTAAGCCCGCACCTCCACGTCGGCCACCTGACCATCCACCCTGATCGCCCTGAACTGCATCTTATCATTAATTTGCACCGACCAGCCAGATGGGAGGGCCCTCTCACCTGACGGGAAGCCGGTAGCACACTACGGGTGGGAGGCCTGCACCCCCTTCCAAACAGCCAAGGAGCCATAGAGGAGCGGCATGGTCCGCGACGGGACCTTGGCTTTCTGGATGGGGGGCAAGCGCGGACCCTGCCCTAGCAGACGGAGAACCCCCGCATGGGAGACAGCAGGGGCAACCTCCTGAGCTAGGGCAGGAGCAGTACTAGCCGACGACCGGGCAGGCGGATAATCTGGGCGAGAAGGAATGTGGTCCACTGCAGAAGGGAGGGGGACCGTAGCAGGGGTAGGTTGGGTGAGGCGCTGAGGTTGTGTCACCGCCAAGAAGCGCGATAAGAGGGAGTCTTGCATCGCCTCCAAGCGCTCGTCGATGCGTGACACAACCCACCCCTGCATAGCCGACAATCGATCCGAGAGAGGCGACCCCCCCCCCCCGAAGATTGTTCGGCCCGCAGGGGCGAGCGTGAGCGTGAGCGAGACCCACGACACGAACCAGCAGCGTCGCGGCCCAAAGAAGGCGAGCGACGACGGCCGTGTCGCCTCTGAGGGTCTCGTCCCCGATCACCAACGCCCGAGGGGGAAACATCACCATCCCCCTCTTCCAGCGACACGTCAGCTCCCGAGAAAGGGGACCCCGAAACCTCGCATAAGGGGACCCCGAAACCTCGCATAAGGGGACCCCGAAACCTCGCTATACTCCACCGAGTCAAGAGGCGGGGTACCCCCCTGGCGAGATGGTAAGTGAAGGTCAGGGATAGAAGAATGAGGAGGAGCAGGACGACGGGAGTGGGAAGGCTGGCCGGGTGAAAGGAGGTCAGAAGGAGCCGCGGGTGGAAACAGAGCAAGGATCCCCGGGGCTGAGAGAACAGGGCGGCCCGACACCGAGGCGGAGGAGGGAGGGACCTCCACCTTGGGACCAGACCGTGAAGGAAGAATAGGCACCGAAGCAGGTGAAGTAGGAGGAGGAGAAGCAACTACATCCTGGCGGACCCTCCTGGACAGTGTAGGAGGAGCGAGCAGAGGGCCAGCTACAGCATGAACCTCCGCGCGCGTAGAGGACAACGTAAGAGGACGTCGTCTGTGCTGGGGAAGCGGGCGGAAGGTAGTAGAGCCCCTATCTGGAGAGGCCAGGGGAGGGCGCACCGGGGCAGAGCCGCTAACCCCGGCCTCAGGGCGATAACCATGACGAGGGCGATGGGCGTCGTCAAGGTGATCAGGAGGACGACGAGGGGCAGTAGAGGACGGGCGACGAGGCGAGCGAGAGCGTGGACGGAGCTGGGGATCCTCCCGACGATGTGACGACGAGGCCGCGGGACCCAGGGGAGAGGGCCCGAGCAGGGAGAGGGCCAGGTGAACGGCCTTCAGTCGGGTCAGGGATACCCAGGGCGACGCGGATCCGGTCGTCAACAAAGCCCGGGGAACGGTGGCCCACAGTCCTAATGTGGTGGGAGACTACCGCCCACACCGACTGAAGGGAAGCAGAGGCCACTGCCGCCGCTGAGGAACCAGGGCTATGGTCCACCACATCCACCAGGTCCATACACGGGCCACACAGAGCAGGAAGGTAGGCCGTAGAGGACACACATTGCGAGTGGCGTAAGCAGGACCTGTGGCTCTCCAAGCACAGGGAGCCACAACCCTGGCGAAAGCAAGGCATCCTACCTGCAATGGAAGAACACACACCATAAGCAGCACGTCGACGGAGTAAGTGTAGAGAATGGCCAAGAAGAACCAGGGAATGAGCATGGGGAAACAGTAACACACATGCAAACCGGTATCCGTACTCACCCTAAACCGGGAGCACAGAGGTAGGTGAGTAGGGCGGGCGAGGCGGAAGAGCACTAGCAGAACCTGCAAAGATGGAGAAAGTGTTAACCACCACTCAACACCTTACATGCAGGGTCTATAACACCAGTAAAGTGCACACACCAATATGGTTACAGGCAACAAGATGACATAAAAAAGGTCAACAGTGAAAGCCAACTATTTCTGCAAATTTGCGCGCCTATTGAGGCATAACCGTACCGACACAACCCTCCCGCAAATTTGCGGGACCCCCCCAGCGATCTACGCAAATTTGCGGGGAGCCGAAACGTCCCAGAGGACCGAATCGAGCTCCCGCAAATTTGCGGGACCGGCCGAGATGATCCGGCGCCGAAAAAGCGAGAGGAGCGTCTAGGCAATACCAAAAGAGGCCACAAAAATGCGTCATCTCCTATTGACTCCAAGCTTGGATGGCCATCAAGCTGAGCAGTGTCTTCATTGATATATAATCCTAACTCAACCGGGAAAGGGAGAGGCGAGGAAGACACACCAGGGGAGAGGAGGCACATCCCCCAGGAACCACCCAACCCACAGAGGTAGAGCAAAGCCCATGAGGAGAAGTGGCAGGGAGGGTGGTTTAGCACAAACAGGGGCCCCCCTGGGGTACCCCTGGATTGGGCAAAAGATGATGAAAGGATGGAGGTGAAACATGAAGGGAAAACAAAAACCAGTAAACGAAACTTGTGAGAAAAAGTGAGGCCTAGCCGTGAGCAGAGAATGTGTCAGGGGCGAAAAAACCCTGTGGTGTGAAGTAGGGGCCCCCCTGGGGTACCCCTGGAATATCACGAACCACCTGTCGCCCAGGCCCTTGAGACACAGGGAAGGCTCGAAAGGGGGGACTCGGGAATAACGCTATAATGCGGCCGACACAAACTCTACAAACAGCACCGCCACCATCGAAATCTCAGATTGCTTACCAAACGTACACCTTAGGCTATGACAATATGAAAACTCATAGGGGCATAGCAATTCCTGAATGAGAAAACGAGCTAGGCTAAAATAAGCTAAAAGCTAAACTATGCCCAGACTAACAGGAAAAAGAATATGAAAAGAGAAAGAATGAAAAACATACACGAGGAACGCCAGGTGCCCCCGTACCTTCGGTAGGCTATTTCCACACGCGTCTCCATTTGACACTTAGGAGCCCATTTACGTGTGCCCTAGATCACGTAACATCTGTCTAACAAAAAAGAAGGCCAGATAAGCCGAAACGAACCTAAACAGGGTGAATTTGAAGGAGCACAACAAAAGCGGACTCAAGCAAATGGCGATGCGTGAAAAAATTATAACAAGAGAGGGTCGCTCATGCGCACGTTCGACAAGGATCTGCACATGACGGAACACGGGATGGGCCTTAAGCGGTAACTAAGGTAAACCCCTTTTTCTTCTCTTCTATGCTTTTTTCACCTTCGGTGGTAGTTTTGGTTAATGTACAACGTCTCCTAGAGCAAGATAAGGAGTAGACTCTAGACGTTTTCTTTTTTAACCGCGGTTGGAATGACGACATAGCAGTCAAAATAGACAAGTGGTCATTGCAATTAGGTTAATAGCCTTGACGTTGGATTTGCCAAGACTACTAACAAATAGAGAAATTGTGGAAATTGGACATAGGCTAAGAATATCATATGAACTACAACATATGGAAGAGGAGAGGAAAGCTATTGCAGGTATAAAGGAAAATTCCAAGTACTTCTTTTCATATGCCAAACTAAAGGCTAAATCAGCATCAAACATCGGCCCACTAAGCAAAGGGGATGGGTCATTCACAGGGGACAAAAAGGAAATGAGCGAACTCTTACGCCGGCAGTATGAAATGGCGTTCAGTGAGCCTGATGAAACAAAAGCCATCAGAGACCAAAATATATTTTTCATGGAAACCTCCCCCACGGAAGCCCCCCAGATGCTGGATATTGATTTTGGTCCAAAAGACATAGAAGAGGCCATTTCCAACATGCCATCCCACTCGGCACCAGGCCCGGACTCATGGAATTCGATCCTAATGAAGAAATGTAAGGCAAACCTCTCAAAACCCCTGGCTATAATGTGGAGAAGGAGTCTAGACACTGGTGAAATACCAGATAGCTTAAAAAACGCAATAATTGCCCCACTGCATAAAGGAGGGAGTAAAGCACTACCAAAAAACTACCACCCAGTAGCTCTAACCTCCCACATCATTAAAGTTTTCGAGCGAGTCCTGCAAAGCAAAATCTCAGCTTTCATGGAGGCAAATGAACACCGGTCATAATAATAATAATAATAATAATAATATTTATTCAGTTAGCAATTTACAGAGTTGGTACCACATAGTATGTTACAAATATGACATGTACCAGCCTTGCATAATTCCAACTAAGGATAGCGCAATAAGGCCGTTAGGCGTATTTCCATTGGGGTCCTTGTGGGATTAGGTTAGCTGGGAAAAAAGGGGAGGATAAAGAAATAGATACTTTAGAGAAAGTATTTCTAGGGGGTTATTTTAAGATACCTTATATCCTATAGTAAATATCAGTAATCCGTAATCAGTAATCATTTCAGTTTGGTTTGTCTATCTCTTATGTCGCATTTAGTAGTAGACATGGGTTCAGAGCGGGAAGATCATGTCTCTCACAACTTTTGGAACATTATGACAAAATTCTTAAAGCGCTAGAATAAAAGAAAAATGTTGATGTCATCTACACCGATATTGCTAAGGCATTTGATAAATGTGACCATGGTATAATAGCCCACAAATTAAAAGCAAAAGGTATAACGGGGAAAATCGGACGGTGGATATATAATTTCCTCGTAAACCGGAAACAATCAGTAGCAGTAAACCAAGTCACATCTGAGCCTTCGGATGTAAAAAGCTCAGTGCCCCAAGGAACAGTGCTAGCACCCCTTCTGCTCCTCATTCTAATTTGCGACATAGATACCAACACAAAACACAGTACGGTGTCGTCTTTTGCGGATGACACAAAACTAAGCAAGATAGTAAACACACAAGAGGACACGGGCCAGCTGCAGGAAGACATAAATGTAGTGTTCCAGTGGACCAGGGAAAACAACATGCAAGTCAATGAAGAAAAATTCCAATTAATAAGGTACGGAGAAAATAATGGCGTTAAAGTGATCACAAACTACCTAACAGAATCTAATCACATAATAGAACGGAAAGACAGTGTGAAAGACCTTGGGGTGTTAATGTCTGAAAATATGGGTTTCAAAGAACATAACCAGGTCAAAGTTGCGGCTGCGAAACGTTTAACGGGTTGGATTCTGCGTACATTTAAAACACGCGGTGAATTACCTATGATAACGCTCTTCAAATCTCTAGTGCTACCGCGGCTTGAATACTGTAGCGTATTAACATCCCCATACAAAGCAGGTGAAATAAATGACTTAGAGAGTGTACAAAGAAATTTCACTTCGCATATAAGTTCGGTAAAACAGCTACACTATTGGGATCGTTTAAGAGCACTGAACCTGTACTCGCTGGAATGTAGAAGAGAACGTTACCTAATAATATACACGTGGAAAATCGCAGAGGGTTTAGTACCAAACCTACATACTCCGATAGTCATGAAATTCAGTGATAGGAGAGGCTGGGAATGCAATATCCCCGGATGAATAACAGGGGTGCTATGGGCTCTCTGCGAGAGGGCTGGTTATCACACAGAGGCCCACGTCTCTTCAACAAACTCCCACGGCGAGTAAGAGACATGAGGGGCATCTCTTTAGACAACTTCAAGAGAGCCCTCGATGTCGAACTGCAAAAAGTGCCAGACGAGCCCATCTTAGCAAGGGAGCGGGCTGTCTCTTCAAACAGTCTGCTGCACCAAATCACAACCCACAACGAGGGGCGACGCACTCCTCGGTGCTGCTAGGAGAGTGGCGAACACAACCTAAGGTAACCTAAGGTAATAAAAACCTAGCCCAACAAGACTAATCTGTATAGCTACAGAACATTTCTGAAACCTAATGCTCGTCCAGAAGTCTTTGATTTCCGGATGGGAGCAGTTTTAGTGTACAAATAATAAATTACTCAAACCGTAAAAGTAGACACTTTCTTATCACACACATTTTGAATAAACAGAATAGATTATACATTAGCCTATACGCTAAAAAATCAATTATGTAGTACTGTACCGGTAGTGTTATTAATGGAAAAATATAACCCTGGCACTAATAAGCATGTGATTCTTTCAGGAACTGCCCGCGTCCAAATACTCCCATGATAATCTATGTTGAATATTATCACTCACTATTGAAGAGTATAGTATTAAGTGCTTCAGTATGCTATGCGTAACACAAATTGCAAGAGTTGGGTCGCAGTAAGATAAAACATATACCAAATACAAGTGAGGAGTGAGCTACCGGGGACGGAAAGTTAACGTTAGTGTCATGTACATCACCCCGTTTCTTAGAAAAGCTAACATAAAACTTTTGACTATTTATCGTTGTCAAGTGAACACACCCCGGGTAAAGATGAAAGTAAGAAGACAAAAACAAATGAAGGATTAGAGGACAGGGATGAGAAAAAAATAGGCCAATGTGCCAAGCTTACCAGTTAACAGAACATCCAGGAAGCTATAATGAGCTGAAGAGCTTATGTAGAGGCCTTAGGCTGGATGTCGCAGGGTACACCATGTAAAGGGTCTGGGCCTAAAGCATCTTCCATTCTTGGCTGCTTTGGATGAGGCATTGCATATGGAGAGCAGGATGTGGAGGCCTTAGGCTGGATGTCGCTGAATGTATCTTGTACACTAGCAGTACCAGCACATGAAGAAGCGGCATGATTTGTTCTTGCCCGTTTTGAAGGTTTCCCTTCTGGAGAGAGGATTTAAAAAACCAGCCTCTTTCGACCCCTCTTCTGGACACGAGCAGCCCTGTCGCTATCTGTAAGGAAGGCATACATGTAATGAAAATCACAAAGGGTATTACTGTATCTTACTTTTGTTTTACTTCATAGCTAACTTCCTAGGTGCAGTACTGTACCATTTAACTAATTGATATAGGCCTAGCTTGAGTGATAATTGAACGCTGAGAGTTGAAATAGAAGTTAGCACAATAATAAAAACCGCTTACACATTACCAAAATAGTGAGCCATCCTACTTAAAGTACGGTAAATTTGTGAGTGCGTTTTAAAGTTTTACCGGTATTAGGTTTTAATAAAATTTACTACATATTTTAAAATTATATTTAAACTAAATACCAGACGTTAACCCGGTGAGACCCAGCGTCGCACGTGTTGCGTCGGCAGTGTTTGATCACCAACTCCCAGCGACGCATCACGTGCGTCCGACATATAAAAAACACTTACGTGGCTCGTAAGGTAGGAAATGGCGGGAGAATAGGAGGGGGAGGTACCGTAGTGTGTGTGGGAGCCGGGCCAGTAGGTGTGAGCGGGCCGAGACAGCCGCGCGGCTGGTGGTGGTGGGCTTAGTGGGGATAGTTTACACCCTTAGTTCACCGCCACTTTGAACCTTCATTACTCCGGTCGTATGGGAGCTAGAGGCTTGAGATTTATGTGAGACACTCCTTAGGATGTATGCCGTACAATGCCATACTCAGTTTTTACCCTAGTGCTCCCGGGCGGGTGGTCATGCGGGGGAGACGAACTATTAACCCCCCCCCCGCTCCCCAAATGACCGAAATGAGTTTTTTTTTATTTTTGTCTTCATTTCTCACCATTCTCTTCCATTTTGGCTCAACAAATTTTTTTGAGGCTCCCCCCCCCCAACCCCACACCGGACCCCCCCCCCCAAAAAAAAAAAAATGTCCGAGGTGATTTTTTTTTTTTTTTTTTTTTTTCATTTCTCATCCTTGTCTTCCATTTTAGCAAACAAAAAAAAGAAGTGAAAATGGCTTGGGACTGGGGTGAACAAAATATTATAACTAGCCGGGGCTCAACGGGTTAAATGATGACGCTACCGTGCGAGATTATTTTATTTACGCGCGCGCTGGTAATTTTCCTTTTTCAACTGTTTTTGTTTATTAAACTTGCCTGATTTAGGAAGCCCGGCAAGAATGTTAAGTGCGGGCGTACCGCCAGCCTTGTTTACACTACGCGTAGTGGCGTCGGACCTTGGCCCATCTATTTTGACTGCCTTTGGATACAATAATATGTTGAGGGGGGGCTTCCCTCACCCCCCCATGACATATTGTCATCATATATATTGCCAGCAGGGCGCAAATTACCAAACAAAAAAAATCGCCGTCAAAATAGACGCGAACTTAACCAAGGTGATCGACAAATATAAACATGACGGCAGCGGGGGAGGCGTCAGACCTTTGCAATCATGTTCCCGTCTATTTTGCATGCCATTGGATACAATAATATGTTGAGGGGGGGGCTTTGCCCCCGCCCCACCCCCCCATGACATATTGTCATCATCATATACATTGCCAGCAGGGGGCAAATTACCAAAAAAAAATCGCCGTCACAATAGACGCGAAGTTAACCGCGGCAATCGCCCTATGTAAACATGACGACCGAACGCCCGAACTCTACATCCATCCCGGAAACCCTAGTCCCTACTACTGACGTGCAGGTAGTGAGGGTCTGGGGGCGGCAGCGGGATGGATGTAGAGTCCGGGTGTACGGTCGGCATGTTTACATAGGGCGATCTCCGCTGTTAACTTCAAGTCTATTTTGACGGCGATTTTTTTTCGGTTATTTGCCCCCTGCTGACAATATATATAATGATGACAATATGTCATTCGGGGGTGAGGGGGGGATTTGTCCACCCTCAACATATTATTATATCCAATGGCATTCAAAATAGACGGGAACATGATTGCTAAGGTCCGACGCCTCCCCCGCCGCCGTCATGTTTACATTTGTCGATCGTCGTGGTTAAGTTCGCGTCTATTTTGACGGCGATTTTTTTCGGTAATTTGCCCCGTGTTGGCAATATACAGGTATATGATGATGACAATATGTCATGGGGGGGGTGAGGGGGGCAAAGCCCCCCCCCTCAACATATTATTGGGGATGGATGTAGTTACCGGGTGTACTACTACCGACATACAACATAGGCTAAATCATCTATAAATACTTATAATAAAATACATTCTTATAAATCTATAATACTAGGTTAGGTTAGGTTAGGTTGTTTGGTAAGGGTACTGTATTTTTGTATCCAAAGGCAGGATACAAATAGACGGGAACATGATGGTGAGCGTCCGCGTAGTGTAAACAAGACGGGCGGTACACCCGGTAACTACATTCTTGCCTATTATTGTATCCAAAGGCAGTCAAAATAGACGGGAACATGATGGCAAAGGTCCGACGCCACTACGCGTAGTGTAAACAATGATGGCGGTACGCCCGCACTTAACATTCTTGCCGCGGCAGCCCTCAGGTCAGGTAAGGTTGTTTGGTTAGGTTAATGACAATATTGTCCTTGGAAGTGCCGGCGTCACATGACACCGGCACTTCCAAAGACTATATTGTCATTAACCTAACCAAACAACCTTACCAAACAACCTTACCTAACCTGGGGGCGACCCCCGCTACTCTTAAAATATGATGCACTGTAGATGTCAAAATACTAAAACAAAAATACTGGATGAGAATGAAAAACGCACCCGTTTGCGACGCGCATCGAAAGGAATTGGGTCCACAGAAAACGGAGGTCCGAAGTTAATTCATCGGCGATAGCCTACTGTATAGCGTAAATAGACGTCATGAAATATTGTTTAAAAATAGTAAATCATGTTAAAAACTAATAAAACTTCAAAATGCACCCACAAATTGACCATACTTTATGTAGGATGGGTCAGTATTTGGGTATTGTGTAAGCACTCTTTATAGGTGGCATTGAGTGTTAGTGCTACAATTACCCAAAATTATTCCACGGCCATAATTTTCATTAAATTGAAAAACAACAAAAAATCCAGTAGTAGTATATCCAGCCTAGTATTACAACTAATTACACCCGACCTACCCCTAGCTCCAACACAACATGGCTTTAGGCCACTGCACTCCACAAACACTCTTCTCACAGACCTTACACAAAGAGCTTTTGACGGCATCAACTCAGCTAGACCACCACACAGATCACTATTAGCCACACTCGACATTAGTAAAGCCTTCGATGCCATCCCCCGCCACAACCTAACAAACAAAATCTACAACACAAACATGCACAACAACACAAAAAGGTGGCTGGCCAACTTCCTAGCAGGCAGATGTGCACACGTATCTTTTGCCGGTCAGTCATCTAAAATCAGAAACTTTCCAAACGGAGTCCCACAGGGATCCGTCCTATCGCCCGCACTCTTCAATCTGTACATGCACGATATAACTACACCCAATACTCCCCAAATAAACTTAGCCTCCTATGCAGATGACATAACACTCACATGCACACACCATGACCCAAGAAGAGCAACAGATCTCCTTCAACCCTATCTCAACACACTACATGGCTGGTGCACTACAAACAGACTGAATCTAGCCCCAGCCAAATCCACCGCAACCCTGCTCACAAGCTGGACAGGTGAACACGAATACATCCCTCAACTCACCATAAACAACACACCCCTAACACATACACACACACCCAAAATCCTAGGAGTAACATATGATACTCATATGACATTCAAACAGCACACCACAAACATTAAAAGAAACTGACACCCAGACTTAACGCCCTCAGGTCACTTGCTCACACAAAATTTGGACACAACAAAGAAACTACCACCACAGTATATAAACAATACATAAGATCAGTAATGGAATACGCAAGCCCAGCCTGGGCTTCTAACCTAGCTGAAACACATCATAAGACCTTACAGACTATCCAAAACAAAGCCCTGAAGATCATTACAGGCTGCACAGCTACTGCACCCACAGATCATCTACATCAAGAATCCAAAATCCTCAAAGTCAAAGACCATCTGGACATGAGAGGCACTCAATTCCTGGCAGCAGCCTCCACGAACCAAGACCACCCACTAAACTACATGGCAACACACCCACAGACACCAAGAAATATCAAAACAACACCCAGCACACGGTATCACACACAGTTATTGTCCTCTCTCCCTCCCTGCCCACCCCGAACCAACTTCCAGAAGCACATCCATACTCATATCTCTCGCCAATCCATCCACTCACTCACAGACAACACGCAGCTGCATGCACGACCTCCCGAAATCCATCCTTCCGAATCCTCCCTCCCTCGCGAGGACAGAGTCCACCTGGCCAGGCTGAGATGCGGACACCATCCAGCTCTCCTGAGCTATCAGAAGAGACTGGATGACTCCGTTGTCGACGCCTGCCCGGGATGTAACACAGCACCCCATACCATTAAACACATCATAGAAGACTGCATTTCACACAACCACTTACGCCAACAACACAACCTACACTCAATGAGAGCTCTGTGGGAAAGCCCGATCGTGGCCATGGCCTTCCTCAGGGACTCGGGGCTGTTCGGCCAGGCAGCTTAGGGAACAACAACAACAACAACAACAACAACAAATCCAAGGCAAGTTTGATTAGCCTAATAAGGCTAATCATTTTATTTTATATTTTTAACCACACATTTTCCAATATTCATAGCCTTCCCCAGTATTGGGTGCCGTGTTACATCTTGTTAATAAAGTATTTCTTCCACTTCCAGAAATATATAAATAATCAAAACACACATATGACATGATAAAATAACAGAAACTAATGTTTAGGCTACTAATAAAAACTGGGCAAGAATGTAGTTACCGGGTGTACCACTCGTCTTGTTTACACTACGCGGACGCTCACCATCATGTTCCCGTCTATTTTGACTGCTTTTGGATACAAAAATACATTACCCTAATCAAACAACCTAACCTAACCTAACCTAGTATTATAGATTTATAAGTATTTATTTTATTATAGCCTAAGTATTTATAGATGATTTATGTTGTATGTCGGTAGTGGTACACCCGGTAACTACATCCATCCCAAAAACTCTTGATGGTGCACTAATAAAATTTTACGGTGTGACAGCCGCGAGAGCCATCAAATTTTGTGTGGCCTACGGAATTGTCATATCACATAATACATTGGTATATAGCCTATGTCTGTACTGTTGGAAATGTATTATAGGGCCTAAAGGAGTTTTTGCAACAATGATGTAGTATTCAGGCATACCGTTAGTCTTGATGAGACTAGGCAACATGGACGCTCGCAATCATGTTCCCGTTTTATTTTATTTTTTGGCAAGAATGTTAACCCGGTGAGACCCAGCGTCGCACGTGTTGCGTCGGCAGTGTTTGATCACCAACTCCCAGCGACGCATCACGTGCGTCCGACATATAAAAAACACTTACGTGGCTCGTAAGGTAGGAAATGGCGGGAGAATAGGAGGGGGAGGTACCGTAGTGTGTGTGGGAGCCGGGCCAGTAGGTGTGAGCGGGCCGAGACAGCCGCGCGGCTGGTGGTGGTGGGCTTAGTGGGGATAGTTTACACCCTTAGTTCACCGCCACTTTGAACCTTCATTACTCCGGTCGTATGGGAGCTAGAGGCTTGAGATTTATGTGAGACACTCCTTAGGATGTATGCCGTACAATGCCATACTCAGTTTTTACCCTAGTGCTCCCGGGCGGGTGGTCATGTGGGGGAGACGAACTATTGAAACCCCGCCCCCCAAATGACCGAAATGATTTTTTTTTTTTTTTTGTCATCATTTCTCACCATTCTCTTCCATTTTGGCTCAACAAATTTTTTTGAGGCACCCCCCACTGGCCCCCCCCCCCCAAAAATGTCCAAGGTGATTTTTTTTTTTTTTTTTTTCATTTCTCATCCTTGTCTTCCATTTTAGCAAACAAAAAAAAAGAAGTGAAAATGGCTTGGGACTGGGGTGAACAAAATATTATAACTAGCCGGGGCTCAACGGGTTAAGTGCGGGCGTACCGCCAACCTTGTTTACACTACGCGTAGTGGCGTCGGACCTTTCCCATCATGTTCCCGTCTATTTTGACTGCCTTTGGATATAAAAATACATTAGCCTAACCAAACAACATAACCTAACCTAACCTAGTATTCATGTAGTAATGACAGGGGGCAAATAGCAGAAAATATAGCGTCGAAATAGACGGGAACGTAACTGCGAGCGCACATGACAACCGTACACCCGGAAACTACATCCTTCCCTATTTTGTTACTGCCGTGGGATACAATAGGCTAATAGGTTGAGGGGGGGCTTTGCCAAATAGAGTTTATTAGGCTATTCCCTTTTTATCATCTTTAGCCTAGGCCTAACCCTCAATTGGGATGCATGTAGTTACCGGGTGTACCACTACCGACATACAACATAAATCATCTATAAATACTTATAATAAAATAATTACTTATAAATCTATAATAGCCTACTAGGTTAGGTTGTTTGGTTAGGGTAATGTATTTTTGTATCCAAAGGCAGTCAAAATAGACGGGAACATGATGGTGAGCGTCCGCGTAGTGTAAACAAGACGGGCGGTACACCCGGTAACTACATTCTTGCCCCTCAATTTTCCCTGATCTTCATAGCCTTCCCAAATAGCCTAGGAGGGAGTCCATGTTTAGCCTAGCCTAGATTGTTGAATAGGGCCTAAGGCCTAAGCTAATGGGCAAATACTAATTTTCTGTATCGTAGTCCTTGCTGTAAAAAAAACACTGTAGCCTAGCCTAGGCTATATCGAAGAAAATAAAACAATATATATATAAAAGTAGGTCTAGCCTAGGCTATGGTGAATTACAGTATATTAACTCTCGGCTGTCACACGGTAAAGTTTACCTACAAATTTACTAAATTTATATAGGCCTAGAGGCTAGACCTAGGCTAGGCTATGCCATAGCCTAATGCCAAGCCTAAATAGGCCTATATGATAACACCAAGGCAAGTCACCAACAGAACCATTCCTGCATTTATTTTAGGCCAAGCGTACAGTGCCAACTGCCAAGCCTACACCTTGACCTTAGGCTTAACTTAGGCTAAAGGAAAATAATTACAAATAGGCCTAGTAGCCTACTAGCCTATAGCCAGCTAAAGTAAACATAGGCTAAGGCTAAGGCCTAGGCTAGTCTACTGTAAGTGTTGTAATAAATTATAAAAGTTCTTACCATTGTTTGTTGGATGTGGTAGTGGTAGATTCTGATCTGGGATGGCATCTGGTTTGAGTCCTCTATAATTTGTTGGCAATGCGCACCCTAGTAACTGGTATTTTAAATTTGTTGCACATTCTTGCACAACTCTTAAGCAGGCAGTATGAAATGGCATTCAGTGAGCCTGATGAAACAAAAGTCATCAGAGACCAAAATATATTTTTCATGGAAACCTCCCCCACGGAAGCCCCTCAGATGCTGGATATTGATTTCGGTCCAAAAGACATAGAAGAGGCCATTTCCAACATGCCATCCCACTCGGCACCAGGCCCGGACTCATGGAATTCGATCCTAATCAAAAATGTAAGGAAAACCTCTCAAAACCCCTGGCTATAATGTGGAGAAGGAGTCTAGACACTGGTGACATACCAGATAGCTTGAAAAACGCAATAATTGCCCCACTGCATAAAGGAGGGAGTAAAGCACTACCAAAAAACTACCGCCCGGTAGCTCTAACCTCTCACATCATTAAAGTTTTCGAGCGAGTCCTGCGAAGCAAAATTTCAACATTCATGGAGACAAATGAACTACACAACACTGGTCAACATGGGTTCAGAGCGGGAAGATCATGTCTCTCACAACTTTTGGAACACTATGACAAAATTCTTAAAGCGCTAGAAGAAAAGAAAAATGTGGATGTCATTTACACCGATTTTGCTAAGGCATTTGATTAATGTGACCATGGTATAATAGCCCACAAACTGAAAGCAAAAGGTATAACTGGGTAACCAGTGTACAAACCAAATCCCTCCTCCCCCCAAATGATAACACAACAAAAATACAGTCAATTAAAATACGCACTGGCAACAACTCCAACATAACCATCATAAACACATACATCCTGGGCGGGTGCCCGACCCCGAAAGGGGTTGAAATAGGGGAGCTATCCCCCCGCCAAAGGCGGCTTTCTAGGGCCTTTCCTAGCTGATGGTGAGAGGATTGGGTTCTAGTCATGTGGTGATGGGCTGGTCTATCAGAGTGAGAACTGAGTGATCTCTGCCATACCCATAGCTTACTCTGACTGTTCCTTTAACTTATATATTTTCTAGATCTCGAGTGACGGCGTCTTTTCCGTGGATTGACCTCCCAATCTACCAAGATTGGAAGCCAAAGCGTCACATTTTTCCCTTGCCCCTCAACTTTCTCTTCATAATTGCTGAGGGGCACGGGGCACAGGGCCCTGGGTGGGGCTTTGGTTTCCCGGGCGTTTCCGCACCCTCCTCAGCTCCCCGCCATGGAGTGGCTTCGGTTACCCAGGCTTTATTGTGGTCGGCAGGGAGGGTTCTGTGGGGGCGCTCGGTTATGGCCTTGGAATTGCTCGGGGCCTTGGGGCTGTTCGGCCAGGCAGCTTGGGGAACAACAACAACAACAACAACACATACATCCCTCCCCAAACATCCCCTACAGTACCAAATGAATACAGACCACACTTACAACACATCACAAACACCCCACACACCCCACACATCATCCTGGGTGGTGACTTCAACGCCAAGACGTCGGCCTGGTTTGTCGACAACCCCGACACAGACAGAGGGCTGGTACTACAAAACCAAACCGATAACCTCATCATCCTTAACGACATCCATCAACATACCCATATTCCTCACCAAGCCCTCTATAACCCATCATCTCCAGACATCACCTTTTGCTCCCCAGAACTCGCCCCCACAACATCCTGGAGGGTGGTCAGAACCTTAGGCTCTGACCACCTCCCGATCATTATCACCACCAAAACCAGACTCACCCCAGCTAGCCACAAACACACATACACCAATTATAAAAGAGCTAACTGGGAAGCATTCACAAATGAGACAGAACAACACTTCACAACTCTAAACAGTACACCCATCACTAACATCAACAATGCTGTACACATACTCAATAAAACTATCCAAAACGCTGACAAGAAACACATTCCAAGAGGTAACAGAAAAAGACACAACCCCAACTTCACACCAGAAATTCAAAACCTCATCAGACAACGCGACATACTGAAACACTCCCCAGCACCCCACACACAAGACATCACACAACAAATTCAAGCACTCAACACCCAAACTAACAACAAAATACAAGAACAACAAAAACTAAATTGGAATAACTTCCTACAAACACTTGATCACAAAACAAACCCCAAAAAACTCTACAAAACACTTTCCAGCATCACACTTTCCAGCAGCAACACAACACAATCACATGCTACAATCACAACAACAGACTCTACTCCTTCATGTAAACAACAAGCAAACACTCTCATCAATCACTTCTCACATGTCAGCCACCTAAAACCTCACAAAGACGACCAACGTGTCATCCGACGTAAGAGACAATTCCCCACAGACCCTGACTATACACCCTTCACCAATCACCAGACAAAGCATATCATCAACAATCTCAAGCACTCACCCGCCTGTGGCCTAGACAACATAAGCAACATACACCTCAGACACCTGGGACCACAAGGCATACAAGCACTCACTAACATATCAAACTACAGCTATTCACACAACACAATACCAGACATTTGGAAGCATGGTATCATCATCACATTCCCCAAACCCAACAAAGACCCCACGCTACCCTCCTCGCATCGCCCATCACACTCCTTTGCTCCCCCTCCAAAGTCATGGAACGCCTAGTATTACAACTAATTACACCTGACCTACCCCTAGCTCCAACACAACATGGCTTTAGGCCACTGCACTCCACAAACACTCTTCTCACAGACCTTACACAAAGAGCTTTCGACGGCATCAACTCAGCTAGACCACCACACAGATCACTATTAGCCACACTCGACATTAGTAAAGCCTTCGATGCCATCCCCCGCCACAACCTAACAAACAAAATCTACAACACAAACATGCACAACAACACAAAAAGGTGGCTGGCCAACTTCCTAGCAGGCAGATGTGCACACGTATCTTTTGCCGGTCAGTCATCTAAAATCAGAAACTTTCCAAACGGAGTCCCACAGGGATCCGTCCTATCGCCCGCACTCTTCAATCTGTACATGCACGATATAACTACACCCAATACGCCCCAAATAAACTTAGCCTCCTATGCAGATGACATAACACTCACATGCACACACCATGACCCAAAAAGAGCAACAGATCTCCTTCAACCCTATCTCAACACACTACATGGCTGGTGCACTACAAACAGACTTAATCTAGCCCCAGCCAAATCCACCGCAACCCTGCTCACAAGTTGGACAGGAGAACACGAATACATCCCTCAACTCACCATAAACAACACACCCCTAACACATACACACACACCCAAAATCCTAGGAGTAACATATGATACTCATATGACATTCAAATGGGAGGTTTGACGTACCTCCCAACCTACCAAATAGGAAAACCTACTATTTGGTAGTAGTCTTGGAAAATCCAACGTCAAGGCTATTAACCTAATTGCAATGACGACTTGTCTATTTTGACTGCTATGTCGTCATTCCAACCGCGGTTAAAAAGAAAACGTCTAGAGTCTACTCCTTATCTTGCTCTAGGAGACGTTGTACATTAACCAAAACTACCACCTGAAACTATGAAACTATGCTGAAAAAAGCATAGAAGAGAAGAAAAAGGGGTTTACCTTAGTTACCGCTCAAGGCCCATCCTGTGTTCCGTCATGCGCAGATCCCTGTCGAACGTGCGCATGAGCGACCCTCTCTTGTCATCACATCTCACGTCAGCAGAAGAACGCGGATGGGCAGTGGTCCGGCGTGAGGGAGGGTATTATGTACGTTGGATTTTCCAAGACTACTACCAAATAGTAGGTTTTCCTATTTGGTAGGTTGGGAGGTACGTCAAACCTCCCAATTTGTTAGTAGTCTTGGCAAATCCAACGTCAAGGCTGCATAACAAATAGGAGGAGGATATCCAAGCCCAACATACCAAAAAAAACAATGCATAAGACAAAATTATGAATGACAAAGAAACACAATTTAAACAAGAGAGTTTAATAAAAGAGTGAAAAACTGAGGAGTAGCTAAAAAGAGCAGTTTTAACACGTGCCCGTCATTCATAGTAATGCAAAACCATAGACTCGTCTTAAACCAAAAAGTACTGTACACAAAATCCCTTTTCTTCCAAAACGAACAAAAACATGGAACACAAAAATAAAACACAATTTTCAATTTGGCAAAAACACTTATGTACTGTATACATATAACATAATCCCAAACTTGCAATCCAGTGTTGCAAACCCGTACTCCCCCCCCCCCCCTTTTCCAAAGAAAACAAAGTAAAAGAAAGAGTGACAAGGGGGGAAAACCAGGCAACTTCGCTAGAGCTCTAGGAAACACGACTCCCGAGAGCTATCGCAGGCCGAGGGGGTCTAACAATGGACTTGGAGAGGTAGGAGGAGACGAAGGTATGGACAGAAGACCACAAACCCGCCGAGGCGACGTCAGGCAACGAACGACTCTGCAGGAACCGTAAGGAGGCAGCAAAGGACCACACATCGTGCGCAGAACCCCGACAAGCAGGGTTACTGGCACGAATGACCCGACAAATGTGGCGTCCTATCTGTACCTTCGAGAGCCTCCCACCAGTCCGAGGAGACATCCACACAGCAGTACCCGAAGTCGGAGCCACAGACTCAACATAGGAGTGCAAGGCCTGCACCGGGCACAACACATGGTGAGTATGCCCACGCTTTAAAGCCTGCATGGTGAAAGGCTTGAAAATGTGGGTCTCTCTCTCATTCTTGGCAACAAAATGAGGGGAGGGGGCTAACGTGACGACATTCAAGGACGGGGAGAATCGCATGCATTCCTGGGACCGCGACATGGCAGCTAGTTCAGACACCCTATCCCCAGTGGCCAGAGCGACAAGGAAGAGTGTACGCTCCAGCAACTGAACCGGTGTAGTGTCCCGTGTATATGTGTGTGAAGCCAGAAGGTCCAGAGCACGCCCCAGATCCCACTGAGGAGGGATCTGGCGCGGAGGCGGTCGCTCCCTGAAGGCAGCCTTCATGAAGGAATCCAGCTCCTTCGGCGGAACGACCAGCCCAGTGACGGACTCAAAGACCTCCCGGACGGCAGACAAGTGGTTACGTATAGTGTTGACTTGAAAGCGACGTGTACGGAAGAGGTGAAACAAGTAGTGTAGGACGAGGGAAGGAGAGCTAACAGTCTGGCGAGTGTCCTGTATCCACCTAGTAAAAGACCTCCAGTGGGACTCGTAAGTCCCCCAAGTCGAAGCCGTCCATGAACGCTTCAGGAAGTCAGTCAGGTCCCGTCCGCGGACTGGGAACCACCGCGCCTCACGAACATCCACGATGCGAAGGCCAACGAGGTCCGTAGGTCTCCAACCTGGCTCAAGTGGAAGTGTGAGAGAGGGAGAGGGACCGGACTCGGGCACCACCGCTTCAACTGGGAGTACCAAGCCTGGGCCGGCCACAGAGGAGCTATGAGCCAGACTCTGCCGCGGTACAGCCGCAGCCTCGCGAGGACTTTGCACATCAACAGTGCGTCTGGTGGCGGAAATATGTATATCGACTGCCACCTGCTCCAGTCTTCCATGAAAGCGTCCGGACCCCCCTCCGGAGTACGAGTCCGGAGGGATAGGTACCGAGGCAACTTGCGCATCTCCTTCGATGCGAACAAGTCGACCTCCGGAACACCCCAGGAAGCCGCGAGGTCGTCGAATACAGTCTGTTTCATTGCCCATTCTACAAGAACGCCCTGTCCTCTCGACAGGGCATCCGCCCATAGGTTGGCAGTCCCGGGCAGGTAGGAGGCGTGCAGGGAGATGTTGTGTCGGTTCGCGAGGAAGAACAACTTCTCGGAGATCCCCAACAGAGTCAAAGACCTGGAGGACCCCTGCTTTTGGATACAGTGGACAGCTGTCTGATTGTCCATCCTGAAGGCCACCGACCGGCCCCGAAGGGCCAGCGCGTGGTCCCGCAGGAAGAACAAGGGAACCAACAGTTCGAGGGCATTGATGTGTAGGTGTGTGTGTCCCACCCATCTGCCGTGATGTTGATGTCCCAGGTTGGATTGGTAACCCCACCCTACCTCGCTCGACGCATCTGTATCCACCCAGATCGTCGGCGGGGGGGCGGTCCAGGGCACAGCCGCAGAGAGCGTGCCCCGAGCAACCCAGTGATCTAAGTGTCTGTGAATGGTACGCGGGATCGGCATGAGCCGATCCATAGGGGCCAACGGAAACACCTTGTTGCCCATGAGTATTAGGCGGCGTAGCCTGAGCCTCCCTAAGGGAATGGTCAGAGCAGCCTAATTCAGTGAACCCACTAACGAGTCCCAGATCCTCCTCGTGAGGGAGACCGAGTGCAACACGGCGAAGACCTTCCTGCGAAGTTTCACCGCGTTTGGCTGACTCTGGGTTACCGTAGCGTTGGACAGATCCCATTCGAGACCTACCCACGTCACGACACGCGACGGGGTCAGGCGTGACTTGGGAATATTGACTTTGAACCCTAACTGTGTGATGTGTCGAACTACTGTGAGGGTGTCGTGGACGCACTGTTCTAGGGTGTCTGAAACTATCAACCAGTCGTCCAAGTAAAACAGGATCTGGAGGCCGCTCCTGAGGAGAGGATCCAGAGCCTGCTTCACCAGTTTCGAGAAGATCTGCGGCGCGATGTTGAGACCGAAGGGAAGTCTGTCGAACATGAACACACGATCGGAAGTCTGAACGGCCAAGAATCGCTGGAAACGAGGATGGATAGGAACGTGCCAATACGCATCCTTGAGGTCCAGCGACACTACCCACGACAGAGGTCGCAGGGCCAGTCGTACCTGGTGCACCGTCAGCATCCGAAACCGTGTGTTCACGATGTGCCCGTTGAGGGCCGACAGATCCACCACCGGTCGCATCGCGTCGCAGTCCTTCTTCGGTACCAGAAAGACACGGGAGAGGAAAACCGGTTGACCGGCTTTCACCTCCTTGACGATTCCCTGCTCGTGCATGGATGTAATCACGTCGGCCACCTCCGAAGAGACAGGCCGGCTTCGTTGACAAGAGCTGAGTGGGGGTCTGGACTTCCATCTCCAGGTTAGACCCCTCCGTGCAATCTTCCGCCCCCACGTCCCTCGCGGCCACCGAGGGGCGCAAGGGCGAAAACAACCTGTGGGAGCCCCCGAGATGAGGTGAGCGACCCTTTCTGCGAGGCGAGAAGGAGAACAAGGAGGAGACCGACCTGGAGAACCTACACATTTTTTGACGTGGAGGGTCCCCCGGTACGGTCCCTGCGGTCATAAGAGCCACGTTGACCACCTCTACCCCCCCCACCTCGCCGAAAAGGGCGGGTCACCCCATCCCCTGTCCGTCGTGCGTCTGACCCCGTCGAAGTGCGGCCGGAAGTGGAAGGCTGGCCAGCCCCTTCTCGGCGGGGATGAAAGGGAGCAGGAGCAGAAGTGCGAGGCGGAACCGACGCTCTGGCCGGCAACTTCCCTTTCCTGCGCCCTTTCTTGGCGGCAGCATTGGCGGCAGCACCCCGAAGAGGACCGGCAGAAGGACGGGACTGCGAAGACCCTGGTCGCGACACAGCGCGTCTTTGCGTGTCGTAAGCAGGGTCCGCTGACAGAGAAGCGTAGCGTTCCCAAGCATCCTGCGCAAAAAGCCCCGATGTATATAGCTCAGAGTACAACAAACCCTGACGAATATCCAAGGGGGCTTTCCGGCAGAACGAGGACCTTACCGTCTGGCGTTGTCGAGTTGCCTCGCACAAAACCGCCTTCAGCTCGGGAACCAAAGACACCGCGAGCTGAAGGTGGATCCGCCGAACGTGGTCCAAACCCTCGCGAAGATCGCCAGGTGCAGTCGCCTCGATAAGCCTCAGGTGGTGAACAGACGTCTGGAGGGAACCTAAAAGACAAGACAATAAGTTCGCCACCCTCTGCCGCAAGGTAAAATCCCTGTCGACAGAGGACTTATCTGGGTGGGAGAAGAACGGGTTAGCAATAGCACAAATTTCAAGTTTGGGCGCGCTGATCCAGGACCAGAACTTGCCATCCAATCCGCCGACAGATACAAGAGGCAAAAGCAGTGACGACTCCGGGGGAGGGACTGAAACAGATCTGTCGACGGAACGGTTGGCGAATTCTAAGGCCTCAGCAAACCAGGCCTCCAATGGGAGAGGATTATCGAGCACGACGGCTAAGCCAGGCTTACCGTCGTCGCACAAACCCGTCCCATAGGAGGACAGTCCCGTCAACACAGCCAGGGACTGAACATCCTGAAGGATGTCCTGGCGGCTGAAGTCTGACCAGAGCTTAGTTCGGGGGGCAGACGGGGGCTTGGGCTTCACCGAAAAGTACTGAAGGTCAGTCCTCGTCGGGTAAGCCCGCACCTCCACGTCGGCCACCTGACCATCCACCCTGATCGCCCTGAACTGCATCTTATCATTAATTTGTACCGACCAGTCCGAAGGTAGGGCCCTCTCACCTGACGGGAAGTCGGTAGCACGCTCCGGGTGGGAGGCCTGCACCCCCTTCCAAACAGCCAAGGAGCCATAGAGGAGCGGCATAGTCCGCGACGGGACCTTGGCCTTCTGGATGGGGGGCAAGCGCGGACCCTGCCCTAGCAGACGGAGAACCCCCGCATGGGAGACAGCAGGGGCAACCACCTGAGCCAGGGCAGGAGCAGTACTAGCCGACGACCGGGCAGGCGGAGAAGCAGGGCGAGAAGGAATGTGGTCCACCGCAGAGGGGAGGGGGACCAAAGCAGGGGTAGGTTGGGTGAGGCGCTGAGGTTGTGTCACCGCCAAGAATCGCGATAAGAGGGAATCTTGCATCGCCTCCAAGCGCGCGTCGAAGTGTGACACAACCCACCCCTGCATAGCCGAAAATCGATCCGAGAGAGGCGACCCCCCCGAAGATAGTTCGGCCCGCAGGGGCGAGCGTGAGCGAGAGCGAGACCCACGACACGAAACAGCAGCGTCGCGGCCCAAAGAAGGCGAGCGACGACGGCCGTGGCGCCCCTGAGGGTCTCGTCCCCGATCACTAACGCCCGAGGGGGAAACATCACCATCCCCCTCTTCCAGCGACACGTCAGCCCGCGAGAAAGGGGACCCCGAAACCTCGCTATACTCCACCGAGTCAAGCGGCGGGGTACCCCCTCGGGGAGCCGGTAATCGAAGATCAGGGATAGAAGAAGGAAGAGGAGCAGGATGACGGGAGTGGGAAGGCTGGCCGGGTGAAAGGAGGTCAGAAGGAGCCGCGGGGGGAAACAGAGCAAGGATCCCCGGGGCTGAGAGAACAGGGCGGCCCGACACCGAGGCAGAGGAGGGAGGGACCTCCACCTTGGGACGAGACCGTGAAGGAAGAAGAGGCACCGAAGCAGGAGAAGTAGGAGGAGAAGCAACTAAATCCTGGTGGACCCCCCTGGACAGAGTAGGAGGAGGGAGCAGAGGGCCAGCTACAGCATGAACATCCGCACGCGTAGAGGACAAATGAAAGAGGACGTCTTTTGTGCAGGGGAAGCGGGCGGAAGTTAGTAGAGCCCCTATCCGGAGAGGCCAGGGGAGGGCGTACAGGGGCAGAGACGCTAACCCCGGCCTCAGGGCGATAACCATGACGAGGGCGACGGGCGGAGTCAAGGCGATCAGGAGGACGATGAGGGGCAGTAGAGGACGGGCGACGAGGAGAGCGAGAGCGTGGACGGAGCTGGGGATCCTCCCGACGATGTGATGACCGACCACGGGACTCAGGGAGGAGGGCCCGAGCAGGGAGAGGGCCAGGTAAACGGCCTCCAGACGGGTCAGGGATGCCCAGGGCGACGCGGATCCGGTCGTCAACAAAGGCCGGGGAACGGTGGCCCACAGTCCTAATGTGGTGGGAGACCACCGCCCACACAGACTGAAGGGATGCAGAGGCCACCGCCGCGTCAGAGGAACCAGGGTGATTGTCCACCACATCCACCAGGTCCATACACGGGCCACACAGAGCAGGGAGGTAGGCCGTAGAGGACACACATTGAGAGTGGCGTAAGCAGGACCTGTGGCATTCCAAGCACGGGGAGCCACAGCCCTGGCGAAAGCAAGGCATCCCACCTGCAACGGAAGAACACACACCATAAGCTGCACGTTGACGGAGTAAGTGAAGATAATGTCCAATAAAAACCAGGGAATGAGCATGGGTAAACAGGAACACACATGCAAACTGGAAGTCGTACTCACTCTAAACCGGGAGCACCGAGGGAGGTGAGGAGGGCGGGCGAGGTGGAAGAGCACAAGCAGAACCTGCAAAGATGGAGAAAGTGTTAACCACCACTCAACACCTCACATGCAGGGTCCATAACACCAGAAAAGTGCATACACCAATATAGTATCAGGCAACAATATGACATAAAAAAGGTCAACGTGAAAGCCAACTATAACCGCAAATTTGCGGGCCAATGGAGGCATAACCGTACCGACACAACCCTCCCGCATCTCCGCGGGACCCCCCAGCGATCTCCGCAAATTTGCGGGGAGCCGAAACGTCCCAGAGGACCGAATCGAGCACTCCGCAAATTTGCGGGACCGGCCGAGATGGTCCGGCGCCGAAAAAGCGAGAGGAGCGTCTAGGGAAAACCAAAAAAGGCCCATAAAAAAGCGTCATCTCCTTATGAACTCCAAGCGACGATGGCCATCAAGCTGAGCAGTGTCTTCCTTGATAAATATCCTGACTCAACCGGTCAAGGGAGAGGCAAGGAAGACACACCAGGGGAGAGGAGGCACATCCCCCAGGAACCACCCAACCCACAGAGATAGAGCAAAGCCCATGAGGAGAAGTGGCAGGGAGGGTGGTTTGGCACAAACAGGGGCCCCCGTGGGGTACCCCAGGATTGGGCAAAAGGCTATGAAAGGATGGAGGTGAAAACAGGAAGGGAAAACAAAAACCAGTAATTGAAACTGGCGAGAAAAAGGGTGGCCTAGCCGTGAGGAGAGAATGTGTCAGGGGCGAAAAACCCTGTGGGGTGAGGGAGGGGCCCCCGTGGGGTACCCCTGGATATCACGAACCACCAAGCGCCCAGGCCCTTGAGACACAGTGAAGGCTCGAAAGGGGGGACTCGGGAATAACGCTAATAATGCGGCCGACACAAACCCTACAAACAGCACCGCCACCACGAAATCTCAGATTGTCAACCAACTGTACACCTAGGCTATGAAAAAATGAAAACTCATGGGGGCATAGCAAGTCCTGTATGAAAAACAAGCTAGGCTAAAATAAGCTAAAAGCTAAACTATGCCCAGACTAACAGGAAAAAAGAATATGAAAAGAGAAAGAAATGAAAAACATACACGAGGAACGCCAGGCGCCCCCGTACCTTCGGTAGCTATTTCCACACGCGTCTCCATTAAACACACTGAGGAGCCCATTTACGTGTGCCCTAGATCACGTAACATCTGTCTAACAAAAAGAAGGCCAGAAAAGCCGAAACGAACCTAAAACAGGGTGAATTGAAGGAGCACAACAAAAGCGGACTCAACAATGGCGACGCGTGAAAAAATGATGACAAGAGAGGGTCGCTCATGCGCACGTTCGACAGGGATCTGCGCATGACGGAACACGGGATGGGCCTTGAGCGGTAACTAAGGTAAACCCCTTTTTCTTCTCTTCTATGCTTTTTTCACCTTCGGTGGTAGTTTTGGTTAATGTACAACGTCTCCTAGAGCAAGATAAGGAGTAGACTCTAGACGTTTTCTTTTTAACCGCGGTTGGAATGACGACATAGCAGTCAAAATAGACAAGTCGTCATTGCAATTAGGTTAATAGCCTTGACGTTGGATTTGCCAAGACTACTAACAAATCAGCACACCACAAACATTAAAAAGAAACTGACACCCAGACTTAATGCCCTCAGGTCACTTGCTCACACAAAATTTGGACACAACAAAGAAACTACCACCACAGTATATAAACAATACATAAGATCAGTGATGGAATACGCAAGCCCAGCCTGGGCTTCTAACCTAGCTGAAACACATCATAAGACTTTACAGACTATTCAAAACAAAGCCCTGAAGATCATTACAGGCTGCACAGCTACTGCACCCACAGATCACCTACATCAAGAAACCAAAATCCTCAAAGTCAAAGACCATCTGGACATGAGAGGCACTCAATTCCTGGCAGCAGCCTCCACGAACCAAGACCACCCACTAAACTACATGGCAACACACCCACAGACACCAAGAAATATCAAACAACACCCAGCACACGGTATCACACACAATTATTGTCCTCTCTCCCTCCCTGCCCACCCCGAACCAACTTCCAGAAGCACATCCATACTCATATCTCTCACCGATCCATCCACTCACTCACAGACAACACGCAGCTGCATGCACTACCTCCCGAAATCCATCCTTCCGAATCCTCCCTTCCTCGCGAGGACAGAGTCCACCTGGCCAGGCTGAGATGTGGACACCATCCAGCTCTCCTGAGCTATCAGAAGAGACTGGATGACTCCGTTGTCGACTCCTGCCCGGGATGTAACACAGCACCCCATACCATTAAACACATCATAGAAGACTGCATTTCACACAACCACTTATGCCAACAGCACAATCTACACTCAATGAGAGCTCTGTGGGAAAGCCCGATCGTGGCCATGGCCTTCCTCAGGGACTCAGGGCTGTTCGGCCAGGCAGCTTAGGGAACAACAACAACAACAACAACTGGGAAAATCGGACGGTGGATATACAATTTCCTCGTAAACCGAAAACAATGGTAGCAGTAAACCAAGTCACTTCTGAGCCTTCGGATGTCAAAAGCTCAGTGCCCCAAGGAACAGTGCTAGCGCCCTTTCTGTTCCTCATACTAATTTGCGACATAGATACCAACACCAGACACAGTACGGTGTCGTCTTTTGCTGATGACACAAAATTAAGCAAGATAGTAAACACACAAGAGGACACGGGCCGACTGCAGGAAGACATGAATGTAGTATTCCAGTGGACCAGGGAAAACAACATGCAATTCAATGAGGAAAAATTCCAATTAATACGGTATGGAGATAATAATGTTAAAGAAATTACAAATGACTTAACAGAATCTAACCACATAATAGAACGGAAAGACAGTGTGAAAGACCTTGGGGTATTAATGTCTGAAAATATGGGTTTCAAAGTACAAACCAGGTCAAAGTGGGGGCTGCAAAACGTCTAACGGTTGGATTCTGCGTACTTTTAAAACACGGTGAATTGCCTATGATAACGCTCTTCAAATCTCTAGTGCTACCGCGGCTTGAATACTGTAGCGTATTAACATCCCCATACAAAGCAGGTGAAATAAAGGACGTAGAGAGTGTACAAAGAAATTTCACTTCGCATATAAGTTCGATAAAACATCTACACTATTGGGAGCGTTTAAGAGCACTGAATCTGTACTCACTGGAACGTAGAAGAGAACGTTACTTAATAATATACACGTGGAAAATCGCAGAGGGTTTAGTACCAAACCTACATACTCTGATAGTCATGAAATTCAGTGATAGGAGAGGCTGGGAATGCGAAATCCCCCGGATGAATAACAGGGGTGCTATGGGCTCTCTGCGAGAGGGCTGGTTATCACACAGAGGCCCACGTCTCTTCAACAAACTCCCACGGCGAGTAAGAGACATGAGGGACATCTCGTTAGACAACTTCAAGAGAGCCCTAGATGTCGAACTGCAAAAAGTGCCAGACGAGCCCATCCTCGCAAGGGAGCGAGCTGTCGCTTCAAACAGTCTACTGCACCAAATCACCACCCATAACGAGGGGCGTCGCGCTCCTTGGTGCCGCTAGAAGAGCGGCGAACACATCAAAAGGTATTGTTCAACACTGAAATGTTTTTCACAGATGGTGGCATTTTTCACATTAAAAGGATCAGAGCGGTAACATCTGTGTATCCAGATGTCCTGATACATTTTCTGTTTGGGAAATGCATGATGTTTCCGGGTAGGCTTATCATTTTTCTCGGGAGTACACCCAAACACTGAACATGCTCTTTGTTTACCCATCAGTTATACTTTCTGGAAAGGAAATAATCAATAAAATGCGATTAATTGTCGAAGCACAAGTGAGTAGCCTACATAAATTGGTCAATACTCAGAGCCCTGAAGGATCGAGGTTCATCCTTATCAGGACCTTATGTTCATACAACGATTTGATAGTGAAAACTTGATGATAATGAACCCTTGAAGTAGCTACAAACTCACAAGATATTCTACTTAGACTTAATCCCAACTAAACATAACACATGTCAACGAAACACCCATTATTCCGCTATTCAAAGCCACACACCCTCAGATCCTCCCAACAGCGCCCATGTTTGTTTACGTTCTGTGGCCGCGATTCCTCATGCGTGACGTCACAGGTTTCCAATATTATTTTGATGAGTTAACTTGTAGTATGTATATAAACTTTGCATACAACCTCAAGTTCCCGAGTTCCCGAGTCCTTATCTCAATAAGGCCCGGTTACCAGGACTACCGAGTATGGCGAAAGTCCCGAGTACCCAGATGGGCCGGAAATAAATAATAACATAGGCCTACCACCATACAACCTCAAGTATTAAGGTCATGTGATAATCGTTCCCTAGACTAAAGTAAGCCTACCCAGGAACATTAATTATTTTTTAAGAGGAAACACTATGAATGCAATAAGATTTCCAATATACTCCATAATCTCAGGGATTATATCTAGGCCTAGAGTATAAATATTTTTTGGTAACATTACCTAAGGCCATGAATATGTAGGCCTACATATTAATAAATTTGGGTGATAATGAATGTTTCATTTCCCCTGGAATATATAAACTGAATGGATAGTTTATTCCTGTGTTACACCAACTGTTCTATGAAACTTAAAGGCATTAACACCACAGGCTTCCTTTAGGAAACACCACCTGTAACCTTCTTTTATGTTTTATTTGATATTAAACTGACCTGATTAGTACATGTTCATTGGATACAATAATACCATACAAACATAAAGTCAAACCCGAATACATACAGACTACGGCCATCTACCCAAGCATTATAATACCGAGTGGTTTATAACACAATGCAACCGGGTCGTAACATAATACCATAAAATCGGCCAGGCTCCAGTAAGCCAGTTTACCAAGTACTCCAACGACTGTCAAGACGACAGCACATATCACTTTACCGAGTACTCTGACGACTGTCAAGACGACAGCATATATCACAACAAAATTCTTTTGAAAGTCTCGGTTACCCTAGACCTAGCCTAAACAACATTTTTCCACCGGGTACCCTAAACGGACCCAAACTTTAATTTTGAGAAACAAACCAAATCCCAATATCAAAATTTAACTAGAAATTATTACCGGGTACTCTAGGTTAGGTCAGATTTTAATGAAGAAGTCAGACCCCGTTAACTAACCTAACAGAATTAAGATAAGTGCGAGAGCTTAAACAAGTAAGTTTTTCTAATCTGTTTAAAAAAAAAAAAAAAAAAAATGTGGGGGTCAATCCAGAATACCAATATTCCCGGGTAACACCATACCGCCACCACCATAAGGGTGCCAGGTGATTCAAGGCTGTGCCATACTGGGACAAGGACAATGCCAGCTCCCAGTAAGAGAAACAAATATTATTTTACCCAGTACCCTAAACTTTGTCATCTATCTATTGCCTGACGCCGTGATCCCCGAAGGGGTGGCCACGAACGAACTGCCCCTATGCACCTCTGTCCCCAGTCAGTCGACGCCCCTCCCCCCAACCAGCACCGCCTTCGTTCATGTAGTTCCTCACTCCATCCTTCCACCTCATATTCGGTCTACCTCTCCCTCTCTGTCCCTCCACCTCGCTCTCGTACACCCTCTTAGTCATTCTCTCGCTTTCCATACGTTCCATATGGCCGAACCATCTCAAGTTGTTCCTTTTCACACTTTCCAGCACATCTACCTCCACACCACACCTCCTTCTTACTTCCTCATTAGTCTGTCTATCCCTCCATGTAACTCCGCACGCACTCCTTAAGTAATTCATTTCCACTGCTCTCACTCTTGGTCTGAGTCTCTCAACCAACGTCCATGCTTCGCTTCCGTAAGTCAGTGTCGGGATTACCACACTGTCATGCAAGGACTTCTTCACTTCCATACTGACCACCCTATTTCTTGTTACTGCTTTTAGCGTTCCTACAACCCTCTTCCCCTGTTGTACCCTCTCCCGCACTTCATCATCCATAGTCCCATCTTTACTCAACACACTGCCCAGATACTTAAAAGAGTTGACGATCTCCATAGCCTGACCGTTCAGCTTCACCTCACACTCTGTGACTTCACCCCTTTCGAAGACCATAACCTTGCTCTTCCCCGTATTTACCTTGAAATTCCGTTTTTCGCACACTGTTCCAAACTCATTTACCAGACCCTGCAACTCCCATTCATTATCACTCATCAGAACTGTATCATCTGCAAACAGCAGTATAGGTAGCTTCCACTCAATTCCCTCCCTTTTCAGCGATACACCAACATCCACTGCTGTTGATAGGATTTCTTTCATGACTCCATCCATATATACAGTAAACAACCACGGGGACATCACACACCCCTGTTTCAAACCAACATTCAGGTCAAAGAACTCGCTCTGCTCACTCTCCACACGTACTGCCGCCTTTGCACCCTCATACATGCTCTTCACTGCTTTCAGCAACTTGCCCTCTACTCCGTATATTCTAAGTACTTTCCACAAACCTTCTCTATCCACTCTGTCATAGGCCTTCTCCAAGTCCATAAAGGCAACATACATCTTTTGTTTCTTCTCCAGATACTTCTCCACAACACAATTCAGGGTAAAAATCTGATCTACACATCCTCTTCCCTTCCTAAAACCTCCCTGCTCGTCGCCTATCCATTTCTCCGTTCTCACTCTCTCAATCACTACCCTACTGTATACCTTCCCTACTACGCTTAGAAGACATATTCCTCGGTGGTTACCACACACTCCTCTTTCCCCTTTGCCCTTATATAGGGGGACTATTATGCCAGTCTTCCAGTCATCGGGTGCACTCCCCTTCTCGCATGCTAGTTTGCACATTTTCCATACCCATTCTATCACTATCTCACCACCATACCTCAACATTTCCCCACACACTCCATCTGTTCCTGGTGCTTTCCCCAACTTCACTCTTTTCATGGCTTCCCACACTTCTGACTTTGTCATACTCTTAAGAAAAACAAACCAGGGTTCCAAGAAAGGAATCAAATGGAAATTCTGGCCAGTTACTCTAGGCTGGGTCATACTTACTACCATTTTAATTAAAATCAACAATACAAGGCTAATGCCCACCTTTCGCCCCCATGGTAGACATGACCAGGTCACCTGTTGCTCCCTTCATTCGGCTAAATAACCCATATCTCTAAAGTGAGTTCACTGGGCAAAACTCTAGACATTTCCAAGTCACCTACAAAGAGTATTCTCACGATTTACATATTTTAACTAATTTCCAGGAAACAAGTGCAAGTTTCTGTCCCCTTCCTAAAAAGGCTATACTGTACTTGCCTAACAAATTTCCGGGTACAGTAAAAGTCCTTTAATCCGACGACCGATGATTCGAATCTCCCAATAGTCCGAATTTTTCAATTTGAGGCCAAATCCGAATTCACCCGATGGTCCGAATTTCAAGAAGTCCCAAAGTCCCCTTTTTGAGGCATTAGCCCACTCAAATGACACATAATGGAGCACACACATATCATATGTTCATGAATTCACTTTAAAAGTTTACCATTGTCATTGTAGCCTATTACCTACTTCAAAACATTCAGATTAATGGTCAAAGGAAGCTACTGATATAAACGTAAACACCACATCGTCTGCTAGAGCGTTTGTTTTGCTCTTGAACGCATCCTTGGGACGCTCCGATGCGCTACTGGCTTGCACCGCATTTTCTGCAAGCGCATTCAGTCTTGAGCTTGAAAACGCACCTTTGGACGTTCCGATACGCTACTATTTATAGTTCAGTGATCGGAGCGTCCCAAGGGTGCTTTCAAGACAACAAGACATGGGTGCTTTCAATACAATATAATATAACAGAGCACGTCACAAAAGGAAAATGACAAGAACCTCTCAGGGAAGTGCCGTTGTTAAGGCATTACTTCCCGAACCACATCTGATCTGATCTTCAAGAGCAAGACAAACTCGCTAGTAGACGATGCGGACATATGGTGTTTACGTTTATATCAGCAGATTCCTTTGACCATTAATCTGAATGTTTTCTTACAGTTTCTTACAGTAGATCCTCTGGAAAAAGGCAAACTATGCCTGTGTATCCAGCTCAGTACCAGTACTTGCACTGCTGCGGTCGTTCACGGTGTTGGCGGCGGCGGTAGCAGACGCAACATTTTTACTATTCTGTATTTTTGTTTTATAATCAAACTTCAAATCTTGTCTTCCCCATGCTTTATCAAGATTACTTTCAAACTCCCTTATTGATTCGGAATCGACTACATACTGGGGCAGTGCGTTCCACTCATTTACCACTCTATCACAAAATGAGTTCTTTGCCTTCTCAAGCCTATTTCTTTCTTTGTAAATTTTCTTAGAGTGTCCTCTCGTTCTTGTTCCCTCCCGCATCAAGAAGATACCTTCACACACATCCTCATCGTACTTTCCTGACACTATCTTAAAAGTCTCTATCATATCCCCTCTCTTTCTCCTATATGCCAGTGTCGGAAGCCCCAGTGTCCTCAACCTCTGCTCATAGCCCGCGTTCTTCAACGTTGGTACCAGCTTGCTAGCTCTCCTCTGCACTTTCTCCACTGCTTCTATATCCTTTACCATATATGGAGCCCACACCTGGTTTGCATATTCCAGGTGCGGCCTAACCAGCGCTGTATAGAGATTCCTGAAGATTTCTTCGTCAAGTGACACAAATGTCCTCCTTATCAGCCCTACAATTCTATTGGCTTTGTTTATCTTTTCCGCTAAATGTTCTGAGAAATTTAACTTATTGTCTATCACTACTCCTATATCCTTTTCTGCACTCACTTCCTCCATCGCTTCATACATACTGTATCCTACCTTGTCTATCTTGCTGGTCCCAATCCGCATGTACTTGCATTTTTTTGGATGAAAAGGCATTAACCAATGCTCAGACCATCCCTTCATGCCCTCCACATCTCCTTGAAGCAAACCCATATCTTCCTTACTCCTCACTCTTCTATACAGTTTAGTGTCATCCGCATACAGGTATACCTCACTTCCATTAGTTATAACTTCAGGCAAGTCGTTGATAAATATAACGAACAGCAGTGGTCCCAACACAGATCCCTGAGGTACCCCACTTGTAATTTCCCTCCACCCCGAGCCTATTCCATTCACCAGTACCCTCTGTCTCCGATCTTTCAGGAAGGCTACTATCCATTTCACACATTTCTCCCCTATATTATAGCTTCTAACTTTCTCTATTAACCTTTTATGTGGGACCTTATCGAAGGCCTTCATAAAATTGCAATATACCACGTCTATTACATCACCATCTTCTAGAATTTGCATCCAATCATCTACCACCTTAATTAGCTGTAGTACCGTCGACCTCCCCGGCAAGAATCCGAACTGTCTCCCACTGAAAAGTTGGTTTGACTTCATATGATCCATTATTCCTTCTCTAATTACCGTTTCCATTAGTTTACACACAACACTTGTCAAACTGACTGGTCTATAATTCCCTGGGTCATTTCTCTTTCCCTTCTTAAATATAGCTGTTATGTTCGCCTCTCTCCAGTCCATCGGGATTTGTCCTGTATTAAACGATACCTCAAATAACATTTTCAATGGCTCTACTAACATCTCCCCTCCTTCCTTTATGATTCTTGGGTGTATCCCATCCGGTCCCGGTGACTTACTTCTGTTCATTTTTTCTATAGCCCTTCTTATTCTAGCATGGGAAAACTCTATTAGTTCCAGTGCCGGTGCCTGTTTGATGGGAATAGTAGGCACTGCATCCTCCGACTCCACTGTTAGTACCCCCCAAAGCATTTCCCCAGCACCTCTGCTTTCTCCTTATCAGTCTCCGCTCTACTCCCATCATTCAACCCCCCCACCAGCTCTGGGATCCCTACTCTTCTTGTTAACTTTTCCTGAATGTACTTCCAGAATATTTTTGGATTATCCTTCACATTTCTAGCTATCTCTCTCTCCCTCTCCTTCACCCCCCTCCTTGTTTCCCACCTTATTTTATTGTTTATTTGTCTGCGTTCCAGATCCACTTCCTTAGCCTCTATACTAGACCCCCTGTTCTTTTGTAACAATTTTAATCTTTCCCACAATCGTTTCTTTCTTCTAATCAATATCCAAAGCTTTCTTTTCATTGGCAATTCTGGGTTAGTTCTTTTCCTCAATTTTGTTTTATCCTTATATTCCCTTACTGGTACACTTTTGGATACAGCATTCTCCAGTTTGACTCTAATTTTCCTCCACATTCCTTCAGCGTCTTCACCGTTCAAATATTCCCCCCAGTCAATGTCCAAACACCGTCTCAGCAGCTCATAATCTGCTCTATCATACATGTATATTTTTCTATTGCTTCTATTATCCCTCTCTGATTTAATGTTACAACTAAAGCTTATACAGGCATGGTCACTACGACCTATAGGGCTATCCACATTAACATGTTCCACTATATCCTCTTCATTGCTAAAAATCAAATCAAGTACACTCCCCTGCGTCCCATCTCTATATCTTGTCATCTCTACAATATGTTGCGTTAAAATGGGAGGTTTGACGTACCTCCCAACCTACCAAATAGGAAAACCTACTATTTGGTAGTAGTCTTGGAAAATCCAACGTCAAGGCTATTAACCTAATTGCAATGACGACTTGTCTATTTTGACTGCTATGTCGTCATTCCAACCGCGGTTAAAAAGAAAACGTCTAGAGTCTACTCCTTATCTTGCTCTAGGAGACGTTGTACATTAACCAAAACTACCACCGAAGGTGAAAAAAGCATAGAAGAGAAGAAAAAGGGGTTTACCTTAGTTACCGCTTAAGGCCCATCCCGTGTTCCGTCATGTGCAGATCCCTGTCGAACGTGCGCATGAGCGACCCTCTCTTGTCATCACATCTCACGTCAGCAGAAGAACGCGGATGGGCAGGGGTCCGGCGTGAGGGAGGGTATTATGTACGTTGGATTTTCCAAGACTACTACCAAATAGTAGGTTTTCCTATTTGGTAGGTTGGGAGGTACGTCAAACCTCCCAATTTGTTAGTAGTCTTGGCAAATCCAACGTCAAGGCTGCATAACAAATAGGAGGAGGACATCCAAGCCCAACCTACCAAAAAAAACCAATGCATAAAACAAAATTACGAATGACAAAGACACAATTTAAACAAGAGAGTTTAATAAAAGAGTGAAAAACTGAGGAGTAGCTAAAAAGAACAGTTTTAACACATGCCCGTCATTCATAGTAATGCAAAAACATAGACTTGTCTGAAACCAAAAAGGTACTGTACCCAAAATCCCTTTTCTTCAAAAACCAACAAAAACACTGAACACAAGAACAAAACACAATTTTCAATGTGCAAAAACACTTATGTACTGGAACAATACATAATCCCAAACTTGCAATCCAGTGTTGCAAACCCATACACCCCCCCCCCCCCCCCCTTTGTCAAAAAAAAACAAAGGAAAAGAACGAGGGACAAGGGGGGAAGACCAGGGATCTTCGCCAGAGCACCAGGAAACACGACCCCCGAGAGCAATCACCGGCCGAGGGGGTCGAACACTGGACACGGAGAGGTAGGAGGAGATGAAGGAATTGATAGAAGACCACAAAACCGCTGAGGCGAAGGCAGGGAAGGATCGACGTGGCAGGAACCGGAAGGAGGCAGCAAAGGATCTGACATCGCGCGCAGAACCCCTACAAACAGGGTGACGGGCACGAACGGTCCGACAAACGTGGCGGCCCAGCTGCACCTGCTAGAGCCTCCCACCTGTCCGAGGAGACACCCACACAGCAGTACCCGAAGGCGGCGCCACAGACGCAACAGAGGAGAGCAAGGCTGACACCGGGCACAACACATGGCGAGGATGCCCACGCCGTAAAGCCTGGACGGCGAAAGGCTGGAAAACGGGGGCCTCCCTCCCATGCGTGGTAACAAAAGGTGGGGAGGAGGCGAACGAGAACGCCATGCAAGGACTGGGAGAATCGCACGCAGTCCCGGGGCCGTGACAATGCCGCTAGTGCAGACACCCGATCCCCAGTGGCCAGAGCGACAAGGAAGAGTGGACGCCCGAGCAACGGAACCGGCGTAGCGGCCCTTGTATACGTGGGGGAAGCCAGAAGGACCAGAGCCCGCCCCAGATCCCACAGCGGAGGGACCTGGCGCGGAGGCGGTCGATCCCGGAAGGCAGCCGTCAGGAAGGAATCCAGCACCTGTGGCGGAACGACCAGCCCAGCGACGGACCCAAAGAACCCCCCGGACGGCAGACAAGTGGGTACGTATAGCGTCGACTGGAAAGCGACGTGTACGGAAGAGGTGAAACAAGGAGCGTAGGACGAGGGAAGGAGAGCCAACTGGCAGGCGAGTGGCCTGTAGCCACCTAGTAAAAGACCTCCAGCGGGACCCGTAAGTCCCCCAAGGAGAAGACGGCCAGGAACGCCCAAGTGGAAGCCGGAGACAGGTAGAGGGACCGGACTCGGGCACCACCGCGGCAACCGGGCGGACCAAGTCCGTGCCGGCCACAGAGGCGCGAGGAGCCAGACGCAGCCGTGGTACAGCCGCAGCTTCGCGAGGACTGGGCACATCAACAGCGCGTCTGGTGGCGGAAAGATGGATATCGACCGCCACCTGTACCAGGCGACCATGAAAGCGTCCAGACCCCCCCCGGAGCGCGAGGCCGGAGGGAGAGGTCCAGAGGCAACTGGCGCGGCACCCCCGATGCGAACAAGGCGACCTCCGGAACACCTCAGGAAGCCGCGAGGTCGGCGAACACAGTCCGTTTCATCGCCCATTCTACAAGAACGCCCTGCCCTCTCGACAGGGCGGCCACCCAAAGGGTGGCAGGCCCGGGCAGGGAGGAGGCATGCAAGGAGAAGGGGTGTCGGTCCGCGAGGAAGAACAACTCCACCGAGACCCCCAATAGAGTCAACGACCTGGAGGACCCCCGCATAAGGAAACAATCACAGCTTGTCTGAGTGTCCAACCCGAAGGCCACCGACTTACCCCGAAGGGCCAGCGCGTGGTCCCGCAGGAAGAACAAAGGAACCAACAATCCGAGGGCATAGACGGGTAAGAGGAGGGAGACCCACCCATCTGCCGGGAAGTGGACGTCCCAGGTTCGATTGGGAACCTCACCCAACCTCGTTCGACGTATCTGTGGTTACCCAGACCGTCGGCGAGGGGGGGCGGTCCAGGGCACAGCCGCAGAGAGCGAGCCCCGAGCAACCCAGCGACCGAAGCGTCGGCGAACGGTACGCGGGAGCGGCAGGAGCCGATCCATAGGGGCAACGGAAACACCGCGGTGCCCATGAGGAGGAGGCGGTGTAGCCAGAGGCTCCCTAAGGGAAGGGGCAGAGCGGCCCAATGCAGCGAACCCACGAACGAGTCCCAGAGCCACCCCGGGAGGGAGGCCGAATGCAACACGGCGAGGACCGGCCACCGAAGGTGCACCGCGGCCGGCAGACCCCGGGTCACCGTAGCGCCGGACAAAACCCATGCGAGACCGACCCATGGCACGACACGCGACGGGGTCAAGCGTGACTTGGGAACATCGAAGGGGAACCCTAACCGTGCGATGTTGCGAACGACTGTGAGGGCGTCGCCAATGCACAGGCCTAGGGCGTCGGAAACTACCAACCAAACGGCCAAGGAAAACAGGAGCTGGAGCCCTCTCCTGAGGAGAGGACCCAGAGCCTGCCCCACCAGTGCGGAGAAGATCTGCGGCGCGATGTGGAGACCGAAGGGAAGGCCGTCGAACAGGAACACACGATCGGAAGTCCGAACGGCCAAGAATCGCTGGAAGCGAGGATGGAGAGGAACGAGCCAAGACACATCCTGGAGGTCCAGCGACACTACCCACGACAGAGGGCACAGGGCCAGGCGTACCAGGGGTACCGGCAGCATCCAAAACCGTGTGTGCACGATGTGCCCGTTGAGGGCCGACAGATCCACCACCGGTCGCATCGCGTCGCAGGTCGGCGACGGAACCAGAAAGACACGGGAGAGGAAAACCGGGTGACCGGCGGTCAACTCCCTCGACGCTACCCAGCTCGGGCATGGAAGTGAACACGTGGGCCACCTCTGAAGAGATGGGCCGTTGTCGGTGACAAGAGCGGAGTGGGGGTCTGGACGTCCACCTCCAGGTGAGACCCCTCCGCGCAACCCGCCGCCCCCAACGTCCCTCGCGGCTACCGAGGGGCGCAAGGGCGAAAACAACCCGAGGGAGCACCCGAGAGGAGGGGAGCGACCCGGTACGCCCAGGCGAGAAGGAGAACAAGGAGGCCGACCCAGATAACTACACATTGTGTTGACGTGGAGGTACCCCCGGTACGGGCCGTGCGGGCATGAGCGCCACGTTGACCTCCTCTACCCCGCCCCCCCCAACCTCGTCGAAAAGGGCGGGCCACCCCAACCCCAGGCCGGCGCGGGGCTGACCCCATCGAAGGGCGGCCGGAAGTGGAAGGCCGGCCAGCCCCGACACAGAGGGGATGAAAGGGGCAAGAACAGAAGTGCGAGGCGGAACCGATGCACTGGCCAGCAACGTCCCAGTCCTGCGCCCGAGCAAGGCGGCAGCACTTGCAGCAGCACCCCGAAGAGGACCGGCAGAAGGACGGGACTGAGAAGACCCCGCGCGCGGCACAGCGCGTCGGTGCGTGACGTAAGCAGGGTCCATAACGACACAGCGCGGCGTCGTGTGGCGGAAGCAGGGGCCGCCGACAGAGAAGCGTAGCATTCCCAAGCATCCTGCGTAAAAAAACCCCGACGTATATAGCGCAGAGTACAACAAACCCTGACGAATAACCAAGGGGGCCGGCCGGCAGAACGAAGACCGTACCGTCGTGCGGTGCCGAGTTGCCGCGCACAAAACCGCCTTCAGCTCGGGAACCAAAGACACCGCGAGCTGAAGGTGGACCCGCTGAACGCGGTCCAAACCCTCGCGAAGATCGCCTGGCGCAGACGCCTCGAAAAGCCGCAGGTGGTGAACAGACGTCTGGAGGGAACCTAAAGACAAGACAAGAAGTCCGTCACCCTCTGTCGCAAGGGAAAAACCTTGGCGACAGAGGGCTGATCCGGGGGAGAGAAGAACGGGGTAGCAATAGAACAAAGTTCAAGAACGGGCGCGCTCATCCAGGACCAGAACGCGCCGTCCAACCCGCCGACAGACACAAGAGGAGGCAAAAGCAGGGACGACCCCGGGGGAGGGACGGAAGGAGAGCCGTCGACGGATCGGTGTGTGAAGTCGAAGGCCTCAGCAAACCAGGCCTCCAATGGGAGAGGGTGACCGAGCATGATGGCTAAGCCAGGCGTACCGGCGTCGCACAAACCTGTCCCATAGGAGGACAGACCCGTCAACACAGCCAGGGACTGAACAGCCGGAAGGATGACAGGGCGGCTGAAGTCTGACCAGAGCGTAGGCCTGCAGAAGGGAGGGGGACCGTAGCAGGGGTAGGTAGGGTGAGGCGCGGAGGGTGAGTCACCGCCAAGAAGGGCGAGAAGAGGGAGTCTTCCATCGACTCCAAGCGCCCGTCGAAGCGTGACACAACCCAGCCCTGCATAGCCGACAATCGATCCGAGAGAGGCTACCCCCCCCCCCCAGATTGGGCGGCCCGCAGGGGCGAGCGTGAGCGGGAGCGAGACCCACGACACGAACCAGCAGCGTCGCGGCCCAAGGAAGGCGAGCGACGACGGTTGTGTCGCCGTTGAGGGACTCGTCCCCGATCACGAACGGCCGAGGGGGAAACAGCACCATTCCCCTCTTCCAGCGACACATCAGCTCCTGAGAAAGGGGACCCCAAAACCTCGCGAAACCCCACCGAGGCAAGAGGAGGGGTACCCCCCTGGCGAGACGGTAAGTGAAGGTCAGGAAGAGAAGAATGAGGAGGAGCAGGATGACGGGAGTGGGAAGGCTGGCCGGGTGAAAGGAGGCCAGGAGCCGCGGGGGGAAACAGAGCAAGGATCCCCGGGGCTGAGATAACAGGGCGGCCCGACACCGAGGCGGAGGAGGGAGGGACCACCACCGTGGGACGAGACCGTGAAGGAAGAATAGGCACTGAAGCAGGTGAAGTAGGAGAAGCAACGACATCCAGGCGGACCCTCCTGGACAGTGTAGGAGGAGGGAGCAGAGGGCCAGCTACAGCATGAACAACCGCGCGCGGAGAGGACAACGTAAGAGGAAGTCGTCTGGGCTGGGGAAGCGGGCGGAAGGGAGTAGAGCCCCTATCCGTAGAGGCCAGGGGAGGGCGCACAGGGGCAGAGCCGCTAACCCCGGCCTCAGGGCGAGAACCATGACGAGGGCGATGGGCGTCGTCAAGGCGATCAGGAGGACGACGAGGCGAGCGAGAGCGTGGACGGAGCCGGGGAACCCCCCGACGATGGGACGACCGGCTGCGGGACCCAGGGGAGAGGGCCCGAGCAGGGAGAGGGCCAGGTGAACGGCCTTCAGTCGGGTCAGGGATACCCAGGGCGACGCGGATCCGGTCGGCAACAAAGGCCGGGGAACGGTGGCCCACAGTCCTAATGTGGCGGGAGACCATCGTCCACACCGACGGAAGGGAAGCAGAGGCCACAGCCGCCGCCGAGGAACCAGGGCCATGGAGCAGCACAACCACCAGGGCCAGACACGTGCCACACAGAGCAGGGAGGTAGGCCGTAGAGGACACACAGAGCGAGTTGCGCAAGCAGGACTTGTGCCCCTCCAAGCACGGGGAGCGACAACCAAGGCGAAAGCAAGGCAGCCTACCTGCACTAGAAGAACACACACCATAATCAGCACGTCAAAGGAGTAAGTGGAGAGAATGTCCAAGAAGAACCAGGGAAGGAGCATGGGGAAACAGGAACACACATGCAAACAGGTATCCGTACTCACCCTAAACTGGGAGCACAGAGGTAGGTGAGGAGGGCGGCCGAGGCGGAAGAGCACTAGCAGAACCTGCAAAGATGGAGAAAGTGTTAACCACCACTCAACATCGTACATGCAGGGCCTATAACACCAGTAAAGTGCATACACCAATATAGTATCAGGCAACAAGATGACATAAAAATAGTCAATAGTGAAAGCCAACTATTACCGCAAATTTGCGGGCCAATGGAGGCATAACCGTACCGACACCACCCTCCCGCAATTGTGCGGGACCCCCCAACGATCTCCGCAAATTTGCGGGGAACCGAAATGTCCCAGAGGACCGAATCAAGCCCCCGCAAATTTGCGGGACCGGCCGAGATGGTCCGGCGCCGAAAAAGCGAGAGGAGCGTCTAGGGAATACCAAAAGAGGCCCAGAAAAAAGCGTCATCTCCTTATGAACTCCAAGCGACGATGGCCATCAAGCTGAGCAGTGTCTTCCTTGATAATATCCTGACTCAACCGGTCAAGGGAGAGGCAAGGAAGACACACCAGGGGAGAGGAGGCACATCCCCCAGGAACCACCCAACCCACAGAGATAGAGCAAAGCCCATGAGGAGAAGTGGCAGGAAGGGTGGTTTGGCACAAACAGGGGCCCCCGTAGGGTACCCCAGGATTGGGCAAAAGGGTATGAAAGGATGGAGGAGAAAACAGTAAGGGAACACAAAAACCAGTAAATGAAACTGGCGAGAAAAAGGGTGGCCTAGCCGTGAGGAGAGAATGTGTCAGGGGCGAAAAACCCTGTGGTGTGAGGGAGGGGCCCCCGTGGGGTACCCCTGGATATCACGAACCACCAAGCGCCAGGCCCTTGAGACACAGTGAAGGCTCGAAAGGGGGGACTCGGGAATAACGCTAATAATGCGGCCGACACAAACCCGACAAACAGCACCGCCACCACGAAATCTCAGATTGTGAACCAACTGTACACCTAGGCTATGAAAATATGAAAACTCATAGGGGCATAGCAATTCCTGAATGAGAAACAAGCTAGGCTAAAATAAGCTAAAAGCTAAACTATGCCCAGACTAACAGGAAAAAAGAATATGAAAAGAGAAAGGAATGAAAAACACACAAGAGGAACGCCAGGCGCCCCCGTACCTTCGGTAGCTATTTCCACACGCGTCTCCATTAAACACACTGAGGAGCCCATTTACGTGTGCCCTAGATCACGTAACATCTGTCTACAAAAAGAAGGCCAGATAATAAAACGAAACCTAAACAGGGGGAATTAAAGAGCACAGCACAAAGCGACTGCATTCAATGGAGCGCGTGAAAAAATGATGACAAGAGAGGGTCGCTCATGCGCACGTTCGACAGGGATCTGCACATGACGGAACACGGGATGGGCCTTAAGCGGTAACTAAGGTAAACCCCTTTTTCTTCTCTTCTATGCTTTTTTCACCTTCGGTGGTAGTTTTGGTTAATGTACAACGTCTCCTAGAGCAAGATAAGGAGTAGACTCTAGACGTTTTCTTTTTAACCGCGGTTGGAATGACGACATAGCAGTCAAAATAGACAAGTCGTCATTGCAATTAGGTTAATAGCCTTGACGTTGGATTTTCCAAGACTACTAACAAATAACAATCTCTCACTTTCTCTATAAACTTATTTTCCAGGCTACCCTGTCCCGCTGGAGTAGTACAATTTGCCCAGTTGATCCTTGGCAAATTGAAATCTCCAATCAAAATTTTATATTTGTTCTCTATTATCTATCTCCTCCATTGCTTTCAGTAGGTTATCATCCTCTCCCCTGCTATTATTTGGGCTTCTATATATAGAGGCAATTAGAATTGATCCTCTTACACATTTTACTTCAATACACAAATACTCACAATACTGCTGTCTCATATCCACCTCATTAACCTTGAGCTCTTTTCTTACATAAATAAACAGTCCTCTTCCAACCTCTGCTCTAATAGCATTTCTCTCATATAACTCAAAACCCTCCAAACTATATTCCACCAGTTCCCTTTCAATTCTAAAATTTTTTGGTCTTACTTCCTGTAGGGCTATGACATCAGGTTTTTCCTCTTCATCCTGCAACCTACATATCAGTTCTCTTTTCTTGTCCTGGGTAACACATCCACATTACTAAACATAATCCTTAATCCATCTACCATTCCTTCAGCAATTACACCATCCCGCTCCTCCAGTCCGTACCCTACTCCCCTGTTAGCACTACTGGGTCTGCCTCTTTGTCTCCTGTCTCTCCCTGTGACACCTCCACCCCGTTCTCCTCCTCCGTCACAACTCTCATCACATTCTCTCCCCTCCCTGATCTCCCCCTCCTTTCTACTCTTATAAACCACTTCCTCACTTTTCCATCCCTCACTCTCCAGTAAAAATTTCTCTTATCCTCCTCATCCAACTTTCCATTATTTTCATCAGCCTTTTCTTGTAATTCCTTAATTTTTTTCCTTTGTTCTATACTCAAATCCTTCTTTAGTCTTATGTGTTTCAGTTTATCATTTGTATTTAGCCTCCAACTAAAATTTGTCACAGTCTCCGCCACTACCCTAGTTTTAAACTGTACCCTTATAGGTCTCATCTCTCCCCTTTTATATCTACCTATCCTACTGACCTCCTCCACCTGCCCTTCCCATCCATATTCGTCCTCATCCACACCTTTCAAGACCTCCTTCACTGTCTCCATATCCCTCACTTTTCTCACTCCATTATCATTCATATGAGTCTCTATATCTCCATACAAGATTACACCCCTATCCCTGTCCATGGCCTCCCTCACGACACTCTCCTTGTTCTTCATGACCCCTACAACTGCACTCTCAAAACTTTTTTTGGTCATATTCATTTCTTCCTTTTGCTCTTTCATAATATCCTCCAAATCCTTGACTTTTTGTTTACCTACCACCGTCCATGCAGTCGACTCCTTTACTTCCGTGAAACGTCCTTCGTATTCCTTCAGCTGCTCCTTCAATGCTATATTCTCTGCTCCCAGTTCATCTACCCTTTTCAATACCATCTCTAGGCTCTCATTAACTGCCAAAATAGGCCTGCATTCACTTCCTTCGCTAGGCCTATTCCCTTCCCCACCTGTCACACCACACATTACACACAGTGCCTTAACTTTCTCACCAATATCCTTCCATTTCTCCGTATCACTCATCCACTTTTCCAAATCCTTCACAACAATACTAACCTCTTCTAACTTCTTATCTGTGCTCTTAAATCCCCGAAAACGCTGTAACCTTCCTTCCGCCTCCGTCATACCCGAAATTCCCTCTGCCATGTTTGTTTACAAACTCAACAACTCACAACCCTACCGCTGTCCCGTCACTACACACTCTTATTACACTATATATCACCCCTCCACCACACCAATATATCCTCCAAACACTTCACTAAATCCTTCCTCTTCTTGTTAGCCCCGTATGCACTCGATATCCGTGAATTAATTGACCATTCCCATAACATATGCCGGAGCCTCAAACTTGCGTCCGCCTTCCGCCATGGTGTGCCGCCAACACCCTACTTGACTTATGCTTAGTACTAGTAATGTCTTTAGGTCCCCTACTCTCTTCCTTTTTCCTCTTCTTGGAAGGTGAAGCAGAGTGGCCCGAAGCTTTCACCTGCTTCCTCAGGGGTGACCTTGATTTGGGCCTCGTCGCCATTGCCGAGGGTGACGGTGAGCGAGGCCTCTTAGATTTGCCGGGGGAGGGTGTGGGAACCTGTCCCCGCCCAGTCTCTGAGGTCTTACGTGCACGTATCTACCACTTAGGGGGGGCATGTTTGATAATTAAAAGCTCCCATAGCTCAAGGTTATCACATTGCAATGCTTTATGTGCTACATTCGTTGAATAAGTAGCGAGAAGTTGTTTTACTTCTTGCAAAGCCACCGCCGCAGTATTATCCTTTTGAATTAAAACTTTAACACTTAAGAGGTTACAAATAGTGCAATTCTTTGTCACCCATATCCCCCGTGACCGATCGAGACATTTAATGCAAAGCTTGTGTGCAAAAATAGGGATACCTGAGCATAACGGCGTTGAACATAAAGCAATGAGAGGTTCTAGTGCCGACATGACAGAGACTGGTGGAAATCTACCCCACCCCCGGGATCTACCTGGTCATCTGGCGCCACGCCGGTACTCCGCCCTGGAAAGAGAACATTTCCAGGAATTAATGCTCATAAGGTTACCCCAAAATGTTTCAAAAACATGTGTCATAAAACTGCTGGTCAACGAACCGTAGCCCTCAACCACTATTTTTCGTTTTCCTTTAGTTTCATATTAAAGATTTCAGCATATCTTTACCTGTCCAAAAGAGTTAAGCATATCTTCTGAATCTTCATAAAGATGAAACATATCTTTATTAATGATGAAGTCTTTCAAGTATCCCTTTACACTTGAAACACTAGTAAGATTCAGGCATCTTTTTATCCCTTAAAATGTCTAAGCCTATCTTAATATCTAATCCGACTTCTCCCAGAAGCCCTCAGAGATCGTCGCCGTCTTGAAGGCCGTGATACCCTATTGTATCAATCAATTGTTTGGCAAAACATTGCGAATTGCAAATCCGTTAATATAACCACCCGAAGGTACAACCGCCGGGTTTTATATTAAATGTCAAACCAATTGTACCTGCCCCAGACCTCTTTGTAAAAAAGGTCGCCGGGAGGGAAAGACCAATCAAACAAACAGCATTGTTTCAATGGCTTTGAAAAGCCGAGAAAACCATATCCAACAGGTGTCAGCATGATCACCTAGATAAATGTGTGGAGCCCACCTCGCCGGGAAAAACACAGGAAGCCTGATCACAGGCTCGACCACAGAGAACGCAGTTTCTGATTAGCCCTCAAGCTACCAAACTCGCCGGGGTAACTACCGATTTTAACCAACTTGACTAAAACCCGGTAAACAAAACGGCTTTCTCGGAGCAATCGAGAAAAACCGCCGGAAAGGCAACCCACACCAATCAGAACGCAATTTGATAAACATAATCAGACACACAGTCCGAAGCTCCTGGATCAGCCAATCACAACTAATCCAGGACACACATGACACATGAATACATTTGTTATCATAAACAATGAAAACACTTGCATATGTGAAAAAACTACGAGTGGCTGGCTAGGCCTGGTGAAAACGGAATAAGCACTTAATGACGTCGAATCACAATCGAAAAGCACTCCATCCCACCAAAACTGGAACAGCCGCCACATCAACATCGTAGAAAAAAACCCGGGTAAGGGTAACACTGACTCTGGACCCAGAAAGAACTCCACTACGTGAAGAAAAATACACCAGGAACGTCAGTACAAAACAAAATAGGCTACTCCATCTGAAAGATAGCTAGAAGCCCGACATCGCGTAGTTAAAGCCTCCTAACAAGCTAGGACTAAAGATGGCTAAACACAAAAAAACGTTTCAGAGCGTCCTTAACTCGGCCACGAGGGTCCGTCCGAAATAGACGCCCCAACAAAAACGACCCAAAATACACTTGTTCTGCGAGAAAACCACCCATGACACCCCTGCTAAGCTAATCCTAACCTTACTCAAGACATCCCAGAGTAAACAAATGAGAAAAAACTCACTAGGGACGCAAGAATGCGGAATCAAAGCGGAGCACTGGGGGACACGTCCGGTGGGGTGAGCGCGGAGCAAGGAAGGCGGAAAAATGCGCTAGTCAGCGTCTGGTCCAAGAATCCACAGAAGTACATTCACGGAATATGGAAAGCTTATGAATAGTTATTCTTATTTTATTTTTATTTTTTATTTGTTACAAAGTTTTTTCGTAGTGAGAACCCAATCATAAAGACGAACCATGAGTGATTTTGCGTGTGCTTATGATGAAGGTCCTCGGAGCTCTGCGGCGGTAGATTCAAACTACGCTTATGAGCGTTTGAAGAGGTAGCCTTATGTAATAGGCATAATCGTCAATGATGGAGGGGCCACTAATAAATTTGAGTCTGTCATTTATATAGCTATTGTCTAATCTATTGGCATTACTCGAGATCAACTTCCATTTCAGTAATAGGTGATAACTTTTGCCTACAGGACATAGATAGTTTATATCACTAATTTCGTGAGGATCTTTTGTAAAAATCAGATCGAGTTTAGAAGGTTCGTTATTACCCCTCATTCTAGTATTCTCCTTCACATGTTGTGCAAGTACATTCTCTGTAACCAACTCTAATAGCCGACTTCCCCAGGATCTCTGATTTGGCCCTGCATCTCCCAATTCCCAATTAACCTCACCACAGTTGAAATCTCCCACCAAGATCAATCTATTCTTTCTTAAAAGCAATCTTCTCAACGACTGAATCATATCCTCGACCATCTCCTCAAACTTTAACTCCTTTCATGCTCTGGTCTTTGGTGGCATCTAATCTACTGCTATGTCTAGCTTTTTCCTTCTATATCATTGAGTTCAACTACCATTATTTCTGCCTTGTCATTATTTAACTCCACTTGCTTTGCTGTCATAGGGTTCTTAACCTCTGAAGTGCGCATGGGGGTAATTGGAAACGTCCCCCTGTGCTGACATATTTGAGGTGTTTCCGTCACTAAAATATTCATTGTGCCATTAATAGCATTAATACTTATCCATATGCGCCTATTATGGGTTGATTATAAAGGTATTAACCTGAAACAACAATAAAACGAGTGAAAACAGCGTTTGGATGGTCAAAATCGGAGATATAGCTCCGAGTTGTATGTATGGGTGAGGCAATCTGCTTTCCCGCCAATTTCCCCCAAGGCCACTGAGACACAGTCGATCGATACTCTCTCTCTCTCTCTTGCACTCGCTTGCCATCAGTGATGACAACACCCTGCTTGCAACTCGCTAATGTTAACACGAAAATATACCTCAGAATAAGGGAATAACAGGGAAAATAGGTGATAACTGAAGGAGAGGAGGAAAGTGGGGAAGGAGGGGAGGTAGAGGACTGAGATTTTGCATGGCCCAGGGGCCAAAAAAAAAAAAAAATATATATATTTCGATGTCAAAAGTTGATTTTTTTTTTCACTCACTCATAAGAGTCTCCCCGCAGTGCGCCGGGGGAACTCTTATGAGTCTCCCCGCAGCTCCCGGGTTAACTAATACTGCCACTCCACCTCCCCTTTTTCCCTTTCTATCATATCTATATACATTATATCCTTCACTAAACACTATATTGCTGTCAAAGTCCTGGTTCAGCTTTGTCTCCGTCAAACAGACTATCTGTGGTTGATCCTTTCCTAATATATCATCTAACTCTACCTTTTTACTGTTTATTCCATCTATATTAGTGTAGTAGCCCAGTATACAGTATTGGAATCCTCCTCCTTGTTTCTCTTCCCTTTCTGCCTCCTACCAGGTTTACCTCCTCCTCCATCCCTTCCCTGACCTAACTCCACATTCCCTGCTAGTTCTATTCTCCTCCCCCCCCCCCCCCCTCCACAATCTCCAGTACCCCCTCTCTCTCTCCCTGTTCCACCTTCTCCACCATGTCCTCTTAGTGGTCTCATCTCGCCCTTCTTATACTTTCCTAATCTTCTCACCTCCTCCACTTCTTTCACCTATCCATAACCATCATCTAAGCGCTCCAGTATCCCCTCAACTTCCTTTTCATCACTTTCCTTTCTTGCCTTCATATCTGCCAGGTGCAGGTGCTACATCTCCAAATATGATTAAACATTTACCTCTGTCTATTGTCTCTCTCACTACCTTCTCTTTCTTCTTTATAACTTGCACTACATTTTTCTCAAACTCTTTCTTTTAATTTTCTCTCTCTTTCTTCTGCTCCTTCACAATTTCTTCCAGGGCTACCACCTTTGCACTCTCCACCCTCGTCCACTCATTTTTTACCTCATTAATTACCCTGACTTCCTCACCCAGGTGGCCCTCATATTCCCTAAGCTGCGCCTTGAGTGCCGCGTTCTCCGCCACCAACTCATCCACCTTGGCCATCACGGCCTCTAGGCTGTCACTCACTGGCCTATCCACTCCGCCACTAGCACCACAAATCTCGGTCAAAGCCTCCACCTTCACCCCAACTCCCTTCTCCAATTCTCCACCACTCCCCTCCACCTCACCAGACCCATCAACTGCTTTTTAATAAAGACCAACTGCTCCTCATTATCATCGTTGGAAAAGCCCTCAAACTCAAAATCTTCCTCGTCTCCCACCAGGCTCTCCCTTCTTCTCTCCATCGCTGGTTTCAGTTAAAATGAAATAATAAACTTCTATTAAAAAATGTTTTTTTTTTAAACTACCTGGGACAGGCCTCAGGTAGCGCCGCCCCCGTCTGTGTCACCCAAAATGAAAAAAAGTGAGATGGAAAAAGGAAACAAAAAACTAACTGGGTGTCTGCGAGGATACCACGGGCAGGTGGGGTGCGACTGGGCTACCCTTTGGGGGTAGCCCAACCGAGGTGTGCGGAAGGAGATGGTAAATTCGTTGAAAACTTTAACCAATATTTTCTGTACTCACCTAATTGTACTCACCTAATTCTAGTATACAGGATTTGAGCCTAAGCTTGTGTTGTCCTGTCTCTCTCTCTACATTTATCTAATTTTGCTTTAAAAATTTGGATATTTCTTGCTCCCACCACCTCCCCATCCAACTTATTCCAACAATCAATGCTTCTATACGGGAAGCTGAACTTTCTTACATCAGACTTACATACAACTTTTCTCAACTTACATTCATGACCCCTGGTTCTTCCCTCGTCCCTCACCACAAAATCTCCCTTGTCGATCTTCTCAAAACCATTCACACACTTAAACATCATGATCATGTCACCTCTCTCTCTCTCCTCTCCCTCAGCATTGGCAGCTTTAGCCTCTCCAATCTCTCCTCATATGGCAGGTCTCTAAGGCTAGCTATCATCTTAGTGGCAACTCTCTGAACTCTTTCCAGTGTTTTATTATGTTTTATAAGGTGTGGAGACCACACCACTGCTGCATACTCCAGTCTTGTGTGTGATAGCATGTGCTGGGTGTTGTTTTAATATTTCTTGGTGTCTGTGGATGTGTTGCCATGTAGTGTAGTGGGTGGTGTTGGTTCGTGGAGGCTGCTGCCAGGAATTGAGTGCCTCTAATGTCCAGATGGTCTTTGACTTTGAGGACTTTGGTTTCTTGATGTAGGTGATCTGTAGGTGAAGTAGCTGTGCAGCCTGTATTTACCTAATTGTATTTACCTAATTGTAGTTTACAGGAGTTGAGCTAAGCTCGTGTTGTCCCGTCTCTCAGTCTACTTTTTATCCAATTTTTTCTTGAAAATATGGATGTTCCTTGCCCCCACCACCTCCTCCTCCAACCCATTCCATTTGTCAATACATCTATAGGGGAAGCTAAACTTCCTGATATCGTTCTTGCAGGTAGGTCTTTTTACTTTGTAGCTGTGGCCTCTAGTTATTCCTGTATCCATAATTAATATATCCTCCCTATCCAGCCTCTCCAGCCCCCGGGTACATTTGTACATCATTATCATGTCTCCCCTCTCTCTCCTCTCTTTTAGACTCGGTAGATTTAATTTGTCTAGCCTCCCTTCATATGGCAGTTCTCTGAGACTTGGAACCAATCTAGTGACTGCTCTCTGGATTCTTTCTAACTTGTGAATATGCTTCTTTAGATGCGGGGACCACACCACTGCTGCATACTCCAATCTTGGTCTAATCATACTCTTCATAATTTTCGCTACCATGGTCTCATCCAAATAGTTCAGAGCAACTTTCATATTCCCGGCCATTGCATACATTCCGCTAAAGAGCTTGTTAATATGTTTCTCCGGCGACAAAGTATCTTGTATAATCAACCCTAAATCTTTTTCTTTTTCGGCCTTGCTAATTTTATTATCTCCCATCCTGTACTCCCAATTTGGTCTATTCACACTTCTTCCCATATTTAACACATGACATTTACTTATATTAAATTTCATTTTCCACTTGGTGCTCCATTCGTATATTTTATCTAAATCCCCTTGCAGCTCCTCACAACTACTTTTATTTGTTATTTGTCTCATAATTTTTACGTCATCTGCAAACATTGACATGTAAGAGTTTATGCCTATCGGCAGGTCATTCACGTACATAAGGAACATGAGAGGTGCCAACACAGATCCCTGCGGCACACCACTCTCAACTTTCCGCCACGATGAGTAAGTTCCTCTAATGTTGGTCCTCATTTCCCTATCTGTTAAATAGCTCTCCATCCATTTCAGCAAACTCCCCCTGACACATCCTAGCGTCTCAAGCTTAGATAACAATCTCTTATGTGGTACCTTATCGAATGCTTTGGAAAGGTCTAAGTAGACGCAGTCCACCCATCCGCCTCTTTCTTGGAGTACATCTATCACCCTACTGTAATAACATAGCAAACTGGTAACACAAGATGTCCCTTCTCTGAATCCAAATTGCTTTGGGGTTATTATTTCTTTCTCTCCAACATTTTCATCCATCTCTTCCTAATTAGCTTTTCACAAATCTTGCATACAATACTAGTAAGTGAAACTGGTCTATAGTTTAGAGGGTCCTCAGGGTTTCCATTCTTGTATATCGGAATGATATTAGCTCTTTTCCATTCAACAGGAACCTGTCCTTTATCTAAGGAAGCTTGAATTATGTCCCTCACTGGCTCCACTAATTGCTCTGCACACTCCTTTAAAACCCAGGCAGACACTTCATCCGGTCCCATAGCTTTCCTTACTTCAAGTCCTCTCATCGCAGATAACAGCTCATCTCTAGTTATTTCAATCTTACTAAGACCACTCTCCAGTACTCCCGCCTGTGGTTCGTCAAAACCTTCCTCTCTAGTAAAAACTGACCCCAATTTGTTATTCATTACCTCACACATGTCCGATACATTTTCATACGTCCTAGCATCAACTCTTAATTTAGTAATTTGTTTCTTTACCTTCAACTTACTGTTTATATATTTATAAAATAATCTAGGGTCACTTTCACATTTATTTACTATGTTCTTCTCATAGTTCATTTTAACTTGCCTAATTATGTTAACATATCTATTCCTCTCCTGTTTATATTTATTCCGATTACTCTCAGTGTTCCTTCTTCTTAATCTAGCCCAAGCTGCATCACGCCTACCCAAAGCTCTTTTGCATTTCAAATTAAACCAATCTTTCTGCTTAGTAAAATTTCCAGTTTTATATCTTGGGACAAACATATTGGTTGCTACTCTATAAATTTCGAGGAATCTACTATATTTACCTTGTACGTCCCGTTCCTTCAAAATAAGATCCCAATCTACTCCCTCTAAATATCTTTTCAAGGATACATAATCAGCTTTACTATAATTTAATCTGTCATTTATGTAGCTATTGTCTAATCTATTGGCATTACTCGAGGTCAACTTCCATTTTAGTAATAGGTGATCACTTTTACCTACAGGACATAGATAGTTTATATCACTAATTTCGTGAGGATCTTTTGTAAAAATCAGATCGAGTTTAGAAGGTTCGTTGTTAGCCCTCATTCTTGTATTTTCCTTCACATGTTGTGTAAGTACATTTTCCGTAACCAACTCCACTAGCCGACTTCCCCAAGATCTCTGATTTGGCCCTGCATCTCCCGATTCCCAATCAACCTCACTACAGTTGAAATCTCCTACCAAGATCAATCGATTCTTCCTTAAAAGCAATCTTCTCAACGACTGAATCATATCCTCTACCATCTCCTCAAACTCCAACTCCCTCCATGCTCTGGTCTTTGGTGGCATGTAAGCTACTGCTATGTCTAGCTTTTTTCCTTCTATATCATTGAGTTCAACTGCCATTATTTCTGCCTTGTCATTATTTAACTCCACGTGCTTTGCTGTCATAGGGTTCTTAACTAATACTGCCACTCCACCTCCCCTTTTACCCTTTCTATCATTTCTCCATATATTATATCCTTCACTAAACACTATGATGCTGTCAAAGTCCTGGTTCAGCTTTGTCTCTGTCAAACAGACTATCTGTGGTTGATCTTTTCTTAATATATTATCTAACTCTACCTTTTTACTGTTTATTCCATCTATATTAGTGTAGTAGCACAGTATATTTGAATCCACCTCCTTGTTTCTCTTCCCTCTCTGCCTCCTACCAGGTTCACCTCCTCCTCCTCCATCCCTTCCCTGACCCAGTTCCACCTCCCCCACTGATGATTTTTAGGGCTTTATTTTGAATACAGTGGAGCCCCCATTTTCGCCACAGCAGTCTTCGCTGTTTCAATTTTCGCCGTACACCAAATATTCCCAATTTCAATTTTTGCTCAAAAAGCTTCAATCTTCGCACAAAAATCCCAGTCGAAACCCGAAAAAAGAGCAAAAATAATGAAAAACTCGACATAAAACTAGAAAACAAACAAAAATAATAAAAAGTTTAACATAACTAAAAGAATTTGCCAGGTGTTTGCCGCTTAGAGACGAAATCCGAGTGAATCCGATCGTCAAATGCGCAAGATGCTGCCACCATCTTTGTATGACGTCATCACTAGGCAGACGCTTACAGTCCACCCGTATTTGTGTTGAAAAAAAAAACCTGTTTGCAAGCTTCTTTGTGCCTGAACCCTTTATCTCTCGCGTTTATTATACCGGTAACCTCTAGTACGTCTGGTGAGAATGACTAAGAGGGTGTACGAGAGCGAGGTGGAAGGACAGAGGGAGAGGTAGACCGAAGGAGAGGTGGAAGGATGGAAGTATATGGATGAAGGCGGTGCTGGTTGGGAGGAGGGGCGTCGACTGACTGGGGACAGAGGTGCATGGGGGTGGTTCGTTCGTGGCCACCCCTTCGGGGATCACGGCGTCGGGCAATAGATAGATAGATGGACATCTGGTGATAGGGATGGTTGGCCTGGTGGTAGCAATGAAGGAAATTCATGCTCAAAACACAGAGCAAAGGCCAGTCCATGGACGAAAGCGGTGGAAATGCCTAGACGATGTTAGGCTAGGCTAAATATGACAATGATTTAAAATATAGTCTGTGTGATAAGTAATCTTCTCATACTGTAATATGTATTTATACGTATTTTCCTCATAATATGTATTTATTGGATGTATTTGGGGCGAAATGGGTACTTGAGGGGTGACTGGACGAATTTAGAACCTAGACCTAGCCTAGGCCTAAAGTTTTATGGTTAGGACTGTTATTTAGCCATGTCTACATTATTATTTACAATGCATAAGATTTAGGCCTACTTTATGTAGACAAAAAACATGTTTTCATAGGCTAAAACTGGGAAAAAGTTCAACTTTTAGAATGAGCACGGAACTGATTAGAAATTTCCCCATAAGAACAGTGCCCCGATCTTAGCTGTTTCAATCTTAGCTCGATTTCTGCGGAACCGATTAGGAGCTAAGATGGGGGCTCCACTTAGTCTGTAAGGTTTTATGATGTGTTTCAGCAAGGTTAGAAGCCCAGGTCGGGCTTGCGTATTCAATCACTGATCTTATGTATTGTTTGTAAACTGTGGTGGTGGTTTCTTTGTTGTGTCCAAATTTTGTGTGGGCAAGTGACCTGAGGGCGTTAAGTCTGGGTGTCAATTTATTTTTAATGTTTGTGGTGTGCTGTTTGAATGTCATTTGAGTATCATTTGTTACTCCTAGGATTTTGGGTGAGTGTGTGTTAGGGGTATGTTGTTTATGGTGAGTTGCGGGGAGTATGCGTGATCTGTCCAGCTTGTGAGGAGGGTTGCAGTGGATATGGCTGGGGCTAAATTAAGTGTTTGTAGTGCACCAGTCGTGTAATTTGTTGAGATAGGGTTGAAGGAGACTTGTTGCTGTGGCTGGGTCTTGGTGTGTGCATGTGAGTGTTATGTCGTCTGCGTAGGAAGAGTTCAGGATGAGCAGTATAAAGACGACTAGGTATGTTTGACCTGGAAGGTATGGAGGAAGTAAAGGAGGTGAGCAAAGTGTTTAAGGCAGAGATCTGTGCAGCATGTGAGGAGGTGTGTGGAGTAAGGAGAAGAGGGAGGGGAGTGAAGGGTACAGCATGGTGGATGGAAGAGGTAAAAATAGCTGTGGAAGACAAGAAGAAAGCGTATAGAGAGTGGTTGAGTAGTAGAGGGAATGAAGATTAGGAGAGACAGAAAAGAGCGAGGTACTTGGAGATAAACAGAGTAGAGAAGGAAAGTAAGAGAAGAGCAGATGGGGAATTTGGAAGGAATCTGAGTTTGAAATGGAGGGAGTGTAAGAAACTGTTCTGGTAAGAAGTCAAGAAAATTAGGGAAGGTAGCAAGGGACAACAACAACAACAAAACTAACCACCGTGTAGACCAACCTGACACTTATGAGCCCCGGCCTGATTGTGAACAAGAATATATATATTCGCCATGACGTATGCATCATCGGAACTCTAATCAATCGGAAACTGAACTTTCCTACTTCTCTGATTGTCATTTTCTATTTACAGTAAGTTTATATATAGAATAAAATAACGGTTGTCATTTTCTCTTTACAGAAAGTGATCATCAAGAAGGGAATAATAGTGAATGATGAGGAGCTAACAGAGAAAAGGTTGGATCATGATGTGACCGCTGATGATACAGACACACAGGTACTACAGATGCTTGCGGAAATAGTATATCTACCTCACTTAACTTCACTATGATTCGCTTTCATCGCACTCGACATCACTATTATCATCACTCTTCATCTGTTAGATAGGGGAAATTATAGGGGTCTGAAAATGCTTGACCAAGTCATGAAGGTATGTGAGAGAGTCTTTGAAGGTATGATCAGGGTCACATCGACAATATGCAGTTTGGTTTTATGCCAGGATGTGGTACAATCAATGCTATCTTCATAGTCAGGCAGCTACAGGAAAGATATTTACCGATACTTAAAGATAGGAATCTGTACCTTGTATTTGTAGATCTGGAAAAGGCCTTTGATAGGGTGCCCAGAGATAATTGTGCAAGGGGCTATGAGAAAACTTGACGTAGAGGAGTGGCTGGTGCGTGTGATAATGAATTTGTACGAGGACTCACGAACGGCAGGTGTCCTGAATGAGGAGTTTACACTTCGCATTTGAGTCCACCAGGGCTCTGTGTTAAGCCCCTTCCTCTTTGTTATGGTTCTGGAGGCACTATCTGGAGATTTTAGAGTTGGGCTCCCCTGGGAACTGCTATACGCAGATGACCTAGTACAGTACAGTACTTATCACAGATAGTGTGCGGGATGCCGAGGCCAAGTTCAGAAGATGGAAAGAGGGCATGGCAAGTAAAGAATTAGAGTTAATATATATATACTGTATATATATAACCAAGCTTCTACACAGTAGATTAGGGCTTGGAACGGTAGAACAAGGTGGTGTATACCCATGTGCAGTATGCAGAAAAGGGGTTGGCGAAAACCTGGGGGTAAGGGAATAGAATATGCCCCACGTGCCTCCTGCGTATCGTAAAAGGCAACTAAAGAGGTTGGGTCGGTGGGCTTGCGACCTCCCCACCAGTGAAAAATACTTACTGCAACGATGAACGAACGAACAGCCTCGGATGTGGACGGACCTAATGTTGACGAACCCCGACCTACCATGGACAGTCTTAGAATAGCGACTTGGAATGTGAGATGCATGAATGATGACACAAAAGAGAGAGAGGTCCTGGCAGTGTTAATGAATGCCAGTCTGGATATATGTGGAATGACTGAGACCAAATGGAGGGGTACAAATGTGAGAGAGTGGGAGTGTGGAATGGGTGTGTGTGCTGGAGTGAGTGAGGCAACAGCGAGAGAAGGTGTGTGTTTGTTTGTAAGTAACAGATGGAAGGAGTGTGTGAGAGACTATGGGTTTTGGGGTTCAAGGATTGTGTAGGTGAGAATGAAAGTAGGAATACAAATGTGGGTGGTTGTGTGTGTGTATGCTCCGACAGAGGATAAACCTGTAAGAGAGATAGAAGAGTTCTGGATGAATGTGGAGGCGTGCCTGGATAAGTTTGGCAAGAGCGAAAGAATATTTCTTATTGGAGTTATGAATGGAAAAGTGGGTGATAAGAAAGTTGATGGAGTGGTGGGAGTTTGGGGTGTACTGTCAGAGGTGAATGGGAATGGTAGTGCACTTGTGGATGTGTGTGTGGGGAGGAGGCTGTGGATAGCCAACACCTTCTTCTGACACAGAATGATAGAGGTACACATGGAAAGTGGTGTGGAATAAGAAGGATGAGACAGTGGTGGAAGGAAAGACACTGATTGATTATATATGTGGGGATGAATGAATGAAGAATTCTGTGCTAGTGCGTATAGGGGTATTGGATGGGGTCTGTCTGACCATTTTGTAGTAGTAGCTCAAATTAGGATACAAAAGAAGTGGGTGAGGAGAGCTGGAGGGAGGCAAGAGGAAGGTGGAATGGCGAGGAGGGTGGAGAAGTTGCAGGAGATCAAGGAAGAGTTGTTGTTGTTGTTGTTCCCTAAGCTGCCTGGCCGAACAGCCCCGAGTCCCTAAGGAAGGCCATGGCCACGGTCGGGCTTTCCCACAGAGCTCTCAAAGAGTGTAGATTGTGTTGTTGGCATAAGTGGTTGTGTGAAATGCAGTCTTCTATGATGTGTTTAATAATATGGGGTGCTGTGTTACTACCTGGGCAGGAGTCGACGACGGAGTCATCCAGTCTCTTCTGATAGCTCAGAAGGGCTGGATGATGTCCGCATCTCAGCCTGGCCAGGTGGACTCTGTCCTCGCGAGGAAGGGAGGATTCAGAAGGATGGAGTTCGGGAGGTCGTACCTGCAGCTGCGTGTTGTCTATGAGTGAGTGGAAGGACCGGCGACAGATATGAGTATGGATGTGCTTCTGGAAGCTGGTTTGGGGTGGGCAGGGAGGGAGAGAAGATAGTATTTGTATTTACCTAATTGTAGTTTACAGGAGTTGAGCTAAGCTCGTGTTGTCCCGTCTCTCAGTCTACTTTCATCCAATTTTTTCTTGAAAATATGGATGTTCCTTGCCCCTACCACCTCCTTCTCCAGCCTATTCCATTTGTCAATGCATCTATAGGGGAAGCTAAACTTCCTGATATCGTTCTTTCTTGCAGGTAGGTCTTTTTACTTTGTAGCTGTGGCCTCTAGTCATTCCTGTATCCATAATTATTATATCCTCCCTATCCAGTTTCTCCAGCCCTCGGGTGCATTTGTACATCATTATCATGTCTCCCCTCTCTCTCCTCTCTTTTAGACTCAGTAGATTTAATTTGTCTAGCCTCCCTTCATATGGCAGTTCTCTGAGACTTGGAACCAATCTAGTAACTGCTCTCTGGATTCTTTCTAACTTGTGAATATGCTTCTTAAGATGCGGGGACTGTTAACATAGGCAAATATGTTAATGTGTGTGGGAGTGCAAACTAGTTTCCCGCCAATTTGTGTGGTCTACTATCTGCTGACGTGTGAGAGATGACGTCACAACGGGACCGAGGGGGCGGGCAAGCTAGCAAGACAGAGTCAGTCGTTTACATACGGGTGAGTGGTGAACACAGCCATTGAGCTAATTAACATTGGTAGCAGAGCGTAGTTGGGAAAACAATGGCGTGTTCAACTAAGTGGCCACCGAAACTGGAGAATGAGGATGGGTATGAAAACTGGAAAAAAGATATAAACATTTGGTGTGAGTTGACAGATTTGGCCAAGAAGAAACAGGCATTAGCGATTCACTTGTCTCTAACGGGGCGGGCAAGAGAGGCTTTGTCAGAAATACCCGCCGCGTACTTAAACAAAGACGACGGAGTTGAAGTATTGTTAAAAAAGCTTGATGAGTTGTTACTGGTGGACAAAGGAAGACGGCAGTTTGCGGCATTCCATGACATTTATAATCTACGGCGGCCTAGTGACATGAATATACGTACCTTCGTGTCTAAGTTTGAGCAAACGTATTTTAAATGTTCGGAACAGGATATGACATTACCGGATGCAGTGAAGGCCTTTATGCTGTTGTCCGCTTGTAATTTGTCTGATAATGAAAGACAGTTGGCCATGTCTGCAGTTACTGAAGTGAGTTATGAACATATGAAGTCAGGTCTGTGCCGTATTTTTTTTGGTGAGACAGCAGCTGTTGAGACAAGTGTCGTGAATGTTAAAAGTGAACCTGTGTTTGTTACTGAAGGTAAAAGTGACATGAAGGAAGAGGAAGCATTGTATGCAGGCGGTGTGGGTCGAGCACGGCCTTTAGCTAGAAGAGGTGCTATGAGAAGCTGTGGTAGAGGCTTTAATCATAGATATGGCAGGAAACAAAATCCTTTGGGGACCGATGGTAGAGTGTCAAGATGTGCAGTTTGTGGATCAAAATTTCATTGGGCTAGAGATTGTCCTGATGCATATGAGAATAAGGGGAATTTTTGTGAAAGGGATGATGCGGAAGAGACAGTGCATTTATCCATGTTTATGGGTTATGCTGGTGAGAATGACAAGCAAAGTGGAAAGTTGCAGAAGCTTGTTGATAAAGCTAAGGGTTGTGCTGTACTGGATACTGGATGTTCAACAACTGTGTGTGGATCGGAATGGATTGAAAATTACATTCATGAGTTAAGTGATTATAAGAAGGCTCAAATTACCGAAGGCACTTCAACTTCGACTTTTACATTTGCGGATGGAGCCACAGTGCCATCGATGAAGCGAGTGACCTTGCCATGCCGGGTGGGCAATATGCGTGCGACTATCGTGACAGATGTGGTAGAGTGTAACATTCCTTTGCTTTTGAGTAAAAAGTCAATGAAAAAAACAAAAATGGTGTTGGATTTTGAGACGGACATGGTGAGAATTTGTGGAAAAGACGTTAATTTGGAGTCTACGTCTTCAGGACACTATCTGCTGCCCATTTCGTTCTGACTAGGCCAGAAATCCAGGAGTATGGTTACACTGGCATCATTAGAAACCGGTGGAAAAGGGACTGCACTGAAGCTTCATAAACAGTTTGGACACCCTACTTCGGCTAAGCTATTGAAACTTGTGAAAGATGCGGGAATTAACAATGCTGACTTGGAAGGTCTATAAGTGAAGTGTCTGAAACCTGTGAAGTTTGTTGCAAATTCAAGAAGGTTAGGCCTCGTCCTGTGGTGGGCCTGCCTATGACGAATAAATTTAATGAGACTGTGGCTATGGACTTAAAGGTTTGGGGGAGACAATATTTTTTGGTTTTGGTTTACTTGTCCACATGATATTGCAGTGCAGTAGTAATAAATGATAAGTGTGCCTCTACCATCCTTCATGGAGTGTTTCGGAGCTGGATTACTGTGTTTGGACCACCAAGGAAGTTTCTTACCGATAATGGAGGTGAATTTAACAATACAGTACTGATATGCGTACGCTAGGTGAGGCTTTTAACATAAAGATTATGGCTACAGCTGCTGAGAGCCCTTGGAGCAATGGAGTTTGTGAACGTAAGAATGCGATGTTAGGTGATACTGTGAGGAAAGTCATGGCAGATACACGTTGTGACGTAGAGGTGGCCTTGGCTTGGGCGATTTCTGCAAGGAATACCCTTACAAACTATTCGGGCTTCTCTCCTAACCAGCTTGTTTTTGGCTACAACCCTGTGTTTCCTAGTGTATGGGCCAATGATCCTCCTGCGTTGAGGACGCCTCCATCCTGCATTGTGAGGGATAACTTTAATGCTCTTCACACGGCGAGACAAGAATTTCTGAGGATTGAATCATGTGAGCGGTTAACCAGGGCTTTGCAGAAAAACGTGCGCCCAAGTGATTCGAACATTGTACAGAATGGTGATGAAGTATATTATAAGAGAAATGACGGTCATGAATGGCACGGCCCTGGTATCGTAATCGGCAGAGATGGGAAACAAGTTTTGGTAAGACACGGGGGCATCTATGTGAGAGCGCACGAGTGTCGTATAGCGCGGGCTCCGGGAAAGGATACAGTAGTTGAGGTTTCCAATACTGAGTTGGGCGAGAAGAAATCCAATGAAGCTGTGTCACAATACCCTCCAGATGATGAGTCCGAGGATGGTGACATGGTGGACATTCAGCCGGCAGTAGCTGGTACATCTGGTGATCAGGCTTCTAAGATAAAGATTGGCCAGCGGATTAAAGGAATTCATGCAGAAAGTGGAGAGTCGGTGTCTGGAATTTTTTTGAGTCGTGCCGGCAAAGCAACTGGGCAGTATAGAAATTGTTACAACTTACAGAGAGACTCTGATGGCGGTATTGGCTGGGTGGATATGCAGATGGATTTTAGCACATGGGAAGTGGTATATGATGATATTGAACTGGAGGAGTAATGATGTGTACGAAGAAATTAATGTTGTTGGACAAGATACTACAGGTATATCTGTCCGTTGGGTGACGACTGAGAAAATAAAGAATGGCAAGCCAGTTGTTAAAGCACGTCTAGTTGCCAGAGGGTTCGAGGAGGACACTGAGGATATACGAAAGGACTCGCCAACGTGTTCGAAGGAAGCGGTACGTCTGGCTCTTGCGTTTGCCTCGGGTAACCAGTGGGTTTGTCATTCAATGGATGTGAAGGCGGCCTATCTGCAAGGGAACATGATTGAACGAATGATTATCTACGCCCTCCTCCAGAGTATGCTGATGGTAGGGGAGGTGTGGTGGAGTGGTCTTGCCACTGGATTGGTAATCCAATGGACCCGGGTTCAAATCCCGATATGTCAATGGGAAGATATTATTGGGATTGAATTTGTGCTGTACCTAGAGTATCAGTGCATTACCACAAAGCCCACCGAAATGCCAAAAAAATACCCTCATTGTTCCCTGATTAAATAGCACTGTATGAATATTCCCATATTCAAAATATGCTACAGGGGGACAATGCCTAGTGAGTTCACTGCTCAATAGGTGGTGTTCTGAGAGTGAGGGTCTGAGTCTGGAGGGTGAGACAGTGAAGCACTTGAACGAAGCAATCAGCGGCTTCAGAGATGTAGCTGCTTCGAGCCATGAATGGATGCTTCACATGTCTCACTCCCCAGACTGGAACGAGACCTCACGGGCTTCACCGTGTTGAGCGGTGGAATGTAAAGGCTCTCAGCCTATGCCCGAGAGGGAGTACAGTAGTTGGAATATAGAAAAAAAAAAAAAAAAAGGCTGTGGAGGTTAAAGAAGACAGTTTACGGTCTATGTGATGCTGCCAGGCACTGTTATCTGCGGGTTAAGGATCAGCTGTTGTGTCTTGGAGCTCAAATGTCATCCTTGGATTTGGCATTGTTCTTCTGGAGTAATAGGGGCAACGTTGATGGCATCATATGTATATACAGTACGTGGACGATTTTCTCTGGGCCGGCACACAGGAATTTGAGCAACAAGTGATAGAACCAGTGAGTCAAGCGTTCCTGGTCGGCAGCTCGGAGTCAAGAGCCTTTAGATATGTGGGTTTGAACATCATATCTGAAAGCGATGGCAGCATAACTCTTGATCAGTTCCAGTACGCTTCGTCCTTGTTACCAATCACAATCAGCAGACAGCGAGCACTGGTAAAAACGGGAGAATTGTCTGAATCAGAGAAGTCTGAGTATAGAGCTTTAATTGGACAATTGAGTTGGATAGCCACTCACACTAGGCCTGACATCGCCTTTGACGTGTGTGAGTTAAGTGTGGCCAGAAAACAAGCTACTATTGCAGAATTGCTCAGGCTCAACAAAGTGATTGACAGGGTGAAGACAGATAACATGAAGCTGTATATTCCTAGATTGGGACCCATCCATGACTGCCAGCTGGAATGTTTCTCGGATGCCTCGTTTGCCAACCTCGCAGGTAACGGTTCCCAGGGTGGCTTTGTGATCTTTCTGAGAGATGCCGATGATAAGAGATGCCCAATATTTTGGCAGACTAGGAAGATAAGAAGATTCGTCAAGTCCACTTTGTCTGCTGAGACGCTAGCATTACTTGAGTGTGCGGAAGCTGCTGTTTACCTCTCCAGCATTTTAAGTGAAATTTCTGGTGGTGGAAGCTACAGAATAAAATGTTATGTGGATAATAAGAGTTTAGTAGACGCACTTCACTCATGCAAAAACGTGGACGACCGGAGATTGAGGATCGACATTGCAGTGCTGCGGGACATGGTGGACAGGGGAGAGATTGAAGAGGTATCTTGGGTGGAGACGTCACAGCAACTGGCTGATTGCTTGATGAAATAAGGCGCCTCACCCGGGCGGCTGCGGGCTGCAGTCAGCCGGGATTAAATGGGATAACTTCTTTGTGGTATCACATATTTGTATGTGGTTGTACTACATACCAAGAAGGGCGAGTGTGAGTTACATGTCGCCCATATTAAAAGAAGAGGACGAGAGTGTTAACATAGGCAAATATGTTAATGTGTGTGGGAGTGCAAACTAGTTTCCCGCTAATTTGTGTGGTCTACTATCTGCTGACGTGTGAGAGATGACGTCACAACGGGACCGAGGGGGCGGGCAAGCTAGCAAGACGGAGTCAGTCGTTTACATACGGGTGAGTGGTGAACACAGCCATTGAGCTAATTAACAGGGACCACACCAATGCTGCATACTCCAATCTTGGTCTAATCATACTTTTTATAATTTTCGCTAACATGTTCTCATCTAAGTAGTTCAGAGCAACTTTCATATTCCCGGCCATTGCATACATTCCGCTAAAGAGCTTGTTAATATGTTTCTCTGGCGACAAGTTATCTTGTACAGTATAATCAACCCTAAATCCTGTTCTTTTTCGGCCTTGCTAATTTTATTATCTCCCATCCTGTACTCCCAATTTGGTCTATTCACACTTCTTCCCATATTTAACACATGACATTTACTTGTATTAAATTTCATTTTCCACTTGGTGCTCCATTCGTATATTTTATCTAAATCCCCTTGCAGCTCCTTACAACTACTTTTATTTGTCTCATAATTTTTACGTCATCTGCAAACATTGACATGTAGGAGTTAATGCCTATCGGCAGGTCATTCACGTACAGTACATAAGGAACATGAGAGGTGCCAACACAGATCCCTGTGGCACACCACTCTCAACTTTCCGCCACGATGAGTAAGTTCCTCTAATGTTGGTCCTCATTTCCCTATCTGTTAAATAGCTCCCCATCCATTTCAGCAAACTCCCCCTGACACATCCTATCGTCTCAAGCTTAGATAACAATCTCTTATGTGGTACCTTATCGAATGCTTTGGAAAGGTCTAAGTAGACGCAGTCCACCCATCCGCCTCTTTCTTGCAGTACATCTATCACCCTACTGTAGTAACATAGCAGACTGGTAACACAAGATTCTCTGAATCCAAATTGCTTTGGGGTTATTATCTTCTTTCTCTCCAACATTTTCATCCATCTCTTCCTAATTAGCTTTTCACAAATCTTGCATACAATACTAGTAAGTGAAACTGGTCTATAGTTTAAAGGGTCCTCAGGGCTTCCATTCTTGTATATCGGAATGATATTAGCTCTTTTCCATTCAACAGGAACCTGTCCTTTTTCTAAGGAAGCTTGAATTATGTCCCTCACTGGCTCCACTAATTGCTCTGCACACTCCTTTAACCCGTTGAGCCCCGGCTAGTTATAATATTTTGTTCACCCCAGTCCCAAGCCATTTTCACTTCTTTTTTTTTTTTTTTGCTAAAATGGAAGACAAGGATGAGAAATAAAAAAAAAAAAAAAAAAAAAATCACCTCAGATATTTTTTTTTGGGTGGGGGGGGGGGGGGAGCCTCAACAAAATTTGTTGAGCCAAAATGGAAGAGAATGGTGAGAAATGAAGACAAAAATTAAAAAAAACTCACCTCGGTCATTTGGGGGGCGGGGGGGGGGGGGGGTCGAAAGTTCGTCTCCCCCGCATGACCACCCGCCCGGGAGCACTAGGGTGAAAACTGAGTATGGCATTGTACGGCATACATCCTAAGGAGTGTCTCACATAAATCTCAAGCCTCTACCTCCCATACGACCGGAGTAATGAAGGTTCAAAGTGGCGGTGAACTAAGGGTGTAAAGTATCCCCACTAAGCCCACCACCACCAGCCGCGCGGCTGTCTCGGCCCGCTCACACCTACCGGCCCGGCTCCCACACACACTATGGTACCTCCCCCTCCTATTCTCCCGCCATTTCCTACCTTACGAGCCACGTAAGTGTTTTTTATATGTCGGACGCACATGATGCGTCGCTGGGAGTTGGTGATCAAACACTGCCGACGCATCACGTGCGACGCTGGGTCTCACTGGGTTAAAACCCAGGCAGACACTTCATCCGGTCACATAGCTTTCCTTACTTCAAGTCCTCTCATCGCAGATCTCTAGTTATTTCAATCTTGCTAAGACCACTCTCCAGTACTCCCGCCTGTGGTTCTTCAAAACTTTCATCTCTACTAAAAACCGACCCCAATTTGTTATTACCTCGCACATGTCCGATACATTTTCATACGTCCTAGCATCTACTCTTAATTTAGTACAGTCGGCCCCGCAAGGGTGCGCACTAAAAGGGTGCGATTCTCCAACTGTGCGGCAGATGTCCGTGTGGTGCGTATAATCCAAGGGTGCGAAAAAAGCGCGAAAAAAGCAAAGCGTGCGTTTTTTCGCCCAATAACCCCTGAAAAACATGAACTAAGGAAAGAATACCTGTACAGTAGTCCCTCGTTATCGACGGGGGTTACGTTCTTAAGACTGCCGTCGATAGCAAAAACCGTCGATACCGCATTACCGTACATTACGGTACCGTACATACACGTACAGTATCCGTGGTCTCTATCCTATGTACTTTTAAGTGTTTCCTTTACACATAACCTTACATATTAGAGTATATTGCAAATATCTATTACTGAATACATTAGAGGCCATAATAAATGCAAGAGATACAAGGTTCAGGCACAAATAAGCAAGTAAAAGGCGGGTGGACTTAGAGCTTCTGCCTTGTTTTGTGAACATTAAAAATGGAGGTCGAAAGTGACGCTCCGATCGTCGGTGAATCCGGATTCACTCAAAACCTAAAGTCTTTAGGCTAATTATTTTTGCTCTCGTTTTCGGTGTATTTTCTTATTATTGTATGTCTTATTGTTCATCATTTAATCCACTTTTGGTTGGTATATTAGAGTAATATAAATAAACAATTAATCTGTCGATATATCAGTCGATACTCGAATCAGTCTAAAGTCAGTCGATAGTCGAATCCGTCTATGATAAAGCAATCCGTCTATAATCAAATCTGTCTATAAAAAAGCCGTCGATAACGAGGGACTACTACAGTATAGAAATGTGATTAGATATTAGATAGAATATGGGTATTACACTCACTTTGGATGGTTTATGTATGCGTGGAGGTTGGGATGTTGGTCTTACTGAGGGTCCGAGGCTCCTCAGTAAGACCAACATCCCAACCTCCACGCATACATAAACCATCCAAAGTGAGTGTAATACCCCTATTCTATCTAATATCTAATCACATTTCTATACTGTGCAGGTATTCTTTCCTTAGTTCATGTTTTTCAGGGGTTATTGGGCGAAAAAAGGGTAAGTTTGAAGAGTCCCCGGACTACATAGTGAATTTCCCATAGGTTCTTAAGCTCCAAGGGTGCGCGCATGTCTCGGACTTAGGTAACTGCACCCTTGTGGGGCCCACTGTAATTTGTTTCTTTACCTTCAACTTACTGTTTATATATTTATAAAACAATTTAGGGTCACTTTCACATTTATTTACTATGTTCTTCTCATAGTTCATTTTAACTTGCCTAATTATGTTAATATATCTATTCCTCTCCTGTTTTATATTTATTCCGATTACTCTCAGTGTTCCTTCTTCTTAATCTAGCCCAAGCTGCATCACACCTACCCAAAGCTCTTTTGTATTTCAAATTAAACCATTCTTTCTGCTTAAGTAAAATTTCCAGTTTTATATCTTGGGACAAACAGATTGGTTCCTTCTCTATAAGTTTCGAGGAACCTACTATATTTACCTTGTACATCTTGTTCCTTCAAAATAAGATCCCAATCTGCTCCCTCTAAATATCTTTTCAAGGATACATTATCAGCTTTACTATAATTTAGTCTGTCATTTATATAGCTATTGTCTAATCTATTGGCATTACTCGAGATCAACTTCCATTTCAGTAATAGGTGATCACTTTTGCCTACAGGACATATAGTTTATATCACTAATTTCGTGAGGATCTTTTGTAAAAATCAGATCGAGTTTAGAAGGTTCGTTATTACCCCTCGTTCTAGTATTCTCCTTCACATGTTGTGCAAGTACATTCTCCGTAACCAACTCTAATAACCGACTTCCTCAAGATCTCTGATTTGGCCCTGCATCTCCCGATTCCCAATTAACCTCACCACAGTTGAAATCTCCCACCAAGATCAATCTATTCTTTCTTAAAAGCAATCTTCTCAACGACTGAATCATATCCTCGACCATCTCCTCAAACTCTAACTCCCTCCATGCTCTGGTCTTTGATGGCATTTAAACTACTGCTATGTCTAGCTTTTTTCCTTCTATATCATTGAGTTCAACTACCATTATTTCTGCCTTGTCATTATTTAACTCCACTTGCTTTGCTGTCATAGGGTTCTTAACTAATACTACCACTCCACCTCCCCTTTTTCCCTTTCTATCATATCTATATACATTATATCCTTCACTAAACACTGCTGTCAAATATTGCTGTCAAAGTCCTGGTTCAGCTTTGTCTCCGTCAAACAGACTATCTGTGGTTGATCCTTTCCTAATATATCATCTAACTCTACCTTTTTACTGTTTATTCCATCTATATTAGTGTAGTAGCACAGTACTGTATATTGGAATCCTCATCCTTGTTTCTCTTCCCTTTCTGCCTCCTACCAGGTTTACCTCCTTCATCCCTTCCCTGACCTAACTCCACATTCCCTGCTAGTTCTATTCTCCTCCCCCCCCCCCCTCCACAATCTCCAGTACCCCCTCTCTCTCTCTCTCCCTGTTCCACCTTCTCCACCATGTCCTGACTCTCTCCAGTCCCCTGCTCCCTGCATTATCTCTCACTCCGACTCCTTGCTTCGACTTGGTACTTGTCTCTCTGCCTCTTTCAGTATCACTCCTCTTACTTTCGGTTCTTGGTGGCTCCTGATGTACCACTTCCTTAATTGCCCTTCCCATATTCTCCAAAAAGATTTCTTTTGCTCTTCAGACAACTTTCCATTCTCTTCATAAGCCTTAGCTTGTAGTTCCCTTAACTGTTCTCGTTCTTCTACACTTAGGTACTTTTTTACCCTTATATGCTTCAGCTCTGTCAAATTTAATTTCCAGCTTACATTGGCTACTGCTTCTGCTGTTGACCTAGACTTAAGTTCTACTCTTAGTGGTCTCATCTCGCCCTTCTTATACTTTCCTAATCTTATCACCTCCTCCACTTCTTTCACCCATCCATAACCATCATCTAAGCGCTCCAGTATCCCCTCAACTTTCTTTTCATCACTTTCCTTTCTTGCCTTCATATCTGCCAGGTGCTCTTCTACATCTCCAAATATGATTAAACATTTACCTCTGTCTATTGTCTCTCTCACTACCTTCTCTTTCTTCTTTATAACTTGCACTACATTTTTCTCACTCTTTCTTTTCATTTTCTCTCTCTTTCTTCTGCTCCTTCACAAGTTCTTCCAGGGCTACCACCTATGCACTCTCCACCCTTGTCCACTAATTTGTTACCTCATTAATTACCCTGACTTCCTCACCCAGGTGGCCCTCATATTCCCCAAGCTGCGCCTTGAGTGCCACGTTCTCCGCCACCAACTCATCCACCTTGGCTATCACGGCCTCTAGGCTATCACTCACTGGCCTATCCACTCTGCCACTAGCACCACAAATCTCGATCAAAACCTTCACCCCCAACTCCCTTCTCCAATTCTCCACCACTCCCCTCCACCTCACCAGACCCATCAACTGCTTTTTAATAAAGACCAACTGCTCCTCATTATCATCGTTGGAAAAGCCCTCAAACTCAAAATCCTCCTCGTCTCCCACCAGGCTCTCCCTTCTTCTCTCCATCGCTGGTTTCGGTTAAAATGAAATAATAAACTTCTATTACCCCTTGTCTAGCGGGGTTTTTTGGGCTTATTTGGGCATATTCAGGCCCTCCTGATTGATAAATCAAGTATCTGCATGACAAAAAAATTATTCAGCAAAAAACCAGGCGCTAAAAGCTTCAAAATGAGACCAGTACGAGCTACGTAGCACTCGTCGTTCTCATGCAGTGTTACCACTAACATGGGAGTTTAGCGTATAGCGGCATATTTTTTCCCACTACGCTCACTACTGGCAATGCTACCGGCCTCTCGAGAACAGAGGGAACATGAGTTAGTGGGCGGCGGTAAGCCCTGGGAGTCGGCTGTCTGGCCCGCTGCGCTCCCGGCCATTTGCACTCGATTTTAACCCTTTAAAAGCCTTAATAATGCTCCTAACTTGCTGCAAATTGGAGGCGGACTTAAGTCCGCCCCCGATCTTTAACCCTCCAGCCCCGGCTATGTATTATATATATATTCCCCGAAAACCGGGGGTTTTGGCCGAAAAACGTCTAGCCTAGGCTACCATATCTTTGTTATTCTGACTGCTTCCGCATTCCCGCACATCCCCAAGCGTAGATGTGTTTCTTACCTGTAGAATGGCGTTAAGTAGAGCTCTCTAAGTCAACTGGTTCAGTTGTGATGATGATTTCATTGGAGATAACTTTATGGCAAAAACAGCCACTTTACACTACTTTTCGATACTTAACAACAACATACATTGTTGATGTCTGATATCAAGAAGTGGATGAGAGCGAGAAAACTTAAACTAAATGATGGTAAAACTGATATTCTCATCATCCGAGGAAATAGAAGAGCTGATGATATGGTAGGTGCCCTCTCCATCAATGTGGGTGGATCTCAGCTGCGACCGGCCAACTCTGTTCGAAATCTGGGTGTATATGTGAACTCCCGATTAGATTTCAAAGAGCATGTAAACCAGATAGTTAAAAGTTGTTACTTGCACATCAGAAATCTCTATTTGGTGAAGCCGTTTATAACCAGACGTTGCCTCCTGACGTTGGTTCCCTCATTGGTCTTCTCTCGTGTTGATTATTGCAATGCCCTGTTGGTGGGTCTTCCAAATTATATTTTGAAGAAAGTTCAGTCTGTTCTTAACAGGGCCGCAAGACTAATTTTTGGTGTTCCACCTAGAACTCCTACTACATCTCTTCACATAGAACTGCACTGGCTGCCAGTAAGAGCAAGAATAGAATTTAAGTTGTGTTTGGTGACTTTTAAGGTTCTCAAATTTGGTGAGCCTAGGTACCTTGCGGAGCTGCTCAGGCGCCCACCGGCACACCATGGTGTAGTTGTGCGTCATGACAATGACCCTTTTCGTCTTGATGAACCAAGGGCTTTCCAGCAGTCTTCTTTCTTTGAGAGGTCATGTTGTTGTTGTTGTTGTTCCCTAAGCTGCCTGGCCGAACAGCCCCAAGGCCCCGAGCAAGGCCAAGGCCATAACTGAGCGCCCCCACAGAACATTGGGGGCGCCATGAGAGGTCATTCTCCTACATGGCTCCGAGGTTGTATAACAGGTTGCCGCTGTCCATGAGACAACTGAGTTCTGTTGAATGCTTCAAGAGACAACTTAAGACTTTTCTCTTTGAGAGAAGCTATGATCTTGAGAGAGGTGTCATGACAGATGGCTATAGAGTTTAGGCTATTTTGCCACTGCTAGTGATTGTTAAATGTGTGTTGTATATGAGCCTTCTTTAGATGCATTGATTTTTGTTCTTTTTTCTTTCTCTTTTCGAGCGCTAGTGAATTCTTCGGAAAAATTGGCGCTTATGAGAAATAAGTAACATGCTTATTATTATACAGGCACACACGAACAAGCGACGCTCTCCTTCTTTTGGCCGGAGATGCGGGGCGTCGGTCCAGCCGGCTGTTGTTCACATGCGTCGGACCGATGCCTCGCACACCAAGCTCACAGGCTTTCAACCACTGGGCGTTAAAGAGCCCTTCCGGGCAGCTCTGGTATGCTTTTTTATGGGCGTTCAAGAGCCCTTCCGGGAACGATTTTTTTTTTTGAAAACTACCTGGGACAGGCCCCATTTAGTGCCGCCCCCGTCTGTGTCACCCAAAATTAAAAAAGTGAGATGGAAAAAGGAAACAAAAAACTCCTGGGTGTCTGCGAGGATACCACGGGCAGGTGGGGTGCGACTGGGCTTAGGGCTACCCGTTGGGGGTAGCCCAACCGAGGTGTGCGGGAGGAGATTGTAAATTCGTTGAAAACTATAACCAATATTTTCTGTGTGTGATAGCATGTGCTGGGTATTGTTTTAATATTTCTTGGTGTCTGTGGATGTGTTGCCATGTAGTGTAGTGGGTGGTGTTGGTTCGTGGAGGCTGCTGCCAGGAATTGAGTGCCTCTCATGTCCAGATGGTCGTTGACTTTGAGGACTTTGGTTTCTTGATGTAGGTGATCTGTAGGTGAAGTAGCTGTGCAGCCTGTGATGATTTTTAGGGCTTTATTTTGAATACAGTGGAGCCCCCATTTTCGCCACAGCAGTCTTCGCTGTTTCAATTTTCGCGGTACACACCAAATATTCTCAATTTCCATTTTTGCTCAAAAAGCTTCAATCTTCGCACAAAAATCCCAGTCGAAACCCGAAAAAAGAGCAAAAATAATGAAAAACTCAACATAAAACTAGAAAACAAACAAAAATAATAAAAAGTTTAACATAACTAAAAGAATCTGCCAGGTGTTTGCCGCTTAGAGACGAAATCCGAGTGAATCCGATCGTCAAATGCGCAAGATGCTGCCACCATCTTTGTATGACGTCATCACTAGGCAGATGCTTACAGTCCACCCGTATTTGTGTTGAAAAAAACAACTGTTTTCAAGCTTCTTTGTGCCTGAACCCCTTATCTCTCGCGTTTATTATAATCTCTAGTACGTCTGGTGAGAATGACTAAGAGGGTGGAAGGACAGAGGGAGATGTAGACCGAAGGAGAGGTGGAAGGATGGAGTAAGGAAGTACAGTAGGGTCTCACATAGAACGAGAAATTGGTCGATAAACGAGGTCGTTCTATGTGAATTCGCTCTATGTGAAACATGTACCTTATGGGAATAATTGATATTGGTCGATCGGTCCTCCCGTACGTACCCTTACATTTATACTCATTGGGGCTATGAATTTTTAAGTAGGGCCATGGAAAATTCTATATACCAACATGTAAAAGAGTCAACAAGAGTAAGGGGAAGTGATCAACCAGCTAGATTGGACCTTCTATTCACAAGAAGGGAGGAGGAGGTTCAAAGTATTCAGTACCTATGCCCACTAGGAAAAAGAGACCATGCAGTTCTAGACATAGACTTACTATTGAAGTATAATCTACCCAAGGGAAGGAAAAAGCACAAGGAAAATAACTGGATGTATTCCAGAACCGATTTCGAAGGACTACGGGATTTTTTCAAGTCACAAAATTGGGATCAGGTGTTATCTGAAAGTGAGGTAGACAAAAAACTCAAGGCATTCATGGAGATCTATGATACTGGTATAAAAACTTTTGTCCCTAAGTACATTAATAAAAGGAAAAAAAGTAATCGCAAAGTATGGTTTAACCGCGAATGTAGGCAAGCACAGGAAGCAAAAAACAAAGCCTGGAAAAAGATGAGAAACTGGGATTCGGAAGATAACAGGCAAAAGTATAAAGAGGAGAGAAACAAATACACAGAAATGAGGAGGAGGTCAGAGGCAAACCATGAGAAAGGGATAGTGGAGAACTATGAAAAGAATCCAAAAATGTTTTTCAAGTGTGTAAACGGCAAAAGGAAGATAAAAGCCACGAAGATTAAAAGTGGAAATAGAATCATAGAAGAGGATACGGAGATTGCGGAAGAACTAAATAGAAATTTTGCATCATTATTTACAAAAGAAGGAGAATTCATTGCACCAGAAACCAATGAGATAGGTACAGAGGAAATGCCGGAAGTCACATTTAACAGACCAGAGCTCATAGACAAAATGAGTAAGGTGGATCCAAACAAAGCCGCTGGACCGGACGGAGTATCAGGCTGGATTATTAAAGAAAATGCTAAGGAACTGAGTAGACCGTTATATGACATAATGACCAAATCATTGGACACAGGGATAGTACCTACAGAATGGAAAAGAGCAAACATTATTCCTATATTTAAGGGAGGAACCAGAGATAAACCACTGAACTATAAACCTGTATCACTATTGAGCATCCCCATGAAGATTCTGGAAGGATTAATAAGGGACAAATGGGTGAACTACCTGGAATCCAAAAGATTAATTACTGACCGACAATTTGGATTCAGAGGAGGCAGATCATGTGTAAGCAACTTGTTGAGTTTTTACTCTAGAGTAATAGACACAGTGGACAAGAGGGAAGGATGGGTAGACTGTGCCTACCTAGACTTTAAAAAGGCATTTGACAAAGTTCCACACAAGAGATTGCTGTGGAAATTAAAACATGAGGGAAAAGTAGGAGACAAACTGCTGAAATGGATGGAGAGCTACCTTAGCGGAAGACAGATGAGAACAACAGTAAGGGGGAAATCGTCAAACTGGACTCAAATTACGAGTGGGGTACCACAAGGATCTGTTCTAGCCCCAATCATGTTTCTAATATTTGTAAATGACTTACCTGAGGGACTAACAAGCTACATGAGCATGTTTGCGGACGATGCTAAGCTGCTTAAAACGATCAGAACCCAGGAGGATTGCCTTGAGCTCCAAGCAGATTTGCAAAAGATCCATGAATGGAGCATCAAATGGAATATGGAGTTCAATGCAGGGAAATGTAAGACTCTAGAAATGGGTAAAAGCAAGTACAGACCTAGAAAAGATTATAAACTAGGAAACGAAGTGATTCCCAAAGCAGAAAAAGAAAAAGACTTGGGGATAGAATTTAAGGATAACATGTCTCCAGAAAGCCACGTAAATAAGATAGTGAGAGAATCACTAGGACTATTGGAAAATATCAGGATGTCTTTCAATTATCTTAATGAAAACACCATGAAACAAATAATAACGGCAATAATAAGACCCAGGATGGAATATGCATCTGTAGTGTGGTCCCCTCACATGAAGAAACATATCCACAAAATTGAGAGGGTACAGAGAGCAGCTACGAGGATGATCCCAGGTTTGGAAAATTTGGAGTACCAAGAGAGGCTCGAGAGATTGAATCTACCTACACTGGAACAGAGAAGGAAACGAGGACAGCAAATTCAGATATACAAATGTGTTAGAGGTATTGACAAAATCGACCAAGAAAACTTCATAGAGAGGGATGGAGGTGAGAGAACAAGAGGTCACAGCTACAAACTAAAAGTGCTTAATAGTAAATCTGATCTGAAAAGTAAAAGATTTCCTACCAACTCGATTAGTGGGTGGAACAAATTGCCAGCCGAAGTAGTGTCTGCACCATCAGTGCATAGTTTCAAAGCACGGTATGACAAACATATCTTAGGAGGCGGGAATTAACGAGCATGCTCACTCCCGCAAATACAACTAGTGTACGTACAACTAGTGTAAGTACACCCATGCATACCAAAACATATATAAATGATAAGTTATGCATAGAAATGATGAAATAGGCATATTGTTGCTTACCTTAAATCTAATAGGGATGGTATTTTGGTGGCCCAATATGGTCAATGTTCACTGAAAGCGTAAATTTCCGTCAGGAGCGTATTTGCGGGTTCGTCACTGAGGCAAAAAGATGGCGGACTGCCTCCCTCTCCTCCCTCCTTGCCCAGCATCCCAAGCGTCTCAGATGACAGTGACGTCACAATGCGCAAGCTACGTCAAGTCACCTGACGTTTTGTACGATATTTCGGCGCTCTATATGAGAACTCCTCGGATTTGCCTTACTTTGATGGCGAAATCGTTATATATGATCACATTCGTTCCTAACGAAAATTTTGGAACAATATTTTAGGTCGATCGTTCTATAAGAGAATCGTTCTATGTGAGACCCTTCTGTATATGGATGAAGGCGGTGCTGGTTGGCAGGAGGGGCGTCGACTGACTGGGGACAGAGGTGCATGGGGGCGGTTCGTTCGTGGCCACCCCTTCGGGGATCACGGCGTTGAGCAATAGATAGATAGATGGACATCTGGTGATAGGGATGGTTGGCCTGGTGGTAGCAATGAAGGAAATTCATGCTCAAAATACAGAGCAAAGGCCAGTCCATGGACGAAAGCGGTGGAAATGCCTAGACGATGTTAGGCTAGGCTAAATATGACAATGATTTAAAATAAAGTCTGTGTGGTAAGTAATCTTTTCATACTGTAATATATATTTATACGTATTTTCCTCATAATATGTATTGGATGTATTTGGGGCGAAATGGGTACTTGAGGGGTGACTGGACGAATTTAGAACCTAGGCCTAGCCTAGGCCTAAAGTTTTATGGTTAGGACTGTTATTTAGCCATGTCTACATTATTATTTACAATGCATAAGATTTAGGCCTACTTTATGTAGACAAAAAACATGTTTTCATAGGCTAAAACTGGGAAAAAGTTCAACTTTTAGAATGAGCACGGAACTAATTAGAAATTTCCCCATAAGAACAGTGCCCCGATCTTAGCTGTTTCAATCTTAGCTCGATTTCAGCGGAACCGATTAGGAGCTAAGATGGGGGCTCCACTTAGTCTGTAAGGTCTTATGATATGTTTCAGCAAGGTTAGAAGCCCAGGCCGGGCTTGCGTATTCCATCACTGATCTTATGTACTGTTTGTAAACTGTGGTGGTGGTTTCTTTGTTGTGTCCAAATTTTGTGTGGGCAAGTGACCTGAGGGTGTTAAGTCTGGGTGTCAATTTTTTTTTAATGTTTGTGGTTTTCTGTTTGAATGTCATTTGAGTATCATATGTTATTCCTAGGATTTTGGGTGAGTGTGTGTGTGTTAGGGGTATGTTGTTTATGGTGAGTTGCGGGGAGTATGCGTGATCTCCTGTCCAGCTTGTGAGGAGGGTTGCAGTGGATTTGGCTGGGGCTAAATTAAGTCTGTTTGTAGTGCACCAGTCATGTAATTTGTTGAAATAGGGTTGAAGGAGACTTGTTGCTGTGGCTGGGTCTTGGTGTGTGCATGTGAGTGTTATGTCGTCTGCGTAGGAAGAGTTCAGGATGAGCAGTATAAAGACGACTAGGTATGTTTGGCCTGGAAGGTATTGAGGAAGCAAAGGAGGTGAGCAAAGTGTTTAAGGCAGAAATCTGTGCAGCATGTGAGGAGGTGTGTGGAGTAAGGAGAAAAGGGAGGGGAGTGAAGAGGTCAGCATGGTGGACGGAAGAGGTAAAAATAGCTGTGGAAGACAAGAAGAAAGCATATAGAGAGTGGTTGAGTAGTAGAGGGAATGAAGATTAGGAGAGACAGAAAAGAGTGAGGTACTTGGAGAAAAACAGAGTAGTGAAGGAAAGTAAGAGAAGAGCAGATGGGGAATTTGGAAGGAATGTGAGTTTGAAATGGAGGGAGTGTAAGAAACTGTTCTGGAAAGAAGTCAAGAAAATTAGGGAAGCTAGCAAGGGACAACAACAACAACAACAAAACTAACCACCGTGTAGACCAACCTGACACTTAGGTCCTCATATGGCGGCGTCTACGCCGTGGGGCCACCTCCCGAGGCTGCCAACCGCGGATGGCTGCCGACCCTCCACGGCCGAAGACAAAATCAACGACCAGTGGAGGAAAACCGGATGCCGGCCGCGGGGAGCAGTTTCGGGAGCCAAACCGTCACAACCATCCCCTGCCCCCTCCCTGGGGGCACGGGTCCTTGGAGCGGCTTCGGTCGCGCCAGGAATTTCCACACCTCTCACACCACACACATCACACAGTTTTTCCTACACCGAGAAATGACTCTCCGGCTGTCATTTCTCGAAGACTTCTTCTAGTCGGAGACATTGAGAGCAACCCAGGACCCACGTACACATACATATGTCCAACTTGCTCAAAACCCATCACTTCGAGTCGCCATACTAAGGGTTCAGTTCTCTGCAATTCATGCGGGAACTGGACCCACTTCACCTGCACAACACTTGCCTCCAAGAAACACTACACAAACACCTGGACCTGTTCCTCATGCCCCTCCCTCTCCCAGTCAAATCCCTCACCTAAAACCCGTCCACCTCTCCTCCCCAGCCCACCTAACCTTCCCATATCATCCACTCCCTCCCCCTAAAACCCGTCCACCTCTCCTCCCTAACCCACCTAACCTTCCCATACCATCCACATCCTCAACTCAACACACCACACCCCATCCTAATCCATTCCAACCCCCATCTCCTGCTCCCCAATCCCCACCCCCACCTCACCCATCCCAACCCCCAGCCCCTCCCTCACCCCCACCCCCACCCCATCCTCGTGCAGCAGCACCCAACATACATCGTGCACATAACATCAACATTCTTCAACTGAACATAGATGGCATCATCACAAAGAAACACGAACTCTCACACTTCATCAAACAACACAACATACACATTGTCATCTTACAAGAAACAAAACTCCGCACAACACAAAAAACACCCACATTTCATAATTTCACCACCATCAGACAAGACCGGGCTGTCGGCGGGGGCGGTGGACTCATCACCCTGGTACACAAAGAAATATCATACATAGTAACCAGTGTACAAACCAAATCCCTCTTCCCCCCAAATGATAACACAACAGAAATACAATCAATTAAAATACGCACTGGCAACAACTCCCAACATAACCATCATAAACACACATCCCTCCCCAAACATCCCCTACAGTACCAAATGAATACAGACCACACTTACAACACATCACAAACACCCCACACACCCCACACATCATCCTGGGTGGTGACTTCAACGCCAAGACGTCGGCCTGGTTTGTCGACAACCCCGACACAGACAGAGGGCTGGTACTACAAAACCAAACCGATAACCTCATCATCCTTAACGACATCCATCAACATACCCATATTCCTCACCAAGCCCTCTATAACCCATCATCTCCTGACATCACCTTTTGCTCCCCAGAACTCGCCCCCACAACATCCTGGAGGGTGGTCAGAACCTTAGGCTCTGACCACCTCCCGATCATTATCACCACCAAAACCAGACTCACCCCAGCTAGCCACAAACACACATACACCAATTATAAAAGAGCTAACTGGGAAGCATTCACAAATGAGACTGAACAACACTTCACAACTCTAAACAGTACACCCATCACTAACATCAACAATGCTGTACACATACTCAATAAAACTATCCAAAACGCTGACAAGAAACACATTCCAAGAGGTAACGGAAAAGACACAACCCCAACTTCACACCAGAAATTCAAAACCTCATCAGACAACGCGACATACTGAAACACTCCCCAGCACCCCACACACAAGACATCACACAACAAATTCAAGCACTCAACACCCAAACTAACAACAAAATACAAGAACAACAAAAACTAAATTGGAATAACTTCCTACAAACACTTGATCACAAAACAAACCCCAAAAAACTCTACAAAACACTAAACAGCATCACACTTTCCAACAGCAACACAACACAATCACATGCTGCAATCACAACAACAGACTCTACTCCTTCATGTAAACAACAAGCAAACACTCTCATCAAGCACTTCTCACATGTCAGCCACCTAAAACCTCACAAAGACGACCGACGTGTCATCCGACGTAAGAGACAATTCCCCACAGACCCTGACTATACACCCTTCACCAATCACCAGACAAAGCATATCATCAACAATCTCAAGCACTCACCCGCCTGTGGCCTAGACAACATAAGCAACATACACCTCAGACACCTGGGACCACAAGGCATACAAGCACTCACTAACATATCAAACTACAGCTATTCACACAACACAATACCAGACATTTGGAAGCATGGTATCATCATCACATTCCCCAAACCCAACAAAGACCCCACGCTACCCTCCTCGCACCGCCCCATCACACTTCTTTGCACCCCCTCCAAAGTCATGGAACGCCTAGTATTACAACTAATTACACCTGACCTACCCCTAGCTCCAACACAACATGGCTTTAGGCCACTGCACTCCACAAACACTCTTCTCACAGACCTTACACAAAGAGCTTTCGACGGCATCAACTCAGCTAGACCACCACACAGATCACTATTAGCCACACTCGACATTAGTAAAGCCTTCGATGCCATCCCCCGCCACAACCTAACAAACAAAATCTACAACACAAACATGCACAACAACACAAAAAGGTGGCTGGCCAACTTCCTAGCAGGCAGATGTGCACACGTATCTTTTGCCGGTCAGTCATCTAACATCAGAAACTTTCCAAACGGAGTCCCACAAGGATCCGTCCTATCGCCCGCACTCTTCAATCTGTACATGCACGATATAACTACACCCAATACGCCCCAAATAAACTTAGCCTCCTATGCAGATGACATAACACTCACATGCACACACCATGACCCAAAAAGATCAACAGATCTCCTTCAACCCTATCTCAACACACTACATGGTTGGTGCACTACAAACAGACTTAATCTAGCCCCAGCCAAATCCACCGCAACCCTGCTCACAAGTTGGACAGGAGAACACGAATACATCCCTCAACTCACCATAAACAACACACCCCTAACACATACACACACACCCAAAATCCTAGGAGTAACATATGATACTCATATGACATTCAAACAGCACACCACAAACATTAAAAAGAAACTGACACCCAGACTTAATGCCCTCAGGTCACTTGCTCACACAAAATTTGGACACAACAAAGAAACTACCACCACAGTATATAAACAATACATAAGATCAGTGATGGAATACGCAAGCCCAGCCTGGGCTTCTAACCTAGCTGAAACACATCATAAGACCTTACAGACTATTCAAAACAAAGCCCTGAAGATCATTACAGGCTGCACAGCTACTTCACCCACAGATCACCTACATCAAGAAACCAAAATTCTCAAAGTCAGAGACCATCTGGACATGAGAGGCACTCAATTCCTGGCAGCAGCCTTCACGAACCAAGACCACCCACTAAACTACATGGCAACACACCCACAGACACCAAGAAATATCAAAACAACACCCAGCACACGGTATCACACACAATTATTGTCCTCTCTCCCTCCCTGCCCACCCCGAACCAACTTCCAGAAGCACATCCATACTCATATCTCTCACCGATCCATCCACTCACTCACAGACAACACGCAGCTGCATGCACGACCTCCCGAAATCCATCCTTCCGAATCCTCCCTTCCTCGCGAGGACAGAGTCCACCTGGCCAGGCTGAGATGCGGACACCGTCCAGCTCTCCTGAGCTATCAGAAGAGACTGGATGACTCCGTTGTCGACGCCTGCCCGGGATGTAATACAGCACCCCATACCATTAAACACATCATAGAAGACTGCATTTCACACAACCACTTACGCCAACAACACAATCTACACTCAATGAGAGCTCTGTGGGAAAGCCCGATCGTGGCCATGGCCTTTCTCAGGGACTCGGGGCTGTTCGGCCAGGCAGCTTAGGGAACAACAACAACAACAACCTGACACTTATGAGCCCCGGCCTGATTGTGAACAAGAATATATGTATTCGCCATGACGTATGCATCATCGGAACTCTAATCAATCGGAAACTGAACTTTCCTACTTCTCTGATTGTCATTTTCTATTTACAGTAAGTTTATATATAGAATAAAATAACGGTTGTCATTTTCTCTTTACAGAAAGTGATCATCAAGAAGGGAATAATAGTGAATGATGAGGAGGTAACAGAGAAAAGGTTGGATCATGATGTGACCGCTGATGATACAGACACACAGGTACTACAGATGCTTGCGGAAATAGTATATCTACCTCACTTAACCCGTACAGCCCCAGCGACGCGCCTGACGCGTCGGCGATGTATGTAACGCACAGCCCCAGAGACGCGCCTGGCGCGTCACCCTAATTGCGCCGACCGTAACCTCAGGTGTAGCCACTCAAGGGGGCTCAGATTTGTATGGGAACTGTGTACGTATCCCACGCAACCGTGCCGATGGTTGAAAACTCTCAAAGTCCACGTGCGTGCGCGCGAGCGCGCAATAACCTGTGTTTTTGGGATAATTGCCTTCAATTTTTTACTCTTGTAAAATACGTTTTCGGGGGCTCTGTAGGACCATTCTTTAAGCTTTTTGAGCGGTTTTTCGTGGTTTTTCCTTCATTCCTAACCCATTCGCTATTGTTTCTGGAATAAAACCATTTTTTGAAAACCGGCCGGGTTCTGGTGCGCAAACATTACAAAACTAGCCGGGGCTCCACGGGTTAACTTCACTATGATTCGCTTTCATCGCACTCGACATCACTATTATCATCACTCTTAATCACTTATCACTGTCTGTTAGATAGGGGAAATTATAGGGGTCTGAAAATGCTTGACCAAGTAATGAAGGTACAGTCAGTCCCCCCAATCCGCGCCTATATGGGCGGCATTACACGACGGGTATTGGGAATTCGCGCATTGGGGATAACATAACTTATGGAGAAAAATACATATGGGGGGCAGCCCGCATTTCCACCCACATTTGACGGTAATTTTTGATAAAAATCAATACTAATTGGACAACCAAGCATACACAATAATAGAAACATCAACAAGTCATTCCTTACATTAAAAATAAATGCTATAAGTAGGTGAGAATAGTGGGGGCTCCGAGGCAGACCCCGCGACAGGCGAGTTCATATAGCCTAGGCGTAGGCTTCCCCGGCCCCGTCACTCACTGGCCCCGTCCCCGTCTCCGGATATATGCGATTTCCCGATTGCAGTAGTGCCTTCACCAGTTTATTCTTCCTAGGCATTTTTAAGTTGGTGAAGGGTGTAGGAAGGCGGTTGTTACACAATAAATGGGTCAAGTCTCAGCGCACGGACACTTAAGAATATTGGGACTGAGAAGGAAGCGTACGTGTACTTACACTAGTTGTATTTGCGGGAGTGAGCATACTCGTTAATTCCCGCCTCCTAAGATATGTTTGTCATACCGTGCTTTGAAACTATGCACTGATGGTGCAGACACTACTTCGGCTGGCAATTTGTTCCACCCACTAATCGAGTTGGTAGGAAATCTTTTACTTTTCAGATCAGATTTACTATTAAGCACTTTTAGTTTGTAGCTGTGACCTCTTGTTCTCTCACCTCCATCCCTCTCTATGAAGTTTTCTTGGTCGATTTTGTCAGTACCTCTAACACATTTGTATATCTGAATTTGCTGTCCTCGTTTCCTTCTCTGTTCCAGTGTAGGTAGATTCAATCTCTCGAGCCTCTCTTGGTACTCCAAATTTTCCAAACCTGGGATCATCCTCGTAGCTGCTCTCTGTACCCTCTCAATTTTGTGGATATGTTTCTTCATGTGAGGGGACCACACTACAGATGCATATTCCATCCTGGGTCTTATTATTGCCGTTATTATGTGTTTCATGGTGTTTTCATTAAGATAATTGAAAGACATCCTGATATTTGCCAATAGTGCTAGTGATTCTCTCACTATCTTATTTATGTGGCTTTCTGGAGACATGTTATCCTTAAATTCTATCCCCAAGTCTTTTTCTTTTTCTGCTTTGGGAATCACTTCGTTTCCTAGTTTATAATCTTTTCTAGGTCTGTACTTGCTTTTACCCATTTCTAGAGTCTTACATTTCCCTGCATTGAACTTCATATTCCATTTGATGCTCCATTCATGGATCTTTTGCTAATCTGCTTGGAGCTCAAGGCAATCCTCTTGGGTTCTGATTGTTTTAAGCAGCTTAGCATCGTCCGCAAACATGCTCATGTAGCTTGATAGTCCCTCAGGTAAGTCATTTACAAATATTAGAAACATGATTGGGGCTAGGACAGATCCTTGTGGTACCCCACTCGTAATTTGAGTCCAGTTTGACGATTTCCCCCTTACTGTTGTTCTCATCTGTCTTCTGCTAAGGTAGCTCTCCATCCATTTCAGCAGTTTGTCTCCTACTTTTCCCTCATGTTTTAATTTCCACAGCAATCTCTTGTGTGGAACATTGTCAAATGCCTTTTTAAAGTCTAGGTAGGCACAGTCTACCCACCCTTCCCTCTTGTCCACTGTGTCTATTACTCTAGAGTAAAAACTCAACAAGTTGCTTACACATGATCTGCCTCCTCTGAATCCAAATTGTCGGTCAGTAATTAATCTTTTGGATTCCAGGTAGTTCACCCATTTGTCCCTTATTAATCCTTCCAGAATCTTCATGAGGATGCTCAATAGTGATACAGGTCTATAGTTCAGTGGTTTATCTCTGCTTCCTCCCTTAACCCTTATTTAGCGGGCTAGGCGGTTTATTTATATGTACCGCCCAGCGGGGTGTTTTTAGCCAAAATAGGGCTGTTTACGTGATCATTTTCATGCCTAAATAAGACCCAGAACGTAAAACAAGTATCTATCCCTGAAAGGGCATAAACAGAGCTTTCGAATGACACCATAACGATCCTTTTATGATGGCTAGTTTTCTTGCAACAACCGTGCAACCCGAGTGCAAAAAGCATGTAATTAGGCACTTTCCCCATACAATTCCGTATATAGCGAGTGAGAGAGGGAGGGAGGAGGTGGGATTCGTGTCAGTAGGTTCGCCGCGGTGGTCTGGAGCAGTCATACGCTCGCTACTCTCCTGCCACCACTTGTCTCTCTCTCTCAGCAACATTACGTGCTGAAATTGCCACACGACCTATGTCGCGCACCGCCACATAGTCCAGATTTATTTAACTCGACTTATGTTGCGCCCCGACACTTAGGGGTTAAATATAGGAATAATGTTTGCCCTTTTCCATTCTGTAGGTACTATCCCTGTGTCCAATGATTTGGTCATTATGTCATATAACGGTATACTCAGTTCCTTAGCATTTTCTTTAATAATCCAGCCTGATACTCCGTCCGGTCCAGCGGCTTTGTTTGGATCCACCTTACTCATTTTGTCTATGAGCTCTGCTCTGTTAAATGTGACTTCCGGCATTTCCTCTGTACCTATCTCATTGGTTTCTGGTGCAATGAATTCTTCTTTTGTAAATACTGATGCAAAATTTCTATTTAGTTCTTCCGCAATCTCCGTATCCTCTTCTATGATTCTGTTTCCACTTTTAATCTTTACGATCGTGGCTTTTATCTTCCTTTTGCCGTTTACAAACTTGAAAAACATTTTTGGATTCTTTTCATAGTTCTCCACTATCCCTTTCTCATGGTTTGCCTCTGACCTCCTCCTCATTTCTGTGTATTTGTTTCTCTCTTTATACTTTTGCCTGTTATCATCCGAATCCCAGTTTCTCATCTTTTTCCAGGCTTTGTTTTTTGCTTCCTGTGCTTGCCTACATTCGCGGTTAAACCATACTTTGCGATTACTTTTTTTCCTTTTATTAACCCGTACAGCCCCAGCGACGCGCCTGACGCGTCGGCGATGTATGTAACGCACAGCCCCAGAGACGCGCCTGGCGCGTCACCCTAATTGCGCCGACCGTAACCTCAGGTGTAGCCACTCAAGAGGGCTCAGATTTGTATGGGAACTGTGTACGCATCCCACGCAACCGTGCCGATGGTTGAAAACTCTCAAAGTCCACGTGCGTGTGCGCGAGCGCGCAATAACCTGTTTTTTTGGGATAATTGCCTTCAATTTTTTACTCTTATAAAATCCGTTTTCGGGGGCTCTGTAGGACCATTTTTTAAGCTTTTTGAGCGGTTTTTCGTGGTTTTTCCTTCATTCCTAACCCATTCGCTATTGTTTCTGGAATAAAACCATTTTTTGAAAACCGGCCGGGTTCTGGTGCGCAAACATTACAAAACTAGCCGGGGCTCCACGGGTTAATGTACTTAGGGACAAAAGTTTTTATACCAGTATCATAGATCTCCATGAATGCCTTGAGTTTTTTGTCTACCTCACTTTCAGATAACACCTGATCCCAATTTTGTGACTTGAAAAAATCCCGTAGTCCTTCGAAATCGGTTCTGGAATACATCCAGTGATTTTCCTTGTGCTTTTCCCTTCCCTTGGGTAGATTATACTTCAATAGTAAGTCTATGTCTAGAACTGCATGGTCGCTTTTTCCTAGTGGGCATAGGTACTGAATACTTTGAACCTCCTCCTCCCTTCTTGTGAATAGAAGGTCCAATCTAGCTGGTTGATCACTTCCCCTTACTCTTGTTGACTCTTTTACATGTTGGTATATAGAATTTTCCATGGCCATACTTAAAAATTCATAGCCCCAACTTTCCTCCCCTGCTCCGGCTTCAAGATCTTCCCAATTCACTTCCCTGCAGTTAAAGTCCCCACACATGACTATTTCATCCTTTGAAGCCAAGATATTTCCTAGCACACTAATTGTTTCCTTACGCATTAGGCTATGCTCCTCCTTACCCCATGTCTTCGTCTTGGGAGGTACATACGCTACTATCACCACTATTTTTTCGTTTCCACCGATCTCTATTGCTAAAACTTCTGCTGTTGAAGTTTCTAGTTTTATCTCCGACACAATCAAATCTTTCCTAGTAAGGATGCACACTCCACCTCCATGTCTAAATTTTCTGTCCCTCCTCCAAATCCTGTATTCAGACCATCCTAGCAAATTTATATCAAGGTCTTCTCTTAGTTTTGTCTCAGTGAGACATACTATTTCTGGTTTCTTAGTATTGAGTAAGTCTGTTAGTTCTAGTTTCTTGGAGATTAGCCCATCGACATTGCTATATAGAATCCTTATACTTTCTAGTCCCCCATTACCTGCTCCAAGCGATTTATCTGCGGCGGTCTGATCCCTACCCTCTTTTACTTTTAGTTTCTTTTTACCGAAAGTTTCATAATCTTCCCCTTTCTTACTCCGTAAAAAAACTTATTCTTTTCTTGTTCTGTCCTCTTGCTATTTTCCTCCTTGGCAGTTTTCCTTAGTTCAGCCTCCTTCTTTCTCTCTTCTTCTGGTAAGTCTCGCCTGATGTAGATTTTGTCCTTACCCTCTAACCCTTTTAGCCTAGCCGCTACTGCCATGATTTCATCACATGTCCTTCTTGACTTAAATTCGATTTTTACCAGTCTATTGTATTCCTTTGTATATTTTCCCAGCCTAAACATGTCTGATATTTCCTCCTTCCAGGTGTCCTCCTCATCTTTAATAGATTCCAGAATCTTGTTGATGCGACCTTCATCCTGCTCTTTTCGTTTTGTCCAGTCTAGTTCCTCCTTTTCTTCCACCCCTGATATTATGAGGCAGTTAGCCCTACGACTTTCTTCCTGGATGGCCTGAGAGTTTTCGTGGATGCCTTGCTTAACCATACTTTTTACCTGGTCCTTTATCCTAACATCTTGCTGTTTCTGTTCATCCAATATCTTCCTGAATTCGTCACGGTGTGCCTTCCTTACACTGTCTAAATCTTTTACCACTTGGTCTCTAGTCATGCCCCAAGCATTTTTACCTTCAGAGATACTGGTGTCTAGCCTAGTCATTATCACTGCCTTTTCTCTCTCCACTAACTCCAACCTGTTCTTCAACTCACCATTCTCTGTAACAATTTCCTTCTTAACTATCTCCAAGCCGGTCACTCAGTCCTCCAAGTTCTTGATTTTGTTCAACAGCATGAAGCAAAATTTTCCAGTGTCCTCAGTCGTCCATGTTGTCATGAAACCGGGAAAATCCGGCTCTCCCTCCGATTCGTCACTCCCGCCTTTATCACTCCTCCCCCCCCTCAGCCCCCTCGTCACCTTCATTCACCATCTTCCCCACCTATTTCCTCTTGAAGTTGGAACCAAATACCTTGCCTCTTGTGCTGGGTAATACTTACATAGGCCATATACTTTTACCAACCATACTGAGCCGAGAACTTCCCACGCCGAAAACAACAATATTGTGCAGTCTCTTCGGATTGTTCACTCACACCCTCTAGTATTAGTCACTAGTATCCCACTTGCCAGCCAAAGTTTACTTGTTTTTTTATCATCATCCTAATCCCTGGAGTCCCCTTTACACATGAATAAGAGATAGAATATAACTCAACCATGCAACCATGTAAGTAGAAATCAGCTGGAGCCTGTGGACCGCTTCCTCTCGAGTCAGCTGCTGTAGTCAGTGTGCGTATGTATTTACCTATTTGTATTTACCTATTTGTAGTATGCAGGAGTTGAGCTTTTTAGGCTCGTATTGTCCCGCTTCCTGAGTTACAATTATCTAACTTTGCCTTAAAAATATGAATGTTTTTGGCACACACCACTTCCTCTTCCAACTGATTCCACTTACTTATACTTCTGTAAGGGAAACTATACTTTCTCACATCTCCTTTACATCTTCCTTTCATTAGTTTATATCTATGCCCCCTAGTTTCTACCATTATCTTTCACAATATAACCCTTCTTGTCCACCTTTTCGAGTCCTCTCACACATTTGTACATCATAATCATATCGCCTCTCTCCCTCCTATCCATTAGAGATGGTAAATCTAATTTCTTTAATCTCTCCTCATATGGTAATTCTCTCAGTTCTGGTATCATCCTAGTTGCAGCTCTCTGAACCTTCTCCAGCTTCTTTATATGCTTTTTTAGATGTGGTGCCCACACCACTGCCGCATACTCCAGTCTTGGTCTCACCAATTTTTTTATTATTTTCTCCAGCATCTCCTCGTTTATATAGTTAAAGGCTATTTTTATTCTGTTTAGCAGTCCATATGTTTCTCCCACTATCTTATTAATATGATTCTCAGGTGAAAGATCTCTCCTAACAGTTATCCCTAAGTCCTTTTCTTTCTCTGATGGGTTAATAGTGTTTTCTCCTAACTTATATTCCATATGAGGCCTTCTTTTACTTACTCCCATTTCTACTACATGACATTTATTTGTGTTAAATTCCATTTTCCACTTCTTGCTCCATTGATCTATCCTATCCAAATCCCTCTGTAATTCCCTACCACTGTTTTCATCTTCTATACGCTTCATGATCTTGGCATCATCTGCAAACATATTCATATATGCATTTATATCCTTTGGCATGTCGTTAATGTATATTAGAAACATTATGGGAGCCAGCACCGCTCCCTGCGGAACTCCACTTGTGACATCTTTCCACGTAGAAAATTTATCTCTGATAGTAGTCCTCATCTGTCTCCCTGAAAGATAGTCCTCCATCCAATTTAACAAACTACCCTGAATCCCTCCATACTCTTTTAATTTCCACTTCAGCCTGCTATGCGATACTCTGTCAAAAGCTTTCTTCATGTCAATATATACGCAATCCACCCATCCATCTCTCTCTTGTAATATGTCAACCACTCTGTCATAAAAACTGAGTAGATTTGTAACACATGAGGTACCCTCCCTGAATCCAAATTGCCTGTTAGATAGTAGATTATTCTTTTCCAAGTAAATCATCCATCTTTTCTTAATTATTTTCTCACAGATTTTGCACACTATACTAGTAAGTGACACAGGTCGATAATTCAATGGATGTTCCCTGTTCCCACCTTTATAAATCGGTACAATGTTGGCTCTCTTCCAGTCCATTGGTAATTTTCCCACTTCCAGAGAGTATTTCATTATCTCATATAAGGGTTTCACTAGTTCGTCAGCACATTCTTTCAAAATCCATCCCGCTACATTGCCAGGTCCCACTGCTTTTTTCACATCTAGTCCTTTCATTATTTCTACTAGCTCCTCTGGGAGAAAATTAATCTCTCCCAGTTTATCACCAATTTCACCTACCGGTACTTCTTCAAAGTTATCACCTTTAGTATATACTGAGTGTAGTGTATTGTTCATAATTTCACACATATTCTGGTCGTCATCATAAGTGGTCCCTTCAACCTTCAACCTGACTATTCTATCCCTTACCTTCATTTTACTATTTATAAACCTATAGAACAGCTTAGGATCACTCTTACATTTTTTCACAATGTTCTTCTCATATTCTCTGGCTTCTTGTCTCCTGATTGCAGCATATACATTTCTTAATCTCTTGTATCTGTTCCAAGTTTCTCTATTACACCTTTTTCTAGCTGCCTTCCACGCTTGGTCTCTCTTTTCCTTGGCTTTCCTACATTTTTCATTAAACCAATCCTTTTCCTTCGCTGACCTATTACCTTGTTTAGGGACATATTTATTAACTCCTTCTTCATATATTGTTTTAAATACTCCATACTTCTCGTCTACACTATTTCTCTGATGTATTTCACTCCAGTCAACATCTCTAAAGTATTGTCTCAGTGATTGGTAGTCTCCTTTTGCATAGTCAAACCTAGTTTCCTTGTGCTCCTCCCTCTCCTCCATATTGGAATAACCCAATAGGATTTCTATATCCATTACAACGTGATCGCTCTTGCCTAAAGGTGGTAAGTATTTTATATCAGAAATTACATCTGGGTCTCTAGTAAACATTAGGTCCAATCTGGATGCTTCATCATTTCCCCTTCTTCTTGTATTTTCCTTTATATTTTGCACTAATACATTTTCTGTTACCATATCCAGTAGCCTATACCCCCACGAGTTCACGTTGCTACCAGCTTCTCTCTGCTCCCAATCCACCTCTTTACAGTTGAAGTCCCCTACTATAATTAATTCATTGTTTCTACGAGTTAATTTTTCAATACAAATAATCATCTCATCTTTGATAAATTTGTATTCCTCCTCTTCCCAAGCCCCTGTTTAGGGCGGCATGTAGGCCACTACAATATCCGCCTTTTGATTGTCATCATCTGTCAATTCTACTGCTAATATTTCCGCTTTATTATTATTCAGATCAATCATTCTTGTTTTCAATTTATTATGTGTAAGAATTAGCACCCCTCCCCCCATCTTGTCTTCTCTATCCCTTCTCCAGATATTATAGTTGTTCCATCCCATTCCCTCCAAACTTATCCCTTTATTTAGTTTAGTTTCACATAGACACAATATTAAGGGCTCTTCCTGTCTGATGTAATCATTTATTTCTAATTTCTTTGATAGCAGCCCATCCACATTGCTATAGACCATCTTGCACCTGTTGCTTTTACCATTATGATTGATATTCCCTGTCTTTATCCTACTATTTCCCCTTCCTGTTGCACCTCTCCCTCCAATCCTTCTTCCTGTACCACCACTTCTTTTCTCCCCCCCTCCGCCCCTATCCTCTCCCCTTCTTCAGGTACCACTTCCTTACTTTCCCATCCATGTTTCTGTAGAAAAAAAACCCTTCTCCACTTCTGATCTATTATCGTTCTTTTCTTTGACTTCTCTATTTATTTCTCTAAATTTTTCCCTCTCTTCCACATTTAAATCTTTCCTTAGTTTAACATTTCTGTATTCCCCCTCCTGACTTAATTCCAGCTGGATCTGAGTACCTCCTCTGCTACTTTGGTTGACTTAAATCTAATCTTCATTGGCCTCATTTCTCCTTTCTTGTATTTCCCTAGTCTCCAACAATCCTCTACCTCTCTCTTCCATCCCTCCTTATCTTGTCTATCTATCACATCAATCATCTTCTCAACTTTCTTCATCTCCACACCCTTTCTCGTATTTCTATCTAATATTTCCCCTTCTACATCTCCAAACATAATTACACATCTCTTCTTATCAATAATATCACTGACCTGTTTCTCATTTTGTCTGATGGCATTAACTACCCTCTTGTTCAGGTTCTCCTCCTGCTGTCCCTTTTGCTCCTCAATAATTGCTTTTAGTTGTACCTCTGCTTCACCCACTCGATCACCCCAGACATTTTTCATTTGAGATACCTCTTCCTCCATTTTTTGTGTCCTGTCCTGATTTGTTTGTGTGTGTGTGTGTGTGCGTGTGTGCTTCCTTCTCAGTCCCAATATCCTTAAGTGTCCGTGCGCTGAGACTTGACCCATTTATTGTGTAACAACTGCCTTCCTACACCCTTCAACAACTTAAAAATGCCTAGGAATAATAAACTGGTGAAGGCACTACTGCGATCGGGAAATCTATGGGTATATCCGGAGACGGGGACGGGGCCAGTGACAGTGACGAGGCCGGGGAAGCCTAGGCCTCCGAGGGGTGTACGCGCGGAGTAGGGAGGGGGGGTGGCGCGGAATACAAAAAACAGCATTTTTATACCACTCTTCAACTGTGATTCGTGTTTTGTGGGGTCAATACGTGTTTTAGGGAATTTGAGTACCTGTTTTACCCCTCGGCGCGGAATAGGGTAAATGCGGACTGAGGACACGTGTATTAGGGGGACTTACTGTATATGAGAGAGTCTTTGAAGGTATGAAGGGAAAAGGAAAAGGAAAGGAAAGGAAGGGAAAGCATCTCTATCGGCAATATGCAGGACGTGGTATAATCAATGCTATCTTCATAGTCAGGCAGCTACAGGAAATATATTTACTTGAATATGGGGATCTGTAGTTCTGTACCTTATATTTGTAGATCTGGAGAAGGCCTTTGATAGGGTGCCCAGAGATATTGTGCAAGGGACTATGAGAAAACTTGACGTAGAGGAGTGGCTGGTGCGTGTGATAATGAAGATGTACGAGGACTCACAAACGGCAGTGACGGTAAAAGGTGTAATGAATGAGGAGTTTACACTACGCGTTTGAGTCCACCAGGGCTCTGTGTTAAGCCCCCTCCTAGTTAGGTGGCTTAGCGGAAAATGTTGCCATTATCGTTACACGGCGGATAAAAGCACCAAATTTGGTATGAGGCTTCCTTAGGGTCTATTAATGAATTTTAGAAAGGGTGCCCTCCAGAAAATATTAAAAAAAAATGCTGTATGTAAAAAACCCTATATTCTATCTATCTATCTATTGCCTGACGCCGTGATCCCCGAAGGGGTGCCCACGAACGAACCGCCCCCATGCACCTCTGTCCCCAGTCAGTCGACGCCCCTCCCCCCAACCAGCACTGCCTTCGTTCATGTAGTTCCTCACTCCATCCTTCCACCTCATATTCGGTCTACCTCTCCCCCTCTGTCCCTCCACCTCGCTCTCGTACACCCTCTTAGTCATTCTCTCGCTTTCCATACGTTCCATATGGCCGAACCATCTCAAGTTGTTCCTTTTCACACTTTCCAGCACATCTACCTCCACACCACACCTTACTACCTCATTAGTCTGTCTATCCCTCCATGTAACTCCGCACGCACTCCTTAAGTAATTCATTTCCACTGCTCTCACTCTTGGTCTGAGTCTCTCAACCAACGTCCATGCTTCGCTTCCGTAAGTCAGTGTCGGGATTACCACACTGTCATGCAAGGACTTCTTCACTTCCATACTGACCACCCTATTTCTTGTTACTGCTTTTAGCGTTCCTACAACCCTCTTCCCCTGTTGTACCCTCTCCCGCACCTCTTCATCCATAGTCCCATCTTTACTCAACACACTGCCCAGATACTTAAAAGAGTTGACGATCTCCATAGCCTGACCGTTCAGCTTCACCTCACACTCTGTGACTTCACCCCTTTCGAAGACCATAACCTTGCTCTTCCCCGTATTTACCTTCAAATTCCGTTTTTCGCACACTGTTCCAAACTCATTTACCAGACCCTGCAACTCCCATTCATTATCACTCATCAGAACTGTATCATCCGCAAACAGCAGTATAGGTAGCTTCCACTCAATTCCCTCCCTTTTCAGCGATACACCAACATCCACTGCTCTTGATAGTATTTCTTTCATGACTCCATCCATATATACAGTAAACAACCACGGGGACATCACACACCCCTGTTTCAAACCAACATTCAGGTCAAAGAACTCGCTCTGCTCACTCTCCACACGTACTGCCGCCTTTGCACCCTCATACATGCTCTTCACTGCTTTCAGCAACTTGCCCTCTACTCCGTATATTCTAAGTACTTTCCACAAACCTTCTCTATCCACTCTGTCATAGGCCTTCTCCAAGTCCATAAAGGCAACATTATAGGTTTGACTCCTGTAAGGAGATAAAGAAAACCTAATATTTAGTAGTGGCCCCGTAATCATTGACGAACATGCCTATTACATAAGGCATCCTCTTCAAACACTAATCCGCCGTAGTTTTGAATCTACCGCGCAGAGCATTTAAAAACTGAGGAGCCTTCATCATGAGCGCACGCGACCTCACTCATGGCTTCAGTCATTATGAATTGGGTTCTCACTACGAAAAAACTTCGTAAAAAATAAAAACAAAAAGAAAATAAGAATAACTATCCAATAAGCTTTCCATCATATCGTGGATGTACTTGTGTGGATTTCTGACCAGACGCTGATTCAGGCGTCATTCTTCCTTCACTGACATATCAAGTAAACCAAAATCCTCAATACATCAACGAATGGGAAGGGGACGGTCGGGAGGGCCCCAGTCGTCAATGATTACGGGGCCACTACTAAATATTAGGTTTTCTTATCTCCTTACAGGAGTCAAACCTATAATTTATTAGTGGCCCCTCCATCATTGACGAACATGCCTGATTTCTAAGACTGGAGGGGGACATTCGTAATCATATCATAACTCTAGAAAAGCAGATAATAAAAACAACCACATAGTATTCTTACTTTGAAAATATATTTTAACAACGGCGTAGCCGAAAAAATACAAGAAAAAGGGGGTTCAGGCAGGTGCGTGCTTCAAAGAAGCCTGCCTGACAAAAAATGGGTAACCCTGAAGATTCTGAACACAGATCTGTAGTTACAAAGGCACCCCACTCAACGAGTGGTGACAAAAAATAACAAGTTATAAGTTTATATGTGCACATAATAAACCCCAACATAAACTTGGAGATAAATTGCAAAGGAACTCCATTATTCTAAAATTAAATTGCTTTCGCAGCTAAACTACTCTAACAGCACCGTTGTTTTGTACTTAACATTGTACTAGCACAATTTCTCACTGAGAAATTTTCATATCACATTTTAACCTTAAATTGTATCACAGCTCTCATACTCCGTCGGGGTCTAGGGTGTCCTATGTCAACTGAGTGCAACCACCCCCCTTTCCACTGAAAGTAAACAAAAGTGACTGCAGGGCCACCTAGACCCTCTGCCTTAAAGCTATACATGGTAAGGAAGGTTTGTCTAGAGCAACTGACAAGTATCTAGACAGAAACGTATGATTAGACGCCCACAACTGCGTGGACGCTATGTCTTCAACTGAAAAAAATTTCAGGAAACGTAAAGAGGCTGCCCATTTGCGTAAATCGTGGGCCCGACCCACAACGCCGGGATTACTTTCTTTAATGACTTCTACCAGAAGAGAGGCTAATCGCCGTTTTAAGTAAGCGTTTACCCGTACTTGCTACCCATAAAGCACCTTGGGGGTTTTGAGGAGCTACTCTCAAATATTTGGTTAGAGCTTGCACTGGACATAAATTATGATGCACCTTTCCCCTTTTTAACGCCGGCACCGTGAATTCAGAAAACACGTGTGCACTATGCTCATTCTTGGCTACAAAACCTGGGAGGGTGCAATGGAAATACATTCATTAAGTCTACCAAACCTAAGACAATTAGGTGTGTTGCTCATCGCCGCCAGCTCAGACACTCTGTTTCCGGTGGCCAAAGCCAAAAGGAAAACCGCCTTTTTTAAGAGTAATGCAAAGTCTGCAGTATTTTGGTACAGACGAGAGTGAAGCAAAGACAAAGCTTTGTCCAGAGACCAAGTAGGCATGAGCTGACGGGGAGGTGGGCGGAGTTTAAAACATGCTCTCATAAAACCTGTTTCCTCCGCTACCCGTATGGAAAGACCCGTAAGGTCTAAAAAGGGCACTCTAATCGCAGTTAAGTTATTTTTTAATGTTACCACAGATAAACGTTTCTGCTCAAACAGATAATTCAAAATAATTAAAAACTAATGCCACTGAGGGTACAGTTTGTTCTGTCCTAACGATCCAAGAAGTAAAGGCTTGCCAATGTGATTGATACTGTCGTTTTGTAGACTGAGTATAT
>CM064527.1:26767696-26955252 GCA_032716605.1 Paralithodes platypus
TATATATTTAGTTATATATAAAGAAACGACGTTCGTGAGAACACTCGTTTTTTATAGGTTTTTCTACCTGGTTTACGACAACCACGGGGAAAAACCTAGCTGTTGTTTAGGCGTTCCTCCCCGGCGATCTTTTACAAAGTAGTGGGGTCAGGAACTTGTGGGGTTAACTTTTAGACTTCTCACCCGGCGGGTGCACCTGAGCAGGGTGGGATAAAAAGACTTAGGTCTCTTATAGTTAACCAATCCATGTGAGTGATACTCTGTGTATCGCTGCCTTTACTTTTACGGCATTTGAAGGATCAGTGAGGTTTAACCAAATCGATTTCCACACCCGGCGGGTGCCCCTAAGTAAAGGAACTAAGGAATTTATAAACAAATTCAATTTCGATTAACCTTAATTGGGTGATACTTTCAGTATCGCCGCCTTCTATTTTTACGACGATCGTTTGGGACAATTTGTTAAAAAATCAGATCTCGTATATTCCTGCCCTGGGCTATTCTACTAAAATATTTCAAGGGCCGGCGTCTTTATGAGGGGGGGCTTTGTTACAAAATTGAATCTTGAGACAGTCACCACCTCCTACAGACTATTAGTGCCATACTGGACCATTATATCAGAGGGTATTCTTCATGTTCTTAGCTAAGAAGACTTGTTTAGCCTCTTTATACCCAGCCGCGTGGCGAGATGTGTTAGCTGTGTCTTTGCATCCCGTTACCCGGCGGGTTATTAACACTTGTATGCGAACACTTGGGTTAACCTTATGAGCATTAATTCCTGGAAATTTTTCTTTATTTTTCCAGAGCTGAGCTCCGGCGGACCAATACAGACCCGGCGGTAGTTCCTCACACCAGTCTCTGTCATGGCTAATGTGACCCCAGTTTTTGCCCTGTGCATTACCCCTACTTGCGCGGGTATCCCAATTTTTGCACATACCCTTTGCATAAGGTGTGTTAGATGTCTAGACCGTTCAAGGGGTCTCTGGGTTACACGTAATTGTTCTTTTTGCTCCCAATTAACCAATAAAGTCCTGTGTGACAATGACAAGACCGCGGCGGTAGCGTTGAGAGAGGTCAGACAACAAATGTCGGCCTACACTACCATTGTCGCACATAAGTCACTTCAATGTGACAACGTCCCACTTTGGGATAAGTTGCTGTCAGAGCACCCTCCCCCTAAACGTACCTCTAGAGTAAGGGGTTTTAAGCCGACAGAGACTAGCCAGGATTCTGTTTCGTCTGTGGAGACGTTTAAACGCCCGAGAGAGCCTACTCCCCCGGCAGCCACCTCCTCGTCGCAGGCGAGATCGAGGTCAAGGTCACCCCTCAGACAACGGTCTTCAAGTCGGGCCTCTTCCCCGGCTAGTAAGAAGTGCAAGACTGAAGCTTCCCCCAGGGGCCAGGGTGGTGATTCTTCCAAACCTAGGTCCAGTTCGCGGTCACACCGTAGCCACAAATCCTCCAAAAAGGATTCCCATAAGAAGTCCTCTCGACATTCTACTAAGTCTAGTGCATCTCATCGTACCTCTACACCTGACAATGTTTCTGTTACAGCCTCAGAGTATAGTGAAGCGCCTGTCCCTAAACAAGATTTACCTATTGATATTTTAACCCTAGAAATGGAGAGTTCAGGATATTCAATAATTGAGAATGTTTCAGACTCTCAAGAGAGCGTAGGCCAGAGCCTCGGTGTTTGGCGGTTTGCTCAGCCAGGGTCTGACCATCCACGTCCGACTCATACGAGTCACACAGTAGCCGATGTCCACAGGGACGCGGCGACCCCATCCTCTATCCCTGATTTATCTTGGAAACAAGGTGCCCCTGCCTCGGCGGGGTCTTCTCAGGAGGATCGGGAGGAACAAGATGAAGTGTCATTAATTTCAGATAGGGAAGGACAAGGGTCAGGCTCAGGCCTGGACGCCGCCCATGATAATACTAATTCACCTGAAAGTTCTGCACCTAACCAGTTTGTTACAGCACAAGAAATTGATGGGTTACTTACTCATGCTCTATCAAAATTCTTTAATCAACAACGAGAAAACCCCACAATGGACTTGGGGGCTCTCCCTTGACAGGTTCTGCGGTACGGCCTCTGATAACGTCAATCGATTTATCTAAGATTCCTAACCCTCCTACTCTGTCACCGGCAGGGAGCTCTAAGCCAGCTACGGCGGCATTCACTACGTCAAATGTCAGGGTCATTACGGATGTTAATCCACCCCCTCTAGACAAAGCGCCTCTTAGAAAGGTAGCTATGCCCCTGCTTTATGGGCCAGACGAGTCATGGGTCCCTTTGAACCCCTCTAAGCCAGAGCTTGCCCAGCCTACCTTGTCAGGGGAACTCCCGGTACCACGTGAGTGGTTTATCCAGGGAAATAAGTCTAAGAAATTAAGGGCATTGGATGCCTTGGGTAATGTTTTGGACGTAAATATCAAGGCTATACCTAGTTATTATCATCAGGATTATTTTGTTTATGCATCTAAGCCTGCTTTACCCCCTGCCTCAGCTTCAAAACTTTTTTCAGACTGGTCTAAGCTGGATGGGTTTAATGATATTAAGGCTCTGTTGGCTATTACTCCTGAACTAGATTTACAGACCGTCACAGACGAGACAGCTAATCCAGTGTTGAAGGTGGGACAGTTAGGACCAGGACCTTGGGTGGATTGGGAGGTAGAGGCTCAAAACTTTGCAACCACTTTCACTTCTAAATCTTCCCACCAGATCCCTCAGGATACACATTCATGGTTCTCAATGCCGGTAGGTTCTGCCGGCGGAGTTCCGTCAGCTTTATTTTCCTTTTTAGCTGCCCCTAAGATTAATCTTTGTGAACTAAAGGAACCATTCATTACCCCTACCCCTTCTCACCTAGACAGAGAATTTAGGCTAAGGGGAAAAGCTTTCCGCCTGTTTTCACAGTACATAGTTTCTCAACAGGTGGCTAAGTCTTTACTCAGGTCTACTCAGGCAATCGCAGACGCGGATGCTCGAAGATCAGTTGAATTATCCCGGCGTCTGATTCTTCAGTCGTCAATCCAATCCTTAGGTGACATACGCACAGCCTTACTTGAGGCGGTGCGAGCACGACAGGATCTTAGGATGTCATTAGTTCGCAAGCTGCCTGATTGCATTGCTAACCAGGTGGTAATGTCCCCAGTACTTACACCTTCTTTAATGTCCCCTGATATATGGCGAACAGTGTTTAACATGGCACAGGCCGTGAAGCACAGTCCCGCACAGGCTAAGAAACCCGCATTTAACTTCCCCAAACCTAAGCCTCCTACTAAAGCTCAGCCAGGGGGTTCTAAGCCGTTTCTTCCGCCTAAGTCCTCCCAATCCCCCCTGGGTCAGTTCAGGCATAGACAGAGAGGGTTTTCAGGACAGAGGGGACGCGGCCAGTATAAGCCGGGGCAGGGCCAGTCTTCGGCCCACACCAGCCAGCCGGCGAAGCGTCCAACACCACCAAACCCACCATCAAAAAACTAAAGTCTTTCTCACTCCCAGTGCCTACTTTAGAGCCGGAGGAACCGAGGGAAGTACAGCCGGCGAACCCTTGTCGGCTAACTGGGTCGTTCCGAACGTGTCACCAAGCATGGCCGTTAAAAACCTGGGCACGGATGGTGGCACGCAAAGGCATCACTTGGCAGTGGCTCCGGCGACCTCGCTTACGTCAGCCGACAACGGCAAATTGTGTTTCATTAGAGGTGGAGTTGCTGGTCCAGGAGATGATTGCCAAGAATGTCATCATCCCGGTACCCCCAGATTACCCTGTATTCACGTCAAAACTGTTTTTGGTTCCCAAACGGGACAGTGTTCAGATGAGGCCGGTCGTAGACCTGTCGTATCTGAATCTTCACATTTACAACGAGTCTTTCAGAATGTTAACAGTTCATCAAATCAGGCTAACACTTCCGCCGGGTGGCTGGATGTGTTCCCTAGACCTGACAGACGCCTATTGGCACGTGTCGGTCAACAAAAGATTTCAAAGGTTTCTGGCCTTGAGGATCAGGCACCAAAATTTTGTTTTTCAGAGGATGCCGTTCGGTTTGAACCTAGCACCTCGATTATTCACGAAACTAGTCCGGCAAGCCCTGATGCCATTGTTAAAACAGGGAATCAGAGTGTTGTGGTATCTAGACGACTGGCTGGTGGTGGCAGAGACACAACAATTATGCATAAAACATGTCAATATCATTTTAAATCATGTCAAAACTCTAGGCTTCAAGGTAAATCTGGTAAAGTCAAACCTTGTTCCCTCAAGAGTAATTCAGTGGATAGGGCTGGTCTGGGACACCGCCGCTCTCACTCTGAGTCAGAGTGTGGACAATCGCAACAGGTTTCGCAGGAAACTGTTCAGGTTTCTTCACAGTCTGACTACGACACGAAGAGTCTGGGAGTCTCTGGTCGGCTCTCTCAACTGGATTCAGCTAACTGTCAAGTTGGGCCGGTTGAAAGTAAAACGATTAATATTGGAGGGCAACAAATATTTCCCACTCTTACCGGCGGGAAAATTATGGCCCATACCAAAATTAATCCACACCTTACTAGCGGTCTGGGCGAAGAGGGAAACATTGCACTCAATCATGTCATGGACCTCTCCTCCTCCAACGGTATGGGTAGACACGGATGCGTCAGGCACCATAGGGTGGGGATTTCAGTCAAATCAGGGGCACCAGGGTCAGGGACTTTGGTCCCACTTAGAAATCTCTCACATAAATGTCAAAGAGTTACTAGTCCCATTGTATTTCCTTCAGGCTCACGGCCCGGCGTTACGGGGCAAGTCAGTGGCCTTCAGAATGGACAATCTGAATGCAGTTCACTGTATTCAGAAACAAGGGTCAACGAGGTCAAGGAAGTTGCTACTCGTGTCGGAAGAGATTTTTGTTCTAGCCACCAGTCTAGATATTTATCTTCACGCATCTTATCTCCCAGGCGTAGCGAACGTCTGGGCAGACGCTCTGTCCCGGAGACAGAGCACGACAGTAGAATGGGAGCTCAAGCAACCCATTTTCGACCTAATGATTGCAGAGCTCTCCCATCCACAAGTGGATCTTTTTGCGTCCGAGGAGACTCACAAGCTCCCTCTATACCTCACCCGCCGGACGATAACGCCGGCAGGGGGGCCAGACGCCCTAGTGACAGACTGGAACAGATGGAGCTCCATCTATCTGTTTCCGCCGCCAGATGCGTCACTAATGTGCCACGTAGTGAACAAACTACGAGTTTATCGAGGCTTAGTCTCGCTAATCGCGCCCCTGTGGCCAGCGCAGGTGTGGTGCCAGCAGTTAATAATGTGGTGCCCGGACCCGGTATCGCTCCCGGTCGGGTACTTCCACTTAGACACGATTGGCAACCTAGAGACCTCGCTGACTTTTGCATTATGGACAATCAGGAGGCCAAGTGGCTAGCACCATACGGTAGGGATGTGACCAATAAATTGCTCAATCAATATACTCAGTCTACTAAGCGACAATATCAATCTCATTGGAAAGCTTTTACTTCTTGGATTGTTAGAACGGAACAAACTGTACCCTCAGTGGCATTGGTTTTTAATTACTTGAACTATCTGTTTGAGCAGAAACGTTTATCTGTGGTTACTTTGAAGAATCACTTAACTGCGATTAGAGTGCCCTTTTTCGACCTTACAGGTCTATCCATACCGGTGGCGGAGGAAACAGGATTTATGAGAGCGTGTTTTAAACTCCGCCCACCTCCCCGTCAGCTCATGCCTACTTGGTCTCTGGACAAAGCTTTGTCTTTACTTCATTCTCGTCGGTATCAAAATACTGCAGACTTTGCTTTAATCTTAAAGAAGGCAGTTTTCCTTTTGGCTTTGGCCACCGGAAACAGAGTGTCTGAGCTGGCGGCGATGAGCAACACACCTAATTGTCTTAGGTTTGGTAGACTTAATGATTCAATTTCCATTGCACCCTCCCCGGCGTTTGTAGCCAAGAATGAGCATAGTGCACACGTGTTTTCTGAATTCACGGTGCCGGCGTTAAAAAGGGGAAAGGTGCATCATAATTTATGTCCAGTGCAAGCTCTAACCAAATATTTAAGAATAGCTCCTCATAACCCCCAAGGTGCTTTATGGGTAGCGAGTACGGGTAAACGCTTACTTAAACGGCGATTAGCCTCTCTTCTAGTAGAAGTCATTAAAGAGAGTAATCCCGGCGTTGTGGGTAGGGCCCACGATTTACGCAAGTGGGCGGCCTCTTTACGTTTCCTGAAAAACTTTTCAGTTGAAGATATTGCGTCCACACAGTTGTGGGCGTCTAATCATACGTTTCTCTCTAGATACTTGTCAGTTGCTCTAGACAAACCTTCCTTACCATGTATAGCTTTAAGGCAGAGGGTCTAGGTGGCCCTGCAGTCACTTATGTTTATTTTAAAGGAAGGGGGGGGGTGCAGTCAGTTGACATAGGACACCCTAGACCCCGCCGGAGTATGAGAGCTGTGATACAATTTAAGGTTGAAATGTGATATGAAAATTTCTCTGAGAGAATTTGTGCTAGTACAAAGTTTAGTACAAAACAACGGTGTTGTTATAGTAGTTTTAGCTGCGAAAGCAATGTAACATTAGTTCAATGGAGTTCATTAGCAATTGATCTCCACATGTATTTTGGGGTTTATGATGTGCACATATAAACTTATAACTTATTATTTGTCACCACTCGTTGAGTGGGGTGCCTTTTGTAACTACAGATCTGTGTTCAGAATCTTCAGGGTTACCTATTTTTGTCAGGCAGGCTTCTTTGAAGCACGCACCTGCCTGAACCCCCTTTTTCTTGTATATTTCCGGCCTACGCCGTATTAAATACATTTTTCAAAAGTAAGAATACTATGTGGTTGTTTTTATTATCTGCTTTTCTAGAGTTATGATATGATTACGAATGTCCCCCTCCAGTCTTAGATATCAGGCATGTTCGTCAATGATGGAGGGGCCACTAATAAATTATAGGTTTGACTCCTGTAAGGAGATAAAGAAAACCTAATATTTAGTAGTGGCCCCGTAATCATTGACGACTGGGGCCCTCCCGACCGTCCCCTTCCCATTCGTTGATGTATTAAGGATTTTGGTTTACTTGATATGTCAGTGAAGGAGGAATGACGCCTGATTCAGCGTCTGGTCAGAAATCCACACAAGTACATCCACGATATGATGGAAAGCTTATTGGATAGTTATTCTTATTTTCTTTTTGTTTTTATTTTTTACGAAGTTTTTTCGTAGTGAGAACCCAATTCATAATGACTGAAGCCATGAGTGAGGTCGCGTGCGCTCATGATGAAGGCTCCTCAGTTTTTAAATGCTCTGCGCGGTAGATTCAAACTACGGCGGATTAGTGTTTGAAGACGATGCCTTATGTAATAGGCATGTTCGTCAATGATTACGGGGCCACTACTAAATATTAGGTTTTCTTTATCTCCTTACAGGAGTCAAACCTATAATCTCAACACACTACATGGCTGGTGCACTACAAACAGACTTAATCTAGCTCCAGCCAAATCCACCGCAACCCTGCTCACAAGCTGGACAGGTGAACACGAATACATCCCTCAACTCACCATAAACAACACACCCCTAACACATACACACACACCCAAAATCCTAGGAGTAACATATGATACTCATATGACATTCAAACAGCACACCACAAACATTAAAAAGAAACTGACACCCAGACTTAACGCCCTCAGGTCACTTGCTCACACAAAATTTGGACACAACAAAGAAACTACCACCACAGTATAAACAATACATAAGATCAGTGATAGAATACGCAAGCCCAGCCTGGGCTTCTAACCTAGCTGAAACACATCATAAGACTTACAGACTATTCAAAACAAAGCCCTGAAGATCATTACAGGCTGCACAGCTACTGCACCCACAGATCACCTACATCAAGAAACCAAAATCCTCAAAGTCAAAGACCATCTGGACATGAGAGGCACTCAATTCCTGGCAGCCTCCATGAACCAAGACCACCCACTAAACTACATGGCAACACACCCACAGACACCAAGAAATATCAAAACAACACCCAGCACACGGTATCACACAATTATTGTCCTCTCTCCCTCCCTGCCCACCCCGAACCAACTTCCAGAAGTACATCCATACTCATATCTCTCGCCAATCCATCCACTCACTCACAGACAACACGCAGCTGCATGCACGACCTCCTGAAATCCATCCTTCCGAATCCTCCCTCCCTCGCGTGGACAGAGTCCACCTGGCCAGGCTGAGATGCGGACACCATCCAGCTCTCCTGAGCTATCAGAAGAGACTGGATGACTCCGTTGTCGACGCCTGCCCGGGATGTAACACAGCACCCCATACCATTAAACACATCATAGAAGACTGCATTTCACACAACCACTTGCGGCAACAACATAATCTACACTCAATGAGAGCTCTGTGGGAAAGCCCGATCGTGGCCATGGCCTTCCTCAGGGACTCGGGGCTGTTCGGCCAGGCAGCTTAGGGAACAACAACAACAACAACAACGTCAGAGACTGTCGGAACGATGACGGATATGTCCGAAATACCGAAGTGCATGTCCGAGAGGCCGTAGCCAGTCCGACTAGTACGGGTTTCCGACTTCTAGAGGTCCGAGATGGCGAGGGTTTACTGTACAGTATTGATTTTTTTTTCAGTTTTGAGCTAATTTTTTTGAATTGTAATAAAATTATATTGGTTAAAGAAACACTACTGTACATTAAATTTGAGACCACTCTTAAGAAAGGAAATTACATTTTGCATCTTTTTCAATTATCTGATTCACCTTTTAGGAGATATTGAGGGTTTTTTCAATTTTTGAGTATTATTTTGGTAAAATCTACCAATTTTTTAGAATAATATCATTTTAGGCATTACATGGATAGGAAATTGTATTCTATGCCCTGTACATTTGTCCTTGTCCAATTTATAGCAATGGCATGTTGTAATTCTGATGTCATACACGTTTTCAGAGTGGCAACATTGAACTGAATTGGGGTCGTTGCGTGATCTGCCAACAAGACACATCTAAACCCCTGAAGTGTCCGTTGCAAAGCCTTGACCCAAGTGACAAGACAGATGTGTACGCATTGTTCCTGAACAACGTTGAGCAGTTCCGAGCCATTGGTGCTCTTCCAGTTGAACTCATTTTTGGAAGTGATGAAACAGTTGACAATTTTGCTTCTCATTCTGCTTCCTGGCACAAGTCTTGCCATTGCAAATTCAGCAGTGGTAAGTTAGCAATTGCAATGAGAATGCATAAACCTGATGGTAAAGAGAGAAGGCTAAGTAAACGCAAAGCTGCCAAAGCACTGAAAGTTGAAAAATGTTTCATCTGTGAGAAAGGGGAAAAGGAAAGTGTTCTTCATGAAGTTTCAACATTTGATGCCGACAAAAATATTAGGGACATGATCACAGACCTGAACGACACCCAGCTTTTGACTAGAATTTGTGGAGGGGATCTAATGGCAATGGAGGCTAAATACCATCTGACATGTTTGGTCAAGTTGAGAAAACGTCATCGTAAAGTGCACGCCCGGTATTCGCGCCTAGGTCGTACCGCCCCCCTTCCACGTATACGTGGGCAGTGTTTAAGGGTAGGCCCAAGGATCACGGGTCGATTTTCAGTTTTGTGGCCCTAAACGACTTTTAATTTTATGTTTTTGTAACTGTTTGCTTTTAATTTAGTTTGTATTTGTATTTTAAACATCTTCACCTAGTTTGGTCACTTTAGCCCTTTTATTTTGTTTTCCCAATATTTTTGTGTGTATTTTTTTTAGAAGGAATTATAGGAAATTTGCCCAAAATACAAAATACGTTGTAACCCATATAAAACGTTCATGGAGCATTTCTTAAGCATATATCTCCAAAACATCATTTGTACTTTGTGGTTTTTATAATGAGAAATTTATCCACTGTACTCCATGCCCTTTCAAGAGTGTTTCCTGGACACAGCAGACGTCCACTCGCCTCCTTTCACACATCTCAGCCACTTCATTTGCATGCAGATTCAAACTACCAACATTCACACTAGCAAGTCTGAGATTGTTCTTATCCTGTGCGGTTTTGGATCATCGGACTTACGTTGTTTCTCTTTAGGTTTAGTCATATTTGGTAAATTGGCTGGCAAATGGGCATCACCCCCCCCAGAACTCCGGCTCCAGTCTACCCCGGGGACCATTCCCAGCACCTTCCCGCAAGAGATTACAAAGGGGTAGGATCCAGTGGCCTCGGTTCGCCCCACCAGAACCAGCCGCAGGGGCGCACGTACCTGTGGGCATTGTACGGCACTACGACTGGTCTGGTATTTTTCGCCCTATGACAGGGCAGCCTCTTGGAGCGCTACCACCAGGTTCGGGCCCCTATACTATTGGGCGGAAAGTGCCAGTCCGGAGAAACACTACGTACTGTACCCTCTGTATTCATTTTCTCCAGGTTGGGCCCAAGACGCCAGGTCCGGGTCCAGAGGGAGCGACATCCACCACCAGTGTGCCGCCATTAGGCAATTTGGAGCAAGAACAATGAAGCCCTGTCACAGCACTGTCATATGAAAACAATGTCTCGGCACCAATAACAAGGCTTCATTGTACAGTATAGTAATGGCTGTTGGTCCGCAAGTCTAACGCCATCCCCCCTATTAGTCGCCTTGTACGACACGCAGTAGGATGCGTGAGGAATATTCTTTTTTTTCCTCCACCATAGGTGAAGGCCCCCTTACCCCCTAGGGGATGAACGAATGAAGAAATTTGTGCTGGATGCTAGGGTGTATAGCGGTATTGGGGTGGGGTCTGTCTGACCTTTATGTAGTAGTAGCTAAAATTAGGATACAAAAGAAGTGGGTGAGGAGAGTTGGAGGGAGGCGAGAATGTTGGAATGGCGAGGAGGGTGTAGAGGTTGCAGGGAGAGGAGATCAAGGAAGAGTTCAGGAGAGCAGTAGAAAGACGACCAAGTAGGTTTGACCTGGAAGGTGTGGAGGAGGTGAGCAAAGTGTTTAAGGAAGAGATCTGTGCAGCATGTGAGGAGGTGTGTGGAGTAAGGAGAAGAGGGAGGGGAGTGAAGGGTACAGCATGGTGGACAGAAGAGGTAAAAATAGCTGTTGAAGACAAGAAGAAAGTGTATAGAGAGTGGTTGGGTAGTAGAGGGAATGAAGGTTTGGAGAGACAGAAAAGAGTGAGGTACAGTACTTGGAGAAAAAGAGAGTAGTGAAGGAAAGTAAGAGTGTAGGAACAGGTTTTTACACCATACCCGAAAGAGGATTTATGGAGCTCCGATCTTACTCTCATCCATCTTATCAATTTTACCAACACACCTAAACTTCGTTAGATGTTGAAATAGCCTCCCGAAAATATATTCCCTGGCCGGTAATTGAACTCGGGACCCTTGGGTTATGAGGCAGGCACTTTACCAGTTAGACCAATAGAGATATCTCTCTTGGCCTGGTCGGCTCAAGTTATTTCCGCATCTGGTTCTGTTTAGGCTAACCTATTTTTACTGACTTTACAAGAGAAGAGCAGATGAGGAATTTGGAAGGAATCTGAGTGTAAAATGGTGGGAGTGTAAGAAACTATTCAGGAAAGAAGTCAAGAAAGTTAGGGAAGGTAGCAAGAGAAATAGTAAGAGTGTGAAAGATAGGACTGGGCGAGTGCTAGCCGAGAAGCAAGAGAGTCGAAAGATGGAGGGAGTACTTCAATGAATTGCTGAATGTAAGGAATGAAGCACCAGCAAACATAGCTGGATGGGGTATGGGATGGAGAAGTAGTGGAGGAGGAGGTGGGGATCAGGTCAGAAGTGTGTGAAGCCATGAAAAGAGTGAAGTTGGGGAAAGCACCAGGAATAGATGGAGTGTGTGAGGAAATGGTGAGATAGTGATTGAATTGATATGGAAAATGTGTAAACTAGCATGGGAGAAGGGGAATGCACCTGATGATTGGAAGACAGGCATAATAGTCCCCCTATATAAGGGGAAAGAGGAGTGTGTGGTAACCACTGAGGACTATGTCTTCTAAGCGTAGTAGGGAAGGTGTACATTAGGGTAGTGATTGAGAGAGTGAGAGCGAGAACGGAGAAATAGATAGGTGACGAGCAGGGCGGGATTAGGAAGGGAAGAGGATTTTTACCCTGAAATGTGTTGTGGAGAATCAACAAAAGCTGTATGTTGCCTTTATGGACTTGGAGAAGACCTATGACAGAGTGGATAGAGAAGGCATGTGGAAAGTACTTAGAATATATGGAGTAGATGGCAAGCTGCTGAAAGCAGTGAAGAGCATGTATGAGGGTGCAAAGGCGGCAGTACGTGTGGAGAATGAGTAGAGCGAGTTCTTTGATCTGAATGTTGGGTTGGAACGGGTGTGATGTCCCCGTGGTTGTTTACTGTATATATGGATGGAGTCATGAAAGAAATGCAAGGAAGAGCAGTGGATAGCAGTGGATTGACCTCCCAGTCTACCTAGATTGGAAGCCAAAGCGTCACATTTTTTCCTTTGCCCCTCAACTTTCTCTTCATAATTGCTGAGGGGCACAGGGCCCTGGGTGGGGCTTTGTTTTCCTGGGCGTTTCCGCACCCTCCTCAGCTCCGCGCCATGGAGTGGCTTCGGTCACCCAGGCTTTATTGTGGTCGGCAGTGAGGGTTCTGTGGGGTGCACGGTTATGGCCTTGGCCTGCTCGGGGCCTTGGAGCTGTTCGGCCAGGCAGCTTGGGGAACAACAACAACAACAACAACAACATAATTTTTCCATTACATGCAATGTAACGGCTCAGACCGGGTTGCCTTTCAGTGATTGGAGTGTACTGTAGTACAATAAAGTCCCACCACAGCACTGTCCCACTAAGTCATCACTGTGGCTGATGTTGGTATAGTGCTAACTGTGCCTCAGCAAGACTCAACAAAGTCCCCTTGCAGCACTTGCACCTGCAGTATCTGCAACCAACCCGGCCTTAACAGTTACAAATAGACAGCGCCATAACAAGATTCTACTGTATATTAGGTAATTGGACTATAGAACAATAAAGTCCTGCCCCAACACTGCTCCAACATGCAAACACTGTTGCCGACACAGGTGTGGTGCCAAACAGCGCCCAGGTAAGACTCAGTCCCCTGTGGCACCTATCCGCACCCCACCAGCCTCGGCAGTGCCATACCAAGACAGTGCTAAGATAAAGACTTTATTGCATAGTAATGGCTGTTGGTCCACAAGTCTATCGCCATCCCTCCTATTAGTTGCCTTGTACGACACGCAGTAGGATGCGTGAGACATATTCTTTTTTTCTTCCAACATTAAATGAAGGCCCCCTTACCCCCTGGGGGGATGTTGGTATATCGCTGATAAGGGAGGGAAACGAGTGGAAGCTACCAGTACTGCTATATGCTGTTGATACAGGTCTGATGAGCGATAATAAATGGGAGTTGTTGTTGTTGTTGTTGTTCCCTAAGCTGCCTGGCCGAACAGCCCCGAGTCCCTGAGAAAGGCCATGGCCACGATCGGGCTTTCCCACAGAGCTCTCATTGAGTGTAGATTGTGTTGTTGGCGTAAGTGGTTGTGTGAAATGCAGTCTTCTATGATGTGTTTAATGGTATGGGGTGCTGTGTTACATCCTGGGCAGGCGTCGACAACGGAGTCATCCAGTCTCTTCTGATAGCTCAGGAGAGCTGGATGGTGTCCGCATCTCAGCCTGGCCAGGTGGACTCTGTCCTCGCGAGGAAGGGAGGATTCGGAAGGATGGATTTCGGGAGGTCGTGCATGCAGCTGCGTGTTGTCTGTGAGTGAGTGGATGGATCGGTGAGAGATATGAGTATGGATGTGCTTCTGGAAGTTGGTTCGGGGTGGGCAGGGAGGGAGAGAGGACAATAATTGTGTGTGATACTGTGTGCTGGGTGTTGTTTTGATATTTCTTGGTGTCTGTGGGTGTGTTGCCATGTAGTTTAGTGGGTGGTCTTGGTTCGTGGAGGCTGCTGCCAGGAATTGAGTGCCTCTCATATCCAGATGGTCTTTGACTTTGAGAATTTTGGTTTCTTGATGTAGGTGATCTGTGGGTGAAGTAGCTGTGCAGCCTGTAATGATCTTCAGGGCTTTGTTTTGAATAGTCTGTAAGGTCTTATGATGTGTTTCAGCTAGGTTAGAAGCCCAGGCTGGGCTTGCGTATTCTATCACTGATCTTATGTATTGTTTATATACTGTGGTGGTAGTTTCTTTGTTGTGTCCAAATTTTGTGTGAGCAAGTGACCTGAGGGCGTTAAGTCTGGGTGTCAGTTTCTTTTTAATGTTTGTGGTGTGCTGTTTGAATGTCATATGAGTATCATATGTTACTCCTAGGATTTTGGGTGTGTGTGTATGTGTTAGGGGTGTGTTGTTTATGGTGAGTTGAGGGATGTATTCGTGTTCTCCTGTCCAACTTGTGAGCAGGGTTGCGGTGGATTTGGCTGGGGCTAGATTAAGTCTGTTTGTAGTGCACCAACCATGTAGTGTGTTGAGATAGGGTTGAAGGAGATCTGTTGCTCTTTTTGGGTCATGGTGTGTGCATGTGAGTGTTATGTCATCTGCATAGGAGGCTAAGTTTATTTGGGGCGTATTGGGTGTAGTTATATCGTGCATGTACAGATTGAAGAGTGCGGGCGATAGGACGGATCCTTGTGGGACTCCGTTTGGAAAGTTTCTGATTTTAGATGACTGACCGGCAAAAGATACGTGTGCACATCTGCCTGCTAGGAAGTTGGCCAGCCACCTTTTTGTGTTGTTGTGCATGTTTGTGTTGTAGATTTTGTTTGTTAGGTTGTGGCGGGGGATGGCATCGAAGGCTTTACTAATGTCGAGTGTGGCTAATAGTGATCTGTGTGGTGGTCTAGCTGAGTTGATGCCATCGAAAGCTCTTTGTGTAAGGTCTGTGAGAAGAGTGTTTGTGGAGTGCAGTGGCCTAAAGCCATGTTGTGTTGGAGCTAGGGGTAGGTCAGGTGTAATTAGTTGTAATACTAGGCGTTCCATGACTTTGGAGGGGGAGCAAAGAAGTGTGATGGGGCGGTGCGAGGAGGGTAGCGTGGGGTCTTTGTTGGGTTTGGGGAATGTGATGATGATACCATGCTTCCAAATGTCTGGTATTGTGTTGTGTGAATAGCTGTAGTTTGATATGTTAGTGAGTGCTTGTATGCCTTGTGGTCCCAGGTGTCTGAGGTGTATGTTGCTTATGTTGTCTAGGCCACAGGCGGGTGAGTGCTTGAGATTGTTGATGATATGCTTTGTCTGGTGATTGGTGAAGGGTGTATAGTCAGGGTCTGTGGGGAATTGTCTCTTACGTCGGATGACACGTCGGTCGCCTTTGTGAGGTTTTAGGTGGCTGACATGTGAAAAGTGATTGATGAGAGTGTTTGCTTGTTGTTTACATGAAGGAGTAGAGTCTGTTGTTGTGATTGCAGCATGTGATTGTGTTGTGTTGCTGTTGGAAAGTGTGATGCTGTTTAGTGTTTTGTAGAGTTTTTTGGGGTTTGTTTTGTGATCAAGTGTTTGTAGGAAGTTATTCCAATTTAGTTTTTGTTGTTCTTGTATTTTGTTGTTAGTTTGGGTGTTGAGTGCTTGAATTTGTTGTGTGATGTCTTGTGTGTGGGGTGCTGGGGAGTGTTTCAGTATGTCGCGTTGTCTGATGAGGTTTTGAATTTCTGGTGTGAAGTTGGGGTTGTGTCTTTTCCTGTTACCTCTTGGAATGTGTTTCTTGTCAGTGTTTTGGATCGTTTTATTGAGTATGTGTACAGCATTGTTGATGTTAGTGATGGGTGTACTGTTTAGAGTTGTGAAGTGTTGTTCTGTCTCATTTGTGAATGCTTCCCAGTTAGCTCTTTTATAATTGGTGTATGTGTGTTTGTGGCTAGCTGGGGTGAGTCTGGTTTTGGTGGTGATAATGATCGGGAGGTGGTCAGAGCCTAAGGTTCTGACCACCCTCCAGGATGTTGTGGGGGCGAGTTCTGGGGAGCAAAAGGTGATGTCAGGAGATGATGGGTTATAGAGGGCTTGGTGAGGAATATGGGTATGTTGATGGATGTCGTTAAGGATGATGAGGTTATCGGTTTGGTTTTGTAGTACCAGCCCTCTGTCTGTGTCGGGGTTGTCGACAAACCAGGCCGACGTCTTGGCGTTGAAGTCACCACCCAGGATGATGTGTGGGGTGTGTGGGGTGTTTGTGATGTGTTGTAAGTGTGGTCTGTATTCATTTGGTACTGTAGGGGATGTATGTGTTTATGATGGTTATGTTGGAGTTGTTGCCAGTGCGTATTTTAATTGATTGTATTTCTGTTGTGTTATCATTTGGGGGGAGGAGGGATTTGGTTTGTACACTGGTTACTATGTATGATATTTCTTTGTGAATGGGAGTTGCAGGTTCTGGTAAGTAAATATGTTTGGAACATTGTGGGAAAAACGGAATCTGAAGGTAAATGCGGGGAAGAGCAAGGTTATGGATGAAGAAGTGCGGGAGAGGGTGCAACAGGGGGAGAGGGTTGTAAGAATGCTGAAAGCAGTAACAAGAAATAGGGTGGTCAGCATGGAAGTGAAGAAGTCCTTGCACGACAGTGTGGTAATCCCGACATTGACTTACGGAAGTGAAGCATGGACGTTGGTGGAGAGATTCAGACCAAGAGTGACATACATACAGTCCACCCTTCGATAACGCGGGTATATCGTACTGGCCCAAGGCCGTGTTAGGCAAACACGCATTACATAAAGCAAAGGTTATATGGGAAAAATTCTATTGGTTCTGGCCACTTCCCCAAAGTCCCCTTTTTGACCCATTTACCACCCGATTTATCTATTTATTTGTCAGTATTATTACGTTGGCAACATACCTTCATACTAGGGGTCAATAATATATCCAATTAAGACCATTGGTACTATGAAATGCCATTTATTTGACACAAAAACAATGCTGCTCAGCTGTAGTACAACAATAACAAACCACATGTCGTCTGCGTAAGAGGCAGGCGGCGGCAGCTTGGCTAAACTTGCCAACAATCTACCGCCTTCATTAGAGTTATAGTTTAATGTATTTTTCTTTGGCTTTTACTATTATAAATATTATTTGGTAAAATGAAATTCAATTCCATAGAGTAAATTATAATAAAATTTTATTGCATACAGAAATAACTCGGGTTTAGACATAGCCACACAAGAACAACACACACACACACACACACACACACACACACACACACACACAACAATAACACACGGAAAATCAGCTGACGAATCTCGGTGTTTCAAATTAACTTGCATTGAAAGTACAGTATATGCGTAGTATAAGGCCATCCATGGTTTTGGAGGTTTATAAATGTGTCTTATACACGCCGGTATATACGGGTCTGACGAGTCTGCCGTCACAGGCCGACAGATGCCGAGAGATGCCGACCAGCCGCCACGAGCGCTACATAAACAAAGCGTGTTAGATGCTGACTCGGCACATTTGGGGTACCCGTGTTAGAGCAAAAACGCGGAACCTAAAGCCGCGTTACCCGAGGGCCGACTGTACATACATAAAATGTTAAGACTGAGTGTTCCACACATACGTGCAGTTTCAGTCTCTTGTGGAAATAAGTTATTTGAGAAGTGCGTGCGGAGTTACATGGAGGGATAGACCAACGAATGAGGAAGTAAGAGGGAGGTGTGGTGTGGAGGTAGATATGCTGGAAAGTGTGAAAACAAACACCTTGAGATGGTTCGGCCATATGGAACGTATGGGAAGCGAGAGAATGACTAAGAGGGTGTACAAGAGCGAAGTGGAAGGACAGAGAGGGAGAGGTAAACTGAGAGAGAGGTGGAAAGATGGAGTGAAGAAGTATATGAATGAAGGCGGTGCTGGTTGGGAGGCATTGGGGCGTTTCGTTTGTGGCCACCCCTTCGGGGATCACAGCGTCAGGCAATAGATAGATAGATAGATAGACATTATAAATATGCACTATACTGTAAGTATATCATGTGAGTATCTACATAAGTTATAAGATGTGTTCTATTGATTTGTGTCAACAGGAGGCAATGCATAATTTCATCGGTACCATAGATACATTCCGTCTTTCGTCCAAAGTTTAATCCAATACAGTATATCTTTTGCTGAGGCGGCTCCGAGGTCGGAAGCGAGCCTGACGGAACCCAAGAATCCTCAGTTCACACCTAACGGACCCGAGGTGGGAAAGAATTGATGTCGTCGGTCACGTGACATTGGCTTGGACGGACATTCAGACGTAGAAATGGGAACCGCGCTATAGTCTGGAATAATTACCCATTATAATTTTGATTGTTTTCTTTGTTTAATAATAATAATAATAATAATAATAATAATAATAATAATGCTCTATTCCATATTTTCATGGGAGTCTCAAGTTAATGCGCCACAAAAAAAAACTTTAAAAATATATGGAAGTGCTTTTTCCATAGGTTTGGGGTGAGGGGGGTTTAGGGGGTGAAAATATGGTGGGTATCCTGTTTATTATTCCTAGGGGGTAGAGGAGAAACGGATATAAATTAAATAATTAAACCTGGAAAGATGAATTGGCCTAGGCTATAAAAATGATACCGGTCGACGGTTGACTTACGTGTTAAATTGTTGTTGTTGTTGTTGTTGTTGTTGTTGTTGTTGTTCCCCAAGCTGCCTGGCCGAACAGCTCCAAGGCCCCGAGCAAAGCCAAGGCCATAACCGAGCGCCCCCACAGAACCCTCCCTGCCGACCACAATAAAGCCTGGGTGACCGAAGCCACTCCATGGCGGGGAGCTGAGGAGGGTGCGGAAACGCCCGGGAAACCAAAGCCCCACCCAGGGCCCTGTGCCCCTCAGCAATTATGACGAGAAAGTTGAGGGGCAAAGGCAAAATGTGACGCTTTGGCTTCCAATCTTGGTAGATTGGGAGGTCAATCCACGGAAGAGACGCCGTCACTTGAGATCTAGAAAATATATAAGTAAAAGGAACAGTCAGAGTAAGCTATGGGTATGGCAGAGATCGCTCAGTTCTCACTCTGATAGACCAGCCCATCACCACCGTGTTAAATGTGTCGTGTTAAATTGTATATGTAGGTTGTTGTTCCCTAAGCTGCCTGGCCGAACAGCCCCGAGTCCCCAAGGAAGGCCATGGCCACGGTCGGGCTTTCCCACAGAGCTCTCAAAGAGTGTAAATTGTGTTGTTGGCGTAAGTGGTTGTGTGAAATGCAGTCTTCTATGATGTGTTTAATGGTATGGGGTGCTGTGTTACAATCCGGGCAGGTGTTGACGACGGAGTCATCCAGTCTCTTCTGATAGCTCAGAAGAGCCGGATGGTGTCCGCATCTCTGCCTGGCCAGGTGGACTCTGTCCTCGCGAGGAAGGGAGGATTCAGAAGGATAGATTTCGGGAGGTCGTGCTTGCAGCTGCGTGTTGTCTATGAGTGAGTGGATGGAACGGCGAGTGATATGAGTATGGATGTGCTTCCGGAAGTTGGTTTGGGGTGGGCAGGGAGGGAGAGAAGACAGTATTTGTGTGTGATAGCGTGTGCTGGGTGTTGTTTTGATATTTCTTGGTGTCTGTGGGTGTGTAGCCATGTAGTGTAGTGGGTGGTGTTGATTCGTGGAGGCTGCTGCTAGGAATTGTGTGCCTCTCATGTCTAGATGATCTTTGACTTTGAGGACTTTGGTGTCTTGATGTAGGTGATCTGTGGGTGTCGTAGCTGTGCATCCTGTGATGATTTTCAGGGCTTTATTTTGAATAGTCTGTAAGGTCTTATGATGTGTTTCAGCTAGGTTAGAAGCCCAGGCCGGGCTTGCGTATTCCATAACTGATCTTATGTATTGTTTGTAGACTGTGGTGGTGGTTTCTTTGTTGTGTCCAAATTTCGTGTGGGCAAGTGATCTGAGGGCGTTAAGTCTGGGTGCCAGTTTCTTTTTCGTGTTTGTGGTGTGCTGTTTGAATGGCATTTGGGTGTCGTATGTTACTCCTAGGATTTTGGGTGTGTGTGTGTGTGTGGTAGGGGTGTGTTGTTTACGTTGAGTCCCGGGACGTAATCGTGCTCTCCTGTCCAGCTTGTGAGGAGGGTTGCAGTGGATTTAGCTGGGGCTAAATTGAGTCTGTTTGTAGTGCACCATTCATGTAATGTGTCGAGATAGTCTTGAAGGAGTCTTGTTGCTGTGTCTGGGTTTTGGTGCGTGCTTGTGAGTGTTATGTCGTCTGCGTAGGAGGCTATGGTTATTTGGGGTGAATTTGGTGTATTTATATCATGCATGTACAGTTTGAAGAGTGCGGGCGACAGGACGGATTCTTGCGGGACTCCGTTTGGGAAATTTCTAATGCTAGATGACTGACCGGCATAAGATACGTGTGCACATCTGCCTGCTAAGAAGTTGGCCAGCCATCTATTTGTGTTGTTGTGCATGTTTGTGTTGTAGATTTTGTTTGATAAGTTCTGGCGGGGGATGACATCGAAGGCTTTACTAATGTTGAGTGTGGCAAGTACTGATCTGTGTGGTGGTCTAGCTGAGTTGATGCCGTCAAAAGCTCTTTGTGTAAGGTCTGTAAGAAGAGTGTGGAGTGTAATGGCCTGAAGCCGTGTTGTGTTGGAGAAAGGGGTAAGTCAGGTGTCATCAGTTGTAGTACAAGGCGCTCTATGACTTTGGAGGGGGTGCAAAGGAGTGTGATAGGGCTGTGTGAGGAGGGTAGCGTGGGGTCTTTGTTAGGTTTGGGGAATGTGATGATGATACCATGCTTCCAGATGTCTGGTATTGTGTTGTGTGAGTAGCTGTAGTTTGATATGTTAGTGAGTGCTTGTATGCCTTGTGGTCTGAGGTGAATGTTGCTTATGTTGTCTAGGCCACAGGCGGGTGAGAGCTTGAGATTGTTGATGATATGCTTTGTCTGGTTGTTGGTGAAGGGTCTGTGGGGAATTGTCTTTTTCGTCGGATGACACGTCGGTCGTCTTTGTGGGGTTTTAGGTGACTGACATGAGAGAAGTGATTGATGAGTGTTTGCTTGTTGTTTACGTGAAGGAGTAGAGTCTGTTGTTGTGATTGCAGCATGTGATTGTGTTGTTTTGCTGTTGGAAAGTGTGATGCTGTTTAGTGTTTTGTAGAGTTTTTTGGGGTTTGTTTTGTGATCGAGTGTTTGTAAGAAGTTATTTCAATTTAGTGTGTTGTTCTTGTATTTTGTTGTTAATCTGGATGTTGAGTACTTGAATTTGTTGATTGATGTCTTGTGTGTGCGGTGCTGGGGAGTGTTTCAGTGTGTCGCGTTGTATGATGAGGTTTTGAATTTCTGGTGAGAAGTTGGGGTTGTGTTTTTTTATGTTACCTCTTGGAATGGGTTTCTTGTCTGTATATGTAGGTTATCTGTGGTAGTCCCAGTAATATCTATGAAGTACTTCTAGTATTAAAGGAACTTAGCTGTGATGCAAAGAGTGTAGCTTAGGTGATGGACATGTCGGTAGGTGAATATCAGTGAAGTTCTGGTGTTATGTGGCAGCAACTGGTGGTTTGTTGTTAGCGGGACGAAGTCTGTGTGAAGTGTGTCTGAGATTCCCTTTTATCGTGACAATATAAAATATATTTAAGGGTTCTATATCGTCCCCCGTGATTATATAATAAGGGAAAATAAACTAAGATATAATTGGTGCAACCACAGTAATATTTATCCACAAAGATAAATAAAGTAATGCGTATAAACAAAGAGGAACCAGCTGTCGTGAACCCGGGAAATTCAAACTACGGTATATATACCAGCTAGGATTCACGACATACTCCGCCACCAGTTATACAAAGTATTTACAATTGTCCCGTCCCGATCATGGATCGCCACAACTGGGAGGAACCCAAAGCAGCCCGACGTGACGGCCTCTGAGGGGTATCACCTCGGTCCGCTCCAGTAGCAGGAAGGATATTATCAGAGTTCGGCTTGCTGTCGCCATCCACTACCTCTAAATCTATCTCTAGTGGGTATAGCTTAACCACCGGTCTGGTGGTCAAACTGGCTCCTGTTTTTACCTGACCTACCATACATTCGTGGTCAGGACCACAAAGAAGTTTCATTATCCGACCTATACGCCAAAAAAGTCGGGGGGCCGTCATCATGTACTAGAACGACGTCCCCAACTTGTGGCGATGCTATCCCACGTTTTACCATTATGTGACGATGTTGCTCCCCGAGTGCTATTAAATAATCAGTGCTCTACCTTTTCCACAGGTCGTGTGAGAGTTTCGTTACATATTGGAAGCGTTGGTTGACGGAATCGTTGTTTCGCCACGTCGTGTTCTTGAGATCCTCATCCGTGACTTCTCGCCTTGGAAAGCTTCTGATCCGCCTCCCATGAACCAGTTGTGAAGGAGTGATGGGTAGAGGGTCTTCAAGATCACTGTAGGTGTAGCCAAGCGGGCGATCATTGACTGTGGCCTCGAGCTCCAGTAATACCGTATTCAGTTCCTCTGTGGTAACCAATGCTCGACCCAGTACCTTCTTCAAGCCAGCCTTTAGGTTGCCAATGATCCGTTCCCATATGGCACCGAACCATGGCGCCCTGGCCAGTATAAAACGCCACTCGCACTTGAATTCCGCTAGAGTACCTTTTAACCTTGCATCATCTATCAACTCCCGTAATGTACTGGCTCCGCTAACAAATGTGGTGGCATTATCACTCATCATAATCTCAGGGTAACCCCTCCTGCTACTAAACCTACGGAACGCATGCAAAAATGATTCGCAGGAGAGGTTAGACACCGTCTCTACATGGACCGCTCTAGTAACTGCACAGGTGGATAAGACTACTGTACATATAATTTATTTACAGTACCCCCCCTTCTCTTTTACTGGCAAGGCACCTGTGTAGTCAACCCTCGTTACCTGGAAAGGACTCACTTCCTGAACCCTAAACTCCGGCAATGGAAGGGCCTGTACAGCACGGTATGATGTACCTTGCAATCTCTTGCAGATGATACATCCCCTTAAGGCTTTCTTTACTACCTGTCTAATCTTGGGGATCCACCCCTTTTTTTTGTTTTTTGTTGCCCCTGGGCCATGCCAAATATCACTCCTCCACATCACCTTCACCCCCCCCCCCCCCTCCTTCAATTATCACCTATTTTCCCTGTTATTCCCTGATTCTGTGGTCTATTTTTGTGCTAACATTAGCGAGTTGCAAGCAGGGCATTGTCATCACTGTTACCAAGCGAGTGCAAGAGAGAGAGAGAGAGAGAGTATCGATCGACAGTCTCTCTTCAGAGGTGGGGAAGTGTGGAGGGGAGGGAGATTGCCTCAGCCATAAATTATGTAACTCCCGGCCTGTATCGCCGATTTTGACCATCCAAACGCTGTTTCCACTTGTTTTTATTGCTGTAACAGGTTAATACCTTTATAATCAACATAAAATAGGTGCATATGGATAAGTATTAATGCTATTTATGGTAAAATAACGATGTTAGTGATGGGAACAGCTCAAATACGTGCGCACAGGAGTGTGGTGTCTCATACCCCCATGCGCACGTCTTAGGTTAAGTCATTCATTTCCACTGCTCTCACTCTTGGTCTGAGTCTCTCAACCAACGTCCATGCTTCGCTTCCGTAAGTCAGTGTCGGGATTACCACACTGTCATGCAAGGACTTCTTCACTTCCATACTGACCACCCTATTTCTTGTTACTGCTTTTAGCGTTCCTACAACCCTCTTCCCCTGTTGTACCCTCTCCCGCACTTCTTCATCCTGTGGGGATCGGTTTTTACACCATACCCGAAAGAGGATTTATGGAGCTCCGATCTTACTCTCAACCATCTGAACAATTTTACCAACACACCTAAACTTCGTTAAATGCGGAAATAGCCTCACGAAAATATCATGCCCTGGTGGGGGCACGAACTCTCGACCCTTGGGTGTGAGGCAGACACCTTACCAGTTAGACCAATAGAGATATCCCACTTGGCCTATTCGGCTCAGGGTATTTCCGCATCCGAGGTCTGTTTAGGCTAACCTATTTTCACTGACTTTACACTACTTCACCTTCCGGGAAGCGAAAGCTCCGAACAGAGAGGAACGAACAGAGAGGAACAAGCTTGAGCCGAATCGACCGAGAGTCCGTCAGAGAGATGAACGGGAATGGTGAGTCAACTTCACTGAGCGATGCATACACGCACCTACAAACTGCCCAGTTGGCAACTCGCTTGGGCGGCTGGCAACTTCCACAACCCAACCCAAGCGTGTCTCACATACACTCCCTGGTCTCTCCTCTCCCCTTCCTTGTCCTGTGGGGATCGGTTTTTACACCATACCCGAAAGAGGATTTATGGAGCTCCGATCTTACTCTCAACCATCTGAACAATTTTACCAACACACCTAAACTTCGTTAAATGCGGAAAGAGCCTCACAAAAATATCATGCCCTGGTTGGGGCACGAACTCTCGACCCTTGGGTGTGAGGCAGACACCTTACCAGTTAGACCAATAGAGATATCCCACTTGGCCTGTTCGGCTCAGGGTATTTCCGCATCCGAGGTCTGTTTAGGCTAACCTATTTTCACTGACTTTACAATCCATAGTCCCATCTTTACTCAACACACTGCCCAGATACTTAAAAGAGTTGACGATCTCCATAGCCTGACCGTTCAGCTTCACCTCACACTCTGTGACTTCACCCCTTTCGAAGACCATAACCTTGCTCTTCCCCGCATTTACCTTCAAATTCCGTTTTTCGCACACTGTTCCAAACTCATTTACCAGACCCTGCAACTCCCATTCATTATCACTCATCAGAACTGTATCATCTGCAAACAGCAGTATAGGTAGCTTCCACTCAATTCCCTCCCTTTTCAGCGATACACCAACATCCACTGCTCTTGATAGTATTTCTTTCATGACTCCATCCATATATACAGTAAACAACCACGGGGACATCACACACCCCTGTTTCAAACCAACATTCAGGTCAAAGAACTCGCTCTGCTCACTCTCCATACGTACTGCCGCCTTTGCACCCTCATACATGCTCTTCACTACTTTCAGCAACTTGCCCTCTACTCCGTATATTCTAAGTACTTTCCACAAACCTTCTCTATCCACTCTGTCATAGGCCTTCTGCAAGTCCATAAAGGCAACATACACCTTTTGTTTCTTCTCCAGATATTTCTCCACAACACAATTCAGGGTAAAAATCTGATCTACACATCCTCTTCCCTTCCTAAAACCTCCCTGCTCGTCGCCTATCCATTTCTCCGTTCTCACTCTCTCAATCACTACCCTACTGTATACCTTCCCTACTACGCTTAGAAGACATATTCCTCGGTGGTTACCACACACTCCTCTTTCCCCTTTGCCCTTATATAGGGGGACTATTATGCCAGTCTTCCAGTCATCGGGTGCACTTATATTTGTATGGTATTATTATATCACCCGCCCATCTGGGTACCCGGGACTGTCACCATACCCGGCAGTCCTGGCACCCGGGCCTTATTGAGATAAGGTCTAGGGTACCCGGGGACTTGGGAATTCTCAACACGCCATAAATACTTGTATGGTATTGTAATATCACCCGCCCATCTGGATACCCGGGACTGTCACCATACCCGGCAGTCCTGGTACCCGGGCCTTATTGAGATAAGGTCTAGGGTACCTGGGGACTTGAGAATTCTTGTATGGTATTGTAATATCACCCGCCCATCTGGGTACCCGGGACTGTCACCATACCCGGCAGTCCTGGTACCCGGGCCTTATTGAGATAAGGTCTAGGGTACCCGGGGATTTGAGAATTCTTGTATGGTATTGTAATATCACCCGCCCATCTGGGTACCCGGGACTGTCACTATACCCGGCAGTCCTGGTACCCGGGCATTATTGATATAAGGTCTAGGGTACCCGGGGACTTGAGAATTCTCAACACGCCATTTTTTTTTTTTTTTTTTTTTTTTTATGCACTCGTCAGGGTAGGCCTACTCGGGCACGAGTGTTAATTGGCAATTATTGTGTATCTTTGTACATGTTTTCTTACATCGTTCCGGGATTGTAAGTCAGTGAGATATATTCTATCAATCTATTTAGTAGTAGCCTCTACGTATCCAACGTAGAGCTATATACTTATCGTATAATTCTGTTCTGCTCTGAAGCGGGCAATTATCGTAATCAATAGCGCGATTAAATCGATAACATCTAGAGTAGCACCTTACTGTCTCTACTAGGTACGTTGTACACACTTTTGAGGCTACTATTTTAAAGGAAATGAAAATATTGATGAGAAAGAAAAGAGAAAATTGCAGAACATTGTCCATCCTATCTGGTTCCTTAAGCCGTTGTCACGGGTCCACCGCACAACCCGACCGGGTTCATTAGATCATTCCTTTTCGCGCTACACTCTATGACCACACACTTTTTCTGGTGCTGTTTTTGTGCCTACCACTCCTGTCACCTCCCCTTTGGGGGAGTTGTGGGCCGTATTTAAGGTACCTGTCATTCTAGACAGATGATACGTACTGTAGGCACACTAAAAAATGGGCTCAAATGTGTTTTTCTTGGAGTGTAGCGTCGAAACTGGAGGTTATTTCATTTTTTGCCATCTGCGCATGCGTCGCCGCTTGGGCGACACTCGTTCATTTAGGCTTTGCCTTTTGTATTCATTTCACTTGCGGTGGCATTAGTTTTGTCTTTAGTCAGCTTCTTGTCATTATAGTTTTTTGTCACTGCCTTTATTTTTGCTTTTCTTTTCGCAAAATTAGGCCTTGGTTTACTTGTGCCCTTCTAGTTGGTTGGAAGGGGGGCGCTGACCCTTGTAGGGCCGATCCCTTTTGGTGGTCTTTTTACTTGTTGCTGCCTCTCTTCAAGAGTGCAGGAACTAGTGCGCCAGGTAATTTCATATTACGGTTTTGACAACCCGTAAGGGAAGGAAGGAAAAACTACTATTTATTGGTGGCTCCTGAAGTCAATGACGTAAGAGCCTATGGTAATATGGCCTCGTTCCGGGCTCCTCTGAGCCCGGGTTAATCCTGATCACTACGGTCGAGAACCAATAACTTCTTAGGGGGTACCCCTTAATCATTCCTAAGGTACGTCATTGAGACGGAGCCACTGAAAAGTGAAAAAATAAAAGGAAAAGGAATAGTACAGTTCGAACACCGCGCCATTGCGCATTCAGATCTTCCTCTGTTCCCATGAGCATGCCCTGATATCCCAGTTGGCCTTGAACTGGCCTCTAAAGCGTATACCAAATTGAGCATGTGAATGGGAAGGGGATGGAGGGAGGGCAATTTCGTCATTGACTTCAGGAGCCACCAATAAATAGTAGTTTTTTCTTCCTTCCCTTACGGGTTGTCAAAACCGTAATTTATTGGTGGCTCCTTATGTCAATGACGTAAGAGCCTAGCATATCACGACCGGTGGAGGGACCTTCAGATGCTCTTAGCTATAAAACAAATTAAAAGGAAGACTGAAAAGTAATATGTGAACTGTGACATATATTTACTTATAAAAGGTATAACAGTAAGAAAAAGATATACAGTATAAGGCGGGTACCATTAACCCTCCAGCCCCGGCTATGTATTATATATATATTCCCCGAAACCCGGGTGTTTTGGCCGAAAAACGTCTAGGCTAGGCTACCGTATATTTGTTAATCTGACTGCTTCCTGCATTCCCGCGCATCCCCAAGCGTAGCTGTGTTATTTACCTGTAGAATGGCATTAAGTAGAGCTCTCTAAGTCAACTGGTTGAGCTGTGATGATGATTTCATTGGAGATAACTTTATGGCCAAAACAGCCACTTTACACTACTTTTGGATACTTAACAACAACATACAGGCACACACGAACAAGCGACGCTCTCCTTCTTGTGGCCGGAGATGCGGGGCGATGGTCCAGCTGGCTGTTGTTTACATGCGTCGGACCGACGCCTCGCACACGAAGCTCACAGGCTTTGACCTCATGGGTGTTTAAGAGCCCTTCCGGGCAGCTCGTGTATGCTTTTTTATGGGCGTTCAAGAGCCCTTCCGGGAACAGAGGGTTAAAAGAAGCCTTATTTCATAAAAACAGAACTATTGAGATGTGAATACATACTGGTAATCTATCTCATCAATTTAGAGTAAAATCCAAAATAATGTTACACATTTGTAGTTGCAATCAACATAGGTATTGCTATGTAATAGATATCATGTGGTAATAACATTCTTGTTATATGTTTCAGATTGTGTGACCTGCCTTTTCGTCATGGGACTTCAACACGCCCCCCTCTTTTCTTTTCATTTATAGTGACTGGCAGGGCACACTTTCTCTTATGCTGTTGGACTGGTAATAAAAGTGCTAAATCAGATACAGTAAAAGTCCTTTAATCCGACGACCGATGATTCGAATCTCCCAATAGTCCGAATTTTTCAATTTGAGGCCAAATCCGAATTCACCCGATGGTCCGAATTTCAAGAAGTCCCAAAGTCCCCTTTTTGAGGCATTAGTCCACTCAAATGACACATAATGGAGCACACACATATCATATGTTCATGAATTCACTTTAAAAGTTTACCATTGTCATTGTAGCCTATTACCTACTTCAAAACATTCAGATTAATGGTCAAAGGAAGCTACTGATATAAACGTAAACACCACATCGTCTGCTAGAGAGTTTGTTTTGCTCTTGAACGCATGCTTGGGACGCTCCGATGCGCTACTGGCTTGCACCGCATTTTCTGCAAGCGCATTCAGTCTAGAGCTTGAAAACGCACCTTTGGACGTTCCGATACGCTACTATTTATAGTTCAGTGATCGGAGCGTCCCAAGGGTGCTTTCAAGACAACAAGACAAGGGTGCTTTCAATACAATATTATAGGTTTGACTCCTGTAAGGAGATAAAGAAAACCTAATATTTAGTAGTGGCCCCGTAATCATTGACGAACATGCCTATTACATAAGGCATCCTCTTCAAACACTAATCCGCCGTAGTTTGAATCTACCGCGCAGAGCATTTAAAAACTGAGGAGCCTTCATCATGAGCGCACGCGACCTCACTCATGGCTTCAGTCATTATGAATTGGGTTCTCACTACGAAAAAACTTCGTAAAAAATTAAAACAAAAAGAAAATAAGAATAACTATCCAATAAGCTTTCCATCATATCGTGGATGTACTTGTGTGGATTTCTGACCAGACGCTGAATCAGGCGTCATTCTTCCTTCACTGACATATCAAGTAAACCAAAATCCTTAATACATCAACGAATGGGAAGGGGATGGTCGGGAGGGCCCCAGTCGTCAATGATTACGGGGCCACTACTAAATATTAGGTTTTCTTTATCTCCTTACAGGAGTCAAACCTATAATTTATTAGTGGCCCCTCCATCATTGACGAACATGCCTGATATCTAAGACTGGAGGGGGACATTCGTAATCATATCATAACTCTAGAAAAGCAGATAATAAAAACAACCACATAGTATTCTTACTTTTGAAAAATGTATTTAATACGGCGTAGGCCGGAAATATACAAGAAAAAGGGGTTCAGGCAGGTGCGTGCTTCAAAGAAGCCTGCCCGACAAAAATGGGTAACCCTGAAGATTCTGAACACAGATCTGTAGTTACAAAAGGCACCCCACTCAACGAGTGGTGACAAAAATAATAAGTTATAAGTTTATATGTGCACATCATAAACCCCAAAATACATGTGGAGATCAATTGCCAATGAACTCCATTGAACTAATATTACATTACTTTCGCAGCTAAAACTACTATAACAACACCGTTGTTTTGTACTAAACCTTGTACTAGCACAAATTCTCGCAGAGAAATTTTCATATCACATTTTAACCTTAAATTGTATCACAGCTCTCATACTCCGGCGGGGTCTAGGGTGTCCTATGTCAACTGACTGCACCCCCCCCCCCCCTTCCGTGAAAATAAACATAAGTGACTGCAGGGCCACCTAGACCCTCTGCCTTAAAGCTATACATGGTAAGGAAGGTTTGTCTAGAGCAACTGACAAGTATCTAGAGAGAAACGTATGATTAGACGCCCACAGCTGTGTGGACGCAATATCTTCAACTGAAAAGTTTTTCAGGAAACGTAAAGAGGCCGCCCACTTGCGTAAATCGTGGGCCCTACCCACAACGCCGGGATTACTCTCTTTAATGACTTCTACCAGAAGAGAGGCTAATCGCCGTTTAAGTAAGCGTTTACCCGTACTCGCTACCCATAAAGCACCTTGGGGGTTATGAGGAGCTATTCTCAAATATTTGGTTAGAGCTTGCACTGGACATAAATTATGATGCACCTTTCCCCTTTTTAACGCCGGCACCGTGAACTCAGAAAACACGTGTGCACTATGCTCATTCTTGGCTACAAACGCCGGGGAGGGTGCAATGGAAATTGAATCATTAAGTCTACCAAACCTAAGACAATTAGGTGTGTTGCTCATCGCCGCTAGCTCAGACACTCTGTTTCCGGTGGCCAAAGCCAAAAGGAAAACTGCCTTCTTTAAGATTAAAGCAAAGTCTGCAGTATTTTGATACAGACGAGAATGAAGTAAAGACAAAGCTTTGTCCAGAGACCAAGTAGGCATGAGCTGACGGGGAGGTGGGCGGAGTTTAAAACACGCTCTCATAAAACCTGTAAGGTCGAAAAAGGGCACTCTAATCGCAGTTAAGTGATTCTTCAAAGTAACCACAGATAAACGTTTCTGCTCAAACAGATAGTTCAAGTAATTAAAAACCAATGCTACTGAGGGTACAGTTTGTTCCGTTCTAACAATCCAAGAAGTAAAAGCTTTCCAATGAGATTGATATTGTCGCTTAGTAGACTGAGTATATTGATTGAGCAATTTATTGGTCACATCCCTACCGTATGGTGCTAGCCACTTGGCCTCCTGAATGTCCATAATGCAAAAGTCAGCGAGGTCGCTAGGTTGCCAATCGTGTCTAAGTGGAAGTACCCGATCGGGAGCGATACCGGGTCCGGGCACCACATTATTAATTGCTGGTACCAACACCTGCGCCGGCCACAGGGGCGCGATTAGCGAGACTAAGCCTCGATAAACTCGTAGTTTGTTCACTACGTGGCACATTAGTGACGCATCTGGCGGCGGAAACAGATAGATGGAGCTCCATCTGTTCCAGTCTGTCACTAGGGCGTCTGGCCCCCCTGCCGGCGTTATCGCCCGGCGGGTGAGGTATAGAGGGAGCTTGTGAGTCTCCTCGGACGCAAAAAGATCCACTTGTGGATGGGAGAGCTCCGCAATCATTAGGTCGAAAATGGGTTGCTTGAGCTCCCATTCTACTGTCGTGCTCTGTCTCCGGGACAGAGCGTCTGCCCAGACGTTCGCTATGCCTGGGAGATAAGATGCGTGAAGATAAATATCTAGACTGCTGGCTAGAACAAAAATCTCTTCCGACACGAGTAGCAACTTCCTTGACCTCGTTGACCCTTGTTTCTGAATACAGTGAACTGCATTCAGATTGTCCATTCTGAAGGCCACCGACTTGCCCCGTAACGCCGGGCCGTGAGCCTGAAGGAAATACAAGGGGACTAGTAACTCTTTGACATTTATGTGAGAGATTTCTAAGTGGGACCAAAGTCCCTGACCCTGGTGCCCCTGATTTGACTGAAATCCCCACCCTATGGTGCCTGACGCATCCGTGTCTACCCATACCGTTGGAGGAGGAGAGGTCCATGACATGATTGAGTGCAATGTTTCCCTCTTCGCCCAGACCGCTAGTAAGGTGTGGATTAATTTTGGTATGGGCCATAATTTTCCCGCCGGTAAGAGTGGGAAATATTTGTTGCCTTCCAATATTAATCGTTTTACTTTCAACCGGCCCAACTTGACAGTTAGCTGAATCCAGTTGAGAGAGCCGACCAGAGACTCCCAGACTCTTCGTGTCGTAGTCAGGCTGTGAAGAAACCTGAACAGTTTCCTGCGAAACCTGTTGCGATTGTCCACACTCTGACTCAGAGTGAGAGCGGCGGTGTCCCAGACCAGCCCTATCCACTGAATTACTCTTGAGGGAACAAGGTTTGACTTTACCAGATTTACCTTGAAGCCTAGAGTTTTGACATGATTTAAAATGATATTGACATGTTTTATGCATAATTGTTGTGTCTCTGCCACCACCAGCCAGTCGTCTAGATACCACAACACTCTGATTCCCTGTTTTAACAACGGCATCAGGGCTTGCCGGACTAGTTTCGTGAATAATCGAGGTGCTAGGTTCAAACCGAACGGCATCCTCTGAAAAACTAAATTTTGGTGCCTGATCCTCAAGGCCAGAAACCTTTGAAATCTTTTGTTGACCGACACGTGCCAATAGGCGTCTGTCAGGTCTAGGGAACACATCCAGCCTCCCGGCGGAAGTGTTAGCCTGATTTGATGAACTGTTAACATTCTGAAAGACTCGTTGTAAATGTGAAGATTCAGATAAGACAGGTCTACGACCGGCCTCATCTGAACACTGTCCCGTTTGGGAACCAAAAACAGTTTTGACGTGAATACAGGGTAATCTGGAGGGACCGGGATGATGACATTCTTGGCAATCATCTCCTGGACCAGCGACTCCACCTCTAATGAAACACAATTTGCCGTTGTCGGCTGACGTAAGCGAGGTCGCCGGAGCCACTGCCAAGTGATGCCTTTGCGTGCCACCATCCGTGCCCAGGTTTTTAACGGCCATGCTTGGTGACACGTTCGGAACGACCCAGTTAGCAGACAAGGGTTCGCCGGCTGTACTTCCCTCGGTTCCTCCGGCTTTAAGACAGGCACTGGGAGTGAGAGAGACTTTAGTTTTTTGATGGTGGGTTTGGTGGTGTTGGACGCTTCGCCGGCTGGCTGGTGTGGGCCGAAGACTGGCCCTGCCCCGGCTTATACTGGCCGCGTCCCCTCTGTCCTGAAAACCCTCTCTGTCTATGCCTGAACTGACCCAGGGGGGATTGGGAGGACTTAGGCGGAAGAAACGGCTTAGAACCCCCTGGCTGAGCTTTAGTAGGAGGCTTAGGTTTGGGGAAGTTAAATGCAGGTTTCTTAGCCTGTGCGGGACTGTGCTTCACGGCCTGTGCCATTTTAAACACTGTTCGCCATACATCAGGGGACATTAAAGAAGGATTAAGTACTGGGGACATTACCACCTGGTTAGCAATGCGATCAGGCAGCTTGCGAACTAATGACATCCTAAGATCCTGTCGTGCTCGCACCGCCTCAAGTAAGGCTGTGCGTATGTCACCTAAGGATTGAATCGACGACTGAAGAATCAGACGCCGGGATAACTCAACTGATCTTCGAGCATCCGCGTCTGCGATTGCCTGAGTAGACCTGAGTAAAGACTTAGCCACCTGTTGAGAAACTATGTACTGTGAAAAAAGGCGGAAAGCTTTTCCCCTTAGCCTAAATTCTCTGTCTAGGTGAGAAGGGGTAGGGGTAGTGAATGGTTCCTTTAGTTCACAAAGATTAATCTTAGGGGCAGCTAGAAAAGAAAATAAAGCTGACGGAACTCCGCCGGCAGAACCTACCGGCATGGAGAACCATGAATGTGTATCCTGAGGGATCTGGTGGGAAGATTTAGAAGTGAAAGTGGTTGCAAAGTTTTGAGCCTCTACCTCCCAATCCACCCAAGGTCCTGGTCCCAACTGTCCCACCTTCAACACTGGATTAGCTGTCTCGTCTGTGACGGTCTGTAAATCTAGTTCAGGAGTAAGAGCCGACAGAGCCTTAATATCATTAAACCCATCCAGCTTAGACCAGTCTGAAAAAAGTTTTGAAGCTGAGGCAGGGGGTAAAGCAGGCTTAGATGCATAAACAAAATAATCCTGATGATAATAACTAGGTATAGCCTTGATATTTACGTCCAAAACATTACCCAAGGCATCCAATGCCCTTAATTTCTTTGACTTATTTCCCTGGATAAACCACTCACGTGGTACCGGGAGTTCCCCTGACAAGGTAGGCTGGGCAAGCTCTGGCTTAGAGGGGTTCAAAAGCTCCCATGACTCGTCTGGCCCATAAAGCAGGGGCATAGCTACCTTTCTAAGAGGCGCTTTGTCTAGAGGGGGTGGATTAACATCCGTAATGACCCTGACATTTGACGTAGTGAATGCCGCCGTAGCTGGCTTAGAGCTCCCTGCCGGTGACAGAGTAGGAGGGTTAGGAATCTTAGATAAATCGATTGACGTTATCAGAGGCCGTACCGCAGAACTTGTCAAGGGAGCCCCCAAGTCCATTGTGGGGTTTTCTCGTTGTTGACTAAAGAATTTAGATAGAGCATGAGTAAGTAACCCATCAATTTCTTGTGCTGTAACAAACTGGTTAGATGCAGAACTTTCAGGTGAATCAGTATTATCATGGGCGGCGTCCAGGCCTGAGCCTGACCCTTGTCCATCCCTATCTGAAATTATTGACACTTCATCTTGTTCCTCCCGATCCTCCTGAGAAGACCCCGCCGAGGCAGGGGCACCTTGTTTCCAAGATAAGTCAGGGATAGAGGATGGGGTCGCCGCGTCCCTGTGGACATCGGCTACTGTGTGACTCGTATGAGTCGGACGTGGATGGTCAGACCCTGGCTGAGCAAACCGCCAAACACCGAGGCTCTGGCCTACGCTCTCTTGAGAGTCTGAAACATTCTCAATTATTGAATTTCCTGAACTTTCCGTTTCTAGGGTTAAAATATCAATAGGTAAATCTTGTTTAGGGACAGGCGCTTCACTATACTCTGAGGCTGTAACAGAAACATTTTCAGGTGTAGAGGTACGATGAGATGCACTAGACTTAGGAGAATGTCGAGAGGACTTCCTATGGGAATCCTTTTTGGAGGATTTGTGGCTACGGTGTGACCGCGAACTAGACCTAGGTTTGGAAGAATCACCACCATGACCACTGGGGGAAGCTTCAGTCTTACACTTCTTACTAGCCGGGGAAGAGGCCCGACTTGAAGACTGCTGTCTGAGAGGTGACCTTTACCTCGATCTCGCCTGCGACGAGGAGGTGGCTGCCGGGGGAGTAGGCTCTCTCGGGCGTTTAGACGTATCCACAGACGATACAGAACCCTGGCTAGTCTCTGTCGGCTTAAAACCCGTTACTCTAGAGGTACGTTTAGGGGGAGGGTGCTCTGACAGCAACTTATCCCAAAGTGGGACGTTGTCACATTGAAGTGACTTATGTGCGACAATGGTAGTGTAGGCCGACATTTGTTGTCTGACCTCTCTCAATGCTACCGCCGCGGTCTTGTCATTGTCACACAGGACTTTATTGGCTAATTGGGAGCAAAAGGAACAATTAAGTGTAACCCAGAGACCCCTTGAACGGTCTAGACATCTAACACACCTTATGCAAAGGGTATGCGCAAAAATTGGGATACCCGCGCAAGTAGGGGTAATGCACAGGGCAAAAACTGGGGCCACAGTAGCCATGACAGAGACTGGTGTGAGGAAACTACCGCCGGGTCTGTATTGGTCCGCCGGAGCTCAGCTCTGGAAAAATAAAGAAAAATTTCCAGGAATTAATGCTCATAAGGTTAACCCAAGTGTTCGCATACAAGTGTTAATAACCCGCCGGGTAACGGGATGCAAAGACACAGCTAACACATCTCGCTACGCGGCGGGGTGTAAAGAGGCTAAACAAATCTTCTTAGCTAAAGAACATGAAGAATACCCTCTGATATAATGGTCCAGTATGGCACTTATAGTCTGTAGGAGGTGGTGACTGTCTCAAGATTCAATTTTGTAACAAAGCCCCCCTCATAAAGACGCCGGCCCTTGAAATATTTTAGTAGAATAGCCCAGGGCAGGAATATACGAGATCTGATTTTTTAACGAATTGTCCCAAACGATCGTCGTAAAAATAGAAGGCGGCGATACTGAAAGTATCACCCAATTTAAGGTTAATCGAAATTGAATTTGTTTATAAATTCCTTAGTTCCTCCACTTAGGGGCACCCGCCGGGTGTGGGAATCGATTTGGTTAAACCTCACTGAACCTTCAATTTCCGTAAGAGTAAAGGCAGCGATACACAGAGTATCACTCAAATGGATTGGTTAACTATATGAGACCTAAGTCGTTTATCCCACCCTGCTCAGGTGCACCCGCCGGGTGAGAAGTCTAAAAGTTAACCCCACAAGTTCCTGACCCCACTTCTTTGTAAAAGATCGCCGGGGAGGAACGCCTAAACAACAGCTAGGTTTTCCATGTGGTTGTCGTAAACCAGGTAGAAAAAACCTATAAAAACGAGTGTTCTCAAGAACGTCGTTTTTTATGTATATCTATATAGATATGTAAGGATGGGTACAGCCATCCCGCCGGGAATTTAAAGGAGGCCTGAAACCAGGCACCCACAGAGACGCAGTCCTGGAGAGCCACAGACACCTCCCCACGCCGGGGAACCAGCCAGAGTTAAAAACCACGTGTGGCCTAACACTGCTCATCGGTCAGGATTTTTCATGGTGAAACCGAGAAAAAACCCGCCGGAAGGCAAACCCCACCCTGAACAGACACCATCTGAACAATACGACACGAGGAGAGACACGCACGACTAACCAAGGTCACAACATAATCCGTGGAATTAGCCAATACACAACTAAACCAGGAAACAATTATAGTCCGAGGAATTAGCCAATACACAACTAAAACCCGGATACACATGACACAGTAGGGCATATTTATAAAATAAATAATAACACTAGACATGTGGCAAAGCTACGAGCGGCTGGCTAGGCCTAGGTAGACGGCATGAAAATAGTTGAAATATAAACACACTGGAATATCACAACAGGAACCACCGCCAACACACCACCGTAGCGATAACTTCTCACCCCGGGAAGCCTGACACGGACCCAGAAAAAACTTCACTAAGTGAAGAAAAATACGCTGGGAACGTCAGCAAACACACAGCTTACCTCATCAGAAGGATAAAAGGCAGCAATAATTAACGCGTAATGAAAGCCGCCTGCATCACCAACTAACACAACTGTGAAAAGTTCACGTGTCCACAACAGGACCACGAGGGTACATCCGAAATAGATGCCCCATACACACGACCCAAAATACACTGCACTGCGGGCAACCAGCCCAGGACACTCCTGCTACGCCTATCCTAACCTTACTCGATACATCCTAGAGTAAACAAATGAGAAAAAACTCACTAGGGACGCAACGAATGCGGAACCAGCGGAGCCTGAAAGGTACGTCCGGGCAGGCTGAGCGCAGAGCAAAGAAGGAGGAATGACGCCTGATTCAGCGTCTGGTCAGAAATCCACACAAGTACATCCACGATATGATGGAAAGCTTATTGGATAGTTATTCTTATTTTCTTTTTGTTTTTATTTTTTACGAAGTTTTTTCGTAGTGAGAACCCAATTCATAATGACTGAAGCCATGAGTGAGGTCGCGTGCGCTCATGATGAAGGCTCCTCAGTTTTTAAATGCTCTGCGCGGTAGATTCAAACTACGGCGGATTAGTGTTTGAAGAGGATCTATCTATCTATCTATCTATTGCCTGACGCCGTGATCCCCGAAGGGGTGGCCACGAACGAACCGCCCCCATGCACCTCTGTCCCCAGTCAGTCGACGCCCCTCCCCCCAACCAGCACCGCCTTCGTTCATGTACTTCCTCACTCCATCCTTCCACCTCATATTCGGTCTACCTCTCCCCCTCTGTCCCTCCACCTCGCTCTCGTACACCCTCTTAGTCATTCTCTCTCTCGCTTTCCATACGTTCCATATGGCCGAACCATCTCAAGTTGTTCCTTTTCACACTTTCCAGCACATCTACCTCCACACCACACCTCCTTCTTACTTCCTCATTAGTCTGTCTATCCCTCCATGTAACTCCGCACGCACTCCTTAAGTAATTCATTTCCACTGCTCTCACTCTTGGTCTGAGTCTCTCAACCAACGTCCATGCTTCGCTTCCGTAAGTCAGTGTCGGGATTACCACACTGTCATGCAAGGACTTCTTCACTTCCATACTGACCACCCTATTTCTTGTTACTGCTTTTAGCGTTCCTACAACCCTCTTCCCCTGTTGTACCCTCTCCCGCACCTCTTCATCCATAGTCCCATCTTTACTCAACACACTGCCCAGATACTTAAAAGAGTTGACGATCTCCATAGCCTGACCGTTCAGCTTCACCTCACACTCTGTGACTTCACCCCTTTCGAAGACCATAACCTTGCTCTTCCCCGTATTTACCTTCAAATTCCGTTTTTCGCACACTGTTCCAAACTCATTTACCAGACCCTGCAACTCCCATTCATTATCACTCATCAGAACTGTATCATCCGCAAACAGCAGTATAGGTAGCTTCCACTCAATTCCCTCCCTTTTCAGCGATACACCAACATTCACTGCTCTTGATAGTATTTCTTTCATGACTCCATCCATATATACAGTAAACAACCACGGGGACATCACACACCCCTGTTTCAAACCAACATTCAGGTCAAAGAACTCGCTCTGCTCACTCTCCACACGTACTGCCGCCTTTGCACCCTCATACATGCTCTTCACTGCTTTCAGCAACTTGCCCTCTACTCCGTATATTCTAAGTACTTTCCACAAACCTTCTCTATCCACTCTGTCATAGGCCTTCTCCAAGTCCATAAAGGCAACATACACCTTTTGTTTCTTCTCCAGATACTTCTCCACAACACAATTCAGGGTAAAATCTGATCTACACATCCTCTTCCCTTCCTAAAACCTCCCTGCTCGTCGCCTATCCATTTCTCCGTTCTCACTCTCACTCTCTCAATCACTACCCTACTGTATACCTTCCCTACTACGCTTAGAAGACATATTCCTCGGTGGTTACCACACACTCCTCTTTCCCCTTTGCCCTTATATAGGGGGACTATTATGCCAGTCTTCCAGTCATCGGGTGCACTCCCCTTCTCCCATGCTAGTTTGCACATTTTCCATACCCATTCTATCACTATCTCACCACCATACCTCAACATTTCCCCACACACTCCATCTGTTCCTGGTGCTTTCCCCAACTTCACTCTTTTCATGGCTTCCCACACTTCTGACCTCCTGATCCCCACCTCCTCCTCCACTACTTCTCTTCTTCTCCCTCCCATACCATATCCAGCTATGTTTGCTGGCTCTTCATTCCTTTCATTTAGCAACTCACTGAAGTACTCCCTCCATCTTTCGACTCTCTCTTGCTTCTCGGCTAGCATTCTCCCATTCTTATCTTTCACACCCTTACTGTTTCCCTTGCTACCTTCCCTAACTTTCTTGACTTCTTTCCAGAACAGTTTCTTACTCTCCCTCCATTTTACACTCAGATTCCTTCCAAATTCCTCATCTACTCTTCTCTTACTTTCCTTCACTACTCTCTTCACCACCCTCTTACTCTCCACGTACCTCGCTCGTTTCTGTCTCTCGGAATCTTCATTCCCTCTACTACCCAACCACACTCTATATGCTTTCTTCTTTTCTTCCACAGCTATTCTTACCTCTTCTGTCCACCATGCTGTACCTTTCACTCCCCTCCCTCTTCTCCTCACTCCACACACCTCCTCACATGCTGCACAGATCTCATCCTTAAACACCTTGCTCATCTCCTCCACTTCCTCCATAACTTCCAGGTCGAACCCACCTAGTCGTCTTTCCACTGCTCTCCTGTACTCCTCCCTGACTTCCTCCTCCTGCAACCTCTCCACCCTCCTCACCATTCCACCCTCCTCTTGCCTCCCTCCCGCTCTCCTCACCCACTTCTTTTGTATCCTAACCTTAGCTACCACTACATAATGATCAGACAGACCCCCTCCAATACCCCTATACACCCTAGCATCCATCACAGATTTCTTCATTCGTTCATCCACACATACATAATCAATCAATGACTTTCGTTCCACCACTGTCTTATCTTTCATCGTCAACATCCGTTTCCACGTGTACCTGTGGATCATTCTGTGTCGGAAGAAGGTGTTGGCTATCCACAGCCTCCTCCCACACATACGTCCACAAGTGCACTACCATTCCCATTCACCTCTGATGGTACCCCCCACCCTCCCACCACTCCCTCAACTTTCCTATCACCCACCTTACCATTCATATCCCCAATCAGAAATATTCTTTCGTTCTTGTCAAACTTCTCCAGGCACGCCTCCACATTCATCCAGAACTCCTCTTTCTTTCTTTCAAGTATATCCTCTGTCGGGGCATACACGCATACAATCACCCACGTTTGTATTCCTACTTTCATTCTCATCCACACAATCCTTGAACCCACAGACCCATACTCTCTTACACATTCCTTCCATTTGCTACTTACAAACAAACATGCACCTTCTCTCGCTGTTCCTTCACTCACTCCAGCACACACACCCATTCCACATTCCCATTCTCTCACATCTGAACCTTTCCATTTGGTCTCTGTCATTCCACATACATCCAGCCTGGCATTCACTAACACTTCCAGAACCTCTCTCTCTTTTGTTCCATCATTCATGCCACTAACATTCCACGTAGCCATTCTCAGAATGTCCGAAGGCATGTCCTTAGTCGGGGATGCCTTATGTAATAGGCATGTTCGTCAATGATGGAGGGGCCACTAATAAATACTGTAATATAACAGAGCACGTCACAAAAGGAAAATCACAAAAGGAAAATTACAAGAACCTCTCAGGGAAGTGCCGTTGTTAAGGCATTACTTCCCGAACCACATCTGATCTGATCTTCAAGAGCAAGACAAACTCGCTAGTAGACGATGCGGGCATATGGTGTTTACGTTTATATCAGCAGATTCCTTTGACCATTAATCTGAATGTTTTGAAGTACGTAATAGGCTACAATGACAATGGTAAACTTTTGAAGTGATTTCATGAACATATGATATGTGTGTGTGTCATTTGGGTGGCCTAATGCCTCAATGTTTTCGTCGGGCCATTAATACACAGGTTCATAGGGGTAAAGTCCGATAATCCGAACGAGGGCCGGTCCGCTGCCCTTCGGATTAACGGAAGTTTACTGTACAACAGTCTACTTAATGCCCTCAAGGGGTATGTTCTTGCCTTAAAGCTATGCATGGTAAATTGGGTCTCTCCAGGTGTACTGACAAATATCTGGATAGGAAAGTATTGCTCGAGGACCAAAGACCCGTTTGAGAGATATCTTCTACTGAAAAGTTGTTGAGGAACCTAATGGTAGTGGCCCACTTGCGGACGTCGTGAGCTTTGGCAATCACCTGGGGATCTGCCTCCTTAATTACATCTACTATCGTGGATGCTAAAACTTTTTTCCCCAACCTTGTTGAGCCATCTGGAGAAACCCATAAATGTTCCTTATTTCTAGGAATAACAGACTTAAAGTAGGTATATAATGCTTTCACAGGACATAGTGCATGGTGTATCTTTCCTCTTTTCAAGGCAGGAATGGAGAAAGGTGTAAAGATATGTTCCTGGTGCTCGTCTTTTGCAATAAAATCTGGTGCAGGTGCAATATGTACAGAGTCGTTATTAGGGGCAAACCGTAGACAGTTTGGGGACCTTGCCATGGCCGCCAATTCTGAGACCCTATGGCCAGTTGCTAGGGCCATCAGAAATACACACTTCTTAAGTTTCTTCTCTATGTTTGGTTTCACAGACTGTAATAACGTTAGGACCTTCGAGATTGACCATTGAGGAAGTAATTGACGATTTGGGGCTCTGAGTTTGAAGCAAGCTCTCATAAACCCTTGTTCGTCTTTCTGGGGTAAGGATAGACCGGTGAGCGTGAGGAAGGGTTCCTTCACTGCCGACAGGTGATTTCTAAGTGTGTTCACTGCTAGATTCTTAGTTTCAAACAAGTAATTTTGGTATTTCAATAACAAGGAAGCTGATGGGTTCTTTTGGTTAGTATCTACAATCCACGTTGTAAATTGTTTCCAGTGAGAGCTGTATTGTCTCAGGGTGGAAGCTGTGTACTGATTTGTGAGCTTGTCAGTGACTTCCTCGTCGTAGGCCGGGAGCCACTTGGATTTGAGAATGTCCACATTGCAAAATTGAGCGAGGTCTGCAGGTTCCCAATTTCTTCCAAGTGGAAATCTGTTAGGGGGAGTTGCAGAGGGTTGTTGCACCATTGATTAAGTTGAGTGTATCACGCTTGAGTAGGCCACATTGGAGCAACCAGGGTTACTTGTCCCTGGAACGATCTGAGGTGGTGAATGACTTTGCACATCAGTGAGGTGTCTGGGGGTGGGAAGAGGTAAATCGATGTCCACCTGTTCCAATCTACTGTGAAGGCATCCGGGCCCCCCTCCCGTGTCTTGAGATCCCGAGAAATGTGAGCCTGGAGCTTCGTTGATTGAAGAGATGCGAACAGATCGATTTGTGGTGAAAATGATAGAACTAATTGATTGAATGTTTCTTGTTTGAGGGCCCATTCCACTGAAGTGCTCTTTCCCCTTGATAGAGCGTCGGCCCATAGATTGGAGACCCCTGGTAGGTATGTTGCATGGATTATTATGGAGTATTTCTGGGCTAGAAAGAATATCTTTTCTGAGAGGTATTGGAGGATCCTGGACCGGGTGGAGCCTTGTTTCTTTAAGCAAGTTACGGAGGCCATGTTGTCCATCCGGAACGCTATTGACCTGGAGGTCAATGACGTCGCATAGTCTCTGAGAAAGAATAGAGGAACTGCTAGCTCTTTGGCATTGATGTGATACTGATTTAGTGTGGTCCATTTCCCGTGGTTCTGATGGCCTTCCATTGACTGGTAGCCCCATCCTATCAGGCTCGAGGCATCTGTGTCTATCCATAAGGTGGGAGGTGGATCTGACCAGTGTGTCACCGATTCCCGTACTTGAGATCTTGTCCAAAAGGCCAGGAGATGTAGGATCCTCTTGGGGATGGTGAGCGGGTAATTGTGAGGTGTTAGAGGGAAGGCTTTGTTGCCTAGCCAGATTAGTCTCTTCAGTCTGAGGCGGCCTAGGGGTACTGTCATTTGTACCCAATTTAGTGAGCCTATCAGAGATTCCCAAAGTTTCCTGGTGATAGTCTTCGCATGTAATACTCTGAACAGTTTTAATTGAAGACGTTTGGCATTGGCTGGGCTTTGCTTTATCATTTGGAGTTGTGTGTCCCAGATTAAACCTACCCATTCCGCTGATTGTGAGGGAGTGAGCATTGACTTCTCTAGGTTCACTCTGAAGCCTAGCTTTGTAACGTGCTGTACTACTTTCAAGGTTTGTTCTTGGCATTGGAAAGGTGTGGACCCGAGAATCAACCAGTCGTCTAGGTAGAACAGGATCTTTACTCCATTTTTGAGTAGTGGGAGGAGAGCTTGTTTGACGATCTTGGTGAAAATTCTGGGGGCTATGTTCAGACCGAAGGGCATTCTGGTGAACATTACCGCTTTGTTTCTGAATGGGATAGCTAGGAACTTTTGGTATCTTTTTGCTATTGGGATGTGCCAGTAGGCGTCTTTTAGGTCCAGGGTAATTATCCAGGCCTTTGGTTGTAGTACTAGCCTTACTTGGGAGATAGTTAGCATTCTGAATTTTGTATTGTGAATTGACTTGTTGAGAAGGGACATGTCTATCACGGGTCTTAGTTGACGGCTGTCTTTTTTTGGGACGAGGAACATGCGTGATAGAAAAACTGGTGTGCCCTCTGGAGGGTGAGTGAGAACTTTGTCTGTTAACATTTGGTTTATCACTGTTACCAATTCTGGAGATAGCTGTATCTTGTTGGGCTGAGCTCTGAGGTGGGGTCTTGCCAGCCATTTCCATGTGAGGCCCTTCTTTACCACTCTCTTTGCCCAGGATCTTTGAGGCCAATGCCGAAAATTTTCCCTGAACTGGCCTGTCGTATGCAGGGCCAGTTCTTGGTTGATGGCCTCTTGGAAAGTCATTTTTTTTTAAACTGGGTCGTTTGGTGAGAGTTGGTGGATTGGTGGTGACCGTGTGGTCTCTGGTGGTTGGGAGCATGGCGTCCTGCTTGATGAGTCTGACGTCCTGTTTGTTGAGGTCTCTGTTGTGACCCGTAGTTTTGTTGTTTTGGTGGAGGTCGTGTGTAGGGTGATGGTTGGGTCCTTGGTGTGCCTTGACCTCTGGCCTGGTAGTTTCCCCTGTGCCCTCTGCTGCTTGATGAGTTACCCCTATGCGTCTGAAATGTATGAGGGGTATATTATCGAGGGGGGAACTGGCCCCTCCCCCTTCCACGGTGAGGGTGAGAGTGAGGGTGGAACCTACTAGGGTGGCCTTGCCTATATGCTTGAGACTGTCTCGACGTTGCTATCTCCGGTCGTAGTAGTAGGGAGTGGACTTCGTTCCATGTTGCTTGGGGCATTATTCTGCTGGTGAATAGGGGTGAGAGGAGAACTCGAGCGGCGATATCTTTTGGCATATTCTTGGACAAGTGGATGCGTATATCTTGTCTCGCTCTGGCTGCTTCATAAATAGCAGTCTTGACATCACCCGTGGTCATTAGAGAGTTGACAAGGGATGCTCTCCTGATGAGATGAAGAACTGCTCTGGATTTTTGTTCAGCGATGGAATCTGCCACTTGTCTCATGGAGTTAGAGAGTTTCTGCCATGTGATGAAGCTTGATAGCAGTCTGTGGGCTTTTTGGCGTAGTCTAAAATCCTTGTCGATCAACGCCGGAGTAGGTGTAGAGATCATGGGGTCATTGGATGGCTTGCATACTATCTTTGGGGCTCTGAGATATTCCCAGAACCCCTGGGGAATAGAGTCGGAGTTGTGCACATACATTGTGGCAAACTGGTGATCATCTTGTGGGATTCTTTGGGGTGTAGTATCCATACTGGACAGGGCAAATTTTTCTGCCCCAGATACCCATTCAGACCATGGGCCATAGCCTAAGGATGAAACCTCCAGCATGGGAATTTTACTTTCGGACATTTTCGTGGAGCATTGTACGTCTGTTGCGAGAGTGGATAGAGATTTAATGGCATTATGCCCATCAGCTTTATTCAAATCCGACCATGGTTTGAAGCGTTTTCCCGAGGGGACTGCGGATGTCTGTGTGAACGTAAAGTACCTAGCGTCTGACATAGACAGGAAAGGTTTTATGATTACGTCCAGTACTTGGTCATGTGCGTCTTTTGCCCGGAGGTGTCACAGTTCGTCCATTTCGATCACCCAGGGACTGGTATCAGTTCTGGATGGCCTGTGTCCGCATCTTCAGGTGTTTCCACTGGTATTTGCTTCCAGTGACGGGAGTCCCCAAACAGAAGAGGAAAGGGTTTCTTGGAGATTTCCGGTTCTTGTTCAATAGGGGGGGGGGGGGGGGACGAATATGGGACAGGAATGGGTTACTGGGAAGGCCAGTGGCTTGAAGACTGGGCTGAGTGGAGGATGACGGAGTGGGTGTTATTTCCTGATCATGCTGTTTGGGCTGGGCAGGTATCTGAGCTAGTGGGACTGGGTCGGGTGTGGCTGGTTGTAACATGGATGGGGACAGGGCCCTACATTGAAGGTCCTGGATAGCCTTATCCATAGAAGCCAATTTCTGATGGAATTTGTCCGTTAACTCGTTGGTCAATGATCTTAATGTATCTTTCATCTCTCTCCACAAGTCATTACGAGGGCTCAGTCTTGAGTCTATGTCGGACTGGTGAGGTTCTTCTCCTGAATGGTCTCCCTGATAAGTGCGGGAGTCCTTGTCATTCCAACTTTCGTCAGTGTGGCTGCTGGAATTGATGTCGTAGCACTCTATTCTGTCGTCGGCCATATCGTAGAGTTCTTGGGTATCTTCAGGAGGTATTGTATCTTGATCTTCATATGTACTGTACCCTACTTGGTCTGGGTCTGCCAGAGTGGAATGTGATTGAGCTGCTGGATGTGAAGGCTGGTGGTAAGATACGTCTCTTGGGATATGTATTTCCGCTCTTGTACATATCTTGATTGCTTGATTACTGTAAGAAACTGTAAGAGGGAGAGCTAGTTCGGTAGAGGTAGGTAAGGGGGTTAGTTCAAATTGTTGATCCATAGAGTCCGCCCACTTGTCTAGGGATAGTGGGGAGGGGTTGACCTCCTCAGAGCCTGGTTTAGTCTGGATGGATGGTGGTTCTTTGGCATGGGGTTTCTTTGTATGCTTGTGTCTTTTACTGGAAGATTGGGGGCTGGTTGACCTCTCTCTCTTCCTGCTAGAATGTGACTTTCTCCTGTCGTGTGATGAGGAAGAGCTACGGGATCTAGTTACGGATATCTCTAAGAATTTATCATACTCTGGGTCTGTAATTTCTGGGTGTTTCTTCAATGTACCTGAAATATACGATTTTACCGCATGCCACACAGCTTTCAGAATATTCTTACATGTGTCGGGGGCTAGTGGAGAAAGTGGATCATGGAACTTAGCTATGTAATAATTACACCTGTCGCAAACTTTAGGGTTCCACCTAGCTTTTGTCCTATCAATACACATAGCGTGATAGGAGCAGAGATTATGAGCTGTAAGGGATAATGTGGTGCACTTCTTGTTTGAGCATAGAGTTGAGTCCTCGGGAGGGTCCATTTCATGTACTGTGATACTGTCCATGTCAGCTGGTGAGGGTTCCGGGAAGGAGAACCCTCTGAAGGAGAAATCGTCTTCCAGGATGAGGACTTCTGTTTGTTGCACCTTAGCTTTCTTTTATGGTTGCATGTAGGCCCTGACGAGAGGGGAGAAAAGAAAACAAAAGGATTCTTTTAGAGAGGGAAGACAATTTGTGTTTGTTTCCTGAAAACCTAAATTTTTGTAAGTATCCCTGTAAATTAATTAAATGATGTAGTTAGTGGGAATAACCTTAGCCGGTGGACCAGAAAACGTTTAAAGATTTGACCCGTAGACTCACCTGATATTGCAGGTTTGTTAGGTGGGAGCAGGGGCCCACAGGTGGCTTGGATAGGGCTGTCAAGGGCTTGAAGTCTGGGGTAATGTACAGGACCTGTTGTGGTATCCCTTGGTACGGAGGGAGTAGGTCCAATTGTTGATCAGAACTCCTATGTAATGCCATGCCTTGCCTGAGCCTGTTGAAATATCAAGGAGTCAATGTTGCATAATGAGATAAGCATCGTTCTTATTAGGTCTACTTGACTTGGGCTAGGATTAGGGTCTAGCCTTGCATGATTTGCTATAAATTAACTGGTTATATAGACGTGTTTATCATAAGTTCTCGTATTTGACTTAATTCTGAACATTTTGTTAATTATTATTTAACATGTTTAAGGCTAATTAGCCTACTATATGACCTAACCAAGAGTACCCAGTAATAATTTCTATTTGATTCCTGTATTTGGGGCCCTTCTCTTAGGGTACCTGGTGTTGTTGGGATAGGCTTAGGCTTCGAGTACCCGGCTCATAGCTTGATGGTATCCGGCCGGGTGTTGTGGGTTATAAAACCGTTCGGTATTCTAGTCTGGGGATAGTTGGTTGTAGCCTTAACATGTCTGGGTTATAATTTTTGTTTGTATGGTATTATTGTGTTCCTGGACCATCTGGGTACCAGGGACTGTTGTCATACTCGGTAGTTCCGGTACCCGGGTCTTGGTGCTCTGACTTTATCAAGATAAGTCCTAGGAAAAAAACCCGGGGTCTTGGGTTATATTTATATGGTAGTATTGTCATTCCCGCCCATCCGGGTACCCGGGACTTTCGCCATACTCGGTAGTCCTGGTAGCCGGGCCTTGGTGTCCGAGTTTCATCGAGATGAGGACTAGGATAACCGGGGAAATTGTGAGTGTATGGTCTCATAATGTTGTCCGCCTGTCTGGGTAGGCTACCTGGGGGGGTCTCCCTACCCGGCAGTCTTGAAACCCGGGCCTTGGGGACCGGGGTTTGTCGAGATAATGACTCGGGAACCGGGAATTTGGTATTGAATGGTATTCTGGTGTCTCCCGCCTGATCGGTCACTCGGGACTGCCACCCTGCTGGCGGTCCCGGTGTCCGGGCCTTGGTACCCGACCCTTTTGTGATGGGTCTAGGTTACCTGGGTAATTGGAATATTATCAGCATGTCTTACAACATTTTTACATTGTAGTGGGACAAGGTCAATTATGATATTATTATGGGTACTCATTGGGAGTAGGAGCTCATGATAACTTTGGAAATAAAATTATATATACGAGTGTTTAGATGAGCAGAACCCGTAGGTTATTTCATATCATCAAATTTCGATCACTAGTTGATGTAATGCTGGTTTAAAGGAAACGCTGTCATGTGACAAAAACTTGAAAGTAATAAATATGATGAGGGACTCGTGACCGACTAGAGTGAAAACTAAAATAATTAATTTAAAGGGACTTGAATGTAAATATTGAAAGCACTACGGCCCTAATAAACAATTTCGGTGGCGTGACGAGTAAACCCTGGCCAGGGCACAACCAGAGGTTACTTTCAGCCGATACAGTTAAAAGATAGGGCACTTTTATATAAAACTGACACTTAAGGGAAAAACCGACGAATTACACTTTTAAAACAAATTTACAGAACACTAAGACACTGCAGCTATAGAGCCGAGGTTCGTATGATACGAACAAACGAGATAAAACATAATACAGTCGACGCTCGATTTAACGGACTACTAGGGGGGAGAGCCAGTCTGTTGCTGGAAAATCGCTCTCGGAAATCGCCGATTTTGCCCTAATATGCCTCGAAAATGAAGATTTTTAACTTTCCGGGTGTTTTTAAGTCTTTCCTTACATATTGCACATACAAATAAAGTTATTTTTTAATAAAAAATTTCTTTCATACAAAAAGACAAAACCAAAGTGTTTTTCTTACCTTAATCTATTATGTATGTATTTACAGGATATGTACATCAGAAGACTCTGAGTGGTTACTCAGAGTCCGAGTCCGAGCTGGCAACCGGGTCAACTCTAGAGCCAGGCTTGGGCTTGTAACCGCTAGGGCCAGGCTGGGGCTCTGAGTGACCACTAGGGCCAGGCTGGGGCTCTGCGTGACCACTAGGGACAGGCTGGGGCTCTGAGTGACCACTAGGGCCAGGCTGGGGCTCTGCGTGACCACTAGGGCCAGGCTGGGGCTCTGCGTGACCACTAGGGCCAGGCTGGGGCTCTGTAGTAGGGGTTGACTGTGCAGGACGTCGAGGGGCAAAGAAGCTGCTGATTTTCCCCTGCCTCCCTCCTTGATGCTGGTCACGTATGATTAACTCTCGGAACATGCGCAGGGTCCCATAGTATCCACGGGCCTCCGGTTGGTCGCTGTATTCACTGTAGTCAATCAGAGCGTCAATGTACGTGCGTAGGGTGGAGAGCTTGGTTTTGCGCCTCGGTATATCATCCTCTTCATCGCTAGAGTCCACTGTCTCCCCCCCAGTTACCTGGCTAGCTATATGTTCGGTAGAGAGGACCTCATACCCGGGATCATCTTCACTCTCGTCCAACCAGACTCGAACATCATCCTCTGTCACAGCATTTTCTCCAGCATCCCGTAGTAACCTGTGGAAGTCCCTGGCCTCGAACCTGTCGAACCCAGTAAACTCCTGGTTATCTTCGTCCATGAGGAGTTTCTTCCAGCAGTTACTTAGGGTGGAAATCTTCATGTCACTCCAAGAATCTGCCAGGTTGAACAGCGCTGATTTGATGTGATAGTTCTTTACGTTGGCTATGGTGCGAGCTCCACGGGTGTCTTCGATGATGTCGGTCTCATCCTCGAGCACAACCAGCACCTCATCCAGGTAGCGCCTTGTATAGCGCCTTTTCACAGCGGCAATGATGCCTTGGTCCATAGGCTGGACTAGTGAAGTGGTGTTTGGTGGCAAATACATGACTCGTATACGGCCATCATCGCTGATCAACTGGTCCTCACTAGGGTGGGCTGGTGCGTTGTCGAGAAGTAGTACCGCCTTAATTTCACGAGCAGGAATCTTCAGGACCTCCCTCTGGAACTTTCTCACTGCCAGAATAAAACAATGGTGGAACCAGTGCAAAAATATGGCTCCTGTGAACCAGGCATTCTTGGAATTATAATAATGCACTGGCAAGTCTCGCTCCATGTCCAGGTCCTTGAGGGCCCGAGGTTTCTTTGCTTTGCCAACAATGGCCAACTTAAGCCTGTGGGTTCCAGTGGCATTGGCACCGCACAATGCTGAAAGGCGTTCTTTAGCCAATTTCTTGCCCTTAGATGTCTCCTCAGATTTCCTTGCCTGTGTATTTTTAGGCAAGGAACGCCAATAAAATCCCGTCTCATCCGCATTGTACACCTGTGACAGGGCTAGCCCTTCGTCTTCTATTAGTTTGTTCAGCTTAAGACGGAAGGGCTCGACACTAGTATTATCAGCACTCCCAGCCTCACCGTGTGCTTTCACATTGAAAAGCCCATGACGATTGCGGAAGCGCCACAACCACCCATCACTGCCCTTAAAGTCAACAATGCCCAAATGTTCGGCCAACTTTGTTGCTGCCATTAAAATTTCAACACCCCGGACAAGATTCCCACTCGACTTCTGTTGGACATACCACTTCATCACTGCTGCATCGAGTCGATGGTCTATGCCCAGTTTCATATGCTTTCTGGGGACGCCCTTGCCACTAGAACTGGCCGAGGCGTCGACACAATACGTGGAGGCATAAGATTTTAGTTCTGCCTTTTTTTTTCTTGATATCGGACACTGTCTGTTTCTTGATTCCATATTCTTCGCATATATAAGCCACTGACTTGCCACTATCCAACTTTCTCAGCAACTCTAGTTTCTGAGTTACACTTAAGTTCACACGCTTACGTTTCACCACTTTTGGAGGCATTTTAACCCTCTCACCACGGAAGGGCTCTTGAACGCCCATAAAAAAGCATATAACAGGTACCCGGAAGGGCTCTTGAACGCCCAGTGGTTGAAAGCCTGTGAGCTTCGTGTGCGAGGCGTCGGTCCGACGCATGTAAACAACAGCCGGCTGGACCGACGCCCCGCATCTCCGGCCACAAGAAGGAGAGCGTCGCTTGTTCGTGTGTGCCTGTATGTTGTTGTTAAGTATCGAAAAGTGGTGTAAAGTGGCTGTGTTGGCCATAAAGTTATCTCCAATGAAATCATCATCACAGCTCAACCAGTTGACTTCGAGAGCTCTACTTAATGCCATTCTACAGGTAAATAACACAGCTACGCTTGGGGATGCGCGGGAATGCGGGAAGCAGTCTGATTAACGAATATACGGTAGCCTAGCCTAGACGTTTTTCGGCCAAAACACCCGGGTTTCGAGGAATATATATATAATACATAGCCGGGGCTGGAGGGTTAAGTAGGTAAATGCAAGATATGGAATGTATTAGCACAGGGCGGACCGGAGCAGACTCGTGGCTAGGCGGGAACTGAGTTATAAACAATGACAACAATGGTTGCTGTGGCGACGCGCCCGCCACCTACCGGACATATTTTCTACTAACAGACTTTTGTCCGTTGGCCGGACAGGTTGTCCGGCTACGGACAGAGTCCGTTAAATCCGAAATCCGTTGTATCGGGGTCCGTTACATCGAGCGTCGACTGTAGTTAGAGGCTCTGTGGAAAGTGGCTTCTTGAATGGCACGTTCGTAGGCCAGCCAGACGAAAGATCTTACTTCACAGGCTTACAAGTGAAAATTAGTCCATATACAGTAAAAGTCCGTTAATCCGACGACCGATGATTCGAATCTCCCAATAGTCCGAATTTTTCAATTTGAGGCCAAATCCGAATTCACCCGATGGTCCGAATTTCAAGAAGTCCCAAAGTCCCCTTTTTGACGCATTAGTCCACTCAAATGACACATAATGGAGCACACACATATCATATGTTCATGAATTCACTTTAAAAGTTTACCATTGTCATTGTAGCCTATTACCTACTTCAAAACATTCAGATTAATGGTCAAAGGAAGCTACTGATATAAACGTAAACACCTTCTTCTTCTTCTTCTTCCACATCGTCTGCTAGAGAGTTTGTTTTGCTCTTGAACGCATCCTTGGGACGCTCCGATGCGCTACTGGCTTGCACCGCATTTTCTGCAAGCGCATTCAGTCTTGAGCTTGAAAACGCACCTTTGGATGTATTAGTCTTGAGCTTGAAAACGCACCTTTGGACGTTCCGATACGCTACTATTTATAGTTCAGTGATCGGAGCGTCCCAAGGGTGCTTTCAAGACAACAAGACAAGGGTGCTTTCAATACAATACAGTCGACGCTCGATTTAACGGACCCCGATACAACGGATTTCGGATTTAACGGACTCTGTCCGTAGCCGGACAATGGACCCAGCAACGGACAAAGTCTGTTGCTCGAAAAAAAGTTGGAGCAAAGTCTGTTGCTCTATCTATTTATCTCTCTAATGCACCTACCTAAATCCCTTATACATTAACATAACTATGTCTTATTTGGACTTTTTGTAATCTTTGAATCATTTCTAATGTGATGGAATTGAAAAATATAATATCCTTCCAGCACATAGATAAATAATAAATAAGATAGTCAACAAAATATTTCAACTCTCCCCTCTGTGCGAGCAGAGACGGAAGATTTACGTTTGATAGATTTTTTGTTTTGTTTTTTTCCCTCGATATACACTCTCTTGCTATCTATCTATCTCTCTATCTATCTCTCTAATTCATCTACCTAAATCCCTTATACATTAACATAACTATGTCTTATTTGGACTTTTTGTAATCTTTGAATCATTTCTAATGCGATGGAATTGAAAAATATAATATCCTTCCAGCACATAGATAAACAATAAATAAGATAGTCAAAAAAATAGTTCAACCCTCCCCTCCGTCTAGGCGCCGAGCTTCCGAGACGGGAGATTTACGTTTGATAGATTTTTGTTTTTTTTGGTTCCCACGGTATACACAAAATGATGGGAAAACATGTTTTTATAACATGTTTTTAATTGACATTTGTGTCGTTTTTGCTGATTATGAGTTGGTGGAACAAAATTTCTTTAATTCTAGCATATCGGAAATGATTCACAGATTATATAGAGACCAAATAACATACACTTTTAAGTGTGTTGAATAGTTTTGCATTATCAATAGGGTGTAGCACAAGGCTATCAACATTATCACAGTAACGGGGTCGGGGTTGAGGCCGGGACGGGGAGGGGAGGGAGTAGGCCTACAGAGGCGGGGATATTCTTCCTTTTTTTTTTTTTTTTTTTTTTTTCCCCCATGTGAAATTTATCATATTAATGACAAATAAGACCTTTATTATGTTTTCAGGGACAGTACAGCACAACGTGTCCCTCAAGCAAAAAAAATAAAAAAAATAAAATAAAAAAAAAGGGGCAAAATACGAAGGCAATTTTCCAGCTACGGACTTTTTCCAGCAACGGACTCGGTCTCCCCCCTATTAGTCCGTTAAATCGAGCGTCGACTGTATAATATAACAGAGCACGTCACAAAATGAAAATTACAAGAACCTCTCAGGGAAGGGCCGTTGTTAAGGCATTACTTCCCGAACCACATCTGATCTGATCTTCAAGAGCAAGACAAACTCGCTAGTAGACGGAAGAAGAAGAAGACGTTTATATCAGCAGATTCCTTTGACCATTAATCTGAATGTTTTGAAGTAGGTAATAGGCTACAATGACAATGGTAAACTTTTGAAGTGATTTCATGAACATATGATATGTGTGTGTGCACCATTGTGTCATTTGGGTGGCCTAATGCCTCAATGTTTTTGTCATACACAGGTTCATAGGGGTAAAGTCCGATAATCCGAAAAATCCACTAATCCGAACGAGGGCCGGTCCGCTGCCCTTCGGATTAACGGAAGTTTACTGTATATGCTTTCTTAGACGCATATACTATTACAACTGCACAAAAACTCACTATGGACAAAAAAAATTGCGTCGAAGAGGGGCTATATAAACACTGTGGTGGAGATAAGTAAACTTTGTCTGCCTCCTATGGCCTACGGACGAGAGAGGCCAGTTCAAGGCCAACTGGGATATCAGGGCATGCTCATGGGAACAGAGGAAGATCTGAATGCGCAATGGCGCGGTGTTCGAACTGTACTATTCCTTTTCCTTTTATTTTTTCACTTTTCAGTGGCTCCGTCTCAATGACGTACCTTAGGAATGATTAAGGGGTACCCCCTAAGAAGTTATTGGTTCTCGACCGTAGTGATCAGGATTAACCCGGGCTCAGAGGAGCCCGGAACGAGGCCATATTACCATAGGCTCTTACGTCATTGATGTAAGGAGCCACCAATAAATTGTCTTTTTGGGAGATTGTATTGCTCAGACTGTCTCCATCAATCACTAATGTTTCTACAGGGTTAAATAATGCTAGACTAGGGATCAGGTACCTTTCTGTTGGTGTTTTCAATGTGTGTAGGCTACTTTTGAGCTACACGACACTACGGATTCTGTGGGTTACCTGGGTGGATCTTTTGTCTGTGTACCTTGGAGTTTAGACTGTGTAGTGCGTGAGGGCTGCTTGCCTAATCCACCCAACACTGTTCTAACTCTATTTGCTTTTACTTTTGAGGGTCGCCAGGAGGATACTCGATACTTGTGATCGAGAATCCTCAAGAGAGCACCCCTTCATATTAACGTAATCAGGCTGCACAGACCCAAGGTCCACACTAGGCTAGGAGCTGCCTTGCTCCACCAGAATTCTGTACCTTTGCGCATCCCAGCTAGACTTTATTAACCCGGGTACACATTAGCTGGATTAGATCATATACTCTTTTATGCATACCCATTATTTTTACACAAGCATTTTGAGGTCTAGGTTGCTGTAGAGAGACACAACCAGCATAGACCGGTTTTGTTAATAGGATTACTACTTTTTCATGGCGAGCATTATTACAGTTGCACCGCTTATAATATTCTTGTGTCCAATAACATTATGTGTCCAGCCTTTTTGTGTATTTAGCCTACACGTGCATTGTCCTGCCTCCTGCTATTTTGTGGTTCCATTTCCGATACGTTCTTCTTAGTAGCATCCGACATTATTCAGAAGATTCTTTGTTCGGTGCTTGAGGACTTTACAACACTTTCTTTCATAAAGGAGTCACAGATATTATTGATTAAAATACAGTCAGGACCCCCAATACACGATTCCACAATGCGCGAAAACCCTAATACACGAGTTACCCCTCGAAAATAACATTAATTAATTAAACATTAATTACGCGAGGTGGTACCACAATACACGAATCGAGAGCTAAGAAGGGGCCAAATCCGCTATTCCCGCTTGATACGCGAGCACGTCTACGTTTCGCGAGGCCCAGGAGTAGCTCCGAAAAGAGAAGAAGACGGGCATACGCCTGCCTTCCCTCCCGCTTACCCTCCCACAGTCCCGCTCAAGCGCTCATAGCCGTGCGGAGTGACCAAACGTTTGTAGTGCCTGCCACTTTTTTCGCCGTGCCACGCCAATATAAGAAGATAACACACAAAATGAAGGTGGAAGTGTTGGATCGCAAGAAAAAAGGAGAAGGAAACTGTGCAAGAGGCTTGTCAGAGTAAACTGTTCGTACGATTTGGTCAGGGAGGGAGAAGTTGGAGAAAATCGTGATGTCCTACTGTCCTAGTCCTAGTCCTAGCCTATCTACTACTAATTTTAAGGTAAGGTTTCATATTTGTATTCATTGTTCTTCTTATATATAAGATATAGACTGTACTGTAGAGCCAAAAATATCGAAAATAGGGCCAAAAATGTCGAAAATAGGCCATAATTGAGAGATGTCACCCAATCTAATTATTCCCATTTAAAGTTAGTTCCACAATACATGAATTCACAATACGCGATGCCTCCTGTCACCCCTATTCTCGCGAATTGGGGGTCCTGACTGTAACGTTAAGTAAACCTTCTTCTTGTTTGCATTAGATCACTCTTGTGATTTAATTAAGTTAACTATCTTTTCCTTGTGTACCATAACTAAGCAACCATATGTTATAGGTAATAGGCTGTTTCAGAGAACATCAGCCTATAGTAGAAGCACATAGATACTGAGAGTTAAGATACCCCGCTATCGCAGATATAACTCTGGAGGGTATATGTGTTCTTTGTTCGACGGGATTATATATCAGGGGTTGGATCTAGCGTTTCCGTTGTTGCATTTATGCCAGTCTAGTCCAATGTATAAGAGCCACTGATTTATACGAGACCCGATCGTAACAAATAACAAGTTTCTTTATTCATGCAGAGTTTAGTAAAATTTACCAGAACGTCCCGGACTTCCCAAACTTGACTAATTCCTTTAACGTGACGATAGTGCGTTGTTATATGTGCGATTAGTTTGCTTGGGAAACAGATTAACTTGCTCATGTAGTAATGTACACCCTATGTGGTGAATTGTGTTCTTTTATTTAATAATTTTCATTTTAGTAAGTGTTGTTTCCACATAGCAATTTTGATAATTTAATTTGACTTAATATTGTCCTTGTCCCAATTTTGGTTTGTTTAGTTTGCAAGTTTTACATTTTAATAATATATTACTGCCTCAAGTACCGAATAGGCTAACTTCCAAGTTTTGGCCTAGCCTAGGGGGGGGGGAGGCGTTTGGATTTCAACACTGTGGCAACCTCAATCTGGCATACAATGCTCACTTTTTGATTGACGGACCCAGTGCTCTGTCTCCCTGGTTACAGTCCCATGAAACTGCGAACGTAGCCGGTTCTGATGAGTTTTTGTCTGACAGTTTTTGTTCTGTCTATCCTACTGCCCCTTCTACGGTATTGATTATATCTCTCATCAAGGGTACAGTAACTGGTGGCGCCTTGTAATTTCATGTATTACTGGCTCCAGAACCGATTAGGCTAACTTCTGTTTTTAGCCTAGCCCTGATGGGGGGCATTTTGGTTTAGACTGCGACTCTGCGGCCTCCTCAATCTGGCATACTCTGCCTCTGTATTGATATTACGTCCCCAGTGCTCTGTCTACCTGACGCTTCGGTCACTTGTTGCTTACCCTCATCAAGGGTACAGTACCTGGTGACTCCCTGTAATTTCATATATTACTGGCTCTGGTACCGAATAGGCTAACTTCCGTTTTTTCGCCTAGCCTATTCCCATTCATTATTAATCTGACTCAGGTACCGAATAGGCTAACTTTTTTAGCCTAGCCTAGAAGGGGGGCGTTTGGTGTACAACTCTTGTGGCCTCAATCTGGCATACATGCCCCTGTATTGATCAGCGGCCCCAGGGCTCCGTATTCCTGTCCCTACGATCCCTTGTTGCTTACCCTCATCAAGGGTACGGTACCTAGTGGCTCCCTGTAATTTCATATATTACTGACTCACGTACCGAATAGGCTAACTTTCGTTTTTGGCCTAGCCTAGGTGGGGGGCTTTTAGGTGTCCGACACTGTGGCTTCCTCAATCTAGCAATTAATGCTCACTTTTTGATTGACGGCTCCTGTGCTCTGTCTACCTGGCCTCAGTCCCACAAAACCGCGAACGTAGCCCGTTCTGATGAGTTTTTATCTGACAGTTTTTATTCTGTCTACTGCCCCCCACTACGGTCGTGCACTTGATTACCCACAGGCTCTCCCGCACCTGATGTGACTTTAGGAGGGTTACCTTTGGGCCCCTCCGCTTTTGGAAGGGACTTTTATTTTACTGGCCTTCCACCTTCCTGGGTGCCACAGACCTCTCAGACGTACCGATGGGTTGCCGCCCTGGGTCGGGTACTCCCCGCTCTAGGTCGGACCTTTCATTTACGGTTTCATGGTCTCCCTGGGCCCCTCCGATCTAGAACGGGACTTTCCGTTCTATGTCGGAGGTCTGTTTTCACACTGACTGCTACCCACAGACGCTCTAGAACGGGACTTTCCGTTCTATGTCGGAGGTCTGTTTTCACGCTGTCTGTTACCCACAGACGCTCCCACGTCTGCTGTGACTTGCCAGGCTACCTTTCTTGGGTCCTCGGCTTACGGTGGGGCCCATCTGGGCCTCTCCGCTCTCAGACGAGCCTTTTCCCTAGCGCACTACTGCCGTCTCATACCACTTCCTGCGCCTGAACGTACGAGTCCGTATACGGACGATTCCGCCCGCCTCGGAACGCGGACGTTCCCGCTCGATGTCGGTACTTTTCCGCTCTCGAACGGACGTTGCCGTTTACGGTCGCGCTACTCTTGCCTCAGTTTAGGCCTAGACTGGTCGTCCTGCCCTTCCATTAAGACATATTGTAATGCTCCTTTTTACCAGGCTGTGCTTTCTGACCTACAGGACCTCTTCACTGATACCGGCCTTAACCCTCCAGCCCCGGCTATGTATTCCATACCGAAACCCGGGTATTTTGGCCGAAAAACGTCTACGCCTAGGCTACCGTATCTTTGTTATTCTGACTTCTTCTGCATTCCGGCGCATCCCCAAACGTAGATATGTTTCGTACCTGTAGAATGGCATTAAGTAGAGCTCTCTAAGTCAACTGGTTCAGTTGTGATGATGATTTCATTGGAGATAACTTTATGGCAAAAACAGCCACTTTACACTACTTTTTGATACTTAACAATAACATACAGGCACACACGAACAAGCGACGCACTCCTTCTTGTGGCCGGAGATGCGGAGCGTCGGTCCAGCCGGCTGTTGTTTACATGCGTCGGACCGACGCCTCGCACACCAAGCTTACAGGCTTTGAGCTCATGGGTCTTTAAGAGCCCTTCCGGGTAGCTCGGGTGTGTTTTTTATGGGCGTTCAAGAGCCCTTCCGAGTCTGGAGGGTTAAGGTATCGGTCTCCATTATATTTTGGGGTGGGGTTTCCTTCAGTTCTTCAGAGGGTTGAGCCTACCCCTTGGTTTTTTCTGACCTGGGGTTTGGGGCTCTTTGGCCTGTTGCTGGTTCCCCTATGACCTTCCTGATCCTCCTTTTGGAGGGTTCTCTTCAGCTTTAACTTCCAGGGGGACATGGGGGGGTGGGGGGCACTCTCCTTCATTGGACGGGACTCCAGTCTCCAGGCCTAGTGAGAGCTTTTAGGCTACTCCCTGACCTGGTGCCTGTAGCCTATTCTGGGATCTCTGATCTTTATTTTGTGCATAACCTCATGACTGATACTCCTGCCTGGCCTCCCATTTCGGGGGCACTCTTTGGCCTTCTTCTTAACCTAAGAAGTGCGCATGGGGGGTATGAGACACCACACTCCTGTGCTGACGTATTTGAGCTGTTCCCATCACTAACAACGTTATTTTACCATAAATAGCATTAATACTTATCCATATGCGCCTATTATAGGTTGATTATAAAGGTATTAACCTGTTACAACAATAAAACAAGTGGAAACAGTGTTTGGATGGTCAAAATCGGCGATACAGGCCGGGAGTTACATAATGTATGGCTGAGGCAACCTCCCTGCCCTCCTCCCCTCCCCTTGTCTGGAGAGACACTGTTACGCAATAGTCTCTCTCTCGCTCTTTCCCACGCTTGGTAACAGTGATGACGACGCCCTGCTACCAACTCGCTAATGTTAGCACGAAAATAGACCACAGAATAAGGGAATAACAGGGAAAATAAGTGATAACTGAAGGAGGGGAGGAAAGTGGGGAAGGAGGGGAGGTGGAGGAGTAATATTTGGCATGGCCCAGGGGCAAAAAAAACGTAAAAAACAAAAACAATATTTGTTTTTTGGGTGTTTTAAATGAATTTTGTTTTCCCTTACTCTTAAGAGTCTTCCCGCAGTCCGCCGGGGGAACTCTTAAGAGTCTCCCGTAGTTCCCGGGTTAAGGATTCATCGACTTTCAGTGTTTTTTTCGTGGTGCTTCCGACCAGGCTTTCGTCTTGTCTCTGCCAATGACATACATGCGTGCATTGCCATGGCCTTTATTTTCATGGTGCTTACAAACTGGCTTTATTCTTGTTACTGTCGATGACATATATGCATGCCTTCCCATGGCCTACACGGGGTCTTCACAAGGTTTTTTTCTTCTGGTTCCAGTGTAGTATGTCTACTTCGCTCTGCTCTCGCCACGGGTTCCTCACCGGGTGGTGACTTCCACCCATCCTACATTCCGCTCCAGAGCGGATTTCCGCCCCCGAGCGGAGCGGCCCGTTCTGGTCCACTCCTCTCTGGGTCGGTGCTAGGGTGCTTTGCTTTGCCTCTGTATAGGGACTCGGTTGCAGTAGTTCACAGACTTCTCCATTTCATCAGATTGTGCTCCCACTCTACTCTGATTGTATCCTTGGGCGTCTTCTTCTCTTCAGTACCTTCAACCTTTGGGTATTATTATTATCCTCTTCCTTTATAAGGCTTTTCATGCCTTCCTTCTCGGGACTTGCACGGGGTTCTTTGCACTTGCTGGTTCGCCTGGTCTCTCCCTGACCCTCCGCATGGGGGTCCCTCTTCACCCCTCACCACGCACAAGGCGGGGGGATACTCACTTCCATGAAAGGTGCTCCATTTGCAGGGTGTAGTGACCACTTTTGTGCGCTTTTGCATTTCTGCCCTCGTGCCTGTTTCGAAGGGCCCCCCTTTTTCGTCCTTCCCTTCCTCAACAGGGGAAGGGGGTACTCTCCTATCACAGATTCAAGGGTTTTCCCAATGTTGTGATTGCACACATTTCCTGTGCTTCATACATGGGACATCAGTATCTTTTACTTTCCAATTGCGATGTGGATGTCCCTTCCTCCTTGCGCACGCCATAGGCGTGTGCGTCAGACGTCTACAAGGCGCCAGATCGCCTTTCCTCCAGGTGCCTCGTTCGGGCGTCCTGGCTGTTTCCGAGGACTCCGAAACGAAGGTGGGTCGTCGCTCTCCTTCACCTTCCCGCCGACGATCTTAGACTCCTCTGTCCGGTTCAGGCCATCCATGTGGCTCCACCCAAGGCTCAGGAGGCCACCGCTGACCGGTTTGCCTCCATCCGCCCCATGCTTATGTACATGGCGGTATTCTTGGGACGCTCTACTATTGGGACGTCCCTCCTATTTACCTGTGGTAACTCTTTGTGGCCCGCCTGCCTTCTTCCCCTGCTCTGCCTGAGGCGCTTCATACATGGGCCATCGGTATATTTTTCCTTTCCGGTTGCAGTGAGGATGTCCTTTCCTCCCTGCGCACACCATGGGGGTTCCCATCCTGCCATGCCCGTTGGGACATGGAGAGTCCTACCCATGTATTTACCTAATTGTAGTTTACAGGAGTTGAGCTAAGCTCGTGTCTCTCAGTCTATTTTTTATCCAATTTTTTCTTGAAAATATGGATATTCCTTGCCCCTACCACCTCCTCCTCCAGCCCATTCCATTTGTCAATACATCTATAGGGGAAGCTAAACTTCCTGATATCGTTCTTGCAGGTAGGTCTTTTTACTTTGTAGCTGTGGCCTCTAGTTATTCCTGTATCCATAATTAATATATCCTCCCTATCCAGCCTCTCCAGCCCCCGGGTGCATTTGTACATCATTATCATGTCTCCCCTCTCTCTCCTCTCTTTTAGACTCGGTAGATTTAATTTGTCTAGCCTCCCTTCATATGGCAGTTCTCTGAGACTTGGAACCAATCTAGTAACTGCTCTCTGGATTCTTTCTAACTTGTGAATATGCTTCTTTAGATGCGGGGACCACACCACTGCTGCATACTCCAATCTTGGTCTAATCATACTCTTCATAATTTTCGCTACCATGGTCTCATCCAAGTAGTTCAGAGCAACTTTCATATTCCCGGCCATTGCATACATTCCGCTAAAGAGCTTGTTAATATGTTTCTCTGGCGACAAATTATCTTGTATAATCAACCCTAAATCCTTTTCTTTTTCGGCCTTGCTAATTATATTATCTCCCATCCTGTACTCCCAATTTGGTCTATTCACACTTCTTCCCATATTTAACACATGGCATTTACTTATATTAAATTTCATTTTCCACTTGGTGCTCCATTCGTATATTTTATCTAAATCCCCTTGCAGCTCCTCACACCTACTTTTATTTGTTATTTGTCTCATAATTTTTACGTCATCTGCAAACATTGACATGTAGGAGTTTATGCCTATCGGCAGGTCATTCACGTACATAAGGAACATGAGAGGTGCCAACACAGATCCCTGCGGCACACCACTCTCAACTTTCCGCCACGATGAGTAAGTTCCTCTAATGTTGGTCCTCATTTCCCTATCTGTTAACCCGTTGAGCCCTGGCTAGTTATAATATTTTGTTCACCCCAGTCCCAAGCCATTTTCACTTCTTTTTTTTTGTTTGCTAAAATGGAAGACAAGGATGAGAAATGAAAAAAAAAAAAAAAAAAAATCACCTCGGACATTTTTTTTTTGGAGGGGGGAGCCTCAAAAAAATGTGTTGAGCCAAAATGGAAGAGAATGGTGAGAAATGAAGACAAAAATAAAAAAAAAATCATTTCGGTCATTTGGGGGGTGGGGGGGGGGGTTCGAAAGTTCGTCTCCCCTGCATGACCACCCGCCCGGGAGCACTAGGGTAAAAACTGAGTATGGCATTGTACGGCATACATCCTAAGGAGTGTCTCACATAAATCTCAAGCCTCTAGCTCCCATACGACCGGAGTAATGAAGGTTCAAAGTGGCGGTGAACTAAGGGTGTAAAGTATCCCCACTAAGCCCACCACCACCAGCCGCGCGGCTGTCTCGGCCCGCTCACACCTACTGGCCCGGCTCCCACACACACTACGGTACCTCCCCCTCCTATTCTCCCGCCATTTCCTACCTTACGAGCCACGTAAGTGTTTTTTATATGTCGGACGCACGTGATGCGTCGCTGGGAGTTGGTGATCAAACACTGCCGACGCAACACGTGCGACGCTGGGTCTCACTGGGTTAAATAGCTCTCCATCCATTTCAGCAAACTCCCCCTGACACATCCTAGCGTCTCAAGCTTAGATAACAATCTCTTATGTGGTACCTTATCGAATGCTTTGGAAAGGTCTAAGTAGACGCAGTCCACCCATCCGCCTCTTTCTTGGAGTACATCTATCACCCTACTGTAATAACATAGCAAACTGGTAACACAAGATGTCCCTTCTCTGAATCCAAATTGCTTTGGGGTTATTATCTTCTTTCTCTCCAACATTTTCATCCATCTCTTCCTAATTAGCTTTTCACAAATCTTGCATACAATACTAGTAAGTGAAACTGGTCTATAGTTTAGAGGGTCCTCAGGGTTTCCATTCTTGTATATCGGAATGATATTAGCTCTTTTCCATTCAACAGGAACCTGTCCTTTATCTAAGGAAGCTTGAATTATGTCCCTCACTGGCTCCACTAATTGCTCTGCACACTCCTTTAAAACCCAGGCAGACACTTCATCCGGTCCCATAGCTTTCCTTACTTCAAGTCCTCTCATCGCAGATAACAGCTCATCTCTAGTTATTTCAATCTTACTAAGACCACTCTCCAGTACTCCCGCCTGTGGTTCGTCAAAACCTTCCTCTCTAGTAAAAACTGACCCCAATTTGTTATTCATTACCTCGCACATGTCCGATACATTTTCATACGTCCTAGCATCAACTCTTAATTTAGTAATTTGTTTCTTTACCTTCAACTTACTGTTTATATATTTATAAAATAATCTAGGATCACTTTCACATTTATTTACTATGTTCTTCTCATAGTTCATTTTAACTTGCCTAATTATGTTAACATATCTATTCCCCTCCTGTTTATTTATTCCGATTACTCTCAGTGTTCCTTCTTCTTAATCTAGCCCAAGCTGCATCACGCCTACCCAAAGCTCTTTTGCATTTCAAATTAAACCAATCTTTCTGCTTAGTAAAATTTCCAGTTTTATATCTTGGGACAAACAGATTGGTTCCTACTCTATAAATTTCGAGGAATCTACTATATTTACCTTGTACGTCCTGTTCCTTCAAAATAAGATCCCAATCTACTCCCTCTAAATATCTTTTCAAGGATACATAATCAGCTTTACTATAATTTAATCTGTCATTTATGTAGCTATTGTCTAATCTATTGGCATTACTCGAGGTCAACTTCCATTTTAGTAATAGGTGATCACTTTTACCTACAGGACATAGATAGTTTATATCACTAATTTCGTGAGGATCCTTTGTAAAAATCAGATCGAGTTTAGAAGGTTCGTTATTACCCCTCATTCTTGTATTTTCCTTCACATGTTGTGCAAGTACATTTTCCGTAACCAACTCCACTAGCCGACTTCCCCAAGATCTCTGATTTGGCCCTGCATCTCCCGATTCCCAATCAACCTCACTACAGTTGAAATCTCCTACCAAGATCAATCGATTCTTCCTTAAAAGCAATCTTCTCAACGACTGAATCATATCCTCGACCATCTCCTCAAACTCCAACTCCCTCCATGCTCTGGTCTTTGGTGGCATGTAAGCTACTGCTATGTCCAGCTTTTTTCCTTCTATATCATTGAGTTCAACTGCCATTATTTCTGCCTTGTCATTATTTAACTCCACTTGCTTTGCTGTCATAGGGTTCTTAACTAATACTGCCACTCCACCTCCCCTTTTTCCCTTTCTATCATATCTCCATATATTATATCCTTCACTAAACACTATATTGCTGTCAAAGTCCTGGTTCAGCTTTGTCTCCGTCAAACAGACTATCTGTGGTTGATCCTTTCTTAATATATCATCCAATTCTACCTTTTTACTGTTTATTCCATCTATATTAGTGTAGTAGCACAGTATATTGGAATCCTCCTCCTTGTTTCTCTTCCCTCCCTACCTCCCATCAGGTTACCTCCTCTTCCATCCCCTCCCTGACCTACCTCCACATTCCCTGCTAGTTCTATTCTCCTCTTCCCCCCCCCCCCCTCCACAATCTCCCGCCCCTCCCTCACCATCTCTCCGTCCTCGGGCTGATCCACTACCTGACTCACCGTCTCCATCCCCTGCTCCTCCCTCACCATCTCTCTGTCTTCGGTTTGATCCACTACCTGACTCACTGTCTCTATCTCCTGCTCCTCCCTCACTATCTCCTTGTCACCGATTTGATCCACTACCTGACTCACTGTCTCCTTGTTCATTTCTCCTCGTATTTTCCGTTCTTTCTGACTCTGAGTGTACCACTTCTTTAGTTTCCCTTCCTTTACTCTCCAAAAAAAAATCCTTTTCTCCTCATCTGACAATTTTCGATTTTCATCGTCAGCCCTTGCTTGAACTTCTCTCAACTTTTCCCTTTCCTCTATGCTTAAGTCCTTTTTCACCCTAATATGTTTCATTCCAGTACAACTATTTAGCCTCCAGCTTACAATGGTTAATGCTTCAACCACTGACCTAGATTTAAACTCTGCTTTTATCGGTCTCATCTCACCCTTTTTATATCTTCCTAGCCGTCTTACTTCGTCCAGTTCTTTCCCCCAATCACAGCCTTCGTCTAGACACTCCAATATTTTCTTTACTTTGTCCTCATCCCTTCCCCTTCTCTCCCTCATATCTGCTAAATGTTCTTCAATGTCTCCAAAATTATTATGCTTTTACCTCTATCTACTGTTTCCCTCACTACCTTTTCCTTGCTCTTCAAAACCTGCACTACATTCTTCTCAAACTCTCTTTTCTCTTTTCTCTCTCTTCCACCTGCTCCTTCATGATTTCTTCCAATGCATCCACCTTAGCATTCCCCACCCTTGTCCACTCATTTTTCTCCTCACTTATTACTCCCTTTACTTTCTCACTTAAATGGCCCTCATACTCCTTTAGCTGCTCCTTGAGTGCCATGTTCTCTGCCTCCAGCTCATCTACTTTCCTTATCACAGCATCTAGGTTAGCAATTAATGGCCCATCTGCAGTTGCCACTGAACTGGCTCCACATATTTCTGTCAGTGACTCCACCTTCACACCTATATCTCTCCTCCAATTCTCCATAACTCCCTTCCATCTTAACAGACCCATCATCTGTCTCTTCACCACAGTCAATTGATCCTCCACTTCATTACCCTCTGCCAGAAATCCCTCAAATTCATAGCTCTCTTCATCTCCCAATAAACTCTGCCTCCGTTTGCCTTGGCCGGCCATTGTTTATATTTATGTAGCCTACAGTTAAAAATATACAAAACACTTAATAAAATTACAGTAAAATTAAACTACTACCTGGGATAAACCCAGGTAGCGCCGCCCCCATTTGTGTCACCCTATCTTGAAAAAAGAACAAATGGAAAAAATAAATAGAAATGGGTGTTTGCGAGGTCACCACGAGCAGGTGGGGTACGACTTGATTACCTTCCTAAGAAGGTAACCCAACCGAGGTGTCGCAAGTACTAGGCAAAGATGAAATTGAAAACTTTAACCGTGTTTTGGGCCTTCAGCAGTAGCAGATACGTCACTCGGAAAACTAAACCTCATTGGTTACGATACTGCCACTGCGCAAAGCAGTGCTCTCGTGCTCCAACCGCGATGGGTTTAACCCTCAGAGGTGTAGACCGTGTCTCGTTGATATTGACCTTTGGGTCTCGTCCTACGTTCCCGGATGCTGTAGAGGCGAGGTCTCGCCTCTGAGCTACATGATCGGGTTTTCGCTCTCTCTGTCAAGGACCACCTCTGACGGTTTCCGCGCTTCCTAGACGAAGGGGTGCGTGCCATGCTTCCCCTTCCCTCTGTTGTCTCCATGGCGCCTCAACGCTTTTCCCCGGGTGCCTCGTTCGGACGTCCCTACTGTTTCCGAGGACGCCGGGTCGTAGGGGAGACGCCGCTCTACTTCACCACGTCGCCGACGGTCTACGGCTCCATGCCGCCCTGTCTCTTCCCCTGTACGATCTCCGGGCGTGCTTCCGTACTGGGCGGTGTTCTTGCCTACGTAACCTGCTCTCCCTGTGGTTGCTGCTCCGGTTGTCCATCCTCCCACTCGCTCCCAGGCGGCATCGACTTCTTTAGTCATGCTCCCTGCGTGTAGCCTGGGGCTGGTTGGTCGGCCTGTCCACGTTCCGTCCCTCGGGACGTTTCAGGTCCCTAATGGATATCGCTTCCCTTCCCTTTACGGGAAGCCGTCATCGTGGGGGAACGTGGCGGCATCCCGCCCGGAACGAGCTCTTACACATGCACAAGGGGTGCGCCCGGTGCCTGGGAGTTGGCAGGTACAGCTCGAAGCCTTTGCTCGAATCGACGTACATGTCGACGCGCCCACTCTGTCGGCCTCGTATGAGTTTCGGTAGTGTCATTCCATAGTTTATCTTTTACTGTTCCTTGTGGCTGACGGAGGGCGTCGACTTCGGGGTTCGGTCGGAGATGGGTTCTTCACCACTCCCTCCTGTCGGCTGCTCCTCCGTGTCGAGCCTCGTCATGCCTTCATCCAGGGTTTCACCTCCATTTTGGGCCTGGTTCTTTGCCCCTCCGTTCTCTTTCTGAACGTATGCCACGTTCCTTCACGCCACCAGAGAAGGGTGCCCTGGAACGAGTTCACAAGCCCTGGCGGCGCACTGCTCGCATGCTCTCCACCCTCTTCGAGCGACTGCACCTAGCTTGGCTTCCCCTCAGGCTTATTGTAGCCTGACCGACTAGGGTACTCGGGAAGGGTGGGGCCCAATTCGGACGAGTGCGACTGCAGCTCGCCATCGCCTCCGTCGGCTTCATTCAGTGTCCCTTCCATGAGGCTGCGCGTTGTCGCCAGTCTCTGTGGTTTTTCCTTCTGTACACTGGTGCCGACTGACGTCCGCACGTCGCTGTTGCTTTCTGTGCTCCCTCCGGAGGGTCTCTTCTCTGCCCCTGCATGGCAGGGGTCTTCCCTCTTTGCTGCTGCGGAGCTCTACGCTCCCTGTCCGCCTGGGATGTCACGACCCTCCTCAACCGAGTCCTCTTAGTTGAGGTCGGCGGACCGGCTCGTAACGAGGCCGCCAGACTCGGGGCCCCTACCGGCTCTTGCGTCCCCACTCTCGGTTTAGCTTCGCCGTTCGTGTAATACGGCGGGGTCTGTCCTCGAGGTGCCGGTCCACTTTTCCGCTTTGGCGACCTGCGTGACATCGGCCTGTCTCCCCCAGACGTCGCCTAAGTTATTCTGTCCATGCACGTGGATGGGATTATTCGGGAAGTCTCGCCTCACCAGCGGGGCTTCCTGTCGCATGTCTTTCTGGTCTCCGTGACGGACAGCGAGGTGTTGTGACCGGTGGTCGACCTGTCGTGCCTCGTATTGATGACTAATTATGTCACGTTCGGCGGTTTACCCTTCGGTCTCCATGTCCCCCCTCGTGTCTTTACGACCCTCGTCGGACTGGCCTTGCCTCCCCTGCTCACTCGGGGTCTTCCGCTCCTATTTTTCCTTGGTGGGTGGGATCTTCTCCGCGAACTCTCCCACACACTGTGTACACGACGCTCTCCTTGTTCCTCCTCGTTCCTCGGTTCGGTTTCCTAGTCGCCGTTCCTGAGTCCTGCCTTCCACCGTCGCACGATGTGCCGTGGGCGGCCCTCGACTGGGACAGGTCGAGCACGCCTGTCACCCTGAGTCAGGTGACTGCGTAGTCTTTTCGTTCTTCAGGACCTGGCGGGGTACCTGTTTTACCACGCACTCCTTTACACCGTCGCACTGCGTGTAACCTACCTACCCGGGACTGCCAACCTATGGGCGGTTGCTCTGTCGATGGGACAGAGCACCCGGGTAGTTTGGTCTTTCCAACACACCGTATTCGATGTGTTTCCGCCACCCGACGCCCTTTTTGATTTGCAAAGTCCTCCACAGGCTGAGTGGGTCCATGGACTTTGTTTGGTTGTTCACTTCCATCTGGCCGGCATACGCCTGGTCCGCTCAGCTGTGGCGGTGGCGCCCGAGTCCTGTTCCCCTATCGTTCCCCGATTTCCACTTGGGATCGATTGGTGACCTAGGGACCTCGTTGGCCTTCACATCGTGGATGTTTGTGAGGCAGGGTGGCTGCCGACGTTTAGTCGATCTTTGACTGTCAAATCCTCTCCACTGGACACATTCTCAGTGGCAGACTTCCGTCTCTCACTGGCACGGTTTTCCTTCTGGGATGACCGACACATCACGGGCACGCCTGTCGGTGGCGTTCGTGTTTCCCTACCTCATTTGGTTATTTTTGAGATGCGTCCCAACATAAACAGAAAACTCTATGCAGCATTCATGGATTTGGAAAAAGCCTACGACAAAGTAGACTGGGAGGGCCTGTGGGATGTGTTAACAGTATATGGTGTGGGAGGAAAGTTGCTAATGGCAGTAAAATCTTTGTATAGGAATGCAATGGCAAATGTGAAGGTAGGGGATAAGTTAAGTGAAAGTTTTGAGGTCAATGTAGGTGTAAGACAGGGATGTGTCATGTCAGCTTGGTTGTTCAATATATACATGGATGGAGTGATTAGGGAATGTAGGGCTGTATCAATGGGTGTGGGAGCTAGACTGGAATCAGAGGGAAAACATGGAAGATTTTAACATGCCTATATGCGGACGATGCAGTCCTGTTGGCGGAAAATGCTGAAGAACTTCAGAGAGTGGTCACCGACTTTGACAGGGTATGTGAAAAGAAAGTTAAAGGTCAATGTAGGGAAATGTAAGGTAATGGTGTTTGAGAGAAGAATGCATGAAACTATAGATTTTAAGGAAAAATATAGAATCAAGACAGAACACAAGAAAAGTTGTAAAATAAAATTGAAAAATGAAGTACTAGAAGAGGTTGAAAGTTTCAAGTATTTGGGAGCTGTACTATGCAAATATGGTAAAATGGAGAGTGAGATAAAAGAGAGAAAAATGCAAGGGAGAAAAGTGATTGGAGAACTTGATAGTATTCTCAAAGGAAGAATGGTTAGCCAGGAAGTCAAAAAGTCACTGAGAAACAGTGTGCTGCTCCCAACACTCTCGTATGGAAGCGAGACATGGACGGCAAGTGACGAGGACCTCTTCAAACTAAGAGCTGTGGAGATGAGCTTTTTCAGAATGGCAGCTGGCATGAATAGGCTAGATGGGCCAAGTAATAGGGAAGTGTACGAGTCCTTTGGAATGGAAGAGCAGGCTTTGGGCATTGATTGTGGTGTGGTTGAGTGGATAAAGAGAAGTACTTTGAGGTGGTATGGTCATGTTCAGAGAATGGATGAAGACAGAATGCCAAGAAAGATATATGGGAGTCAGGTGAGTGGAACCGCTAGTAGTGGAAGACCACCTATGGTATGGGAAAAGAAAGTGGAAAAATATATTGAAGAAAAACTTCCACGTAGTGGAAGGGGCATTGTGGCACGGGCAAAGGAGGCATGTCTTGACAAAGTAGCTTGGAGACGTTTCTGTCATGGCCATCCTCTAGTGGGGGTTTCCCAGGGGGAAGCAAGGCGTCGGAGATGATGATGATGATGATGATGTCCCAACATATGCACGCTTAGGACCCGCCTGTTGGCCATTTGGGTACCGTTTGAGTCATTCACAGGGTTGGTCGCTCCTCACAGGGCATTGGATTTCCTCATGCGGGCCTGCTTTGGGCTTAGGCCTACCCCGCGTCAGATTCCTCCTCAGTGGTCAGTGATAGAAGCCTTCCTGAAAGATCGGAGACAGAGGGTACTGGTGAATGGAATAGGCTCGGGGTGGAGGGAAATTACAAGTGGGGTACCTCAGGGATCTGTGTTGGGACCACTGCTGTTCGTTATATTTATCAACGACTTACCTGAAGTTATAACTAATGGAAGTGAGGCATACCTGTATGCGGATGACACTAATCTGTATAGAAGAGTGAGGAGTAAGGAAGATGTGGGATTGCTTCAAGGAGATGTGGAGGGCATGAAGGGATGGTCTGAGCATTGGTTAATGCCTTTTCATCCAAAAAAATGCAAGTACATGCGGATTGGGACAAGCAAGATAGACAAGGTAGGATACAGTATGTATGAAGCGATGGAGGAAGTGAATGCAGAAAAGGATATAGGAGTAGTGATAGACAATAAGTTAAATTTCTCAGAACATTTAGCGGAAAAGATAAACAAAGCCAATAGAATTGTAGGGCTGATAAGGAGGACATTTGTGTCACTTGACGAAGAAATCTTCAGGAATCTCTATACAGCGCTGGTTAGTCCGCACCTGGTTTCCTTGTTTCCCACCTTATATTTTTGTTTATTTGTCTGCGTTCCAGATCCACTTCTTTAGCTTCTATACTAGACCCCCTGTTCTTTTTTAACAATTTTAATCTTTCCCACAATCGTTTCTTTCTTCTAATCAATATCCAAAGCTTTCTTTTCATTGGCAATTCTGGGTTCGTTCTTTTCCTCAATTTTGTTTTATCCTTATATTCCCTTACTGGTACACTTTTGGATACAGCATTCTCCAGTTTGACTCTAATTTTCCTCCATATTCCTTCAGCGTCTTCACCGTTCAAGTATTCCCCCCAGTCAATGTCCAAACACCGTCTCAGCAGCTCATAATCTGCTCTATCATACATGTATATTTTTCTATTGCTTCTATTATCCCTCTCTGATTTAATGTTACAACTAAAGCTTATACAGGCATGGTCACTACGACCTATAGGGCTATCCACATTAACATGTTCCACTATATCCTCTTCATTGCTAAAAATCAAATCAAGTACACTCCCCTGTGTCCCATCTCTATATCTTGTCATCTCTATAATATGTTGCGTTAAAAAACAATCTCTCACTTTCTCTATAAACTTATTTTCCAGGCTACCCTGTCCCGCTGGAGTAGTACAATTTGCCCAGTTGATCCTTGGCAAATTGAAATCTCCAATCAAAATTTTATATTTGTTCTCTCTATTATCTATTTCCTCCATTGCTATGATAGAGACTTTTAAGATAGTGTCAGGAAAGTACGATGAGGATGTGTGTGAAGGTATCTTCTTGATGCGGGAGGGAACAAGAACGAGAGGACACTCCAAGAAAATTTACAAAGAAAGAAATAGGCTTGAGAAGGCAAAGAACTCATTTTGTGATGAGTGGTAAATGAGTGGAACGCACTGCCCCAGTATGTAGTCGATTCCGAATCAATAAGGGAGTTTGAAAGTAATCTTGATGAAGCATGGGGAAGACAAGATTTGAAGTTTGATTATAAAACAAAAATACAGAATAGTAAAAATGTTGCGTCTGCTACCGCCGCCGCCAACACCGTGAACGACCGCTGCAGTGCAAGTACTGGTACTGAGCTGGATACACAGGCCTAGTTTGCCTTTTTCCAGAGGATCTACTGTAAGATAACTGTAAGAAACTGTAAGTAACCCGTACGTTCAGGGCACAGCTCATGCCGTCCGTTCGTACGCTGCTACATTCAGGTTTTCCTTGATTTTTCTCGCCCGGACTTTGCCGACACAGGGCTTTGGTCTTCCCCCACCACGTTTGTCTCCTCCTCTCTGTCATTGTCCACCGACAGACCGGGGCGTCCTTGTAGTTTGTTGGGCCTGCAGGTTCCCTCGGGGTCTACCTGCGGGGTTCCTTCTATCTCTTGTCCTTCTCCGGTCCTGTCCTTCCCTTATTGGGGGTTGGGGGGGGGGGGCGATGGAAGGGTATTGCACTATACCCATACTGTACTTGCACCTATGTTAAAGATTAATAACTGGGCTAAGCTTTTGATATACTTTCTAGTCTTAAGTATACTACATTCTTTCGGTATGTCTTGTCCTCATACCACTGAACTTTTCTCATATGGCTTTTAGTGCTCGTCACTGTGTGACGTCTACCAGCGTGGGCAGAATCGCCTGTCGTTAGCCAGTAGCGCTCGCCAGGGGCATCGAAATGGGCTACAGTTATCCGAGAATGTTGTTCTTTCTTTCCTTGTGCTCGCATTGTCACAGACAGTCCAGTGGTGGTCTTTGTTTTCGTCTGTGACAACGGGAAGTATTTTATATCATTAGTAGAATATAAGATGCATGGTGTAAAGTTAAGGAGAAAGAGCGATAGAGGCAGCGTGGTGGTAGTATGTGTGTGTGTATGTATGTCCTGCCTCCCTCGCTCGGTGGAGTTTTCCCGCGCCCTTGATTGGCTGGCGGTTCCTGGCGCGTCCTAGGGGCCTGCTGCCTTGTGACGTATCGGCCCGTGATTGGCCGACCATCGCGCCTTTGTGGGCTCCTGTGTGACTTGCCTCCTGCATGGGGGTCCACAGGATCTGTTCTCCTCAGGACAGGCTAGGCGCGCATGCTTCTAACATCCCTTTGCATACTCTCAACCGATCACCCCCTTTACCACTGTCTCTCTCTCTGACCTTCTTCTTTTCCATTGCTTCTCACCTTTATTCAATTACTTGTCCCCTTGGGTTCTGCATACGGTTTCCATAGCCGGCCCATTGTATTGTATGCGCCGTCCTCTGAGATATTTACATGTACTTAGAATAGGTTTTGAGGGTTCTTAGTTGATAACCCGGGTTCGAATCCCGGTGGATCATATATACTTTAATTAATTTCATTGGGGGTGTGGTGGTGAGATTAATAAAAATAATATTATTAGTAGGTTTAGGGATATTTCTTCGAGAGGCCGGTCTATATGATCTGTGCCCCATGAATATTCTTTCCTCTCACTTAAACAGTAGGCTACCATAGTGCGGTTGGGAATATGAACATGATTACAGTAGATTAATATCCAGTATTCGAGAATGGATAATAAGTCGTAGGCGTGTGCATAAACCTTTAACCGTCCTGGTGGTGTAATGGTTAAGGTGGCAAAAATATGTGTGATAACCCGGGTTCGAATCCCGGTGGATCATATATACTTTAATTAATTTCATTGGGGGTGTGGTGGTGAGATTAATAAAAATAATATTATTAGTAGGTTTAGGGATATTTCTTCGAGAGGCCGGTCTATATGATCTGTGCCCCATGAATATTCTTTCCTCTCACTTAAACAGTAGGCTACCATAGTGCGGTTGGGAATATGAACATGATTAGATTAATATCCAGTATTCGAGAATGGATAATAAGTCGTAGGCGTGTACATAAACCTTTAACCGTCCTGGTGGTGTAATGGTTAAGGTGGCAAAAATATGTGTGTGATAACCCGGGTTCGAATCCCGGTGGATCATATATACTTTAATTAATTTCATTGGGGGTGTGGTGGTGAGATTAATAAAAATAATATTATTAGTAGAGGTTGGGAACTTAGTGTGTCTCCATTATTGATTTAGTGTTTCTGCTCTTTTATTTAACCCTTTGGCGCACGATGACTCGTTCAGAGTCATTAGGTATTTTTTTCCTAGGCGCACGATGACTCGTTAAGAGTCATTAAACTTAAAAATATTCGCCAAAAATTAAGTTTTCGTCTGACACGCGTCATATTTGGCATAGATATTAAGTATTACGTCTAGTTCAATGAGTACAATTGGCAACCCCCTCAGTTTAACCGTTTACTCACGGCTGGCTGGGAAGGGAGCAGAGTACAGCTCAGTCTGTGTTTCGATACTTTCACGTTTATTCGTGTATCTCAGTAACTATTTGGTTTATAGTAATTCTGAAGTTACCAGTGGAATCCTCATTAAATTCCGCTTCCATATATGTATGCAAATCAAAAATGTTGCGGGCAAAATTTTGAGCTAGCGCGAGTTGGAGATAAGGTATTTACTTTTTTGTTTACAATTCTTATTAGGAGTGCCCCAATGTGGTTGTTTTGTATTTATTCTGTTTTTATTCGCTTATCTTCAAGTTCAATCAATAACGAAGCCGATGGTAGCTCATTAATCCAAATACAAGGATTTTTTGGTGGATAAAAACGTCACAGAAACAAATTATCGCCGGGCACAAAACTGTCTCTGAGTGAGCTGAGATATACTTTGGGAGTGGGAAAAACTTTTGATTGGAAACTATAGGTGCGCCAAAGGGTTAATGCTAAACTGGGATAAGGTAACTGTAGTCGTTGTCCCCGATGTGTGTATGGTTTGCTTATACCTACACGACTTCGACCGGTCCTGTGGTAGCCTGTGTTGTCGTTTCGCTTGCGTCCTTTACGAGTGCAACATTGTGTTGACTGAGGGTTTTAGCCTGTTCCAGTTCCACAGTTTGTTGCCTCTTTGCTTGTATTTAGAGGGTCGCCAGGATAGAACCAGATACTTGTTATCTGGATACATACATACATACATACATAACATTTTAAGACTGAGTGTTCCACACATAAGTGCAGTTTCAGTCTCTTGTCCTAATGGCACCCTAGTCACCCTAGTCAATTAACGTAACTTAAAGGATGCAGTCTTAAGGACATCGCTAGGCTACGAGCCTGTCTTGCTCAACCACAGTTCCTTACCTAGAGTATTCAAGCTAGACATTATTAATCGAGTAGACACTTATTAGTATTTAATATAAGCTCTTTGATATGTACGCATTATTATTCACAGCATTTATTAGTCTAGGTTGTTGTTGAGTTGCACAACCATAGTAGACTGTTTCGTTGATGAGGAAGTACTTCTTTTAGTGTCGAGCATTGCTACCGTTGCACATTTATAGTATTCTCGTGTCAGTTAACATTATATGTCCTATCTTTTAGTGTATTCAGTTTACACGTGTGGTGTCCTGCCTCCTGCCTTTATATAGTTTAAGATACGAGCATCTTATGAGCATCAGACTTTCTTCAGAAGTTTCCAGGTCTATGCTGTAGGACTATACTTCATTTTCTTTCAGATAGGAGTGAAGAGTTTATTGTTGTTTAGAGTAACTATATTGAAGCATCTTTTTATTGTATTAAATCTTGCAGTGATTTAATTGATCTTTTCATAGATTCCTTTTTATGCATTTTAACGTAACTTGCATCTTGTTTGTTATCAGGCTATACCAGTGTGGGTTAGCCTGAAGTAGAGTACAGTCAGGACCCCCAATTCGCGAGAATAGGGGTGACAGGAGGCATCGCGTATTGCGAATTCGCGTATTGTGGAACTAACTTTAAATGGGAATAATTAGATTGGGTGACATCTCTCAATTATGGCCTCTTTTCGACATTTTTGGCCCTATTTTCAACATTTTTGGCTCTACAGTACAGTCTATATCTTATATATAAGAACAACAATGAATAAAAATATGAAACCTTACCTTAAAATTAGTAATAGATAGGCTAGGACTAGGACCGTAGGACTTCACAATTTTCTCCAACTTCTCCCTCCCTGACCAAATCGCATGAACAGTTTACTCTGACAAGCCCATAGCACGGCCTATTGCACAGTTTCCTTCTCCTTTTTCTTGCGATCCAACACTTCCACCTTCATTTTCTGTGTTATCTTCTTATATTGGCGTGGCATGGCGAAAAAAGTGGCAGGCACTACAAACGTTTGGTCACTCCGCACGGCTATGAGCGGGACTGTGGGAGGGAAGGCAGGCGTATGCCCGTCTTCTTCTTCTTCTCTTTTCGAAGCCACGCCTGGGCCTCGCGAAACGTAGATGTGCTCGTGTATCAAACGGGAATAGCGGATTTGGCCCCTTCTTAGCTCTCGATTCGTGTATTGTGGTACCACCTCGCGTAATTAATGTTTAATTAATTAATGTCATTTTCGAGGGGTAACTCGTGTATTAGGGTTTTCGCGCATTGTGGAATCGTGTATTGGGGGTCCTGATTGTACATTTATCCCCAGTTAAGGATACCCCGCTATCGCAGATTAACTCTGGAGGGTATAGGTGTTTTTGTTCGCCGGCATATAAGTTCGAGGGTTTGGATCTAGCGTACCGTTGTTGCATAGTGCCCTATTACTAGTCCAATCATTAACCTAAGAAGTGCGCATGGGGGTAATTAGAAACGTTCGCCTGTGCTGACGTATTTGAGCTGTTTCCATTACTAAAATATTAATTTTACCATAAATAGCATTAATACTTATCCATACGCGCCTATTATGGGTTGATTATAAAGGTATTAACCTGAAACAACAATAAAACGAGTGAAAACAGCGTTTGGATGGTCAAAATCGGAGATACAGTCCGCGAGTTATATAATGTATGGGTGAGGCAACCTGCTTTCCCGCCAATTTCCCCCAAGGCCACTGAGACACAGTCGATCAATACTCTCTCTCTCTCTCTCTCTCTTGCACTCGCTTGCTAACAGAGATGACAATGCCCTGCTTGCAACTCGCTAATGTTAGCACGAAAATATACCTCAGAATAAGGGAATAACAGGGAAAATAGGTGATAACTGAAGGAGGGGAGGAAAGTGGGGAAGGAGGGGAGGTAGAGGAGTGATATTTTGCATGGCCCAGGGGCAAAAAAAATAAATAAATAAATAAATGTTTTCGATGTTTAAAGTTGATTTTTTTTTCTCTGACTCTTAAGAGTCTTCCCGCAGTTCCCGGGTTAAGTGCCCTTGTTTTATTCGTAGCCCCGGTCGTAACAAATGGCGACCTTGCCTAGTATCTTAACTTAGGCGTCATACCAAATGAACTAAGAAATAATTGCAGGATTTTTGGACATTTGTTTTTGAGGAATATTTTGGACACAGATTTTTTTTTTTTGGCAACGTAGTATAGCACTTGAGTTGTCTTCAAGCATTTTTTGAGTGAATAGTGCTACATGAGAGTTTAGGTACTTTTTTTTTTATGAACGTTGAGAATTTTCGGTGGACACTGTCGAACGACGGATCAATGCACAGTGAGGACACAGTACGGGAAGCCGACTCTGAGGTGCAGCAGCGGGGTTTGTTAGAAGGCATTAGAGTAGTAACTAGTGAGGAGGATGCAAGGGAGTTTCTGGAGATACCTATTACTGTTGACCGGGTGTCGGGGATTGATCGGTATGGTCTCCAGTGTTTGGCCACGGTCATGGGGCATGTTGGCACTAGCAGCATGACGAGAAGTGACCTGGTGGCCTGTGTGCTCGGTGGGGTGCGTGGGGCTTCGGGTGGAGCGGGAGCTGGGGCACCTTCGGCCCAGCCCCCATTCCACTCGACTCCTACCATGGCGCCCCCTCGGGCTCCGGAGCCGGGTACGTTCCCGCAGGCCGATAGCCACTGGCAGCGTGGTTTGCCCCTGGGTGGATCACTGGGTGGGTCTCCAATTGTTGCATCTCCTCCTCAAGGTTTAACTCCAGATATGATCTTCCAGCTTGAGATGGCTAAGATTCAGGCTGAGGAGAGAAAGGCCATGTACTGTGCAGACATAGAGCTTGAGAAGTCTCGGGTGGAGTCGACAGGGCAGCGTCTCGGTTCTGGGAATCGAGGTCTTGATCAGTCTTTATCGTACCTTCTTAAGTTAGTCCCTGCATTTGACGAGTCGGGTGTCACCGAGTTTTTCCTGCGTTTTGAGAAGAAGTGCCGGGAGCACCAATGGCCCGAGGTTAAGTGGGCAGCCCTTGTTTCCTCTAGGTTGGTTGGCAAAGGACTCAAGGCATATGATGCGTTGCCCTTGGAGTCTTGCATCGATTATGAGGTACTGAAGGAAGCTGTTCTGCGGGCGTACGAGTTACAACCAGAGACATATAGGTTGAAGTTCCGGGGTGTTACGAAGGGTCGTGAGTGCACTTTTCTAGAACATGCCCGGGAACTGGCTGAGGTCAGAGAAGGTGACGACGTTCGGAGAGCTTGAGCAGTTAGTCCTTCTAGAGCAATTTTTCAAATGCACAGGCGGCGACCTGACTTTGAACCTCAAAGAGAAACGTCCTAAAACTCTACAAGAGGCAGCTGAGATGGCTGACCTGAGATTATCACTGATCCGTGGGTGCGGGTCTGCACAACGGACCGATGCAGTTAACAAGGGGCGCAACACTCCCCCCCCCCCCCCCCCCCCCGAGTCAGTGATACCACATTTAATAACAAAACCAAGAGCAATGATACCAATTTTGATCACAAACCTAAAACCGTCCCGTTTAAGAAAGGTCAGGGCCCTTCCTCACCTCAGGGGAAGTCCAAGGGTGAATTAGAGTGTTTTAAGTGTCATAAAAAGGGGCATTTTGCACGTTCCTGCCCTAGTAACCAATCTACAGCAGTCATGTCTTTGGCTAGCAACGTTGGGGTGTCTCTGAGGTCTTCTGCATTTACCCGGGGTGATATGTCAGATGCGGGGGCACAGCCAGTGAAGGAGTGTCCGGAAGGCTCGAAACCTGTCCGCGATGCTTTTTGCGACCATAGAGGGCGTGGCTGCGTGAGTTGGGCTGGTTGCAAGCATGGGTTGGAGTTGTTGCGTGATACAGGTGCATCCCAGACTCTGATGAAAAACTTTACAGGCAAACCTATAAACGCAGCACGGGTAGTTGTGGTGCAGGGTATTAATGCTACACGGTCATACCCGTTGGTTCGAGTAGAGCTGGAGGTTGAAGGTGTGACACGAGAGTTGGATGTTGGAATCGTGGAGAAACTGCCAGTAGAGGGCGTCGACCTTCTTCTCGGCAACGACTTTGCGGTGCCTACTTCTGAGGTTCCACCCTTAGTCGTTGCCGAGAGGGCGGCCGACGTGAGTAGGGAGGGGCAGGAGTTGGTCGAGAGGTGTCAATTACAGCAGATGGCGTGTGTTGTCACCCGTTCTCGTGCATCTAAAGTGTCACAGCCTATTCCTCAGTCTCTAGACCAGCGGAGGAACGGTCGAAAGGAGAAAGCTAAAGTTGGGAAAAGTTTTGAGAGTTTTGATCCAGCGGCTCTCCTTGGCGACTCAGTATTAGCACCATTGTTAAGGTCCGGAGTGGCCCCAGAACCTGTCACACTTGTTGAGGAGGTAGGGCGTGTGAAAACTCCGAGACAGCACCGCTACTCACAAAAGCAAGATAGGATCGAACAGTCCAGTACCGGGGGAGGCCATAAGTTGCTCCGGGAGCATCTCGATAAATTGGCTCCTTCGGATATCTGTCGGCTGCAGCTAGGTGATCCTGAGCTTCAGAAATGTAGTAACGGTGCAGTGGAACTTGAGGAGGACGGGGATGCAAAGCCGGGGGACTTCTTTCGTGTGGAGGGTATTTTGTACAGGCGTTTTCTAGATACCAGACGGAGTTGGGAGGGTGGGTCAATAGTGGTGGACCAGTTGGTAGTGCCTAGTGTGTGCCGTGATAGCCTACTGAGGTTGGCGCATGATGTACCGTTGGCAGGGAATTTGGGTGTATGTAAGACAGTAGCAGCCTTGGCGAAATTGTTTTGGTGGCCAGGTATGAAGGCACATGTTGAGTCATGGGTGGCAATGTGCAGTACCTGCCAGACAGTAGGTAAAGCAAACCAATGTATTCCCAAGGCTCCGTTACACCCTATTCCTGTAATCAGGCCACCATTCAGTAAGGTTATAATCGACATGGTTGGCCCTCTACCCCCTACTAGTGCAGGCAACAAGTACCTCCTCACAATCATGGATGTTGCCACTCGTTATCCGGATGCATACCCCATGCGAAATGGTACTGCTAAGACTTGTTCGTAACTTGCTATTGTACTGTTCTAGGTACGGGTACCCGCAGGAATTGCAGTCAGACCAAGGGTCCAATTTTACTTCTAACCTTTTCAAACAGACCATGCAGCAGCACGGTATCAGTACAGTTGTCTCTTCAGCCTATCACCCAGAGAGCCAAGGGGTGTTGGAGAGGTGGCACTCGACTCTGAAGAGCATGCTGCGTTGTTACTGTGTTGAAAATGGCAAGGATTGGGATCTTGGGTTGCCCTATGTTTTATTCGCTGCTCGGGAGGTACCTGGTGAAAGCCTCGGGTTCAGTCCCAATGAGTTAGTCTTCGGACATCAGGTCAGAGACCCCTCAACATGGTTAGAGAAATCTGGGAGGGCACAGCAAAACCATGTTCCATGTTAAAGTATGTCCTCGAGAGCAGAGAGAGAATGCTGAGAAACCTAGAGTTGGCAGGTAGGAATTTGGTAGGGTCGCAAGCACTGATGAAGGACAGCTACGATAAGAAGACAAAACTCCGGGAGTTTAAGGTGGGGCAGGAGGTGTTGATTTTGTTACCTCTGCCAGGTCATCCGTTGGTCCTTATAAGGTGGTAAAGAAGATCTCTGACCTAGACTATCTTGTGGCTACTCCAGATAGGCGTAAAAAGAATCAGCTGTGCCATGTGAATCTGGTGAAAGAGTTTGTGAGGCGCCCCCCTGAGCCTCTCGCTGTCCCTGTGTTGACCTGCAGCGGTCATGGTGGAGAAGGAGTGAGGGACAGTGAAGCTCAGGTGGAAGATAACTGGGAGTGTCATGTCTCTGCTGACCAGTGGGTGGGGAACTCCAGACAGGTGGCTGACGATGCTCTAGTGCACCTGCCTGAGCAACAGCGTGTAGCCGTGCAGCGCCTGTTTGCTTCATACCCCACTGTTTGCAGAGCATCCAGGCCTCACAACTCGAGTGGTGCATGACGTGGACGTGGGAGATCACCCCCCCTTTAAATCAGTACCTACAGAATTCCACCCATTAAATTCCCAGCCCTCAGAGCGGAGTTAGAGTATATGTTGGAACGGGGGTTGATTGAGAAGGGGGCAGTTAGGTGGACATCTCCTGTCACTCTGCAGCCCAAGCCTGACGGGAAGGTTCGCTTCTGCATTGACTTTCGGAGATTGAACGGGTTGACTCCCACCAATGCTTATCCCCTTCCCTGTGTTGACGATAGTGTAGACAAGATTGGTAAGGCACAGTTTCTAACTAAGGTAGACCTAGTGAAAGGCTACTGGCAGGTGCCCTTGTCTGAGCGGGCGAAGGGGGTATGCGGGTTTGTGGTTGATGGGAACACCTACCATTGCAATGTGATGCCGTATGGCCTTAAAAATGCCCCAGCAACCTTCCAGAGTCTTATGAACGAGTTAGTAGCTGACATCCCTAACTGCACTGTCTACCTAGATGACGTTATAATATACGATGACAACTTTGAGAGTCACTGTGAGCACATAGAAGCCTTGTTTCGGAAGCTCAGTGAGGCCAGCTTGGTGGTCAATCTGGGCAAGTGTGACTTTGTCCGGGCAACTGTACAGTATCTTGGGTTTGTGGTCGGGTTAGGCCAGGTGTGCCCCCCCCCCCAAAAAAAAAACAAGATACAGGCTATTAATCAGTTCCCCAGGCCGTCCACCAAGCGGCAGATCATGAGATTTTTGGGCATGATCGGTTACTATTGCCGTTTCATTCAGGGTTATTCTACTGTGTTAGCTCCACTGACAGATTTACTAGCAAAAGACAAAAAGTTCAAGTGGGCACCTGAGTGTGAAAGGGCTTTTTCGCTGGTCAAGCACCTACTATGCACTCACCCAATCCTCAGGGCCCCTGACTTTGAAAGACCATTCCAGCTGGCAACAGATGCCAGCGGTGTAGGGGCTGGTGCCGTCTTAATGCAAACAGACGAGGAAGGTTTGGAGCATCCAGTCAGTTTCTTTTCCAAGAAGTTTAATTCAGCTCAGAAAAACTACTCTGTGGTGGAGAAAGAACTGCTGGCAATAGTGTTGGCGCTCAGGCACTTTGAAGTATATGTTCCTGCCTACGGGCCAATCGTGGTGATTTATACCGACCACCACCCTCTTAAATTTCTGAACCAATTCCACAACCGGAATATGAGGCTGACACGTTGGTCACTCATGTTGCAAGAATACAATCTAGACATTCGCCATATTGCCGGTTGTGAGAATGTGATTGCAGACTGTTTGTCGAGGGTGGAGGATCCGGCGTAGATCACCACAGGTGTGTGGGTTTGAGTGGAGAAAAATCAGGCTTGCCCCTGTAGAGCAGCCGTCAAAAACATTTAAATTAAATTAAAAAATCACATAAAAACTCTTTCTTTTTTATAGTTAATTATAAGTTGCCAATGTTGTCGCTAAACTCCTAAGTTGAACCTGTCTTTCACTTAGTAGGCTGGGCTCTGTGAAGCTCGCTCAGGGAGCATAGCAGGCTAAAATTAAACTATTATGTTTGAGAGGGGTTATAAGATTTTATTTATGCTAATATGTTGTTTTATGTAAGAATTGAGCTTTGCATTTCATTTCTGGTGGAGTGGCTATGTGTGACGGGTCTTGCCGGCATTCTGCCTTGTCAGATATGGTGCTCGCCTAATGTTGAGCGTCCTATATCTTGGGCGGGGTGTGACGTCTACCAGCGTGGGCAGAATCGCCTCTCGTTAGCCACTAGCGCTCGCCAGGGACATCGAAATGGGATACAGTTATCCGAGAATGTTGTTCTTTCTTTCCTTGTGCTCGCATTGTCACAGACAGTCCAGTGGTGGTCTTTGTTTACGTCTGTGACAATGGGAAGTATTTTATATCATTAGTAGAATATAAGATGCATGGTGTAAAGTTAAGGAGAAGAGCGATAGAGGCAGCGTGGTGGTAGTATGTGCGTGTGTATGTATGTCCTGCCTCGCTCGCTCGGTGGAGTTTTCCCGCCCGCGGGCTTTCCCGCGCCCTTGATTGGCTGGCGGTTCCTGGCGCGTCCTAGGGGCCTGCTGCCTTGTGACGTATCGGCCCGTGATTGGCCGACCATCGCGCCTTTGTGGGCTCCTGTGTGACTTGCCTCCTGCATGGGGGTCCACAGGAGCTGTTCTCCTCAGGACAGGCTAGGCGCGCATGCTTCTAACATCCCTTTGCATACTCTCTCCCGATCACCCCCTTTACCACTGTCTCTCTCTCTGACCTTCTTCTTTTCCATTGCTTCTCACCTTTATTCAATTACTTGTCCCCTTGGGTTCTGCATACGGTTTCCATAGCCGGCCCATTGTATTGTATGCGCCGTCCTCTTGAGATATTTTCATGTACTTAGAATAGGTTTTGAGGGTTCTTAGTTAGTAGAGGTTGGGAACTTAGTGTGTCTCCATTATTGATTTAGTGTTTCTGCTCTTTTATTTAATGCTAGACTGGGATAAGGTAACTGTAGTCGTTGTCCCCGATGTGTGTATGGTTTGCTTATACCTACACGACTTCGACCGGTCCTGTGGTAGCCTGTGTTGTCTTTTCGCTTGCGTCCTTTACGAGTGCAACATTGTGTTGACTGAGGGTTTTAGCCTGTTCCAGTTCCACACTTTGTTGCCTCTTTGCTTGTCTTTAGAGGGTCGCCAGGATAGAACCAGATACTTGTGATTTGGATCTATCAAGAGAGCACCCTAGTCAATTAACGTAACTTAAAGGATGCAGTCTTAAGGACATCGCTAGGCTACGAGCCTGTCTTGCTCAACCACAGTTCCTTACCTAGAGTATTCCAGCTAGACATTATTAATCGAGTAGACACTTATTAGTATTTAATATAAGCTCTTTGATATGTACGCATTATTATTCACAGCATTTATTAGTCTAGGTTGTTGTTGAGTTGCACAACCATAGCAGACTGTTTCGTTGATGAGGAAGTACTTCTTTTAGTGTTGAGCATTGCTACCGTTGCGCATTTATAGTATTCTCTTGTCAGTTAACATTATATGTCCTATCTTTTAGTGTATTCAGTTTACACGTGTGGTGTCCTGCCTCCTGCCTTTATATAGTTTAAGATACGAGCATCTTATGAGCATCAGACTTTCTTCAGAAGTTTCCAGGTCTATGCTGTAGGACTATACTTCACTTTCTTTTAGATAGGAGTGAAGAGTTTATTGTTGTTTAGAGTAACTATATTGAAGCATCCTTTTATTGTATTAAATCTTGCAGTGATTTAATTGATCTTTTCATAGATTCCTTTTTATGCATTTTAACGTAACTTGCATCTTGTTTGTTATCAGGCTATACCAGTGTGGGTTAGCCTGAAGTAGAGTACATTTATGCCCAGTTAAGGATACCCCGCTATCGCAGATTAACTCTGGAGGGTATAGGTGTTTTTGTTCGCCGGCATATAAGTTCGAGGGTTTGGATCTAGCGTACCGTTGTTGCATAGTGCCCTATTACTAGTCCAATCATTAAGTGCCCTTGTTTTATTCGTATCCCCGGTCGTAACAACTGACACTGCTCATGTAGTTTCTCGTCACATCCTGTACGGTACTCCTATTCGGCGTATGCCGGTGTTTACTCGTTACAGTAGGGGTCGTCCTGCTTTCTTCCGGAAGGAGGGGGGGGGGGGGGGGAGGATCCTGGAATTTATATTCATCATTATGAAATGTATCATTCTTTGTCTTAGGCTAAGTTATCTCATGGAATAAGACTTGACTGTACTTGACCTCTCTTGATATGCACCTGTCTGTACACTCTTTATATAAACTCTCTTGTTTAAGTCGGTCTTTCCATGGTCCTGATATTTCCTAAGGGCTAAGTTTGTGTTTTTTCGCTTGGATGTCCGCCTCCAATTTGTTACTCTAGCTCTACGTTGGAGACGTAGAGGCTACTACTAAATTGGGAGGCTTGACACTCTCCCAATACCAAAGAAGGAAAACCTTCTAGTTGGTAGGTAGCCTCGGAGTATCTAACGTCATAGTATCCCGCCCTCACACCGTACCCCTGCCCATCCAATCTTGTCTAATTAACTTGATACCTGGATGATCTAATGAACCCGGTCGGGTTGTGCGGTGGACCCGTGACAACGGCTTAAGGAGCCAGATAGGATGGACAATGTTCTGCAATTTTCTCTTTTCTTTCTCATCAATATTTTCATTTCCTTTAAAATAGTAGCCTCAAAAGTGTGTACAACGTACCTAGTAGAGAGAGTAAGGTGCTACTCTAGATGTTATCGATTTAATCGCGCTAGTGATTACGATTATTGCCCGCTCCAGAGCGGAACAGAATTATACGATAAGTATATACTGTAGCTCTACGTTGGATACTCCAAGGCTACCTACCAAATAGAAGGTTTTCCTTCTTTGGTATTGGGAGAGTGTCAAACCTCCCAATCTATCTATCTATTGCCTGATGCCGTGATCCCCGAAGGGGTGGCCACGAACGAACCGCCCCCATGCACCTCTGTCCCCGGTCAGTCGATGCCCCTCCCCCCAACCAGCACCGCCTTCGTTCATATACTTCCTCACTCCATCCTTCCACCTCTCTTTCGGTCTACTCTCCCTCTCTGTCCCTCCACCTCGCTCTCGTACACCCTCTTAGTCATTCTCTCTCTTTCCATACGTTCCATATGGCCGAACCATCTCAAGTTGTTCCTTTTCACACTTTCCAGCACATCTACCTCCACACCACACCTCCTTCTTACTTCCTCATTAGTCTGTCTATCCCTCCATATAACTCCGCACGCACTTCTTAGGTAATTCATTTCCACTGCTCTCACTCTTGGTCTGAGTCTCTCAACCAACGTCCATGCTTCGCTTCCGTAAGTCAGTGTCGGGATTACCACACTGTCATGCAAGGACTTCTTCACTTCCATACTGACCACCCTATTTCTTGTTACTGCTTTCAGCATTCCTACAACCCTCTTCCCCTGTTGTACCCTCTCCCGCACTTCGTCATTCATAGTCCCATCTTTACTCAACACACTGCCCAGATACTTAAAAGAGTTGACGCTCTCCATAGCCTGACCGTTCAGCTTCACCTCACACTCTGTGACTTCACCCCTTTCGAAGACCATAACCTTGCTTTTCCCCGCATTTACCTTCAATTTCCGTTTTTCGCACACTGTTCCAAACTCATTTACCAGACCCTGCAACTCACATTCATTATCACTCATCAGAACTGTATCATCCGCAAATAGCAGTATAGGTAGCTTCCACCCAATTCCCTCCCTTTTCAGCGATACACCAACATCCACTGCTCTTGATAGTATTTCTTTCATGACTCCATCCATATACAGTATACAGTAAACAACCACGGGGACATCACACACCCCTGTTTCAAACCAACATTCAGGTCAAAGAACTCGCTCTGCTCACTCTCCACAAGTACTGCCGCCTTTGCACCCTTATACATGCTCTTCACTGCTTTCAGCAACTTGCCATCTACTCCGTATATTCTAAGTACTTTCCACAAACCTTCTCTATCCATTCTGTCATAGGCCTTCTCCAAGTCCATAAAGGCAACATACACCTTTTGTTTCTTCTCCAGATATTTCTCCACAACACAATTCAGGGTAAAAATCTGATCTACACATCCTCTTCCCTTCCTAAAACCTTAAGATATTATTTTGGGTACTCATTTGCTGTAGGCCTACTTGGTACCCTTGAAAATAATGATATACGAGTGCCTCAATAAGCAGTACCATATAGGCTATTATTAGAATGTTGTAATTGAATTTAATATCACAATATAAAACTATCAGCTGTAAGTATATGATGGTTCTCACTGAAAATAATGCCATACAAAATGTCTTGAAGGCAAATATATATGATGAGGTACTCTTGATTTTTTTTTTTTTTATTTTTTTTTTTTATTTTTATTTTTTTTCTATATTCCAACTTACTTCCTCTCGGGCATAGGCTGAGAGCCTTAACATTCACCGCTTTACAATGAACAGTGAAGCCCGTGAGGTCTTGTTCCAGTCTAGGGAGTGAGACATGTGAAGCACGTAGAGTACAACGAGCACCTGCCATCTTGCCTTCACATGAGGCACGGTGCTCACTCATGGCCCGAAACGACCCCATCTCTGAAGCCACCTCGTTCCCGTGCTTCACTGTCTTACCCCCTACACTCGGACTCTCACACTTACACACACACACAACGCCACCTGTTGAGCAGATAACTCACCAGGCATTGCACCCCTATAGCATATTTTGAATATGGGAATATTCATACAGTGCTATTTAATCAGGGAACAATGAGGGTATGATTGATTAACCCTCTCACGTTCTTGATGCAATTTTGAGCCTATTAGGGATACTTTAATGCCTTTGTTACCATCAGGGGTATTTAGAAACCTTTAGTTTAGTTACTTCAACCTCTGCAGTTGTCTGTGAGTTAGCTGTGGGCAGAAAACTAATTTTGGAGAGGTAATTATAAGAGTGAGAACACTCTATTTCTTATTGCTAATCTGGCAACCTCTGCGTCATATGGTCGTGAGAGGGTTAATGTCAAAGCGATATGTATTCACCTTCACATAGAAAACTTTGGAAGTTAATACTGAAGGTATTGTAGATGTTATGGTGTGAAGTATTGAATGAAAGTAGGCCAAAAAACAAAAAAATATTGAAATTAGGATTTGTGAATTTAGTTTTTAATACAATTTTAACAAAGGTATGATAAGTAACCCCTGGCCAGTGCACAACCTTGGGGGGGTACATGAAAAGAATTATAGATATATGAATTTGACACTACCCTAGAATTCAACACTTAACCCGCTGAGACCCAGCGTCGCACGTGTTGCGTCTGCAATGTTCGATCACCAGAACCCAGCGACGCAATGGTTGCGTCCAGGTTAATTACTTCGGTCCTATGGCACCTAGAGGGCTCAGATTTGTATGGGAACTGTGTAAGTATCCCACGCAACCATGCCGATGGTTGAAAACTCTCAAAGTCCAACCGCGTGTGCGTGAGCGCGCAAAAAACTTTTTTGGGGGGAAATTGCCTTCAAGTTTTTACCCTTGTAAAATCCGTTTTCGGGGGCTCTGTAGGACCATTTTTTGAGCTTTTTGATCGGTTTTTCGTGGTTTTTCCTTCATTCCTAACCCATTCGCTATTGTTTCTGGAAACAAAATTTCAACCCTCTGGGCCCTGGTGGTACATTTATTACTAACTAGCTGGGGCTCAGCGGGTTAAGGGAATTAATATCAAGCTACAATGTTAAAACATACTTTCACAGAAAAAAGACACTGCAACTAATGAGCCGAGGCTCGTATGATAATAAAAAAAGAAACAAAAACACTAAGAAAATGCGAAAGTGGCGTCCTTGAAAAGCACGATCGTCGACCAGCCCAGACTAAGTCCTTACTTATTCAGGTTTACAAGTGAAAAATAGTTAAAATAAGTACATTCCTAAACGCATATACAAACTCAACTGCAATTAGACTCACTATGGACTAAAACTGATGCGTTTAAGAGGGGCTATGTAAAACTGAAAGGGAGGTAGGGACAATACGTCGTATCTGGATGGGTGACGGTCGAGAGAGAACGCACCTGAGAGGTGGAAATAGTGGGCAAGGTATGGGAAACAGAGGAAGATCAGAATGCGCGTAGGTGCGGTGTTCAAACTGTTAATTATTTTCCTTTTTATTTTCTACTTTTCAGTGCCTCCGTCCCAATAACGTACCTTAGGAATGATTAAGGGGTACCCCCTAAAATGATCTTGGTTCTCGACCGTCGTGATCGATGTTAACCCGGGCTCTAAGGAGCCCGGAACGAGGCCATATTATCATAGGCTCTTACGTCATTGACGTAAGGAGCCACCATTAAATATTAGTTTTTCCTTCCTTCCCTACGGGTTGTCAAAACCGTAATCTGGAACTCGCTTCTTCAAACTGTCCGAGATCCATTCTTTGTATGTGACTCGTCTTGAGGAACTGGGCATTAAGAAAAAAGTAAACAAGACCAGGCTGAAGGGTCACCTAATAGAAAGATTCCCTGAGGCACAAAAAATGCAAGTACATGCGGATTGGGACAAGCAAGATAGACAAGGTAGGATACAGTATGTATGAAGCGATGGAGGAAGTGAATGCAGAAAAGGATATTGGAGTAGTGATAGACAATAAGTTAAATTTCTCAGAACATTTAGCGGAAAAGATAAACAAAGCCAATAGAATTGTAGGGCTGATAAGGAGGACATTTGTGTCACTTGACGAAGAAATCTTCAGGAATCTCTATACAGCGCTGGTTAGGCCGCACCTGGAATATGCGAACCAGGTGTGGGCTCCATATATGGTAAAGGATATAGAAGCAGTGGAGAAAGTGCAGAGGAGAGCTAGCAAGCTGGTACCAACGTTGAAGAACGCGGGCTATGAGCAGAGGTTGAGGACACTGGGGCTTCCGACACTGGCATATAGGAGAAAGAGAGGGGATATTCTTACAGTTTCTTACAGTAGATCCTCTGGAAAAAGGCAAACTATGCCTGTGTATCCAGCTCAGTACCAGTACTTGCACTGCTGCGGTCGTTCACGGTGTTGGCGGCGGCGGTAGCAGACGCAAAATTTTTACTATTCTGTATTTTTGTTTTATAATCAAACTTCAAATCTTGTCTTCCCCATGCTTTATCACTCAAACTCCCTTATTGATTCGGAATCGACTACATACTGGGGCAGTGCGTTCCACTCATTTACCACTCTATCACAAAATGAGTTCTCTGCCTTCTCAAGCCTATTTCTTTCTTTGTAAATTTTGTTAGAGTGTCCTCTCGTTCTTGTTTCCTCCCGCATCAAGAAGATACCTTCACACACATCCTCATCGTACTTTCCTGACACTATCTTAAAAGTCTCTATCATATCCCCTCTCTTTCTCCTATATGCCAGTGTCGGAAGCCCCAGTGTCCTCAACCTCTGCTCATAGCCCGCGTTCTTCAACGTTGGTACCAGCTTGCTAGCTCTCCTCTGCACTTTCTCCACTGCTTCTATATCCTTTACCATATATGGAGCCCACACCTGGTTCGCATATTCCAGGTGCGGCCTAACCAGCGCTGTATAGAGATTCCTGTAGATTTCTTCGTCAACTGACACAAATGTCCTCCTTATCAGCCCTACAATTCTATTGGCTTTGTTTATCTTTTCCGCTAAATGTTCTGAGAAATTTAACTTATTGTCTATCACTACTCTATATCCTTTTCTGCATTCACTTCCTCCATCGCTTCATACATACTGTATCCTACCTTGTCTATCTTGCTGGTCCCAATCCGCATGTACTTGCATTTTTTTGGATGAAAAGGCATTAACCAATGCTCAGACCATCCCTTCATGCCCTCCACATCTCCTTGAAGCAAACCCATATCTTCCTTACTCCTCACTCTTCTATACAGCTTAGTGTCATCCGCATACAGGTATACCTCACTTCCATTAGTTATAACTTCAGGTAAGTCGTTGATAAATATAACGAACAGCAGTGGTCCCAACACAGATCCCTGAGGTACCCCACTTGTAATTTCCCTCCACCCCGAGCCTATTCCATTCACCAGTACCCTCTGTCTCCGATCTTTCAGGAAGGCTTCTATCCATTTCACACGTTTCTCCCCTATATTATAGCTTCTAACTTTCTCTATTAACCCCCCCGCTCTGCCTGCTTCGTTGGTTTCACTTTTGAACACGTGCGGGGGCTGACGGAGGCGGCAGGAGGGGAGTGCATGCCCGCATGCCCACCCTTCCTGCCGCCCCCAACTAATTGTAGTGGGCCCTATCATTTCTCATCCTTTCTGTTTTCCGTTTTTCCCTTCTTCCCGCTGCCCCCTCCTTTGGGAGCACCGTGACTGTCATGAGGTAAACGACCGTACTCACTCTTTGGTTTCGTTGGAGGGTGTTGTGGGTCGGCAATCCCTACACCCGTCGAACTGTGGTACCCGACGTGTTAGAGCGAGGGGAAACTTTTATGCCAAACCCTAACCCTTGTGCTGGGTCGGCGATCGACGGATCGACGGCCCTTAAGGTGCATTAGTCGGGGTGTATATCTGCAAGAATTCCTAGGGCGGTCGTCCCGTCCTCTAATTGTGGCTCCATGGTGGGTTTGGAATCTGACTCAGATGAATTTAGAAATATTCGTCCTATGGAATCTAAAATTGCCCCCTCCGACGCCGACCCCTGCGAGAAATTGGACTGCCTCAAGGACCCTTCCCCTGCTGCCAACAGTGCCGGAGTTCCCCACTCAGGCATGGCACCCACAGACCTTGGCAAACCTCCTAAGGATACTGTGACGAATTCTCCATCGTCGGGTAGTGAGATCCATCAGGTGATCTCCCGGCATCAATTCCTATGCACAGTACTGCCTCTGTGATCAATAATAGTGATGACAACCCCACAGTCTCGACTTTAACTTCTAAATTACCAGATTATGATTCTAGCCTTAGCCTACCTCTTCATTCCGTTGACAACCTTAATGAAGAACCTCGCATGCCCTCAGCTGACACCCATACGGATGCTTCTTGCATCCCTGACCCGTCTGTGACTCCATCTGTTACCATCTTCCCTCCGGATGCAGGATCTACTACCTCAATTAAACCTGGTTCTGTACCTCCACGATCTCAACGAGCCATTGATGCAGGTACAGGAAAAGACCTTGCCGGTATTTCCTCTGCCATTCACACGCTTCAACCGTTCGTACCTTCGCATAACCGACAAAGGCGTAAACGTAACACGTATACCCCTGCTTCGAAGTACACTTATAACGCTATGTTCAGTCCCCCTGATTGGTCACGGTTTTTCACGGTCTCTGGTGAACCTATGGATGATTTCAGTCTATACGATACTCTCGCACAAGATATTGGTGACTTCGCCATGCATGCTGTTGGATCGGCCAAGCGCATGATTGAGGTGAAAACACAGGAGCAATCAGAAGCCTTACAAGCCTACCTCGACACCCCCAACGACAGATACACAGGTAAACCAGATGAATTCCTGAATCAGTGTACTGGCACGGTTGTGCTCCCTTCCGACTTCGAATTTGCAGATCAGAGCTTTACAGACTCAACCAATCGTATCTTAAAATTATTGCAAAGAACTGACCCCACTGTTGTTAAAGTTGACACTTATACTGCTCCTCAGCGTGGAAATCGGCCCCCACTACGCATTGTCAAAATCTATTTTAAGCGCCATGACCTCCCTATGCATGTCCGTCTTGCAGGTCGCCAACTGCAGGTACGAAGGTATGTTAACAAGCCGAGACAATGCACAAATTGCTGGAAGCTTGGGCATTCAACCCCACGGTGTCGGGCTCTCAATGCTCGTTGCTTAAATTGCGGCTCAGAACAACATGCTCTCAACAATTGTCAAGCCAGCGCGCCCCGTTGTGCAAATTGTGACGGGTCCCACAAAGCCAATGACAGAACATGCCCGCACTTTGCGTTTCATCGTGACTTATTACATTTACAGGCCACAAAAGGACTCTCCTTCCGGTCTGCTGCAGCACAATTAAGGCAGGAAGGTAAATCTCCTCCATATCCACGGTATGAATCAACTACACCCGCTGACTCCTCTGACCACCAGCGTCCAGAGCAGCCTCCGGCACCACCTATTAGCCCACAACATTACCCCACCAATGATACCTTCCGTTTAGTTCACCTTAACTCCCCGGACCTATCCACCTCTAACAGGTTCGAGGGATTTACTAACTTGACCGATGATACTGAGTTTTGGAACATGACTGCCGAAGAGAACCTCATGGAATGTAACACAGTACCAGATATAGAGACTTCTCCCCAATCTCACTCCACCCAGTCGCAGCCTCGGAAAAAGCGTAAGGTTGCAAGTCCTATCCGGTCATTATCCCGGACCTCGAAACTCGGTTCCACCACACAGAAGTGGGTTATGCCTACCCACGATCCGGACTGTGGCTGCCATAACTGCGGCCGATTCTTTCTACTTCAGCACAAGACTTCTACCCGTACAGTACTCACCGAACATCTTCACAAATTTCTTTCCAAGCGAGCTCCAGCGGAAGATGCTCAAATTCACCCGACTCCTTGTTATTGTGTCACCCATATTTGTGAATCTGATCCTACGCCCAAGGACTTGATGCAGAGATTCCTGAAGGACAATAACCTGTTGGATTCTGACTTGACTAATATAGAGCTATCACAATCCCGATTTGATGTTCACCAACCTCCTGTCAATGTGCGTACCACCCTCACCACGCCTGATCCTCCCTGTACCCTTGAGCGACATGTTCCGTTAGCCGCTCCCCACTGCCCAGATCCCGATGCTCCCAAACCTAGGGACATTCCCCCACAAACTCCTGCTAACCCTACGACACCATCATCTGACGAACCTTCGATAAAGACTCATCATACCCCGAGCCCCTCACAATCTCCTGTATTGATATGTCACACCAATATCCCACCTGACAAATGTGGATGTCCAATTTGTTTCCGTAATTACATCACACCCCATATCTGTGCCACGGATCCCTGCCTCCTTGCTCGGATGCAGGAATTTGTCACCACACGTACACTTCCCCCTAACCCTGATGAAGATGTTACCTCCGCTTATCTATTTATGAACACTCTGCGCCAAAAACTCCTCCACTGCCCCACCCTTGTTCCTAAACTAGTCACACAATTCACAGCTATTTCTGAAAAATTTACAGACCTTACATCTACCCCTTCACCTCCATCCACACAACCCTCTCCACACTCACAACCTTTACCAGACTCTCTTCAAGAGACCACTATTGTCGTTGACTCTGACAATCCTATTCTTGATGGCATATAACATTTTGCAATGGAATATAAACGGATACCAAACTCGCCTCCGTATGGGAGAATTACAACGATTACTTAAATTATATTCACCATTATGCATTTGCCTCCAACATGTAGGCAATTTTGTTGTCCCCCCCAAGCATTATACTGTTGCTGCTAGCTCCCCTATAACCCCTTCACATCTCCGAACGGCCATCCTTGTGCACTATAAGTGCGTATTTGTTCCTGTCACCCTTGACCCCAACCCTTTTCAAACAACTGCCGTCTCCATTTCATTACCAAACCTTCCTTCCTTGACTGTTTGCTCCTCCTACAATCAACCCTCCTGTCATTACAATACTTCAGACCTTCATCAAATAGTACAACAACTGACCCCACCGTACCTTATTCTGGGCGACTTTAACGCACACTCTCCCCTTTGGGGCAACCCAAACACAGACATCCCAGGCAATAAAATTGAAAAATATCTCCTTCATTCTACTCTTTGTTGTCTCAACTTTGACACCCCCACCTACAGATCTGCTACCCACTGTACATTTTCCGCTGTTGATCTTTCCTTTGCCTCGGATGACGCAGCTCCCCTATTTGACTGGTCAGTTTTACAGGATCGCTTCTCCAGCGACCACTACCCTATACTCCTTAAGTATTTGTGCCCTGCATCCTCCCCTCAAATATCGAGTTATAATCTCTCTAAAGCCGATTGGACGTCTTATACGCACTCCTCTGCAGACGTTTCGGACTTCTCCCCTACCTCCTCCCCTGCACACAATTTTGATTATTTTTCGTCCTTCCTGAACTCCATTGCTCGCACTCATATCCCGCTTACCTCCTCGCTGACGCACCCTCGCCAGGTCCCTTGGTGGACGCCCACTCTAGCCTAAATGATAAAATTCAAGCATCGTGTGGAACGCCTTCTTATGCGTCTGAGTGTTAGGCAGCGGCGTTTAAAGACTGTTTCCCCCCGACTTTTTTCCACTAATCGTTACTTTGACCTTATAACCATCACTATTGAAAAAATTGCCCTTAAAATGTTCTATAACAAGATCTGTGCAGTTGTCAAACGCAGTATCCTTGACAACAAGATACTTTCATGGCGATCATATATCTCGTCCTTCAATTCCCGCACCCCTGTCTCTACTTTATGGAAAAAGTTTCGCAGTATCAACGGACGCACTGTACGGCCTCCACTCTCTCCACTCAAAGACCCTGCCTCGGACTCGCTTACACATGACCCCCTTGACATCGCTGCCATACATGCCAAACATTTCTGTCACGTCAGCTCAGACCAGTCATTGCCTCGTCAATTTCTTCGTTATAAATGTATGGAGGAATCTCGCCCGCTATCTTTTCATAGCGGGAAAACACATGAATATAACACCCCTTTTTCAATTCCGGAATTGCGACACGCGCTCGACCTGTGTACAGACACTACTCCTGGCCCGGATGGATTCTCGTACGCTCTCATCCGTCACCTCCATCCACGTGCGCTACAACATCTTTTACAACTGTACAATCAGTTTTGGATAAGTAACTACTTCCCACCGTCTTGGCGGCATGCTTACACTATACCCGTACCGAAGCCTGGAAAAGATCATAGTCTTCCCACAAATTACAGACCGATTGTGTTTACCTCATGCCTCTGCAAATTAATGGAAAAAATGATCAATCCTCGACTTTTACATTACGCTGAGTCACATGCCCTCCTATCCCCATATCAGAATGGTTCCCGCCCTGGCCGTTCTACACTGCACTCACTTATTCGCCTTGAACACCAAATACGTGATGGGTTCTCCAAGAACCAACCCACAGTGGCAATATTTTTTGACATTGCTAAGGGTTATGACACAACATGGAGACACAGGATTTTAAAAAATTTACATGATTCTGGCATGCGGGGTCCTCTTCCCTGCTTTTAAAAAAAATTTCTCTCTAACCGTACATTCCAGGTCAAAAATAATGGTCTCCTATCGGACATTATGTCACAAATTAATGGGATACCACAAGGATGTGCCCTTAGCAGCTTACTCTTTATTATGGCGATCAATAGTGTCATACGCAGCCTCCCACCTGAAATATCGTATAGCTTGTATGTGGACGACTTCGCAATATATTATACTTCTCCCAGTCTGACTCACATACAACGGCGTCTCAACATTGCTCTAAAATCCATCCACTCTTGGGCATCCACTGCTGGTTTTCAATTTTCTGCTGAAAAGACTAACGCCGTTGTATTCTATAGAAATATTCGACATTTACGTAAACAGTCCATTACTCTCACCATGGGACATTCTAATATTCAGATCCTTCCACATACCAGGTTCCTTGGTTTAATCTTTGATACTCACCTCAATTGGAAGAGTCACATTGCCTGCTTAAAGGCACGTTGCCTCCGGAGAATGAATGTTCTGAAAACAGTCGCACGAGTCAATTGGGGCGCAGATCGCGCTACGCTTTTACTGTTCTACAGAGCTACCATCCTCTCAGCCCTAGATTATGGTAGCCCTGTCTATGGCACGGCCTCTGCTTCCACATTAGGAACCCTCGACAGCGTACACCATTTGGGCATCCGCATTAGCTCGGGGGCATTCCGTTCCTCCTCTCGTGTCTCCAATATCCTATGTGAGGCTGGGACCTTACCTCTAGCCTACCACCGTCGATTAGTCCTCATGCGTACGGCTGTTCGCCTCCGTCATGACCCGACTCTACTAGAACTATTCCATTCCACAGATAACTATCGTTCAAACATTCCAGTGCCATTCCCAATGTTGTCTCGCCAATTGCTCTCCACTTACAGTATCACCGTTCCTCCCATAACTCCCCCTCCTAGTCACATCACTCCGTGGACCCTAAAACACCCTACAGTTTGCTTTCACTTAGCGGATCAACTTGATGCCCAAGCCCCATCTCAATGTCGACATCTCGCTTTACAACATCTTGATGATCACATCCCGGCTGTTTTCATTTACACCGATGGCTCGACAACTGCGGATGCCGTGGGTTGCGCTGCAGTCTCAGACCATGGCTTGTATCAAAGTACCTTACACCATCACTCCACAGTTTTCACTGCTGAATTATGGGCTATTCAAGGTGCTTTAAGCACCATCTCTTCATTGTCGAGGAACTCTCCACGGGTCGTTATCTGTAGTGACTCAAAGAGTGCACTGCAAGCCTTATGTGTATTTGCCCCAAGGACCCATTGGTCAAGACTATCATCCTCACAATACACAAATTACAGTGCGCTACTCGTTCCATCACACTGTGCTGGATCCCCGCGCATGTAGGAATTCCCGGGAATGAGCGTGCAGACTTCCTCGCTAAGCAAGCGTGTCATGGTGCACCCTCTACTACTTTGCTGCGTTCGGAGGATATGCTCCCTGTCCTCCGTCGCCATGTTTATGACGCTTGGCGAGTTGAGTGGAGAGCGCAACCATTAACTGGCCACCTTCGCTCCATTAAGGATGACATACACTTGTGGCCCTCTTCAATTAATGGTTCACGTGCAGACCAAACCCTATTAACTAGATTACGTTTAGGCCACACACGCCTCACACATGGTTACCTGATGTCCACCCCTCGTGGTCCACCACCTGAATGCCAACATTGCCATACATCATTGACTGTTTTTCACTTTCTTTGTATTTGTCCCGTCTATGCATCTGAAAGACGGAGATTCTTGCTGAACACCTCATTACATGGCATCCTCTCTGACTCAGACTCTTTCAATTTCACTCCTATTCGTCACTTCCTGAGAGCGATAAATTTATACAATGACATATAACTACTGACATATACGTGACTTTAAACTCTGTACCACCTCCTCCACCACTAGCCTTGAGAGGGCCTAGGCCCAGTGGGCTAGTATAAAATAAAAGCATCATCAACAACATTCTCTATTAACCTTTTATGTGGAACCTTATCGAAGGCCTTCATAAAATCGCAATATACCACGTCTATTACATCACCATCTTCTAGAATTTGCATCCAATCATCTACCACCTTAATTAGCTGTAGTACCGTCGACCTCCCCGGCAAGAATCCGAACTGTCTCCCACTGAAAAGTTGGTTTGACTTCATATGATCCATTATTCCTTCTCTAATTACCGTTTCCATTAGTTTACACACAACACTTGTCAAACTGACTGATCTATAATTCCCTAGGTCATTTCTCTTTCCCTTCTTAAATATAGCTGTTATGTTCGCCTCTCTCCAGTCCATCGGGATTTGTCCTGTAGCTGTATTAAACGATACCTCAAATAACATTTTCAATGGCTCTACTAACATCTCACCTCCTTCCTTTATGATTCTTGGGTGTATCCCATCCAGTCCCGGTGACTTACTTCTGTTCATTTTTTCTATAGCCCTTCTTATTCTAGCATGGGAAAACTCTATTAGTTCTAGTGCTGGTGCCTGTTTGATGGGAATAGTAGGCACTGCATCATCGGACTCCACTGTTAGTACCCCCCCAAAGTATTTCCCCAGCACCTCTGCTTTCTCCTTATCAGTCTCCGCTCTACTCCCATCATTCAACCCCCCTACCAGCTCTGGGATCCCTACTCTTCTTGTTAACTTTTCCTGAATGTACTTCCAGAATATTTTTGGATTATCCTTCACATTTCTAGCTATCTCTCTCTCCCTCTCCTTCACCCCCCTCCTTGTTTCCCACCTTATTTTTTTGTTTATTTGTCTGCGTTCCAGATCCACTTCTTTAGCTTCTATACTAGACCCCCTGTTCTTTTTTAACAATTTTAATCTTTCCCACAATCGTTTCTTTCTTCTAATCAATATCCAAAGCTTTCTTTTCATTGGCAATTCTGGGTTCGTTCTTTTCCTCAATTTTGTTTTATCCTTATATTCCCTTACTGGTACACTTTTGGATACAGCATTCTCCAGTTTGACGATAATTTTCCTCCATATTCCTTCAGCGTCTTCACCGTTCAAGTATTCCCCCCAGTCAATGTCCAAACACCGTCTCAGCAGCTCATAATCTGCTCTATCATACATGTATATTTTTCTATTGCTTCTATTATCCCTCTCTGATTTAATGTTACAACTAAAGCTTATACAGGCATGGTCACTACGACCTATAGGGCTATCCACATTAACATGTTCCACTATATCCTCTTCATTGCTAAAAATCAAATCAAGTACACTCCCCTGCGTCCCATCTCTATATCTTGTCATCTCTATAATATGTTGCGTTAAAAAACAATCTCTCACTTTCTCTATAAACTTATTTTCCAGGCTACCCTGTCCCACTGGACTAGTACAATTTGCCCAGTTGATCCTTGGCAAATTGAAATCTCCAATCAAAATTTTATATTTGTTCTCTCTATTATCTTTTTCCTCCATTGCTATGATAGAGACTTTTAAGATAGTGTCAGGAAAGTACGATGAGGATGTGTGTGAAGGTATCTTCTTGATGCGGGAGGGAACAAGAACGAGAGGACACTCTAAGAAAATTTACAAAGAAAGAAATAGGCTTGAGAAGGCAAAGAACTCATTTTGTGATAGAGTGGTAAATGAGTGGAACGCACTGCCCCAGTATGTAGTCGATTCCGAATCAATAAGGGAGTTTGAAAGTAATCTTGATGAAGCATGGGGAAGACAAGATTTGAAGTTTGATTATAAAACAAAAATACAGAATAGTAAAAATGTTGCGTCTGCTACCGCCGCCGCCAACACCGTGAACGACCGCAGCAGTGCAAGTACTGGTACTGAGCTGGATACACAGGCCTAGTTTGCCTTTTTCCAGAGGATCTACTGTAAGATAACTGTAAGAAACTGTAAGTAACCCGTACGTTCAGGGCACAGCTCATGCCGTCCGTTCGTACGCTGCTACATTCAGGTTTTCCTTGATTTTTCTCGCCCGGACTTTGCCGACACAGGGCTTTGGTCTTCCCCCACCACGTTTGTCTCCTCCTCTCTGTCGTTGTCCACCGACAGACCGGGGCGTCCTTGTAGTTCGTTGGGCCTGCAGGTTCCCTCGGGGTCTACCTGCGGGGTTCCTTCTATCTCTTGTCCTTCTCCGGTCCTGTCCTTCCCTTATTGGGGGTTGGGGGGGGGACGGAAGGGTATTGCACTATACCCATACTGTACTTGCACCTATGTTAAAGATTAATAACTGGGCTAAGCTTTTGATATACTTTCTAGTCTTAAGTATACTACATTCTTTCGGTATGTCTTGTCCTCATACCACTGAACTTTTCTCATATGGCTTTTAGTGCTCGTCACTGTGTGACGTCTACCAGCGTGGGCAGAATCGCCTCTCGTCAGCCACTAGCGCTCGCCAGGGGCATCGAAATGGGCTACAGTTATCCGAGAATGTTGTTCTTTCTTTCCTTGTGCTCGCATTGTCACAGACAGTCCAGTGGTGGTCTTTGTTTTCGTCTGTGACAACGGGAAGTATTTTATATCATTAGTAGAATATAAGATGCATGGTGTAAAGTTAAAGAGAAAGAGCGATAGAGGCAGCGTGGTGGTAGTATGTACTTACACTAGTTGTACTTACACTAGTTGTATTTGCGGGAGTGAGCAGGCTCGTTAATTCCCGCCTCCTAAGATATGTTTGTCATACCGTGCTTTGAAACTATGCACTGATGGTGCAGACACTACTTCGGCTGGCAATTTGTTCCACCCACTAATCGAGTTGGTAGGAAATCTTTTACTTTTCAGATCAGATTTACTATTAAGCACTTTTAGTTTGTAGCTGTGACCTCTTGTTCTCTCACCTCCATCCCTCTCTATGAAGTTTTCTTGGTCGATTTTGTCAATACCTCTAACACATTTATATATCTGAATTTGCTGTCCTCGTTTCCTTCTCTGTTCCAGTGTAGGTAGATTCAATCTCTCGAGCCTCTCTTGGTACTCCAAATTTTCCAAACCTGGGATCATCCTCGTAGCTGCTCTCTGTACCCTCTCAATTTTGTGGATATGTTTCTTCATGTGAGGGGACCACACTACAGATGCATATTCCATCCTGGGTCTTATTATTGCCGTTATTATTTGTTTCATGGTGTTTTCATTAAGATAATTGAAAGACATCCTGATATTTGCCAATAGTGCTAGTGATTCTCTCACTATCTTATTTACGTGGCTTTCTGGAGACATGTTATCCTTAAATTCTATCCCCAAGTCTTTTTCTTTTTCTGCTTTGGGAATCACTTCGTTTCCTAGTTTATAATCTTTTCGTGTGTACTTGCTTTTACCCATTTCTAGAGTCTTACATTTCCCTGCATTGAACTCCATATTCCATTTGATGCTCCATTCATGGATCTTTTGCAAATCTGCTTGGAGCTCAAGGCAATCCTCCTGGGTTCTGATCGTTTTAAGCAGCTTAGCATCGTCCGCAAACATGCTCATGTAGCTTGTTAGTCCCTCAGGTAAGTAATTTACAAATATTAGAAACATGATTGGGGCTAGGACAGATCCTTGTGGTACCCCACTCGTAATTTGAGTCCAGTTTGACGATTTCCCCCTTACTGTTGTTCTCATCTGTCTTCCGCTAAGGTAGCTCTCCATCCATTTCAGCAGTTTGTCTCCTACTTTTCCCTCATGTTTTAATTTCCACAGCAATCTCTTGTGTGGAACTTTGCCAAATGCCTTTTTAAAGTCTAGGTAGGCACAGTCTACCCATCCTTCCCTCTTGTCCACTGTGTCTATTACTCTAGAGTAAAAACTCAACAAGTTGCTTACACATGATCTGCCACCTCTGAATCCAAATTGTCGGTCAGTAATTAATCTTTTGGATTCCAGGTAGTTCACCCATTTGTCCCTTATTAATCCTTCCAGAATCTTCATGAGGATGCTCAATAGTGATACAGGTCTATAGTTCAGTGGTTTATCTCTGCTTCCTCCCTTAAATATAGGAATAATGTTTGCTCTTTTCCATTCTGTAGGTACTATCCCTGTGTCCAATGATTTGGTCATTATGTCATATAACGGTATACTCAGTTCCTTAGCATTTTCTTTAATAATCCAGCCTGATACTCCGTCCGGTCCAGCGGCTTTGTTTGGATCCACCTTACTCATTTTGTCTATGAGCTCTGGTCTGTTAAATGTGACTTCCGGCATTTCCTCTGTACCTATCTCATTGGTTTCTGGTGCAATGAATTCTCCTTTTGTAAATACTGATGCAAAATTTCTATTTAGTTCTTCCGCAATCTCTGTATCCTCTTCTATGATTCTGTCTCCACTTTTATTCTTTACGATTGTGGCTTTTATCTTCCTTTTGCCGTTTACAAACTTGAAAAACATTTTTGGATTCTTTTCATAGGTCTCCACTATCCCTTTCTCATGGTTTGCCTCTGACCTCCTCCTCATTTCTGTGTATTTGTTTCTCTCCTCTTTATATTTGCCTGTTATCTTCCGAATCCCAGTTTCTCATCTTTTTCCAGGCTTTGTTTTTTGCGTGTGTATGTATGTCCTGCCTCCCTCGCTCGGTGGAGTTTTCCCGCGCCCTTGATTGGCTGGCGGTTCCTGGCGCGTCCTAGGGGCCTGCTGCCTTGTGACGTATCGGCCCGTGATTGGCCGACCATCGCGCCTTTGTGGGCTTCTGTGTGACATGCCTCCTGCATGGGGGTCCACAGGAGCTGTTCTCCTCAGGACAGGCTAGGCGCGCATGCTTCTAACATCCCTTTGCATACTCTCTCCCGATCACCCCCTTTACCACTGTCTCTCTCTCTGACCGTCTTCTTTTCCATTGCTTCTCACCTTTATTCAATTACTTGTCCCCTTGGGTTCTGCATACGGTTTCCATAGCCGGCCCATTGTATGCGCCGTCCTCTGAGATATTTACATGTAGTGTACTTAGAATAGGTTTTGAGGGTTCTTAGTTAGTAGATGTTGGGAACTTAGTGTGTCTCCATTATTGATTTAGTGTTTCTGCTCTTTTATTTAATGCTAGACTGGGATAAGGTAACTGTAGTCGTTGTCCCCGATGTGTGTATGGTTTGCTTATACCTACACGACTTCGACCGGTCCTGTGGTAGCCTGTGTTGTCTTTTCGCTTGCGTCCTTTACGAGTGCAACATTGTGTTGACTGAGGGTTTTAGCCTGTTCCAGTTCCACACTTTGTTGCCTCTTTGCTTGTCTTTAGAGGGTCGCCAGGATAGAACCAGATACTTGTGATCTGGATCTATCAAGAGAGCACCCTCGTCAATTAACGTAATTTAAAGGATGCAGTCTTAAGGACATCGCTAGGCTACGAGCCTGTCTTGCTCAACCACAGTTCCTTACCTAGAGTATTCCAGCTAGACATTATTAATCGAGTAGACACTAATTAGTATTTAATATAAGCTCTTTGATATGTACACATTATTATTCACAGCATTTATTAGTCTAGGTTGTTGTTGAGTTGCACAACCATAGCAGACTGTTTCGTTGATGAGGAAGTACTTCTTTTAGTGTCGAGCATTGCTACCGTTGCGCATTTATAGTATCCCTCGTGTCAGTTAACATTATATGTCCTATCTTTTAGTGTATTCAGTTTACACGTGTGGTGTCCTGCCTCCTGCCTTTATATAGTTTAAGATACGAGCATCTTATGACTTTCTTCAGAAGTTTCCAGGTCTATGCTGTAGGACTATACTTCATTTTCTTTCAGATAGGAGTGAAGAGTTTATTGTTGTTTAGAGTAACTATATTGAAGCATCTTTTTATTGTATTAAATCTTGCAATGATTTAATTGATCTTTTCATAGATTCCTTTTTATGCATTTTAACGTAACTTGCATCTTGTTTGTTATCAGGCTATGCCCAGTTAAGGATACCCCGCTATCGCAGATTAACTCTGGAGGGTATAGGTGTTTTTGTCTGCCGGCATATAAGTTCGAGGGCTTGGATCTAGCGTACCGTTGTTGCATAGTGCCCTATTAATAGTCCAATCATTAACCTAAGAAGTGCGCATGGGGGTAATTAGAAACGTCCGCCTGTGCTGACGTATTTGAGCTGTTTCCATCACTAAAATATTAATTTTACCATAAATAGCATTAATTCTTATCCATACGCGCCTATTATGGGTTGATTATAAAGGTATTAACCTGAAACAACAATAAAACGAGTGAAAGTGAAGGAGTGTCCGGAAGGCTCGAAACCTGTTCGCGATGCTTTTTGCGACCATAGAGGGCGTGGCTGCGTGAGTTGGGCTGGTTGCAAGCATGGGTTGGAGTTGTTGTGTGATACAGGTGCATCCCAGACTCTGATGAAAAACTTTACAGGCAAACCTATAAACGCGGCACGGGTAGTTGTGGTGCATACCCGTTGGTTCGAGTAGAGCTGGAGGTTGAAGGTGTGACACAAGAGTTGGATGTTGGAATCGTGGAGAAACTGCCAGTAGAGGGCGTCGACCTTCTTCTCGGCAACGACTTTGCGGTGCCTACTTCTGAGGTTCCACCCTTAGTCGTTGAGTAGGGAGGGGCAGGAGTTGGTCGAGAGGTGTCAATTACAGCAGATGGCGTGTGTTGTCACCCGTTCTCGTGCATCTAAAGTGTCACAGCCTATTCCTCAGTCTCTAGACCAGCGGAGGAACGGTCGAAAGGAGAAAGCTAAAGTTGGGAAAAGTTTTGAGAGTTTTGATCCAGCGGCTCTCCTTGGCGACTCAGTATCAGCACCATTGTTAAGGTCCGGAGTGGCCCCAGAACCTGTCACACTTGTTGAGGAGGTAGGGCGTGTGAAAACTCCGAGACAGCACCGCTACTCACAAAAGCAAGATAGGATCGAACAGTCCAGTACCGGGGGAGGCCATAAGTTGCTCCGGGAGCATCTCGATAAATTGGCTCCTTCGGATATCTGTCGGCTGCAGCTAGGTGATCCTGAGCTTCAGAAGTGTAGTAACGGTGCAGTGGAACTTGAGGAGGACGGGGATGCAAAGCCGGGGGACTTCTTTCATGTGGAGGGTATTTTGTACAGGCGTTTTCTAGATACCAGACAGAGTTGGGAGGGTGGGTCAAGAGTGGTGGGCCAGTTGGTAGTGCCTAGTGTGTGCCGTGATAGCCTACTGAGGTTGGCGCATGATGTACCGTTGGCAGGGAATTTGGGTGTATGTAAGACAGTAGCAGCCTTGGCGAAATTGTTTTGGTGGCCAGGTATGAAGGCACATGTTGAGTCATGGGTGGCAATGTGCAGTACCTGCCAGACAGTAGGTAAAGCAAACCAATGTATTCCCAAGGCTCCGTTACACCCTATTCCTGTAATCAGGCCACCATTCAGTAAGGTTATAATCGACATGGTTGGCCCTCTACCCCCTACTAGTGCAGGCAACAAGTACCTCCTCACAATCATGGATGTTGCCACTCGTTATCCGGATGCATACCCCATGCGAAATGGTACTGCTAAGACTTGTTCGTAACTTGCTATTGTACTGTTCTAGGTACGGGTACCCGCAGGAATTGCAGTCAGACCAAGGGTCCAATTTTACTTCTAACCTTTTCAAACAGACCATGCAGCAGCACGGTATCAGAGAGCCAAGGGGTGTTGGAGAGGTGGCACTCGACTCTGAAGAGCATGCTGCGTTGTTACTGTGTTGAAAATGGGAAGGATTGGGATCTTGGGTTGCCCTATGTTTTATTCGCTGCTCGGGAGGTACCTGGTGAAAGCCTCGGGTTCAGTCCCAATGAGTTAGTCTTCGGACATCAGGTCAGAGACCCCTCAACATGGTTAGAGAAATCTGGGAGGGCACAGCAAAACCATGTTCCATGTTAAAGTATGTCCTCGAGAGCAGAGAGAGAATGCTGAGAAGCCTAGAGTTGGCAGGTAGGATTTGGTAGGGTCGCAAGCATTGATGAAGGACAGGTACGATGAGAAGACAAAACTCCGGGAGTTTAAGGTGGGGCAGGAGGTGTTGATTTTGTTACCTCTGCCAGGTCATCCGTTGTCTGCTAAGTACGCTGGTCCTTATAAGGTGGTAAAGAAGATCTCTGACCTAGACTATCTTGTGGTTACTCCAGATAGGCGTAAAAAGAATCAGCTGTGCCATGTGAATCTGGTGAAAGAGTTTGTGAGGTGCCCCCCTGAGCCTCTCGCTGTCCCTGTGTTGACCTGCAGCGGTCATGGTGGAGAAGGAGTGAGGGACAGTGAAGCTCAGGTGGAAGATAACTGGGAGTGTCATGTCTCTGCTGACCAGTGGGTGGGCAACTCCAGACAGGTGGCTGACGATGCTCTAGTGCACCTGCCTGAGCAACAGCGTGTAGCTGTGCAGCGCCTGTTTGCTTCATACCCCACTGTTTGCAGAGCATCCAGGCCTCACAACTCGAGTGGTGCATGACGTGGACGTGGGAGATCACCCCCCCTTTAAATCAGTATCTACAGAATTCCACCCATTAAACTCCCAGCCCTCAGAGCGGAGTTAGAGTATATGTTGGAACGGGGGTTGATTGAGAAGGGGGCAGTTAGGTGGACATCTCCTGTCACTCTGCAGCCCAAGCCTGACGGGAAGGTTCGCTTCTGCATTGACTTTCGGAGATTGAACGGGTTGACTCCCACCAATGCTTATCCCCTTCCCCGTGTTGACGATAGTGTAGACAAGATTGGTAAGGCACAGTTTCTAACTAAGGTAGACCTAGTGAAAGGCTACTGGCAGGTGCCCTTGTCTGAGCGGGCGAAGGGGGTATGCGGGTTTGTGGTTGATGGGAACACCTACCGTTGCAATGTGATGCCGTATGGCCTTAAAAATGCCCCAGCAACCTTCCAGAGTCTTATGAACGAGTTAGTAGCTGACATCCCTAACTGCACTGTCTACCTAGATGACGTTATAATATACGATGACAACTTTGAGAGTCACTGTGAGCACATAGAAACCTTGTTTCGGAAGCTCAGTGAGGCCAGCTTGGTGGTCAATCTGGGCAAGTGTGACTTTGTCCGGGCAACTGTACAGTATCTTGGGTTTGTGGTCGGGTTAGGCCAGGTGTGCCCCCCCCAAAAAAAAAAAAAGATACAGGCTATTAATCAGTTCCCCAGGCCGTCCACCAAGCGGCAGATCATGAGATTTTTGGGCATGATCGGTTACTATCGCCGTTTCATTCAGGGTTATTCTACTGTGTTAGCTCCTCTGACAGATTTACTAGCAAAAGACAAAAAGTTCAAGTGGGCACCTGAGTGTGAAAGGGCTTTTTCGCTGGTCAAGCACCTACTATGCACTCACCCAATCCTCAGGGCCCCTGACTTTGAAAGACCATTCCAGCTGGCAACATATGCCAGCGGTGTAGGGGCTGGTGCCGTCTTAATGCAAACAGACGAGGAAGGTTTGGAGCATCCAGTCAGTTTCTTTTCCAAGAAGTTTAATTCAGCTCAGAAAAACTACTCTGTGGTGGAGAAAGAACTGCTGGCAATAGTGTTGGCACTCAGGCACTTTGAAGTATATGTTCCTGCCTACGGGCCAGTCGTGGTGATTTATACCGACCACCACCCTCTTAAATTTCTGAACCAATTCCACAACCGGAATATGAGGCTGACACGTTGGTCACTCATGTTGCAAGAATACAATCTAGACATTCGCCATATTGCCGGTTGTGAGAATGTGATTGCAGACTGTTTGTCGAGGGTGGAGGATCCGGCGTAGATCACCACAGGTGTGTGGGTTTGAGTGGAGAAAAATCAGACTTGCCCCTGTAGAGCAGCTGTCAAAAACAACATTAAAATTAAATAAAAAAATCACATAAAAACTCTTTCTTTTTGATAGTTAATTATAAGTTGCCAATGTTATAGCTAAACTCCTAAGTTGAACCTGTCTTTCACTTAGTAGGCTGGGCTCTGTTAAGCTCGCTCAGGGAGCATAGCAGGCAAAAATTATACTACAGTAAAAGTCCTTTAATTCGACGACCGAATTAGAGTCCGAATTTTTCAATTTGAGGCCAAATCCGAATTCACCCGATGGTCCGAATTTCAAGAAGTCCCAAAGTCCCCTTTTTGAGGCATTAGTCCACTCATATGACACATAATGGAGCACACACATATCATATGTTCATGAATTCACTTTAAAAGTTTACCATTGTCATTGTAGCCTATTACCTACTTCAAAACATTCAGATTAATGGTCAAAGGAAGCTACTGATATAAACGTAAACACCACATCGTCTGCTAGAGAGTTTGTTTTGCTCTTGAACGCTCCGATGCGCTACTGGCTTGCACCGCATTTTCTGCAAGCGCATTCAATCTTGAGCTTGAAAACGCACCTTTTGTCGTTCCGATACGCTACTATTTATAGTTCAGTGATCGGAGCGTCCCAAGGGTGCTTTCAAGACAACAAGACAAGGGTGCTTTCAATACAATATAATATAACAGAGCACATCACAAAAGGAAAATCACAAAAGGAAAATACAAGAACCTCTCAGGGAAGTGCCGTTGTTAAGGCATTACTTCCTGAACCACATCTGATCTGATCTTCAAGAGCAAGACAAACTCGCTAGTAGACGGAAGAAGAAGAAGACGACGATGCGGACATATGGTGTTTACGTTTATATCAGCAGATTCCTTTGATTAATCTGAATGTTTTGAAGTAGGTAATAGGCTACAATGACAATGATAAACTTTTGAAGTGATTTCATGAACATATGTTATGTGTGTGTGCACCATTGTGTCATTTGGGTGGCCTAATGCCTCAATGTTTTCGTCATACACAGGTTCATAGGGGTAAAGTCCGATAATCCGAAAAATCCACTAATCCGAACGAGGGCCGGTCCGCTGCCCTTCGGATTAACGGAAGTTTACTGTATTATGTTTGAGATAAGATTTTATTTTTGCTAATATGTTGTTTTATGTAAGAATTGAGCTTTGCATTTCATTTCTGGTGGAGTGGCTATGTGTGACGGGTCTTGCCGGCATTCTGCCTTGTCAGATATGGTGCTCGCCTAATGTTGAGCGTCCTATATCTTGGGCGGGGTGTGACGTCTACCAGCGTGGGCAGAATCGCCTCTCGTTAGCCACTAGCGCTCGCCAGGGACATCGAAATGGGCTACAGTTATCCGAGAATGTTGTTCTTTCTTTCCTTGTGCTCGCATTGTCACAGACAGTCCAGTGGTGGTCTTTGTTTTCGTCTGTGACAACGGGAAGTATTTTATATCATTAGTAGAATATAAGATGCATGGTGTAAAGTTAAGGAGAAAGAGCGATAGAGGCAGCGTGGTGGTAGTATGTGCGTGTGTATGTATGTCCTGCCTCCCTCGCTCGGTGGAGTTTTCCCGCCCGCGCGCGGGCTTTCCCGCGCCCTTGATTGGTTGGCGGTTCCTGGCGCGTCCTAGGGGCCTGCTGCCTTGTGACGTATCGGCCCGTGATTGGCCGACCATCGCGCCTTTGTGGGCTCCTGTGTGACTTGCCTCCTGCATGGGGGTCCACAGGAGCTGTTCTCCTCAGGACAGGCTAGGTGCGCATGCTTCTAACATCCCTTTGCATACTCTCAACCGATCACCCCCTTTACCACTGTCTCTCTCTCTGACCTTCTTCTTTTCCATTGCTTCTCACCTTTATTCAATTACTTGTCCCCTTGGGTTCTGCATACGGTTTCCATAGCCGGCCCATTGTATTGTATGCGCCGTCCTCTGAGATATTTACATGTACTTAGAATAGGTTTTGAGGGTTCTTAGTTAGTAGAGGTTGGGAACTTAGTGTGTCTCCATTATTGATTTAGTGTTTCTGCTCTTTTATTTAACGCTAGACTGGGATAAGGTAACTGTAGTCGTTGTCCCCGATGTGTGTATGGTTTGCTTATACCTACACGACTTCGACCGGTCCTGTGGTAGCCTGTGTTGTCTTTTCGCTTGCGTCCTTTACGAGTGCAACATTGTGTTGACTGAGGGTTTTAGCCTGTTCCAGTTCCACACTTTGTTGCCTCTTTGCTTGTCTTTAGAGGGTCGCCAGGATAGAACCAGATACTTGTGATCTGGATCTATCAAGAGAGCACCCTCGTCAATTAACGTAACTTAAAGGATGCAGTCTTAAGGACATCGCTAGGCTACGAGCCTGTCTTGCTCAACCACAGTTCCTTACCTAGAGTATTCCAGCTAGACATTATTAATCGAAGTAGACACTTATTAGTATTTAATATAAGCTCTTTGATATGTACGCATTATTATTCACAGCATTTATTAGTCTAGGTTGTTGTTGAGTTGCACAACCATAGAAGACTGTTTCGTTGATGAGGAAGTACTTCTTTTAGTGTCGAGCATTGCTACCGTTGCGCATTTATAGTATTCTCGTGTCAGTTAACATTATATGTCCTATCTTTTAGTGTATTCAGTTTACACGTGTGGTGTCCTGCCTCCTGCCTTTATATAGTTTAAGATATGAGCATCTTATGAGCATCAGACTTTCTTCAGAAGTTTCCAAGTCTATGCTGTAGGACTATACTTCACTTTCTTTCAGATAGGAGTGAAGAGTTTATTGTTGTTTAGAGTAACTATATTGAAGCATCTTTTTATTGTATTAAATCTTGCAATGATTTAATTGATCTTTTCATAGATTCCTTTTTATGCATTTTAACGTAACTTGCATCTTGTTTGTTATCAGGCTATACCAGTGTGGGTTAGCCTGAAGTAGAGTACATTTATGCCCAGTTAAGGATACCCCGCTATCTCAGATTAACTCTGGAGGGTATAGGTGTTTTTGTTCGCCGGCATATAAGTTCGAGGGTTTGGATCTAGCGTAGTGCCCTATTACTAGTCCAATCATTAAGTGCCCTTGTTTTATTCGTAGCCCCGGTTGTAACAACTGACACTGCTCATGTAGTTTCTCGTCACATCCTGTACGGTACTCCTATTCGGCGTATGCCGGTGTTTACTCGTTACAGTAGGGGTCGTCCTGCTTTCTTCCGGAAGGAGGGGGGGGGGGATCCTGGAATTTATATTCATCATTATGAAATGCATCATTCTTTGTCTTAGGCTAAGTTATCTCATGGAATAAGACTTGACTGTACTTGACCTCTCTTGATATGCACCTGTCTGTACACTCTTTATATAAACTCTCTTGTTTAAGACGGTCTTTCCATGGTCCTGATATTTCCTAAAGGCTAAGTTTGTGTTTTTTCGCTTGGATGTCCGCCTCCAATTTGTTACTCTAGCTCTACGTTGGAGACATAGAGGCTACTACTAAATTGGGAGGTTTGACACTCTCCCAATACCAAAGAAGGAAAACCTTCTAGTTGGTAGGTAGCCTCGGAGTATCCAACGTCATAGTATCCCGTCCTCACACCGTACTGTTACGATCCAGGTTCTCAAAGACACAGGGCTCTTCAACATTGGACTAGATAATGGCAAAATGCAACAACGGTAACACTAGATCCAACCCCTGCCTTAAACACTGGAAAACAAAACACCATTACCGCCCTGAGTCGTGCCAGGACAACGAGGTATCCTATGACTCGGTAACTGGTGCACACACACTAGGCTGACGCTCGATGAAACAGCCTATTCTCAAACAGTAAAAGATTACTCAATTAGGTTACACAAAGAAAAGATAGTTAACGTGATTAATTAACGTTACGGTAGATACTCAAATAACTGGCACTCCTGTATTAAAGAAAGTGCAATGCTAGTCCTGCAACATCAACTGGAAACTTCTGAAATAAGTCTGATGCTGGGAAGATGTTCGTAAAGAATCTTGAACAATTATAATGCAGAATACGGGTCACAATAAATGCTAGGACATATAGTAATAATAGGCAGGCGAATAATAAAGACTGCGCAAAGGTAGTAATGCTCGACAACTAAAGAAATGCTTCGTGACACAATGCAACAGCCTACTAGGGTTGTGCAACTCAACAACAACCTCGGCTCAAAAGTGCAGTGAATAATAATGTTGCATACATATAATAATGGGGGCTTATCTCTAACCAGTGTCTGCTCAGTTAGTAAAGTCTAGCTGGGGTATCAAGGCAGGGCAACAATGGGCGAGCATGCGGCTCGTAGCCTAACGTTGTCCGAAGGTGGTATAATGAAGATTACGTTATATGACGGGGATGCTCTCTTGATAAATCTAGGTCTCTAGTACCTAGTTCTATCCTGGCGATCCCTCAGAAGTCAACACAAAGAGGCAGCACTATGTTGTGAGGGATAGGCTATGGCCCTCTCACACCACAGCGCTGTGCTCGCAAAGTAAACCCACCCGAAGACAACTTAGGCTCCCACAGTACCTGTCGATGTCGTGCAGGGCTTAGCTAACACTGCACACATCGGAGACAACGACACAGTAACCTTACCCCTAGTCTAGCTTTAGATAACCAAGCAGAATCACTCAACACCTTGCCAGGGAGACATATAACGGTCTACAACCTTCCCGAGAGAGGACACACACGGAAAAGTCCGTCTCTCTAACCCTCAATAAAGCATAATACCTCCTTAATCTAATACATGGAAATATCTGAGAGCTTCGCGTACAATACGACTGGCCGACGGTGAACGTCTATGCTGAAACCAGAAGGGATGTTGAGTTTAATAAAGATTAGAGAATGAGAAAGGAGAAGTCGAGAGAGAGAAATAGTATGCAAAGTGGCGAGTATGGGGGACAGAATTGCAAAGGATGTAGTAGACGATACGCGTGTCAGGCAAGCTCTGAGCTGGTAAAAAACACGAGGCCGCGATGGGCAGGGACTGGTTGACCACCCGGCCGCCAACGCCGTCAGCGCCCAAGCGAGCCGCGTGATAGCTCACCCCGCTGCCAGGTGTACCCCCTCACCCTCTCTCGCTCGCCTCCCACACAAGCAACATTTATATTATAGCGAATATAAAATATAAGGCGCGGTCACAGACCAAAACAAAGACCATTTCTAGACTGTCTGTGGCAACACGACCCTAATGAAAGAAATCAGATCATTCTAGGACAACTGTAGCCTATCCCCCCATCCTGGCGAGCGCTAGCGAGCTGCAATGCCCCACGCAACCATTCTGTTAACGCCGGGAGGCGTCACAGTACTCCTGCCCATCCAATCTTGTCTAATTAACTTGATACCTGGATGATCTAATGAACCCGGTCGGGTTGTGCGGTGGACCCGTGACAACGGCTTAACCCTCCTGGCCCGGGCAGGCTCTCAAAATGACAGGGTGGGCTACCCGGGCGATCTGGCCGAAAAACTTCTAGGCCTAGGCTACCGTATTTTTGTTTAGTTTAACTGCTAGAAATTTCCCACGCATCTATAAATGTAGTGCGGTTTCCAATCTGTAGACTGGCATTGAGTAGAGCTCTCTATGTCAACTGGTTCAGTTGTGATGACGATTTCAGTGGAGAGCACTTGCAGGCGATGTTAGCAATATGACGATCTTTTCACTACTGAAACAACGACATACAGACATACAATAACAAACGAGTCTTCTCTTTCTTGTTTTCGGAGGTGCGGTGACGTAACGATCGGCTTTGTTTACATGCGTCGGACGCACAGCGTTCAGACCAAGCTGAATAGGCTTTCAAGCTTACAGATTTTAAAATGACACCCGGGCTCCTGCCCTTAGTTCGTGGTGTCATTTTAAAATGACAACCGTGCCAGGAGGGTTAAGGAGCCAGATAGGATGGACAATGTTCTGCAATTTTCTCTTTTCTTTCTCATCAATATTTTCATTTCCTTTAAAATAGTAGCCTCAAAAGTGTGTACAACGTACCTAGTAGAGAGAGTAAGGTGCTACTCTAGATGTTATCGATTTAATCGCGCTAGTGATTACGATAATTGCCCGCTCCAGAGCGGAACAGAATTATACGATAAGTATATACTGTAGCTCTACGTTGGATACTCCGAGGCTACCTACCAAATAGAAGGTTTTCCTTATTTGGTATTGGGAGAGTGTCAAACCTCCCAATCTATCTATCTATTGCCTGATGCCGTGATCCCCGAAGGGGTGGCCACGAATGAACCGCCCCCATGCACCTCTGTCCCCGGTCAGTCGACGCCCCTCCCCCCAACCAGCACCGCCTTCGTTCATATACTTCCTCACTCCATCCTTCCACCTCTCTTTCGGTCTACCTCTCCCTCTCTGTCCCTCCACCTCGCTCTCGTACACCCTCTTAGTCATTCTCTCGCTTTCCATACGTTCCATATGGCCGAACCATCTCAAGTTGTTCCTGTTCACACTTTCCAGCACATCTACCTCCACACCACACCTCCTTCTTACTTCCTCATTAGTCTGTCTATCCCTCCATATAACTCCGCACGCACTTCTTAGGTAATTCATTTCCACTGCTCTCACTCTTGGTCTGAGTCTCTCAACCAACGTCCATGCTTCGCTTCTGTAAGTCGGTGTCGGGATTACCACACTGTCATGCAAGGACTTCTTCACTTCCATACTGACCACCCTATTTCTTGTTACTGCTTTCAGCATTCCTACAACCCTCTTCCCCTGTTGTACCCTCTCCCGCACTTCTTCATTCATAGTCCCATCTTTACTCAACACACTGCCCAGATACTTAAAAGAGTTGACGATCTCCATAGCCTGACCGTTCAGCTTCACCTCACACTCTGTGACTTCACCCCTTTCGAAGACCATAACCTTGCTTTTCCCCGCATTTACCTTCAAATTCCGTTTTTCGCACACTGTTCCAAACTCATTTACCAGACCCTGCAACTCACATTCATTATCACTCATCAGAACTGTATCATCCGCAAATAGCAGTATAGGTAGCTTCCACTCAATTCCCTCCCTTTTCAGCGATACACCAACATCCACTGCTCTTGATAGTATTTCTTTCATGACTCCATCCATATACAGTATACAGTAAACAACCACGGGGACATCACACACCCCTGTTTCAAACCAACATTCAGGTCAAAGAACTCGCTCTGCTCACTCTCCACAAGTACTGCTGCCTTTGCACCCTTATACATGCTCTTCACTGCTTTCAGCAACTTGCCATCTACTCCGTATATTCTAAGTACTTTCCACAAACCTTCTCTATCCACTCTGTCATAGGCCTTCTCCAAGTCCATAAAGGCAACATACACCTTTTGTTTCTTCTCCAGATATTTCTCCACAACACAATTCAGGGTAAAAATCTGATCTACACATCCTCTTCCCTTCCTAAAACCTCAAGATATTATTTTGGGTACTTATTTGCTGTAGGCCTACTTGGTACCCTTGAAAATAATGATATACGAGTGCCTCAATAAGCAGTACTATATAGGCTATTATTAGAATGTTGTAATTGAATTTAACCCCTTCAGACTCATATGACGCAGAGGTTGCCAGATTAGCAATAATAAATAGAGTTCTCTCACTTATAATTACCTCTCCAAAATTAGTTTTCTGCCCACAGCTAACTCAAAGACAACTGCAGAGGTTGAAATAACTAAACTAAAGGTTTCTAAATACCCCTGATGGTAACAAAGGCTTTAAAGTATCCCTAATCGGCTGAAAATTGCGTCATATGTCGGAGAGGGTTAATATCACAATATAAAACTATCAGCTGTAAGTATATGATGGTTCTCACTGAAAATAATGCCATACAAAATGTCTTGAAGGCAAATATATATGATGAGGCACTCTTGATTGATTAACCCTCTCACGTTCTTGACGCAATTTTGAGCCTATTAGGGATACTTTAAAGCCTTTGTTACCATCAGGGGTATTTAGAAACCTTTAGTTTAGTTACTTCAACCTCTGCAGTTGTCTGTGAGTTAGCTGTGGGCAGAAAACTAATTTTGGAGAGGTAATTATAAGAGTGAGAACACTATTTCTTATTGCTAATCTGGCAACCTCTGCGTCATATGGTCGTGAGAGGGTTAATGTCAAAGCGATATGTATTCACCTTCACATAGAAAACTTTGGAAGTTAATACTGAAGGTATTGTAGATGTTATGGTGTGAAGTATTGAATGAAAATAGGTCAAAAAACAAAAAATTATTGAAATTAGGATTTGTGAATTTAGTTTTTAATAAAATTTTAACAAAGGTATGATAAGTAACCCCTGGCCAGTGCACAACCTTGGGGGGTACATGAAAAGAATTAAAGATATATGAATTTGACACTACCCTAGAATTCAACACTTAACCCGCTGAGACCCAGCGTCGCACGTGTTGCGTCTGCAATGTTCGATCACCAGAACCCAGCGACGCAATGGTTGCGTCCAGGTTAATTACTTCGGTCCTATGGCACCAGGGCTCAGATTTGTATGGGAACTGTGTAAGTATCCCACGCAACCATGTCGATGGTTGAAAACTCTCAAAGTTCAACCGCGTGCGCGTGAGCACGCAAAAACATTTTTTTTGGGGAAATTGCCTTCAATTTTTTACCCTACGTTTTCGGGGGCTCTGTAGGACCATTTTTTGAGCTTTTTGATCGTTTTTTCGTGGTTTTTCCTTCATTCCTAACCCATTCGCTATTGTTTCTGGAAAAGAAAAAAAATTCAACCCTCTGGGCCCTGGTGGTACATTTATTACTAACTAGCTGGGGCTCAGCGGGTTAAGGGAATTAATATCAAGCTACAATGTTAAAACATACTTTCACAGAAAAAAGACACTGCAACTAATGAGCCGAGGCTCGTATGATAAAAAAACATAACAAAAAACACTAAGAAAAAGCGAAAGTGGCGTCCTTGAAAAGCACGATCGTCGACCATCCCAGACTAAGTCCTTACTTATTCAGGTTTACAAGTGAAAAATTGTTAAAATAAATACATTCCTAAATGCATATACAAACTCAACTGCAATTAGACTCACTATGGACTAAAACTGATGCGTTTAAGAGGGGCTATGTAAAACTGAAAGGGAGGTAGGGACAATACGTCGTATCTGGATGGGTGACAGTCGAGAGAGAACGCACCTGAGAGGTGGAAATAGTGGGCAAGGTATGGGAAACAGAGGAAGATCAGAATGCGCGTAGGTGCGGTGTTCAAACTGTGTTAATTATTTTCCTTTTTATTTTCTACTTTTCAGTGCCTCCGTCCCAATAACGTACCTTAGGAATGATTAAGGGGTACCCCCTAAGATGATCTTGGTTATACATACATACATAACATTTTAAGACTGAGTGTTCCACACATAAGTGCAGTTTCAGTCTCTTGTCCTAATGGAGGCGTTCCAGGCAACCCTGTTAAGGGCTGCTTCACTTGTCAAGTTCTTGGATTTGAGATCGGCGCGTATAGTCCGATCCCAGGTCTTCCTCGGTCCACCCCTTGGTGCAGCTCCCTCCACAATCACAGACCTGCATTTTGTCACCCAATTTTGTTCATCCATTCTCTCCACATGTCCATACCATCCCAGTCTACTTGTACGCATCACCTCGCTAATACTCTTTATACCTAAACGTCTCCTCAGCTCAACATTTGTTATTCTATCCTGTAGCCTGGCCCCACACATCCATCTCACCATTCTCATCTCATTACGCTCCATTCTGTTGACATCCTCTACTTTAACGGCCCATGTTTCTGAGGCATACGTCATTGCACTTCTAACACATGAGGCATACACCTTTCCCTTCAGGGGAGAGGCATTCTTTTCATGGTCAGGATTGGCGTCAATTCTCTGAACTTCCCCCAGCCACACCTAATTCTAGCAACAGTGGCAGCCTCGGCCCCACCACCGGCAGAGATGGTATCTCCTAGGTAACAAAACTTGTTCACCAGCTCCAAAGACTCATTTCCAAAATTCACAGCCACAGGATCATCACTTAACACAAGCTCGCCTTTGCACACTACGCACTCAAATTTCTCTATTTCTGACTTATCCTTCGGCAGGGGCCCCTTTATTCTACTACAGCGCTTACTCCCATGGTGTACCCAACATCGACAGATGCTACATTGAATTGAGTTAACGCCCACTCCCTTTCCACACACTGCACATGGGTATGCACCGCCCTTTTCCACATTGCCTCGTCTCAAACTACAATGCATAACCTTGGTTTTGTTAATATTGACTCTTAAACCCTTGCTCGCCATGCCCTCTCTCCACTTTCTGAATTTGGCCTCAGCATCCTGCATACTGTCAGCTCGACCGTCGTGATCGATGTTAACCCGGGCTCTAAGGAGCCCGGAACGAGGCCATATTATCATAGGCTCTTACGTCATTGACGTAAGGAGCCACCAATAAATATTAGTTTTTACTTCCTTCCCTACGGGTTGTCAAAACCGTAATCTGGAACTCGCTTCTTCAAACTGTCCGAGATCCATTCTTTGTATGTGACTCGTCTTGAGGAACTGGGCATTAAGAAAAAAGTAAACAAGACCAGGCTGAAGGGTCACCTAATAGAAAGATTCCCTGAGGCACAAAAAATGCAAGTACATGCGGATTGGGACAAGCAAGATAGACAAGATAGGATACAGTATGTATGAAGCGATGGAGGAAGTGAATGCAGAAAAGGATATAGGAGTAGTGATAGACAATAAGTTAAATTTCTCAGAACATTTAGTGGAAAAGATAAACAAAGCCAATAGAATTGTAGGGCTGATAAGGAGGACATTTGTGTCACCTGACGAAGAAATCTTCAGGAATCTCTATACAGCGCTGGTTAGGCCGCACCTGGAATATGCGAACCAGGTGTGGGCTCCATATATGGTAAAGTATATAGAAGCAGTGGAGAAAGTGCAGAGGAGAGCTAGCAAGCTAGTTGCCAATGTTGATGGCGGGTGCCCAACCCCGAAAGGGGTTGAAATAGGGGAGCTATCCCCCCGCCAAAGGCGGCTTTCTAGGGCCTTTCCTAGCTGATGCTGAGAGGATTGGGTTCTAGTCATGTGGTGATGGGCTGGTCTATCAGAGTGAGAGCTGAGCAATCTCTGCCATACCCATAGCTTACTCTGACTGTTCCTTTAACTTATATATTTTCTAGATCTCAGGTGACGGCGTCTCTTCCGTGGATTGACCTCCCAATCTACCAAGATTGGAAGCCAAAACGTCACATTTTTCCCTTGCCCCTCAACTTTCTCTTCATAATTGCTGAGGGGCACAGGGCCCTGGGTGGGGCTTTGGTTTCCCGGGCGTTTCCGCACCCTCAGCTCCCCGCCATGGAGTGGCTTCGGTCACCCAGGCCTTATTGTGGTCGGCAGGGAGGGTTCTATGGGGGCGCTCGGTTATGGCCTTGGAATTGCTCGGGGCCTTGGGGCTGTTCGGCCAGGCAGCTTGGGGAACAACAACAACCAATGTTGAAGAACGCGGGCTATGAGCAGAGGTTGAGGACACTGGCATATAGGAGAAAGAGAGGGGATATGATTGGGAGGTTTGACACTCTCCCAATACGTTCGTTATATTTATCAACGACTTGCCTGAAGTTATAACTAATGGAAGTGAGGTATACCTGTATGCGGATGACACTAAACTGTATAGAAGAGTGAGGAGTAAGGAAGATATGGGTTTGCTTCAAGGAGATGTGGAGGGCATGAAGGGATGGTCTGAGCATTGGTTAATGCCTTTTCATCCAAAACATGCAAGTACATGCGGATTGGGACCAGCAAGATAGACAAGGTAGGATACAGTATGTATGAAGCGATGGAGGAAGTGAGTGCAGAAAAGGATATAGGAGTAGTGATAGACAATAAGTTAAATTTCTCAGAACATTTAGCGGAAAAGATAAACAAAGCCAATAGAATTGTAGGGCTGATAAGGAGGACATTTGTGTCACTTGACGAAGAAATCTTCAGGAATCTATATACAGCGCTGGTTAGGCCGCACCTGGAATATGCAAACCAGGTGTGGGCTCCATATATGGTAAAGGATATAGAAGCAGAGGAGAGCAAGCTGGTACCAACGTTGAAGAACGCGGGCTATGAGCAGAGGTTGAGGACACTGGGGCTTCCGACACTGGCATAAGGAGAAAGAGAGGGGATATGATAGAGACTTTTAAGATAGTGTCAGGAAAGTACGATGAGGATGTGTGTGAAGGTATCTTCTTGATGCGGGAGGGAACAAGAACGAGAGGACACTCTAAGAAAATTTTACAAAGAAAGAAATAGGCTTGAGAAGGCAAAGAACTCATTTTATGATAGAGTGGTAAATGAGTGGAACGCACTGCCCCAGTATGTAGTCGATTCCGAATCAATAAGGGAGTTTGAAAGTAATCTTGATAAAGCATGGGGAAGACAAGATTTGAAGTTTGATTATAAAACAAAAATACAGAATAGTAAAAATGTTGCGTCTGCTACTGCCGCCGCCAACACCGTGATCGACCGCAGCAGTGCAAGTACTGGTACTGAGCTGGATACACAGGCATAGTTTGCCTTTTTCCAGAGGATCTACTGTAAGAAACTAAGAATACCAAAGAAGGAAAACCTTCTATTTGGTAGGTAGCCTCGGAGTATCCAACGTAGAGCTATATACTTATCGTATAATTCCGTTCCGCTCTGGAGCGGGCAATTATCGTAATCACTAGCGCGATTAAATCGATAACATCTAGAGTAGCACCTTACTCTCTCTACTAGGTATGTTGTACACACTTTTGAGTCTACTATTTTAAAGGAAATGAAAATATTGATGAGAAAGAAAAGAGAAAATTGCAGAACATTGTCCATCCTATCTGGCTCCTTAAGCCGTTGTCACGGGTCCACCGCACAACCCGACCGGGTTCTTTAGATCATCCAGGTATCAAGTTAATTAGACAAGATTGGATGGGCAGGGGTACTATGACGTTGGATACTCCGAGGCTACCTACCAAATAGAAGGTGTCAAACCTCCCAATTTAGTAGTAGCCTCTACGTCTCCAACGTAGAGCTAGAGTAACAAATTGGAGGCGGACATCCAAGCGAAAAAACACAAACTTAGCCCTTAGGAAATATCAGGACCATGGAAAGACCGACTTAACCCTTCCTACCCGGTCTGCCTTAGGTAAGGACAGCACGAAAGAAGGGCCGTTTCCCGGTATGCCTTATCTAAGGCATGAGCTTAATAGCCTAATTAAGCTCGGTCTGAACGCCGTGCGTACGATGTACAGTAGGGTCTCACATAAAACGAGTTTATGGTCGATAAACGAGGGCGTTTTATGTGAATTCGTTTTATGTGAACACAGCATTTTGGTGGCGCAATATCGTCAATGTTCACTGTAAGCGAAAATTTTCGTACAAAGCGAACGATATTTCGTACGTTTTGTACGATATTTCGGCGTTTTATATGAAAGCGTACGATATTTTGTACGTTTTGTACGATATTTCGGCGCTCTATATGAAAACTCCTTGTATTTGCCCCACTTTGGCGGCGGACTCGTTTTATGTGATCACATTCGTTCTGATCGAAAATTAAATATTAATATTTTAGGTCGGTCGTTTTAATCGAGACTCGTTTTATGCGAACACGTTTTATGCGGGACCCTACTGTATGTCAACAAACCCAAGCGTTCGTCACCGCACCTCCGAAAACAAGAAGGAGAAGACTCCTCAATGTTATTGTTCTGACGTCATGACGAAATTAGTGTCTGAAAAGCCCCCATATTGGCAACATCTCTGCAATATTGGCTCCACTGAAATCGTCATTACAACTGAACCAGTTGACTTACAGAGCTCTACTCAATGCCAAAATACAGATTGAAAACCGCACTACGATTATAGATGAGTGGCAAAGTTCTAGCAGTGAAAATAAACATAAATACGGTAGCCTAGGCCTAGACGTTTTTCAGCCATTTCGCCCGGGTAGGGGCGACCGTCATTGGGTAAGACAGCCCGGGGAGGAAGGGTTAAACAAGAGAGTTTATATAAAGAGTGTACAGACAGGTGCATATCAAGAGAGGTCAAGTACAGTCAAGTCTTATTCCATGAGATAACTTAGCCTAAGACAAAGAATGATGCATTTCATAATGATGGATATAAATTCTTCCTTCCGGAAGAAAGCAGGACGACCCATACTGTAACGAGTAAATACCGGCATACGCCGAACAGGAGTACCGTACAGGATGTGACGAGAAACTACATGAGCAGTGTCAGTGACGAGCACTAAAAGCCATATGAGAAAAGTTCAGTGGTATGAGGACAAGACATACCGAAAGAATGTAGTATACTTAACCCGCTGAGTGCCAGCCAATTTTGACGGTGTGCTTCTGCCAGTGCCCGATTTTTTTTGTTTTGGGGGGGGGGGGGCTAAATCTATCAAGTTGGGAGATAAAGGAAGGATAATGGTAAAAAAATCACTCCCCTCGCCAGAAATCAGGTCCCCGATGGTCCCGAAAGTAGCTAAAAGGACACTATAGACTACAGAGACTTTTATGGTATCGGAATGTATGGGTGGGAGGGTGGTTTTGGGGTTGGTGGGGGGAAGGTAGAAGGGTAATTGACCTGTGTTACACATATGAAGCCGATTGGTGAGGTAGTTTCGCCACCACGGATTTTCCCTTTTTTTCCTTTCTACGCTGGAAGTGGGTGGTGGGAGGTGGTTGGGGGTGTGGTGGAGGGAAGGCAGAAGGGTAAGAGACTTGTCACACAAATATGGAACGATTGGTCCAATCGTTTCGCCGCCACAGATTTTATTATTTTTCCTTCTGACGGGACCGACAGTCAGCGAGTGGGTGGGAGGAGGGATTTAGGATTTGTGTGGTGGGTAGCCAAAAGGGTAAGGTACATGTGGTAAAAATATGAAAGCCATAGGTGCAGTCGTTTCGCTGCTACGATTTTTTTTCGGCGAGGTTTATATATACGTCCCTGGCACTCAGCGGGTTAAGACTAGAAAGTTTATCAAAAGCTTAGCCCAGTTATTAATCTTTAACATAAGTGCAAGTGCAAGTATGGGTATAGTGCAATACCCTTCCCTCCCCCCCCCCCCCCAATAAGGAAGGACAGGACAGGAGAAGGACAAGAGACAGAAGGAACCCCGCAGGTAGACCCCGAGGGAACCTGCAGGCCCAATGCACTACAGTACAAGGACGCCCCGGTCTGTCGGTGGACAACGACAAAGAGGAGGAGACAAACGTGGTGGGGGAAGACCAAAGCCCTGTGTCGGCAAAGTCCGGGCAAGAAAAATAAAGTAAAACCTGAATGGAGCAGCGTATGAACGGAGAGCATGAGCTGTGCCCTGAACGTACAGGTTACTGGCCCGAAGAACCCGACACAGGCGAAGTCCCACAGCACGACGATCAAGCCTCCTATCGGACGTAGGCGCCACCCGTAATGTCAACCCCGACACTAGCCTGGCCGAGTACACATACGTATGCAGGGTTTGAACCGGGCAGAACGGACGATGAACCCTACCACGTGTGGAAGCCGGTACAGGAAAGGCCTAAAAACGGGAATGTCGCGTAAGGTTGTATCTACAAAACGAACAGACGGAGCCAAAGTAACTGACCCAATGACGGGAGAAAACGGAAACAATGCCGGGTCTTAGACATGGCAGCCATCTCCGAGACGCCGTCACCCGCCGCCAAAGCCAGAAGGAACAGTGTCATGGCATGGAAGTGTTCAGGCGTGGGGTAAATAGTGTAAGAGGCAGACGAGAGCAGTGGGAGAGCCTCCGCCAAATGGCCAACAGGCGGGTCCTAAGCGTGGTGCATATGTTGGGATGCATCTCAAAAATAACCAAATGAGGTAGGGAAACACGAATGCCACCGACAGGCGTGTCCGTGATGTGTTGGTCATCCCAGAAGGAAAACCGTGCCAGTGAGAGACGGAAGTCTGCCACTGAGAATGTGTCCAGTGGAGAGGATTTGACAGTCAAAGATCGACTAAACGTCGGCAGCCACCCTGCCTCACAAACATCCACGGTGTGAAGGCCAACGAGGTCCCGAGGCCACCAATCAATCCCAAGTGGAAATCGGGGAACGATAGGGGAACAGGACTCGGGTGCCACCGCCACAGCTGAGCGGACCAGGCGTGTGCCGGCCAGATGGAAGTGAACAACCAAACAAAGTTCATTTACCCACTCAGCCTGCGGAGGACTTTGCACATCAAAAAAGGCGTCGGGTGGCGGAAACACATCGAATACGGTGTGTTGGAAAGACCAAACTACCCGGGTGCTCTGTCCCATCGACAGAGCAACCGCCCATAGGTCAGCAGTCCCGGGTAGGCAGGGTACACGCAGTGCGACGGAGGAAAGGAGTGCGTGGCAAAACAGGTACCCCACCAGGTCCTGAAGAACGAAAAGACTACGCAGTCACCTGACTCAGGGTGACAGGCGTGCTCTACCCGTCCCAGTCGAGGCCCGCCCACGGCACATTGTGCGACGGTGGAAGGCAGGACTCGGGAACGGCGACTAGGAAACCGAACCGAGGAACGAGGAGGAACAAGGAGAGCGGCGTGTACACAGTGTGCGGGAGAGTTCGCGGAGAAGATCCCACCCACCAAGGAAAAGAGGAGCGGAAGAGCCCGAGTGAACAGGGGAGGCAAGGCCAGTCCGACGTGGGTCGTAAAGACACGAGGGGCGACATGGAGACCGAAGGGTAAACCGCCGAACGTGACATAATGAGAGTCATCAATACGAGGCACGACAGGTCGACCACCGGTCACAACACCTCGCTGTCCGTCACGGAGACCAGAAAGACATGCAACAGGAAGTCCCGCTGGTGAGGCGAGACTTCCCGAATAATCCCATGGACAGAATAACAGAGGCGACGTCTGGGGAGACAGGCCAATGTCACGCAGGTCGCCGGAGTGGAAACGTGGACCGGCACCTCGAGGACAGACCCCGCCGTATTACCCGGCGTGCCCACGAACGGCGAAGCTAAACCGAGAGTGGGGACGCAAGACCCGGTAGGGGCCCCGAATCTGGCGGCCTCGTTACGAGCCGGCCTGCCGACCTCAACGAAGAGGAAGCGGTTGAGGAGGGTCGGGACATCCCAGGCGGACGGGGAGCGAAGAGCCCCGCAGCAGCAAAGAGAAAAGACCCCTGCCATGCAGGTGCAGAGAAGAGCCCCTCCGGAGGGAGCACAGAAAGCAACAGCGACGTGCGGACCTCAGCCGGCGCCAGTGTACAGAAGGAAAACCACAGAGACTGGCGACAATGCGCAGCCTCATGGAAGGGACACTGAATGAAGCCGACGGAGGCGAGCTGCAGTCGCACACGCCCGAATTGGGCCGCACCCTAGTCGGTGGGGCTACAATAAGCCTGAGGGGAAGCCGAGCTAGGTGCAGTCGCTCGAAGAGGGTGGAGAGCATGCGAGCAGTGCGCCGCCAGGGCTTGTGAACACGTTCCAGGGCACCCTTCTCTGGTGGCGTGAAGGAACGTGGCATACGTTCAGAAAGATAACGTAGGGGCAAAGAACCAGGCCCAAAATGGAGGTGAAACCCCGGATGAAGGCATGACGAGGCTCGACAGGAGGGAGTGGTGAAGAACCCATCTCCGACCGAACCCCTTAGTCGACGCCCTCCGTCAGCCACAAGGAACAGTAAAAGATAAACTATGGAATGACACTACTGAAACTCATACGATGCCGACGGCTTCCCGTAAAGGGAAGGGAAGCGACGTCCATTAGGGACCTGAAACGTCCCGAGGGACGGAACGTGGACAGGCCGACCAGCCAGCCCCAGGCTACACGCAGGGAGCATGACTAAAGAAGTCGATGCCGCCTGGGAGCGAGTGGGAGGCTGGACAACCGGAGCAGCAACCACAGGTAGAGCAGGTTACGTAGGCAAGAACACCGCCCAGTAAGGAAGCACGCCCGGAGATCGTACAAGGGAAGAGACAGGGCGGAGTGGAGCCGTAGACCGTTGGCGACGTGGTGAAGGAGAGTGGCGTCTCCCCTACGACCCGGCGTCCTCGGAAACAGTAGGGACGTCCGAACGAGGCACCGGGGGAAAAGCGTTCAGGCGCCAGGGAGCTAGCAGAGGAAAGGGGAAGCATGGCACGCACCCCTTCGTCTAGGAAGCGCGGAAACCGTCGGAGGTGGTCCTTGACAGAGAGAGCGAAACCCCGATCATGGAGCGCAGAGGCGAGACCTTGCCTCTACAGCGTCCGGGAACGTAGGACGAGACCCAAAGGTCAAGATCGACGAGACACGGTCTACACCTCCGAGGGTTAAACCCATCGCGGTTGGAGCACGAGACATGGGTAGGACTCTCCATGTCCCAACGGGCATGGCAGGACGGGAACCCCCACGGTGTGCGCAGGGAGGAAAGGACATCCTCACTGCAACCGGAAAGGAAAAAGATACCGATGGCCCATGTATGAAGCGCCCCAGGCAGAGCAGGGGAAGAAAGCAGGCGGGCCACAAAGAGTTACCACAGGTGAATTGGAGGGACGGTAGTAGAGCATCCCAAGAATACCGCCATGTACATAAGCATGGGGTGGATGGAGGCAAAACCGGTCAGCGGTGGCCTCCTGAGCTTTGGGTGGAGCCACATGGATGGCCTGAACCGGACAGAGGAGTCGGAGATCGTCGGCGGGATGGTGAAGGAGAGCGACGACCCATCTTCGTTGCGGAGTCCTCGGAAATAGCCAGGACGCCCGAACGAGGCACTTGGAGGAAAGGCGATCTGGCGCCTTGAAGACTTCCGACGCGCACGCCTATGGCGTGCGCAAGGAGGAAGTGACATCCACATCGCAATTGGAAAGTAAAAGATACATGTTTTTTTTTTTAAGAGACAATGAGCGGAGGAAGGAAAAACACATAAAACAAAAAGGTCCATGTGCCTAAAGGCATCCTCCATTCATAAAATGTTTATAACAACTGGATTTAAACATTTGTAAATTGTAAGTTTGTGGAAAGCAATTCGAGGGAAGTGAATTCCAATGAGTAGTAGCTCTGGGGATAAATGAATTCTGATAAGCAGAAGTTCTGCATTGTGGAGGAGAAAGTGTAAATTCATGGGCGCTCTCAGCTGCCCTAGTTCTGCGGGGAAAGTTGTGGAGAGGCGGCACAATTGAAGCAAGTTCCTCGGAACAATTGCTGTGAAAATATCTGTAGAATAATGCAAGGGATGCAACGTTTCTTCTTATGGATAATGTAGGAAGGTCCTGTGTGATTGCAGGGTTATTGATTAATCTAATAGCTTTATTTTGAATTTTGTCCAACTGCCTCAATGCAACCACTCCACTTCCACCCCACAGAGGTGAACAGTAATCCATCTGAGAACGCACATGACTTTTATATATTACGGCCAACTGCTCGTCAGTGAAGAATTCTCGAACTCTGTACAGGAGTCCCAGTTTTTTAGAGGCATTCTTAGCAATGCTTCTAACATAATGTGTCCAGCTCAAGTTAGTAGTTAATGTTACACCGAGAATGTCAATACTAGGGGAAGTGGGAATATTTACATCATTAAAAATATATGGGAGTCAGTGAGATTCTGTCGGTTAGAAAATTGAATGTACTTGGTTTTCTGTGCATTAAAGGAAACTAGATTCTTTTGTCCCCATCCATTAATTCTAGAAAGGTCCTGGTTCAGAGAAATTGCAGTGTTTATTTTTGAATTTATAAGATCGGGTTGGGTGAAAGAATTGGTAAATGTGAAGGAACTGTGGAGTGTTGAGTCATCTGCGTAGGAATGTATTGGATTATGAGTGGTAGATATGAGATCATTGATATGAATGAGGAACAGAATTGGGGCCAAAACTGATCCCTGGGGAACACCAGCATTTATTGAGTGAAATTGAGAATAAAGGCCATCTACCATTACACGTATTTTTCTGTTATGAAGATAAGAAGAATTAGTGGAACTAATGATGCAAGGCCGTAGTGTGACATCTTCGACAATAAGGATTGATGCCAGACTCTATCAAATGCCTTTGATATATCCAGTGCTATTGTATGTGTTTCACCATGTTGGTCTGTAGCTTGGTTGATTTGATGCGTAAGAAGGCAAAGAATGTCTGCAGTTGATCGACATCGTCTAAAACCATATTGCCTATCACTGATTAATTTATTTTTCTCAAGATGCTTAATTATGTGATTATTTAATATAATTTCAAAGACTTTACCTAGAGTGGAAGTTATAGCTATTGGTCTATAGTTTGATGGATCTGAAGAGGCACCTTTTTTAGGAACTGGATGAATGTTTGCTTCTTTCCAGGGTACTGGGAAGCATGAGGTATGAGTACACAGACGGAAAATTTTTGCCAATACAGGAGCGAGCACCAAGGAGCAATTCTTAAGTACTATTGGAGGAATTTCATCTGGACCAGGAGCCTTATCTACTGAGAGATTCTGCAAAATAGTTTTGACATGTCTGGTGTGGATCTTAAGTGAGGGAATTTCAGGCGAATTAAAATTAAGTACAGGGACATCTTGATTTATTTCATCTAAGGTTGAGTTGGTGGAGAAAATATCCGCAAGAAGGTTAGCTTTACCTCTTGGGTCACTTACAAGATTGCCAGTCGGAGATTTTAATGGTGGAATGGATGAAGCAGTAGTGAAGTTGGATTTGAATGAGTTAAGAGTAGACCAAAATATTTTGTTATCATTTGGATTATTTAGAAGTTTATTTGCCTGCTTATGGAGAAAGTTTGATTTAGTTAGGTTTAATACAGTTTTGGCATGATTTCTGATGTTTCTAAAGTAATTAAAGGCTTCATGTGTTTTTGATCTTGTGTATGCATTGTAGGCTATTGCTTTTTGTTCAGTTACTCTAGCACAATTATGGTCAAACCATTTAGGTGAATTAGATCTTTTACTGTACTTTTGATGAGGAATAAAAGTTTCCATTCCAATACATGTCCCATGTATGAAGCACAGGAAATGTGTGCAAGCACAATATTGGTAAAAAAAACTTGAATCCTTGATAGGAGAGTACCCCTTCCCCTGTTGAGGCAGGGAAGGACGAAAAAGGGGGGCCCTTCGAAACAAGCACGAGGGCAGAAAAACGCACAAAAGTGGTCACTACACCCTGCAAATGGAGCACCTTTCATGAAAGTGAGTATCCCCCCCCCCCCCCCCTTGTGCGTGGTGAGGGGTGAAGAGGTACCCCCCATGCGGAGGGTCAGGGAGAGACCAGGCGAACCAGCAAGTGCAAAGAACCCCGTGCAAGTCCCGAGAAGGAAGGCATGAAAATCCTTATAAAGGAAGAGGATAATAATAATACCCAAAGGTTGAAGGTACTGAAGAGAAGAAGACGCCCAAGGGTACCATCAGAGTAGAGTGGGAGCACAATCTGATGAAAAGGAGAAGTCCGGGAACTACAGTCCTCCCTCGGGTAGCGCGGCTTTGGACAGTGCGGTTTTGCTCTAACACGGGTACCCCAAATGTGCCGAGTCAGCATCTAACACGCTTTGTTTATGTAGCACTCGTGGCGGGTGGCGGCTGGTCGGCATCTCTCGGCATCTGTCGGCCTGTGACGGCAGACTCGTCAGACCCGTATATACTGGCGTGTATAAGACACATTTATAAACCTCCAAAACCATGGATGGCCTTATACTACGAATATACTTTCAATGCAAGTTAATTTGAAACACCGAGATTCGTCAGCTGATTTTCCGTGTGTTATTGTTGAGTCAGTTTGTGTGTGTGTGTGTGTTGTTCTTGTGTGGCTATGTCTAAACCCGAGTTATTTCTGTATGCAATAAAATGTTATTATAATTTACTGTATGGAATTGAATTTCATTTTACCAAATAATATTTATAATAGTAAAAGCCAAAGAAAAATACATTAAACTATAACTCTAATGAAGGCGGTAGATTGTTGGCAAGTTTAGCCAAGCTGCCACCGCCTGCCTCTCATGCAGACGACATGTGGTTTGTTATTGTTGTACTACAGCTGAGCAGCATTGGTTTTGTGTCAAATAAATGGCATTTCATAATACCAATGGTCTTAATTGGATATATTATTGACCCCTAGTATGAAGGTATGTTGCCAACGTAATAATACTGACAAATAAATAGATAAATCGGGTGGTAAATGGGTCAAAAAGGGGACTTTGGGGAAGTGGCCAGAACCAATAGAATTAATCCCATAAGTTCTTTGCTTTGTGTAGCGCGTGTTTGCGTAGCACGGCGCGATCCCAGTACGATATACCCGCGCTACCCGAGGGAGGACTGTACTGCAACCGAGTCCCTATACAGAGGCAAAGCAAAGCACCCTAGCACTGACCCAGAGAAGAACGGACCAGAACGGGCCGCTCCGCTCTGGAGCGGAATGTAGGATTTAGGACGAATGTAGGATGGGTGGAACTCACCACCCGGTGAGGAACCCGTGGCGAGAGCAGAGCGAAGTAGACATACTACACTGGAACCAGAAGAAAAAAACCCTGTGAAGACCCCGTGTAGGCCATGGGAAGGCATGCATGTATGTCATCGACAGTAACAAGAAGAAAGCCTGTTTGTAAGCACCATGAAAATAAAGGCCATGGCAATGCACGCATGTATGTCATTGGCAGAGACAAGACGAAAGCCTGGTCGGAAGCACCACGAAAAAACCACTGAAAGTCGATGAATCCTTAAGAAGAAGGCCAAAGAGTGCCCCCGAAATGGGAGGCCAGGCAGGAGTATCAGTCATGAGGTCATGCACAAAATAAAGATCAGAAATCCCAGAATAGGCTACAGGCACCAGGTCAGGGAGTAGCCTAAAAGCTCTCACTAGGCCTGGAGACTGGAGTCCCGTCCAATGAAGGAGAGTGGCCCCCCCATGTCCCCCTGGAAGTTAAAGCTGAAGAGAACCCTCCAAAAGGAGGATCAGGAAGGCCATAGGGGAACCAGCAACAGGCCCAGATGGGCCCCGCCGTAAGACGAGGACCCAAGAAAGGTAGCCTGGCAAGTCACAGCAGACGTGGGTAACAGACAGCGTGAAAACAGACCTCCGACATAGAAAGGAAAGTCCCGTTCTAGAGCGTCTGTGGGTAGCAGTCAGTGTGAAAACAGACCTCCGACATAGAACGGAAAGTCCCGTTCTAGATCGGAGGGGCCCAGGGAGACCATGAAACCGTAAATGAAAGGTCCGACCTAGAGCGGGGAGTACCCGACCCAGGGCGGCAACCCATTGGTACGTCTGCCACGTCTGTGGCACCCAGGAAGGTGGAAGGCCAGTAAAATAAAAGTCCCTTCCAAAAGCGGAGGGGCCCAAAGGTAACCCTCCTAAAGTCACATCAGGCGCGGGAGAGCCTGTGGGTAATCAAGTGCACGACCGTAGTGGGAGGCAGTAGACAGAATAAAAACTTGTCAGATAAAAACACATCAGAACGGGCTACGTTCGCGGTTTTGTGGGACTGAGGCCAGGAAGACAGAGCACTGGAGCCGTCAATCAAAATGTGAGCATTGTATGCCAGATTGAGGTTGCCACAGTGTTGAAAGCCAAACGCCCCCCCCCCCCTAGGCTAGGCCAAAACTCGGAAGTTAGCCTATTCGGCACTTGAGTCAGTAATACAGTAAACCCTCGCTATCTCGGACTAATTGGGGGGAGACCCAGTCCGAGATGTCCGAAGTCCGACTTATGTCCGACTTAAGAGAGGGAAAATTCCGAATTAGAAGAGGAAAGTCCTCGTCACCAGAGAAATTGAGATTTTTTTTTTTTTATATATCTTATTTAATGCATCTATCTCCCTTATACATATATATAACTATGTCTTATTTGGTATTTTTTTAATCTATGAATCAATTCTAATACGATGGAATTGAAAACAATATTACCCTTCTACCACACAAATAATAAAATGAAAAAGAGTCAATAAAAATGTCTCCTTTGTCTTTCAGAAACATAAGTCCGTCTCGTATATGTTAGTATTTTATCGCTCGCTCGCCCCTAGCCACTCTCTCTCTATCTATTTATCTCTCTAATGCATCTAACTAACTCCCTTATACATTAACATAACTATGTCTTATTTGGACTTTTTGTAACCTATAAATAATTTCTAATGCGATGGAATTGAAAACAATATTATCCTTCTAGCACACAAATAATAACATGAAAAAGAGTCAATAAAAACGTCTCCTTTGTCTTTTCAGAACCAATTAAGTCCGTCTCATAATAGTTCGTGTTTATCGCTCACTTCCCCTTCTGCAACTCTCTTTCTATCTATCTTGTCTTTTCAGAACCAATTAAGTCCGTCTCATAATAGTTCGTGTTTATCGCTCACTCCCCCTCTGTAACTCTCTCTTTCTATCTATCTATCTCTCTAATGCATCTACGTAACTCCCTTATACATTAACATAACTGTCTTATTTGGACTTTTTGTAATCTTTGAATCATTTCTAATGCAATGGAATTGAAAACAATATTATCCTTCTAGCACACAAATAATAACATGAAAAAGAGTCAATATAAAAGTCTCCTTTGTCTTTTCAGAACCAATTAAGTCCGTCTCCTAATGTTGTTGTTGTTGTTGTTGTTCCCCAAGCTGCCTGGCCGAGCAGCCCCAAGACCCCGAGCAAGGCCAAGGCCATAACCGAGCGCCCCCACAGAACCCTTCCTGCCTACCACAATAAAGCCTGGGTGACCGAAGCCACTCCATGGCGGGGAGCTGAGGAGGGTGCGGAAACGCCCAGGAAACCAAAGCCCCACCCAGGACCCTGTGCCCCTCAGCAATTATGAAGAGAAAGTTGAGGGGCAAAGGAAGAATGTGACGCTTTGGCTTCCAATCTGCCAACCTCTAGGTTGGCAAATTGGGAGGTCAATCCACGGTAAGAGACGACGTCACTTGAGATCTAGAAAATATATAAGTAAAAGGAACAGTCAGAGTAAGCTATGGGTATGGCAGAGATCGCTCAGGTCTCACTCTGATAGACCAGCCCATCACCAATAGTCCGTCTCCTAATAGTTCGTGTTTATCGCTCACTCCCCCTCTGTAACTCTCTCTTTCTATCTATCTATCTCTCTAATGCATCTACGTAACTCCCTTATACATTAACATAACTATGTCTTATTTGGACTTCTTGTAATCTTTGAATCATTTCTAATGCAATGGAATTGAAAAATATAATATCGGACATTTTCCGAATACTTATATAAAGTCCGACAACGTCAGAGACTGTCGGAACGATGACTGAAATGTCCGAAATACCGAAGTGCATGTCCGAGAGGCCGTAGCCAGTCCGACTAGTACGGGTTTCCGACTTCTAGAGGTCCGAGGTGGCGAGGGTTTACTGTATATGAAATTACAGGGAGTAACTAGGTACCGTACCCTTGATGAGGGTAAGCAACAAGGGATCGTAGCGACAGGAATACAGAGCACTGGGGCCGCCGATCAATACAGGGGAATGTATGCCAGATTGAGGAGGCCACAAGAGTTGTACACCAAACGCCCCCCTTCTAGGCTAGGCTAAAAAAGTTAGCCTATTCGGTACCTGAGTCAGATTAATAATGAATGGGAATAGGCTAGGCGAAAAAACGGAAGTTAGCCTATTCGGTACCAGAGCCAGTAATATATGAAATTACAGGGAGTCACCAGTTACTGTACCCTTGATGAGGGTAAGCAACAAGTGACCGAAGCGTCAGGTAGACAGAGCACTGGGGCCGTAATATCAATACAGGGGCAGAGTATGCCAGATTGAGGAGGCCGCAGAGTCGCAGTCTAAACCAAAACGCCCCCCATCAAGGCTAGGCTAAAAACGGAAGTTAGCCTAATCGGTTCTGGAGCCAGTAATATATGAAATTACAAGGCGCCACCAGTTACTGTACCCTTGATGAGGGATATAATCAATACCGTAGAAGGGGCAGTAGACAGAACAAAAACTGTCAGACAAAAGCTCATCAGAACGGGCTACGTTCGCGGTTTTGTGGGACTTATCCATGGAGACAGAGCACTGGGTCCGTCAATCAAAAAGTGAGCATTGTATGCCAGATTGAGGATGCCACAGTGTTGAAATCCAAACCCCCCCCCCCCCAGGCTAGGCCAAAACTCGGAAGTTAGCCTATTCGGTACTTGAGGCAGTAATATATGAAATTACCTGGCACACTAGTTCCTGCACTCTTGAAGAGAGGCAGCAACAAGTAAAAAGACCACCAAAAAGGGATCGGCCCTACAAGGGTCAGCGCCCCCCTTCCAACCAACTAGAAGGGCACAAGTAAGCCTAGGCCTTCTTCTTCTTCTTCTTTAGAACCTGCCCGCAGACCGCAGGTGAGTTATCTGCTCAACAGGTGGCGTTGTGTGTGTGTGTAAGTGTGAGAGTTCGAGTGTAGGGGGTGAAACAGTGAAGGACGGGAACGAGGTGGCTTCAGAGATGGGGTCGTTTCGGGCCATGAGTGAGCACCGTGCCTCATGTGAAGGCAAGATGGCAGGTGCTCGTTGTACTCTACGTGCTTCACATGTCTCACTCCCTAGACTGGAACAAGACCTCACGGGCTTCACTGTTCATTGTAAAGCGGTGAATGTTAAGGCTCTCAGCCTATGCCCGAGAGGAAGTAAGTTGGAATATAGAAAAAAAAAAAAAAAAAAAAAACGTGTAGATCCACAGGGCTGACCTTTAAATCGGTACTGGCTCAGAAACGTTAGTAGGAGGGAAAGTTTAGAGTAGAAGGATAGTATTAGGGACAGTTTGTTTTTTGTGTTTTTTTTTACCCCCCCCCCCCCCCTCACCTCCTCCCCCCTCCCCCTCACCGCCGCTCCCGCCCTACCCTACCCTACCCTACCCTACCCTACCCTACCCTACCCTACCCTACCCTACCCTACCCTACCCTACCCTACCTACCCTACCCTACCCTACCCTACCCTACCCTACCCTACCCTACCCTACCCTACCCTACCCTACCCTACCCTACCCTACCCTACCCTACCCTACCCTACCCTACCCTACCCTACCCATTTCTCTTCCTCCACATTTTCTCCAGCATCTTCTTCACCATCTCCATGTCTTGTGTTTCCATCTCCTGTGTTAACCCCAACAGCGCCCCCACCCCTCTATCGTCTCTCCACTTTATCTCCTCCCACCCCCTCTCCCCAACTCTATTCCTCATGTATCCCTCCAACTCGTCTCTCTCCTCATTATATATCGTACATTCCGTTACTATGTGCTCTATGTCCTCCACTATTGGGTCTCCTCCCATTTCACATTGGTTGCAGTGCGGTCCCATTCCATTCCATCTCCTTGTTCTCTCATTCGTCTCCAGCGATCCTGTCCTTGCTTTAACCCTTAAAGAGCGGCGCGCAACATAAGTCGAGTTGAAAAAACTGGCAAAAAACGGGTGAAAAAAGGGTGGAAATCGAGTGAAAATGGGTGGGATAGTAATGATCCATACGTCCGACATCTGTGGCCTCCCGGCCCACACTAACTCCAGCTCCCCCACCGCGCGGGAGGATGACAGTGTAACCAATAGTTCGCTAAAAGTGAGCAAGGTAGCAAAATCAGCTAAACTTCCATCTTCGAGGTAACACTGTCAGTGCTCCACGAGTGCTACGTAGCTGTATGTGGCGTCATTGTGTAGCGATTTCCACCTAGTTTTCGGCGCAATACAGTTCCTTTCATACTGATGGTTGATATAGCAGTCAGAACGGCCTGGAAAGGCCCAAAACGGCCACAGAGCACCCGCTAGACAAGGGTTAAACAGTAGTTTCGATCCCCATCCTCCATCATAGAATAGCTCTCTAGCTGGTTTTTCCTTCTCTTTGTAATATGCCAGTGGCTTTATTTTCTACCCCCTCCCTCCACTTTCTTCTCCCCTCCTCCTTTATCCCTTTCTCTATCTCTCTGACACATCCCCTCCCATTTTCCAGTATGACCCACTCCTCTCTCCCATTTCGTTTTCTAAATTCCCCTCCCACACGGTCCTGTTTTATATTTATCCTCCCCAATCTTCTTTTGCATTCTCTGTTCCATTTACTTTCCTCGCTCGCCCAGCTGTATACCTTCTTTGGCCACCTATCTTCCTCCATCCCCTCTAGCCTCACTTTGTACTTCCCTTTCACTTTCCCTATCCTTTCTTCAAAAGTACTCCACCCCATCTCCCCTCGGATTGCTTCTTGTGCTACGTATTTATTTGCCCCCAATCCTGTCCTCCCGATTTTATTTTGTACCGTTTCTAATTTCTTCGTTTCTGCCTCTGTTGTTTCTACCGCCTCTAAGCCGTACATTATTGCAGGTACTCCTAATCCTTTCCAAAGCCCTCGCACTATTTCGTAGCTATTCGCTCTTAACCTTGTCGCGCTCCATAGTCTCCCATTCCATTGTTGCATTTGTCCAATCTTTTCACTTTTCGCCTTTTCAAACCCTTTCTCCCTTTCTCCGTAATTGTTACCCCCAGATATTTATACTCCCTTGTCTTCTTCATTCTGTTTCCTTCCAGTGTCCATTCCTCGTCCTCTTGAAGCTGTCCATTAATTTTCATCACTTGGCTCTTTTCTTTACTAAATCTTACTTCTAGTTCCTCTCCGAATCTCGTTGCTTCCTCTAGTAGTCTCTGCAACCCTCCTCCAGTTTCTGCCATCAGAACTACGTCGTCAGCAAACAGGAGTACCCCCAGTCTTTCCTTATTTATATGGATCCCCTCCCCCACTCTTTTTATCCTCTGTGTCATTTCTTCCATATACAACGCAAATAATAACGGCGATAATACGCACCCCTGCCTTACTCCCCTCTTGCTTTCTACCCATCCCGTTTCTATGCTTCCTAGCGCGTACTTCGCCTTTGTTCCTTGTACATCGATGTTATGATGTTTATATACTTTTCTGGTATTCCACTCCTTGCCATTATTTTCCACAGCAGTTCCCTGTTTACTCTATCGTATGCTTTCTCTATATCCAGGAATGCACAGTAACCCATTTTCTTCCCTCTTTTCATTTTCCCTATCACTTCGCTTAGTATATAGATATTATCTGTCCCCCTCCTGTCTCTTCTGAACCCATTTTTCTCGCCACTTATTATTCCATTTCCCTCTATGGCTCTATTCATCCTTTCCTTCAATATCCCGCAGAAGAGTTTCCCTATTGTGTTTGTCACTGTCACTGGCCTGTAGCTTTTCATTTCCTTCTTACTCTTGTACCCTCCCTTGTGCAACAGCGTTACTCTCGCTTCATTCCATCTTTCTGGTGCTCTCTCATTTCCCATTACCTCATTAAACATTTTCTTCAGCCTTCTTGCCATTTCTTCCCCCCCCCCCCCTCTATGTACATTTCATTAGGTATCCCATCCGGGCCGGTCGCCTTTCCCTTTTTTAGTGCTTTGATCCCTCTCCTTACTTCTTCTATTGTGAGTTCTCTTTCCATTTCCCTCTTATCTTGTTCTGGTAGTCTTCTCTCTCTCATTTCCAAGTTCCATTCCCTCCCCTCCCCTTGTTCATTTACCCCGCCTATTTCCTCCCAGTATCGCTTTATTTCAATCTTTATTTCTTTTTCTGTCCTTATTATTCTATCTCCCACTATCAGCTCCCCCCTTTCTTCCTCTCTACCTCTCTACCGATCTCACCTCTTAACATCCTATACCACTCCTTTTGTCCCTCTTTCCCCTTGTTTCTGATCTTTTCTACTTCTTCTTTCTCGTGTTTTATCATTGCCTCTTGTATTAGTATTTTTACCTTCTTCCTTTTCTCCTCGTATGCCCTTACCGCTTGTCTTTCTTCTCGTTCCCTCTCTCTCCGCCTTCCCTCCTATTTTTCTCTATCATCCTTCTCCTTTCTCTGTTCGCATCCCTTCTTTCACTTCTTGCTTGCTTTATTTCCCTATTCCACCATGGTTTTTGTTTTCTTTTTCCTGTCCATCTTCTTATTCTTCCTATGCTCCTTTCTGCCGCTCTATTTATGTCCATCATCAACTCTCCGTCCATTTCTTCTATGCTCCCCTCTCTTCTCTCTCCTATTTCTTCCAGGTATCCTCTGTATTCTACCCATCTTTCACTCTTTAGATTCCATCTATTTATCTTCCATTTCGTGTTTCCTTTGCTTTTCCATTCCTTTGTGTAGTTTATCACCATGAGTATGTGGTCGCTTTGTATCCCTACTTAATTTTCTTCATCTATCCACATGTTTTGGATCTCTTCCCTTGCTCTTCCATTCGCTAGTATGAAGTCTATCGCCGATCTTTGGCCTTCTCCGTGTCTTACCCATGTCGCCTTCCCCTCTCCCATTGTTTGGTTCAGTATTTCCATGTCATTTTCTTCCGCAAATTGGATCAAGGTTTCTCCATTCCCATTTATCCTTTCCCCTAGTATCCCTATATGTGCATTCATATCTCCCATTATAATTATCTCCTCTTCCTCCCTACCCCTTATCATTTCTTGTATTCCTTGGTACTTGATTCTGTTTTCTTCCCGTTCCCTTCTCCCCCCTTCCACCGTGAAGTACCCTACTACAGTATTGCTGTTATTTTCTTTTCCCTTCCATTATTCATCCTCGCTAGCGTCACTCCCATTATATCCTCCATTTCCTTTGATTCTCCACCCTTTAGTTTCTCTATTTTCCAGTTTGAGTTGTTCCTAATCATTATCCCTACCCCTCCCCCTTTCTTTTCTAATTTCTCCCTCCCTCTCCCAATGAGCGTATATTTATCCCCTTCCCATTTTGTCTCTCCCCTAAGGTGTGTTTCTGTTATTCCTATCATTTCCATTTCCCACTCACTAATTTCACGAAAAGAAAAGCAAAAATAAAGGCAGTGACAAAAAACTATAATAACAAGAAGCATACTAAAGACAAAACTAAAGCCACCGCAAGTGAAATGAATACAAAAGGCAAAGCCTAAAGGAACGAGTGTCGCCCAAGCGGCGACGCATGCGCAGATGGCAAAAAATGAAGTAACCTCCAGTTTCGATGCTACACTCCAAGAAAAACACATTTGAGCCCATTTTTCAGTGTGCCTACAGCACGTATCATCTGTCTAGAATCACAGGTACCGTAAATAAGGCCCACAACTCCCCCAAAGGGGAGGGGACAGGAGTGGTAGGCACAAAAACAGAGCACCAGAAAAAGTGTGTGCGTCATAGAGTGTAGCGCGAAAAGGAATGATGATCTAATGAACCCGGTCGGGTTGTGCGGTGGACCTGTGACAACGGCTTAAGGAGCCAGATAGGATGGACAATGTTCTGTAATTTTCTCTTTTTTTTCTCATCAATATTTTCATTTCCTTTAAAATAGTAGCCTCAAAAGTGTGTACAACGTACCTAGTAGAGAGAGTAAGGTGCTACTCTAGATGTTATCGATTTAATCGCGCTAGTGATTACGATAATTGCCCGCTCCAGAGCGGAACGGAATTATACGATAAGTATATAGCTCTATGTTGGAGACGTAGAGGCTACTACTAAATAGAGACTTTTAAGATAGTGTCAGGAAAGTATGATGAGGATGTGTGTGAAGGTATCTTCTTGATGCGGGAGGGAACAAGAACGAGAGGACACTCAAAGAAAATTTACAAAGAAAGAAATAGGCTTGAGAAGGCAAAGAACTAATTTTGTGATAGAGTGGTAAATGAGTGGAACGCACTGCCCCAGTATGTAGTCGATTCCGAATCAATAAGGGAGTTTGAAAGTAATCTTGATAAAGCATGGGGAAGACCAGATTTGAAGTTTGATTATAAAGCAAAAATACAGAATAGTAAAAATGTTGCGTCTGCTACCGCCGCCGCCAACACCGTGAACAACCGCAGCAGTGCAAGTACTCATATACTGTACGTAATTCAGAGTATTTACCTAATTGTAGTTTACAGGAGTTGAGCTAAGCTCGTGTTGTCCCGTCTCTCGGTCTACTTTTTATCCAATTTTTTCTTGAAAATATGGATATTCCTTCAATTTCCTTGCCCCTACCACCTCCTCCTCCAGCCCATTCCATTTGTCAATACATCTATAGGGGAAGCTAAACTTCCTGATATCGTTCTTGCAGGTAGGTCTTTTTACTTTGTAGCTGTGGCCTCTAGTTATTCCTGTATCCATAATTAATATATCCTCCCTATCCAGCCTCTCCAGCCCCCGGATGCATTTGTACATCATTATCATGTCTCCCCTCTCTCTCCTCTCCTTTAGACTCTGTAGATTTAATTTGTCTAGCCTCCCTTCATATGGCAGCTCTCTGAGACTTGGAACCAATCTAGTAACTGCTCTCTGGATTCTTTCTAACTTGTGAATATGCTTCTTTAGATGCGGGGACCACACCACTGCTGCATACTCCAATCTTGGTCTAATCATACTCTCATAATTTTCGCTACCTACTGGTACTGAGCTGGATACACAGGCCTAGTTTGCCTTTTTCCAGAGGATCTACTGTAAGAAACTGTAACAAACAAGAGACGTTTGATGGAAAAAACACTTGTTCTTGTTTTCAAGGAAGGCATGAAAAAATTGATGCATACATACATACAAGGAAAATCACTGGATGTATTCCAGAACCGATTTCGTAGGACTACGGGATTTTTTCAAGTCACAAAATTGGGATCAGGTGTTATCTGAAAGTGAGGTAGACAAAAAACTATGAGATCTATGATACTGGTATAAAAACTTTTGTCCCTAAGTACATTAATAAAAGGAAAAAAAGTAATCGCAAAGTATGGTTTAACCGCGAATGTAGGCAAGCACAGGAAGCAAAAAACAAAGCCTGGAAAAAGATGAGAAACTGGGATTCGGAAGATAACAGGCAAAAGTATAAAGAGGAGAGAAACAAATACACAGAAATGAGGAGGAGGTCAGAGGCAAACCATGAGAAAGAGATAGTGGAGAACTATGAAAAGAATACAAAAATGTTTTTCAAGTTTGTAAACGGCAAAAGGAAGATAAAAGCCACGATTGTTAAGATTAAAAGTGGAAACAGAATCATAGAAGAGGATACAGAGATTGCGGAAGAACTAAATAGAAATTTTGCATCAGTATTTACAAAAGAAGGAGAATTCATTGCACCAGAAACCAATGAGATAGGTACAGAGGAAATGCCGGAAGTAACATTTAACAGACCAGAGCTCATAGACAAAATGAGTAAGGTGGATCCAAACAAAGCCGCTGGACCGGACGGAGTATCAGGCTGGATTATTAAAGAAAATGCTATGGAACTGAGTATACCGTTATATGACATAATGACCAAATCATTGGACACAGGGATAGTACCTACAGAATGGAAAAGAGCAAACATTATTCCTATATTTAAGGGAGGAAGCAGAGATAAACCACTGAACTATAGACCTGTATCACTATTGAGCATCCTCATGAAGATTCTGGAAGGATTAATAAGGGACAAATGGGTGAACTACCTGGAATCCAAAAGATTAATTACTGACCGACAATTTGGATTCAGAGGTGGCAGATCATGTGTAAGCAACTTGTTGAGTTTTTACTCTAGAGTAATAGACACAGTGGACAAGAGGGAAGGATGGGTAGACTGTGCCTACCTAGACTTTAAAAAGGCATTTGACAAAGTTCCACACAAGAGATTGCTGTGGAAATTAAAACATGAGGGAAAAGTAGGAGACAAACTGCTGAAATGGATGGAGAGCTACCTTAGCGGAAGACAGATGAGAACATCAGTAAGGGGGAAATCGTCAAACTGGACTCAAATTACAAGTGGGGTACCACAAGGATCTGTTCTAGCCCCAATCATGTTTCTAATATTTGTAAATGACTTACCTGAGGGACTAACAAGCTACATGAGTATGTTTGCGGACGATGCTAAGCTGCTTAAAACGATCAGAACCCAGGAGGATTGCCTTGAGCTCCAAGCAGATTTGCAAAAGATCCATGAATGGAGCATCAAATGGAATATGGAGTTCAATGCAGGGAAATGTAAGACTCTAGAAATGGGTAAAAGCAAGTACAGACCTAGAAAAGATTATAAACTAGGAAACGAAGTGATTCCCAAAGCAGAAAAAGAAAAAGACTTGGGGATAGAATTTAGGGATAACATGTCTCCAGAAAGCCACGTAAATAAGATAGTGAGAGAATCACTAGCATTATTGGCAAATATCAGGATGTCTTTCAATTATCTTGATGAAAACACCATGAAACAAATAATAACGGCAATAATAAGACCCAGGATGGAATATGCATCTGTAGTGTGGTCCCCTCACTTGAAGAAACATATCCACAAAATTGAGAGGGTACAGAGAGCAGCTACGAGGATGATCCCAGGTTTGGAAAATTTGGAGTACCAAGAGAGGCTCGAGAGATTGAATCTACCTACACTGGAACAGAGAAGGAAACGAGGACAGCAAATTCAGATATATAAATGTGTTAGAGGTATTGACAAAATCGACCAAGAAAACTTCATAGAGAGGGATGGAGGTGAGAGAACAAGAGGTTCCAGGCAACCCTGTTAAGGGCTGCTTCACTTGTCAAGTTTTTGGATTTGAGATCGGCACGTATAGTCCGATCCCAGGTCTTCCTCGGTCCACCCCTTGGTGCAGCTCCCTCCACAATCACAAATCTACATTTTTTCACCCACTTTTGTTCATCCATTCTCTCCACATGTCCATACCATCCCAGTCTACTTGTATGCATCACCTCGCTAATACTCTATACCTAAACTTCTCCTCAGCTCACCATTTGTTATTCTATCCTGCAGTCTGGCCCCATACATCCATCTCACCATTCTCATCTCATTACGTTCCATTCTGTTGACATCCTCTACTTTAACGGCCCATGTTTCTGAGGCATACGTCAATGCACTTCTAACACATGAGGCATACACCTTTCCCTTCAGGGGGAGAGGCACTACATGCATAAAATTTTAAGACTGAGTGCTCCACACATACGTGCAGTTTCAGTCTCTTGTCCTTTTCATGATCAGAATTGGCAGCAGTTCTCTGAACTTCCCCCAGCCACATCTAATTCTAGCGACAGTGGCAGCCTCGGCCCCACCACCGGCAGAGACGGTATCTCCTAGGTAAAAAACTTGTCTACCAGCTCCCATGACTCATTTAAAAAATTCACAGCCACAGGATCATCACTTAACACAAGCTCGCCTTTGCATACTACGCACTCAAATTTCTCTATTTCTGATTTATCCTTCGGCAGGGGTCCTTTTATTCTACTCCCATGGTGCACCCAACATCGACAGATGCTACATCGAATCGAGTTAGCGCCCACACCCTTTCCGCACACTGCACATGGGTATGCACCGCTCTTTTCCACATTGCCTGGTCTCAATCTACAATGCATAACCTTTGTTTTGTTAATATTGACTCTTAAACCCTTGCTGGCCATGCCCTCTCACCAGTTCCAACGGGAGTCCGCCTCTAAAAACTCTAGACAGTGCCTCCAGGACAATAATAAAGAGGGGGCTTAATACTGAACCCTGATGAATTCCAACACAGACTGTGAACTCATCACTGTACACCTTTCACCCTCGCCGCAGTTCGCGAATCCTCATACATCTTCATTATCACATGCACCAGCCACTCTTCCATACCAAGCTTCCTCATAGCCCACTGCACAACATCTCTAGGCACCCTGTCAAAGGCCCTCTCCAGGTCTACAAACACAAAGTAAAGATCCCTGCCTTTTAGTAAGTATCTTTCCTGTATCTGCCTGACTATGAAGATAGCATCGGTTGTACCACGCCCTAGCATAAAACCAAACTGCATTTCATCAATGGAGATGCTTTTCCTGATCAAACCCTCAAAGACTCTCTCACAGACCTTCATGATTTGGTCAAGCATTTTCAGGCCCCTATAATTACCTCTATCTAGTGCATCCCCTTTTCCTTTGTATATATTTACTATTACACTTTAGTGCCAATCCTCAGGGACTTTCTCATCTTTAATAATGGTGTTTATCAACTCAGTGACTAAGTTGACACCAGTCTCCCCTGAGGCTTTTAATATCTCAGCGACAATGCCAGCACCCTGGAGCTTTACCGTCCTTCATTTTATTGATTACGTCGCTCACTACTGCTGGTGCTATCAAAGGAGGGGGTCCAGATATTGGTTTTTCGATACTAAGCTGTTCCTTATCCCATTCAAACTCTACATTTAGCAATCGTTCATAGTGTGCCTTCTATGCTTCTCTGATTTAATTTTCTGCATACAGAATCTTCCCAATATCGTTTCTAACACACTGTTCACCTATAATATCCCTACAGTACTGTAGTTTTTAACTCGCCTAGCTAGGTTGAAGATCCCATTGGGATTGTCAGTGTTACACACTTGTTCGAGGACCAGGTCCTTAATGCCTTTTTTAGCATTGTAAATAACTCTTTTGGCAGTTCGTTTAGCTGCCTGGCATTCCTCCTTGCTGCCTCCTTTCTTCCATGCTTTCTTACAGTTTCTTACAGTAGATCCTCTGGAAAAAGGCAAACTATGCCTGTGTATCCAGCTCAGTACCAGTACTTGCACTGCTGCGGTCGTTCACGGTGTTGGCGGCGGCGGTAGCAGACGCAACATTTTTACTATTCTGTATTTTTGTTTTATAATCAAACTTCAAATCTTGTCTTCCCCATGCTTTATCAAGATTCCTTTCAAACTCCCTTATTGATTCGGAATCGACTACATACTGGGGCAGTGCATTCCATTCATTTACCACTCTATCACAAAATGAGTTCTTTGCCTTCTCAAGCCTATTTCTTTCTTTGTAAATTTTCTTAGAGTGTCCTCTCGTTCTTGTTCCCTCCCGCATCAAGAAGATACCTTCACACACATCCTCATCGTACTTTCCTGACACTATCTTAAAAGTCTCTATCATATCCCCTCTCTTTCTCCTATATGCCAGTGTCGGAAGCCCCAGTGTCCTCAACCTCTGCTCATAGCCCGCGTTCTTCAACGTTGGTACCAGCTTGCTAGCTCTCCTCTGCACTTTCTCCACTGCTTCTATATCCTTTACCATATATGGAGCCCACACCTGGTTTGCATATTCCAGGTGCGGCCTAACCAGTGCTGTATATAGATTCCTGAAGATTTCTTCGTCAAGTGACACAAATGTCCTCCTTATCAGCCCTACAATTCTATTGGCTTTGTTTATCTTTTCCGCTAAATGCTCTGAGAAATTTAACTTATTGTCTATCACTACTCCTATATCCTTTTCTGCACTCACTTCCTCCATCGCTTCATACATACTGTATCCTACCTTGTCTATCTCGCTGGTCCCAATCCGCATGTACTTGCATTTTTTTGGATGAAAAGGCATTAACCAATGCTCAGACCATCCCTTCATGCCCTCCACATCTCCTTGAAGCAAACCCATATCTTCCTTACTCCTCACTCTACTATACAGTTTAGTGTCATCCGCATACAGGTATACCTCACTTCCATTAGTTATAACTTCAGGCAAGTCGTTGATAAATATAACGAACAGCAGTGGTCCCAACACAGATCCCTGAGGTACCCCACTTGTAATTTCCCTCCACCCCGAGCCTATTCCATTCACCAGTACCCTCTGTCTCCGATCTTTCAGGAAGGCTTCTATCCATTTCACACATTTCTCCCCTATATTATAGCTTCTAACTTTCTCTATTAACCTTTTATGTGGGACCTTATCGAAGGCCTTCATAAAATCGCAATATACCACGTCTATTACATCACCATCTTCTAGAATTTGCATCCAATCATCTACCACCTTAATTAGCTGTAGTACCGTCGACCTCCCCGGCAAGAATCCGAACTGTCTCCCACTGAAAAGTTGGTTTGACTTCATATGATCCATTATTCCTTCTCTAATTACCGTTTCCATTAGTTTACACACAACACTTGTCAAACTGACTGGTCTATAATTCCCTGGGTCATTTCTCTTTCCCTTCTTAAATATAGCTGTTATGATCGCCTCTCTCCAGTCCATCGGGATTTGTCCTGTATTAAACGATACCTCAAATAACATTTTCAATGGCTCTACTAACATCTCCCCTCCTTCCTTTATGATTCTTGGGTGTATCCCATCCGGTCCCGGTGACTTACTTCTGTTCATTTTTTCTATAGCCCTTCTTATTCTAGCATGGGAAAACTCTATTAGTTCTAGCGCCGGTGCCTGTTTGATGGGAATAGTAGGCACTGCATCCTCCGACTCCACTGTTAGTACCCCCCCCAAAGTATTTCCCCAGCACCTCTGCTTTCTCCTTATCAGTCTCCGCTCTACTCCCATCATTCAACCCCCCCACCAGCTCTGGGATCCCTACTCTTCTTGTTAACTTTTCCTGAATGTACTTCCAGAATATTTTTGGATTATCCTTCACATTTCTAGCTATCTCTCTCTCCCTCTCCTTCACCCCCCTCCTTGTTTCCCACCTTATTTTATTGTTTATTTGTCTGCGTTCCAGATCCACTTCCTTAGCCTCTATACTAGACCCCCTGTTCTTTTTTAACAATTTTAATCTTTCCCACAATCGTTTCTTTCTTCTAATCAATATCCAAAGCTTTCTTTTCATTGGCAATTCTGGGTTAGTTCTTTTCCTCAATTTTGTTTTATCCTTATATTCCCTAACTGGTACACTTTTGGATACAGCATTCTCCAGTTTGACTCTAATTTTCCTCCACATTCCTTCAGCGTCTTCACCGTTCAAGTATTCCTCCCAGTCAATGTCCAAACACCGTCTCAGCAGCTCATAATCTGCTCTATCATACATATATATTTTTCTATTGCTTCTATTATCCCTCTCTGATTTAATGTTACAACTAAAGCTTATACAGGCATGGTCACTACGACCTATAGGGCTATCCACATTAACATGTTCCACTATATCCTCTTCATAGCTAAAAATCAAATCAAGTACACTCCCCTGCGTCCCATCTCTATATCTTGTCATCTCTACAATATGTTGCGTTAAAAAACAATCTCTCACTTTCTCTATAAACTTATTTTCCAGGCTACCCTGTCCCGCTGGAGTAGTACAATTTGCCCAGTTGATCCTTGGCAAATTGAAATCTCCAATCAAAATTTTATATTTGTTCTCTCTATTATCTATCTCCTCCATTGCTTTCAGTAGGTTATCATCCTCTCCCCTGCTATTATTTGGGCTTCTATATATAGAGGCAATTAGAATTGATCCTCTTACACATTTTACTTCAATACACAAATACTCACAATACTGCTGTCTCATATCCACCTCATTAACCTTGAGCTCTTTTCTTACATAAATAAACAGTCCTCTTCCAACCTCTGCTCTAATAGCATTTCTCTCATATAACTCAAAACCCTCCAAACTATATTCCACCAGTTCCCTTTCAATTCTAAAAAAATTTGGTCTTACTCCCTGTAGGGCTATGACATCAGGTTTTTCCTCTTCATCCTGCAACCTACATATCAGTTCTCTTTTCTTGTCCTGGGTAAACACATCCACATTACTAAACATAATCCTTAATCCATCTACCATTCCTTCAGCAATTACACCATCCCGCTCCTCCAGTCCGTACCCTACTCCCCTGTTAGCACTACTGGGTCTGCCTCTTTGTCTCCTGTCTCTCCCTGTGACACCTCCACCCCGTTCTCCTCCTCCGTCACAGACTTTGTCAGTGGCAGCGAGAAGGCTATGCTTAAGAAAACTCCTTTGAATATTTACATCGCTAGGCCTAGCTTCCTTATTTCTATAAATTCTATTCATTTCCTCCAGTTCACCATGAAACCTATCCCTGACTTCCTTGTTCTTCAGCAGCCACACTTTCCTTTTGGGCATGTATACCTTCTTGCGCTTAGGATCTCTGTATAAGCTCATGTCGCACACAAGTAGCTTATGCTGGGGGATACATTCTTCGCTCGGGATGACCTTTACATCCCGAACCAGTTTTCAGTCTTTCCTGTTAACCAAGAAGTAATCTATCTGGCTACTGGAGACCCCAGAGTTATCTGTGACCAGATGGCTCTGTCTTTTCTTGTACTTCGTGTTACACACAATCATGTTGAGTGCAACGCAGGACTCCAGTATATATTCGCCTTCCAGATTTATTCATCTGCAGATGCTCCCACGTGACCATTCAGGTACCCTCCCAGGATTGTTATTTCATTCTCCGAGAGGCCCGAAATGACACTGACTGTGTCATTCCAGAAGTCCTCTTTTATCTCTTTCTGTAGGCCAGCCTGTGGGGCATATGCAGATATCACATTCAGAATTCTTTCACCAACTTTCAACTTCAAAACAATCAGCCTTTCACTAACTCTCGTAATCTGAAGCACACTTTCCGCCAGCTCTTCAGCCACCACAACACCCACTCCTCCTTTCGCTTTATCAGTCTCCACCCCCTTCCAGTAGATCCTATATCTTTTCTTTCTTCCTTGAAGACTCAAGACTTTCCAGAAGATGCACTTATCCTAGCCAAAGCTGCTATGATACCAGTCAGAAAAGATATCTATAGTCATGAAGGCTTTAATTTTACAGGTTCTTTCCCAGCTCAATGTCAAGATGACTCTCTACCCTCAAGCCCTAAGTCTCTTGTTTCCATGATCTTGAATGGCTCTAACTTGAAAGATCAGAGCAAGCATAACACCCAGGCAACCTTCGATCACCATCGGCCAGACCAAAATTTTCAACACCAAAAAAAAAAAAAAAAAAAAAAAGAGAACATATGAAGCCCTCCGAATCATAAGGGGACCAACCGACATTTTTTGAATTTCCAAGCCAAGCACGTGGTGCCATAGCCCAACTTCTCCCCTACACACTGGTAGTCGTTTGGTATCCTTAAGACGAAAACTGTATGAGTGAGAGTCCTGGACGTTAAGGTAACTTTTTCGCCTTTCGGGAACACTCACCAATATCCTGGGAAAAATATAACATGACACAAGGGGTCCAAACGACACTCAGTTAATCCCTCCATACTCTCACTCTCCCGTACGTAAAAGTACGTTCACTTACCCATACCCTTGTACTTACCTGTTAATTATTAACTACTTACCTGCCTTACCTGGAGTATGGAAATTGGAGGCTAGTGGGTGGGAATGTTGGACAATTACGTACACTACCCAATATCAGTGCATTATTATCTTTAAAAGAAAAAACTTGTGGTCAAAGTGCTGGTAATGTTAGATTTTGGCCATTTTGGCCATTCAAAAAAGGGGATAATTTTGGTTTGGGTGTTTTTACTAAAAATATAGATGTGGAACCCCCTATTTTTACATGCTGGGATGAAAGAGTAGTGTTTCAGCTACCTTCAGTAAAAATATGAAGAGGGCACCTTATCGGGTTAAAGAGTTACACATATTTTGAACTGCCAAACTTTGACCTTGATTTTCTCAGAAGTAAGAAAATGGTGGTTGGTCCCCTTATGATTCGGAGGGCTTCATATCATACTGCCGAAAAGACCAGGCATACTCAGTCACTCCATTCATGACTCGATCAAGAGGAATTCCATACAGCTCTTCAGGAAACATCAGTATAGGGGCCCGAACCTGGTGGTAGCGCTCCAGGAGGCTGCCCTTTCATTGGGTGAAAAATACCAGACCAGTTGTAGTGCCGTGTACGCGCACGGGGTGCGTCCCTGCGGCTGGTTCTGGTAGGGCGCACCGAGGCCACTGGATCCGATCCCCTTGTAATCTCTTGGGGGAAGGTGCTGGGAATGGTCCCCGGGGTAGACTGGAGCCGGAGTTCTTGTGGGGGGTGATGCCCATTTGCCAGCCTAATCACCAATTATGACTAAACCTAAAGAGAAACAACGTAAGTCCGATGATCCAAAACCGCACAGGATACGGACAAATGCCCCCCACAGTCTCAGACTTGCCAGTGTGAATGTTGGTAGTTTGAATCTGCGTGCAAATGAAGTGGCCGAGATGTGTGAGAGGAGGCGAGTGGACGTCTGTTGTGCCCAGGAAACACTCTGGAAAGGGTATGGGTCACAGTGGATTGTTGGAAGAAAGACCTTGACTGTATCATTTATTGCTCGCTCTCTCTCCATCGATTCATGATATACAGTATAGATAATGGTAGCCGTGGGACCGAGTGGTGGTGCAGTTGTTCGTGATAGAGGGCCACCTGATAAGCCCAAAGTGCATAAGAAAATTCGCAATTACAGTATAGAAAAGATGTGCAGAACAAGAAATATACTTAACCTCTAAGCTGCGCAGGTATGATATTTGAAAGTGCCCGCCATGCGAAGGTATTCTGATTCATTCCTGACTAAAATCTTAAATTTACCATATATATTATTAATACTTATCCATATGCGCCTATTTTACCTTTAATATGAACATACTGTATGAACATTGGAAAGCAATAAAACAAGTGGTAACGGTAATTGGCTGGTGAAAATCGCATATTTTAGCCCCGCGGTCGTAATCTGACCTTGAGCAGTGAGAGACAAACACCCTCCCTCTCTCTTGTCTCGGATGGTACTGAGAGACAATGGGAGCTTTCAGACTGGCTTAGAGGGTCGGAGATACACTCCTCCACCACCCCCCTCTCTCCCACTCGCCCTCGCATGAAAATACTCCATTAATATCGGGAATAATTGAGAAAATACCTGATAATTGAGGAGGGGAAAGGGGGGGTTTGGACACATGTGTAGGAGTGGTAGAAAGTAATGGAGGGGAATTATCTCACCTAAACACAAATTGCTTTGTTTTGAGTGCCACTGGGGTGTTTTAAATTTTTTTTTTTAGGCCTTGGATCTTAACCTATAAACGGCGAGCTGGGTGTATTGAACACCACTGTTCTGGGCGAGCATATTAGACTCCGTTCATGCTTATAATCGTCATTTTACGATAAATATAGTTATTACTTATTCATATGCGCCTATTTTACCTTAACTATGAAGATAGTAACCTGTAACAACAATAAAACAAAACAACAATAAAACTGGTGATGGGCTGGTCTATCAGAATGAGAGTTGAGCTTTCTCTGCCATACCCATAGCTTACTCTGACTGTTCCTTTTACTTATATATTTTCTAGATCTCAAGTGACGGCGTCTTTTCCGTGGATTATAATAATAATAATAATAATAGTTCTTAAAGCTAGCGCATGCTAAGCTAGCTAAGGATAGCTCAATAAGGCCGATTAGGCGTATTTCCATTGGGGTCCTGTACTACTATCCCATCCCTTTGCTCATGAGGGATGGTAACGACTCAGTGCTTGTGAAAAATCTTTAATGCGCCGAGCGTGGGCGCGAACCCAGGCCTTCTGGGTGGAAGTCCGAGACGCTAGTCACTACACCAAGCGAGCCACTTGACCGATTGACCTCCCTACTGCCAACCCTGGCAGATTGGGAGCCAAAGCGTCACATTTTTCCTTTGCCCCTCAACTTTCCCTTCATAATTGCTGAGGGGCACAGGGCCTTGGGTGGGGCTTTTGTTTCCCGGGCGTTTCCGCACCTTCCTCAGCTCCCCGCCTTTGAGTGGCTTCGGTCACCTGGGCATTATTAGTGGTAATCAGGGAGGGTTCTGTGGGGGCACTCGGTTATGGCCTTGCTCGGGACCTTGGGGCTGCTCGGCCAGACAGCCTGAGGAACAGCAACAACAACAACAATAAAACAAGTGGAAATATAATTTTTCTGGTCAAAATTGCGAATAAACATGGAGCAGCCCATTCATGAATTATGGAGCAAATTGAGGTAACCCCTCCCTTCACGAGGCCTCAAGCCTGACTGCCTCACTCATTCACACTCTCCCTTGTGTAACACACTCGCCATAGGCACATAAGCACATCCTCCACACAGTTTGCTAATGTTAGCACAAAAATATACCAACAAATTAGGGAATAACAGGGAAAATAGGTGATAATTGAAGGGGGAGGGGAAAGGTGGGAAGGAGGGGATGTGGAGGAGTGATATGAGGTATAGGGGAAAAAAAAAAAAAATTAGTGCTACTGGGGCCTTTAAAATGTTTTTTTTAGGCCTTCCCTCTTAACCTATAAACGGCGAGCAGGGTGTATTGAACACCACTGTTCTGGGCGAGCATATTAGGCTCCATTCATGCCTATAATCGTCATTTTACGATAAATATCGTTATTACTTATTCATATGCGCCTATTTTACCTTCACTATTAACCCGTACAGCCCCAGCGACGCGTCTGACGCGTCGGCGATGTATGTAACGCACAGCCCCAGAGACGCGCCTGGCGCGTCACCCTAATTGCGCCGACCGTAACCTCAGGTGTAGCCACTCAAAAGGGCTCAGATTTGTATGGGAACTGTGTACGTATCCCACGCAACCGTGCCGATGGTTGAAAACTCTCAAAGTCCACGTGCATGCGCGTGAGCGCGCAATAACCTGGTTTTTTGGGGTAATTGCCTTCAATTTTTTACTCTTGTAAAATACGTTTTCGGGGGCTCTGTAGGACCATTCTTTAAGCTTTTTGAGCGGTTTTTCGTGGTTTTTCCTTCATTCCTAACCCATTCGCTATTGTTTCTGGAATAAAACCATTTTTTGAAAACCGACCGGGTTCTGGTGAACAAACATTACAAAACTAGCCGGGGCTCCACGGGTTAAGATAGTAACCTGTAACAACAATAAAACAAGTGGAAATATAATTTTTCTGGTCAAAATCGCGAATATACATGGAGCAGCACATTCATGAATTATGGAGAAAATTGAGGCAACCCCTCCCTTCACGAGGCCTCAAGCCTGACTGAGCTTACTCATTCACACTCGCTTATGTAACACTCGCTAGGCACATACGCACATCCTTAACACAGTTTGCTAATATTAGCACAAAAATATACCAACGAATTAGGGAATAACAGGGAAAATAGGTGATAATTGAAGGGGGAGGGGAAACGAGGGAAGAAGGGGATGTGGAGGAGTGATATGAGGTACTGTACAGTATAGGGAAAAAAAAAAAAATTTTTTTTAGTGCTACTGGGGCTGTTTAAAATGTTTTTTTTAGTCTTTCCCTCTTAAGAGCTTTGCCGCCGTTGCCCAGTAAAACTTCTTAAGAGCTTTCTCGCCGTTGCCGGGTTAAGAGCTTTGCCGCCGTTGCCCAGTAAAACTTCTTAAGAGCTTTGCAGCCGTTCCCGGGTTAAGATCGAGTCTGGCCGCATTCACCCAGTATAACCCAGTAGTCTGGCCGCAGTCCAGAGGTTAACTTACCTTGCATCACGATTATGCCTGTGAGTGATATAATAACTGAAACAAAACAATCCCAAGCGGCAGTATTATTTGTTCATAGCCTATATGTTCGGCTTAAAAGAACATGGTTCCGGTTCGCCAGGAATGTAGGCTACCTTCGGCTGCAACAAGAAGAAGAATGCGACTTGGACCATAATGGCGACGTGTCTATATCAACGATCCCAGTTTGGAAGGCTTCGTGAGGCAAGCCATGAGGACTGAGGAGCTTAGATGGCCGACTAGGGAGGACCTTAGGGTCCAAAGTAGCTATCTTGGTAAAGAGGAGAAGAATACAATGACGAGAGGAACAGCAATGAGGTGGACATCCAGTAGTAAGACAAAGCAAACAAACAATATAGGCTTAGGCCTAATTAAATAAAACACTTAATACAAATGTTTCTGGTGAGTCTTAATATCCTTTACATATTTTAATAGGCTAACTTAGGGGTGACTAAAGACTACCATCAATTTTTCCCATTTAACCTCTGAAGTGCGCATGGGGGTAATTGGAAACGTCCCCCTGTGCTGACGTATTTGAGGTGTTTCCGTCACTAAAATATTCATTGTGCCATTAATAGCATTAATACTTATCCATATGCGCCTATTATGGGTTGATTATAAAGGTATTAACCTGAAACAACAATAAAACGAGTGAAAACAGCGTTTGGATGGTCAAAATCGGAGATATAGCCCGCGAGTTGTATAATGTATGGGTGAGGCAATCTGCTTTCCCGCCAATTTCCCCCAAGGCCACTGAGACACAGTCGATCGATACTCTCTCTCTCTCTTGCACTCGCTTGCTATCAGTGATGACCACACCCTCCAATCGGATTTCTAATGTTAGCACGAAAATATACCTCAGAATAAGGGAATAACAGGGAAAATAGGTGATAATTGAAGGAGAGGAGGAAAGTGGGGAAGGAGGGGAGGTAGGGGACTGAGATTTTGCATGGCCCAGGGGCCAAAAAAAAAATAACAAAATATTTTTTTTTCGATGTCAAAAGTTGATTTTTTTTTTCTCTGACTCTTAAGAGTCTCCCCGCAGTGCGCCGGGGGAACTCTTAAGAGTCTCCCCGCAGCTCCCGGGTTAAATTCCAGTGCATGTTTAGCACAATCGTGTCTGGCGCCGTTTTTTCAGACTACAGTACTATAAGAATGCCAAACATGAGAGTTTACTGTAGTTTATTATTGAAATAATGAAGACTTTATATTATGAACGCAGGAACAAAACTGTAAATGCAGGAACAGTATTGATAAGTAGAAAATCTATGATCTATCTTGAATGAAGTTGAAAAATATTAACAGGTAGTATTCCCCATATAGGGAGAAAACCTCCACCAGTCCTAACAGCTTCCAGCCCTAGCTAGCTCTGTCTAAGTGAAACTTCAATGATCAAATCACCTCAAACCCCATGTTAGATTCCAATTAAACTGACCTCTAGTGATAACTCACAGGAACACATCATCATACACAAGAAGAAGAAGTATGGTGTGACGGTGTGATTAGACTCCAGTTTTCACCTCACATTTTCCACATAATGGGCCATCCAGCAAGTACTCTACCTGTCACATAGGTGCATGAATACCTAGTGTTCACACTCTGATAAAGGACATAGTAGTTTCTTAATGGAGTGTGTGAATTTACTCTAAATAAAGTGCCGTCGAAAAGTGATCACAACAACATGGCTCCCGAAGAGACAATCTCAAGCCAGGGACCAACTCACCCCTCCCAAGATGGACTTATTATCGATGAGCTACTGTGTTTCCTGACTAATAAATCCAATTTTCTGAGTACTGACGTGTTAACAAAATTGTGTGTTGAATTCTATGATGAGGAAGTGATTGTGTCCTCCAAGAATAGACTGTTTGAACTGTGTGCTGACGACAATAGTCTATGACGACAATAGAACAGGAAAAGACAGGGTCCCAACAAAAATAGTGAGAATATTAAAGACATAATTAAGCTGATTCTGGAAAAAGGTAATAATATACCCACATTTGTTGCCCATAACCTTGGTAAACTCCCACCCATCCAATTTGATCATGTTGACGTTACTGTGCTCCTTAGTGAGATCAAGAAAACTCAGTCAGAAGTTTCTAATCTGAGAAAGTGTTCCTCAGCCCAAAATGACTGTATGAAGGACTTATTGAGTGCAACTGGTGATCTGAGTAGTAGAGTGCTAGTGATTGAGGACTACAGCCAATCCCAAGGAAATTTAATATCTTCAGGTGGCTTTCCCTCAAATAGGCCTAGGCCTACTGCATCTGTAAATGACACTAATCCAGAGCCTATAAATACCACACCTGCAGTGTCCACTACCAGCCGCACTACATCAGATAGCGCCCCCTCCACTACACAGGAGACCACGGCCACATCCACAACTGTCCACGACACAACGATCAGAACCGACGGCGACGACTCCGACGAGACAACCCGAGGGAGGCCTAACTCCGTTGAAACCTTTGCCACAGGGGAAATTACTGATGCCACCACCAGCTGCTCCACACCAGGTGCCAGTGGCGCCTCCTCCATCACACAGGAAGCCACAGCGTGACAGCCATAACGAGTAGAACCAGTGTGCCAAAATTCGCCCATTTTCTTCGTGATCCCGAACCTAACATTGAAAAAATATTGATACTGAAATAGGCTAAGAGCCTGTGACTGTCCCGGGGCGGCCGGGAGCCCCGCTAAACCTGCCATTCTATTTCTACATTACACTCATCAAACGATAGTTGCTCTGCTCTACACTGTACTCTACATTGGCTATGATCTTAGAACTATTATATATCACCTGTATTGAAGTCCAAATGCAGCTACTAATGTAAATATAGACGGATAAATCCAGAGCTCGAGACCTCGAGTCATGAGAGCGATTTGTTTACACTGTGAAAACACAACTTGTTCGGTTCGGATGAGGTGACTGACTTTAGCACCAATATAACAAATATATATTACAATAAGGAAACAGCCATCGTTCATAGAACGAACTCCTGGATGGGAGAGTCCGCTAAAACAAACAAACAAACAAACAACCAATGTACCCCTACACTCCGATGTTATATTGCGCCGAAGGCTGAGTCAAGACGAACACAACTACCGTAATTTTATTGGCACTCGAATGCTCAATAATATGTAGATTAAAGGATAATAATAGGTATTTATCTAAAACTATGTATATATTAACTAAACTACTCCATGTGTTTAATATATTGACTAAATTTCACTGAAATGAATAATGTAAAATATTAATTTAAGTTTGAATGTTAATTTTCTGATCAGAGTTCCTCTTAATTAAACTCCTTCAAAATACAGATATTGTTTCGTATGTGCTAATTTTATGGGGTCTCTAATTTCTTAAAAATAGTGAATGAATATAAATTTTATGTGTTTGACAAAGAGCGCAAGACCTTGAGGCATAAGGTAAGCTATAAATTAGTACGATTTTATGATGAATTATTGGTTTTCAGGGGTATATATGTGGTTGGATTAATGGAAAACAACGAACGAATATCAGCACTGTTTTCCATTGTGGTGTTTCCGAGAATAATCCAATGATGACGTCAAATTAGCTTGCCGCCAATCAACTGTGGAACACTTGGAAATGTGTTAGCTGTTATTTACCGATATATTTGTGGAAAAATAGAGTGAATTAAGGGGCTGGAATATAACATTGACTTCATGTGAAGTGCGAGTGCCCTACACATTCTAAAATTGTGCATATTAATCTTGGGGAACTCATTATATATAAGGTATAAGTTCAAGGTGATACTTTGGATAAACCTGACTTCTAGCAAGCACCAAACAGCGATTTTGTAAGTAGCCAAGCATATACTTTTGTCAGATAAGCCTAGGCCTACTTGTATTAGCCTAGGCCTATGATGATAATGATGATTTGAAGCAGAAATGAGTAGCCTAGGCTGAGGCTAGGCATATTAGGCTTAGGATAACCCATTATCCAACAATCTTAGGACTGCCCCCACTAGTGGGGCTATGTATAATGTATTGATAGGCTAATGAAGATCAAGGAAGATTTGAGGTTAAAGACAGTAAAAAATAAGGTTAGCTAGGCAGCTGGGAATCTGATTCTGGTAGACTAAGACTCAGAGCCCACTCTTAACCCGGGAATGGCGAAGGTCCTCAATTATGGTAATTATTTAGAAGATGACCTTTTTTTCTAGTTATTAAAAACTTACTCTATGATGTATTATATGATATATAGAAGCAATAGAACTGTTAAAATGACCTGGGAAGTGTATATTAAACTTAGCCTAGACCAACATTCCTGTTTTGTTTTTTGTTTTTTTGTAGCTAAGGCTAGGCTAGGCTAACCTAGCCTAGGCTACTCTTGAGTTTTGGAACACAGTAGGCCTAAGCCTAGGCCTATTTTAGATGTCTAACTTTTAAAATAATAATATAAAAATACGTAGGCTAGGCCTAGGCTAGGATATTATTTTTTTTTATCATTATACAGAAAGTTGTATCACTCAAAAAAACAGCGTCATTCGACACCCTGGCTAGGCTATAGCCTATGACAATAACAGTTTGCCGTCATGCCGTGGGATTAGGCCTATAGGGGTAGACCTGTCACTGAAGAATACTTTCGCAGTCTTACCGTTTGTTTTTGTTTTCAAGGTATAGGCTATAGGCAGAATAGGCTACAGTAGTATCTTATCTACTGGTATCTTATTTTATTGTAGTTTATATTATGAGTGGAAGATTTGCAATAACTTACCCTAACCAAAGTCCAAACTTAGTGTCCAAAGTGGGATCTGCACCCTGCCTCTATGTTCTCATTTTGTATACCGGTAACTTTTTAGCCAGATTACCGGTACAATTTAATAAGTGTACAGCCAGCAGCTAGGCCTACCGCCTACAGTGCATTTATAGATTTCCCGGAATCCCGGCCATGACTTGGGTATCACTAAAGAATCTTTCCGCAGCCTTATGTACAATTGTTTGTTTTTATTTCTTCAAGGAATATAGTACAGTAGTTTATTGTTCAATTGTTTATCATGTTATGAGTAGATAATTTACATTACCTTACCCTAACCTAACTTTACTTAGTCTTAGTGTCCAAAGTGGGGGCTGCCACTATCCCCACAGTCCACACACCCGCTAACTAACATATATTATTGGTATGTCTTGTCATTACTATAACCTGACTTCATGGGGGTAACGGAGACTTGATTGAATATTTTCGGAATTAGCCTCGCAGAATCTTGAGTCTTTTAAAGTTGTGAAAATTAAAGTAAGTTTCTACGTTCCTACTGATTGTACTTAACCCGAGATGGGAATAGCCTACCCAGGTATTTTTTACTCGGCCCAGGGAAAATAATAGACAAACAAATGTTCTAATCAAAGTTTATTCTTGAAACTTTGTACCGGTATGTATTTTAACCAGTACTCTATAGTAACTCATGTATCATATGAAAGGATATAAATTAAGTATGTAATAGTTCTTGGAATGCAACAACAAATATACATGAAATCTTTATTGGACAAAAGTTACAAAACTAAAACAGGGACTGCTAAGAATAATTTAAAAACCTGTTTTCAATGCCTATATTAGTGGACCTGAAGTGCATCTCTTTGAGACTGAAGTACAGGCAGCCAGCTCCCCTAGTATCCTGATTAAACACCAGTAAACATACATAACATCCCTTTTACTTACAATATTATTCATTCCTTTTAATAAATTTTGAGCATGTATTGTGCATATATTTACCTTCACATCTCAAAATTTCTCCGGCGGCAAGGGGGGCTACGCCCCCCGGACCCCCTGTTATGGAGCGGGGGGCTGCGCCCCCCGCATCCCCCGCAGACGCCGCGCAAAGTTGATCCTTGTAAGCTTAGAAAAATGATCCAGAACTGGATAATTTCTGTTTTGGCACCCTGAGTAGAACCAACGAGACAACCCGAGGTAGGCCTAACATCAACGTAACTTCTGCCACTGAGGAAATTAATGAAGTCTACCCTGCAGTGAGGAGCGTCGGAAGCGGTACACCCGCTATAATGAGTATAGCAACACCTGGGGCCTATAATGTAGCTGTAAGTACAGGCAACGCGCAAGGCATCACTACAGCACTTGCGACGGGAAGGAGCTCGACGACAACCCCTATCGACAGGATCACAACGCCTCCACCCTCAGGTGATAAGGGGGAGGGTACTGTTCAAGGACAATGGTTTAGGGTACATTCCACCAAAGGTAAAACTCATCACATACCTGAGGGGGAACAGAGGCTGAATGGAGGTACCGGTACTGGTACCACAAACAATGTTAGGAATTCTATGGCTGTGCAAATTCAACCTAGGAACTTTATGCATCAGGGGATTAACCTAACAAGTGCGCATGGGGGTAATTGGAAACGTCCCCCTGTGCTGACGTATTTGAGGTGTTTCCGTCACTAAAATATTCATTGTACCATTAATAGCATTAATACTTATCCATATGCGCCTATTATGGGTTGATTATAAAGGTATTAACCTGAAACAACAATAAAACGAGTGAAAACAGCGTTTGGATGGTCAAAATCGGAGATATAGCCCGCGAGTTGTATAATGTATGGGTGAGGCAAGCTGCTTTCCCGCCAATTTCCCCCAAGGCCACTGAGACACAGTCGATCGATACTCTCTCTCTCTCTCTCTTGCACTCGCTTGCCATCAGTGATGACAACACCCTGCTTGCAACTCGCTAATGTTAGCACGAAAATATACCTCAGAATAAGGGAATAACAGGGAAAATAGGTGATAACTGAAGGAGAGGAGGAAAGTGGGGAAGGAGGGGAGGTAGAGGACTGAGATTTTGCATGGCCCAGGGGCCAAAAAAAAATAAAAAAATAAAAAAATAAAAATAAACAAAATATTTTTTTTTCGATGTCAAAAGTTGATTTTTTTTTTTCACTCACTCTTAAGAGTCTCCCAGCAGTCCGCCAGGGGAACTCTTAAGAGTCTCCCAGCAGTTCCCGGGTTAAGGGTAAAAATAAAAGTACGGGGATAAGTACAGTTAAAAAAGTGAAAAGATCACGCATAGCCAAAGTATTCGCGACAGGTTTTAAGCCAGGAGTGACGGCATCCGACTTGAAAGAATATCTCTCCAATAAACTCAGTCTTAGTATGGATGTTGAACCAATTATTCCCTGGTCTGATAGGCACCAGGATATTTCATTCAGAATAAACTGCGAGTGTCCAAATCCCGAGGTGTTTATGGATGAAGAACTTTGGCCAGAGGAAGCATCGGTGTACTGGTGGAGAGAACGTAGGGCACAGGTACCGGTATCAACAAATGAGGACTCTATAACTACGGTAACCCACCCTCCCAACAACTCTTAATCATGGATATAAAGTCTACTTCATCTCCCAACAATTTGCGTATTGCTACTTATAACTGTAGGGGGCTCCCTAAAACCAACAGAGGGCTTCTCCTACGCCCTGATGTAGTAGACGTATTTAATACCAGTGATATTGTGTGCCTGCAGGAGACTTGGTATTTTAAACAGGATTTGGGTAACCTCAGTACTATCTGTGATAATTTTCATGGGTTTGGGGTCTCGACAACCGATGCTATGGATGGTCTAGTAGCAGGTCACCCACCGGGAGGAGTAGCTATTTTGTGGAGGGACTCTTTAGACAGCCGGGTTAAACCACTTGTAACAAATTTACCATGGTGTACAGGTATAGAAATAGAAGATATCCAACGGAAAGTAGTTATTCTTAGTGTGTACTTGCCCTACCAATGTAATGAAAATGAAGAACAATACCTGGAATGCCTTGGAGAGCTAAGTGCTCTTTTACAAGAACTAAATACCACCTGCTACTCTGTAATAGGGGACTGGAATGCTAATCTGAAGGACATGAGTAACTCTCTGTTTGCTAGTCATATGACTAACTTCTGTGGTGAGCATGATCTAATTATCTCTTCTCAGCTCATGCTCCCTCATAGTAGTTACACATGTGTCAGTGCAGCATGGGGCTCAACGTCTTGGCTAGATCATACCGTAGCTAGTGCTGATTTCCATGATATGATAACAAATATGGAAATTCAGTATACATATACAGATGAAGATCATATCCCATTGACCTTAACAGCTAGTTTGGAAAGAGCGCCAGAATTAACCCAGTCAAACAATAGTGTAAATCCAAAACTGCCATGGGGCGGGCTTGACGAGGAGGAGTGTGAGCAATTTTGCACTTTAACACACACTCTCCTTTCTGAGCTTGATCCTGGCAGTGAGGATGCCATTACCTGTGAAGACCCCAATTGTGTTAATGCTAGTCATCGAGAAGAAGTCAGCAAGCTGTACAATAATATTATATCTTGTCTTACTAAGGCTAGTGACATAGTATTTCACAAGCATAACAAAAATTACTCTTTTAACAAACCTGGGTGGAATGACCATGTTTCAGAACTATACCAGGCATCCCGAGATGCTCGTAGTGTATGGCTGGATCATAACAAACCGAGACAGGGACCCATTTTTGACATGTTCACCAGACTAAAGGCTAGATGCAAGTATGCAATCAGATATATAAAAACAATGAAAATGTATTAAGAAGAGAAGCATTGGCCAAAAACTTTGCTAGCAAAGACACATTGGCCTTCTGGAAGGATATTAAAAAAATGCATAATAGCTGCACACCTCTACCCGTTAGTGTAGATGGGATCTCTGGTACTAATAACATAGCCAATCTTTGGAAAACACATTACCAAACTTTGTTTAACTCTGTTGGGCACCAAGGAAATACCATTGCTGCTACAACAGAGTGTAACAAAGAAGAAAAATATGACACAATTAAAGTTACAAGTGAAAAAATCAAGGCTGCAATAAGTAGGCTAGATGCTAACAAATCCTGTGGTTTTGATGGTATATATGCTGAACATTTGAAGTACTCCTCCTCTTGGAGAAACTCAGCAGTTGCTTTACCAGCTTTCTAATCCATGGTTTCCTACCAGAATCTATGATGTCCGTTACCTTGATACCAGTAATTAAAGACAAGGCTGGCAAAATTACATCAAAAGACAACTATAGACCTATTGCCCTTGCCAGTATTGTAAGTAAGATACTAGAGTTAATCATTTTAGACAGAATCTCAGTGTATATCTCAACTAATAGTAATCAATTTGGTTTTAAAAAGAATCATGGTACGGACCAGTGCATCTACACTCTGAAGGAGCTAGTGGATGGGTACATCAAAATGAACAGCTCTATTTTTGCATGCTTTCTTGATGCTAGTAAGGCATTTGACAGAGTCTGCCACAATATCCTGTTTGATAAATTAGCAACAAGGGGAGTGCCATCCTATATACTGAGAATCTTGAAGTACTGGTACGCCAATCAAACATTTAATGTAAGATGGGGTAACATTATTTCGGATTCCTTTACAGTAACCAATGGAGTGAGACAGGGTAGTATTCTTTCACCTTACTTATTCAATGTATATATGGATGAATTAAGTGATAAATTGAATAAAGAGCAGATTGGATGTTATGGTGGGAATAAAATCATCAACCATCTCATGTATGCTGATGATCTGGTCATTATTGCACCGTCTTCTGCGGGTCTGAGCAAACTTCTTGATATATGTGAATCTTTTGGTAGTAAACATTGTGTTAAATTCAACCCACTGAAAAGTGCTGTTCTTATATTTAGATCAAAATTACTGTATAAAAGTAAACTGACAAATTTCTCACTCAATAATCAAATTATTCAAGAAGTAAACAAAATAAAATACCTGGGACACATTATCTCAAACGATTGCTCAGATGATGCAGATATCGGCCGTCAGCGCAGACAGCTATATTTACGTGGTAACACCATCTTGAGAAAATTCCACATGTGTAATTGGGAAACTAAAGTCACTTTGTTCCGGACATATTGTTCCTCTATGTACACGGCCCATTTGTGGTGGAAGTATAAGAGAGCCACCATAAATGGTCTGTGTACATCCTATCATAATATACTCAAGATGTTCATTGGTCTCTCTAAATATGAAAGCACTAGTATGGTGTGCACACTGTTGGATGTGCAGTGCTGTCGGGCTGTCATCAGGAGACTGGTGTACAGCTTTTCGCAGCGACTGCAATCCTCCAGTAACACGCTGATTGTAGCTCTTTGGTCTAGTGATCATATCTATGAATCCCGTATTATATCTCACTGGCAGAAGCTGCTGCACACATAGTATGTACTGTAATGTAATATATAGGTCTAATTGAACTATGAGCAATGATCTGTGCAATAGATGTTAACCAACATTGAGCAATAGCCTTAGTTAGCCTATCTGTGTTATATTGTGACAAAATGTGATATGTGCTCTATTCTGTAAATAGGCCTACTGTATTTTTTATTTTATTGTGTCTTTATTAATATATCTTTGTGTATAATTATTATCTGTGCTCTGACGAGAAGTGTATGTGATATGGACCATTAGGTCGTACTGTATTTATACTGTATCTATCTTATGTGTCTGGAATAAAGAATTATTATTATTATTATTATTATTATTATATCCCTGCGTGAAAAACCATGTGTCTGGGCCACTGAGTAGGCCTACATATAACCGATCTCAAATTATTAAAATCTCCACAGAGACGCTGGACCAAGCAAATACAAGGTATGAGGCATAGGCATACCAATACAAAAAAAAACCTAGACAGTATAGTCCAAATGTAATAAATCGTAAGAGTTATATCCTTAATGTAGGAATTGGTTTTTACACCATACCCGAAAGAGGATTTATGGAGCTCCGATCTTACTCTTAACCATCTGAACAATTTTACCAGCACACCTAAACTTTGTTAGATGCGGGAATAGCCTCCCGAAAATATCAGCCCTGGTGAGGGCACGAACTCTCGACCCTTGGGTTGTGAGGCAGACACGTACTTACCAGTTAGACCAATAGAGATATCCCACTTGGCCTGGTCGGTTCAGGATATTTCCGCATCCGATCTGTTTAGGCTAGCCTATTTTCACTGACTTTACACTACTTCACCTTCTGGGAAGCGAAGGCTCCGAACCGAGAGGAACGAACAGAGAGGAACAAGCCTGAGCCGAATCGACCGAGAGTCCGTCAGAGAGATGAACGGGAATGGTGAGTCAACTTCACTGAGCGGTACACAACACGCATCTACTAACTGCCCAGTTGGCAACTCGCTTGAGCGGCCGGCAACTCCACAACCCAACCCAAGCGAGGTCTCACTACACTCCCTGTTCTCTCCTATCCTCTTCCTTATCCTGTAGGAATTGTTTTTTACACCATACCCGAAAGAGGATTTATGGAGCTCCAATCTTACTCTCAACCATCTGAACAATTTTACCAGCACACCTAAACTTTGTTAGATGCGGGAATAGCCTCCCAAAAATATCAAGCCCTGGTGGGGGCACGAACTCTCGACCCTTGGGTTGTGAGGCAGACACGTACTTACCAGTTAGACCAATAGAGATATCCCACTTGGCCTGGTCGGCTCAGGGTATTTCTGTATCCGATCTGTTTAGGATAGCCTATTTTCACTGACTTTACATTAACACTAAACATATAGTACATACATGTAAAATAAAGTTAGAAAGGCTTTGTGCAAGTATACAAAAGAACCCTCCTCCCCCCCCCCCCCCCAGTTTAGGGAAAGGAAGAAAATACAGTATGGGATGATTAGAGATACAGGATGCAAGATGAATCATGTGATACGTTGGCCTAACGCGACAAGGCATACCCGGCCTGGCTGTGGACATGGAGAGGTACGACGAGACAAAAGTGCTGTGGGAGGACCATAACCCTGTGTCGGTTATGTCAGTGAGCGAGCAGTTATTCAAGAAGCGTATGGTCGCCGCATAAGAGCGGATATCATGGGCCGAACCCTTTGTAAGGGGATTACTGACCAGAATGACATTACGTAAATGAAGTCCCACAGCACGTTTGCCTAATCGCGTCCCTGTTTTAGGGGCCAACCAGAGCGCCATCCCCGACTTCGGCACAGCGGCACGCACATAAGCTTGCAAGGCTCTTACCGTGCATAGCGTATGATGCGCGCTGTCACATTTTAAGGACGGTACAGTAAACGGCTTAAAAATGTGCGCCTTACGTTCATTCTTGGCCACAAAATGAACAGAAGGGGCCAAAGTGACTGACCCCAGAATTCGGCGCCCTTGACAGGGCAGCCAACTCTGAGACACTCTCTCCTGTCGCTAACGCAAGAAGAAACAATGTTTTGTCAAGCAGTTTAACAGGTGTTGGGTTAGTGGTGTAGGTGGGTAAGGTAATAAGGAGACTTAGAGCCTTCGCCAGAGACCATTGAGGCGGTATCTGGCGTGGGGGCAGTCTGAGCCTAAAGCAGGCTTTCATGAAAAAAGACAGCTCCTTGTGAGGGAGCACCAGCCCCGCCAAGGCCTCAAAAGGCTCCCTAATTGCGGACAGGTGGTTCCTAATGGTGTTGTACATGTAGGTGCGTGTCCCAAACAAGTGATTAAGATAAGGTAAGTGTTCAGTGTCATTGATCCATTTAGTGAAAGTATTCCAATGAGACTCGTAAGTCTTCCAAGTAGCCTTAGTCCAGTGCTGATTAAGTATATCAGTCAAGCATCGTCCATATGTCGGTAACCATGCACCCTGCCTCACAAACAACCACGATGCGAATGCCAACGAGGTCCCTAGGTCTCCAATCTGCCCCAAGTGGAAGTCTGAGACAGACCGGGGAACGGGACTCGGGCACCATCGCTTCAGCTGAGCGTACCAGGCTTGGGCCGGCCAGAGGGGCGCAATTAACCAAGCCTTGCCATGGTACTCTCTCAGCCTGTGTAGGACTTTGCACATAAGCAGTGTGTCGGGTGCCGGAAAAGTGTAAATCGACTGCCACCTGCTCCAGTCCTCGCTGAAGGCATCCGGCCCCCCCGCCTGAGTACAAGTCCAGCGGGTGAGGTAGTTCGGCAGGTTATTCGTCTCGGAAGAGGCAAACAAGTCCACCTGCGGATGGCCCCAGGAGGCGAGGTCGTCGAAAACGCTTTGTTTTAATCACCACTCTACCTTGGTGCTCTGTCCCCTTGACAGAGCATCCGCCCAAAGATTGGCTGTCCCGAGCAGGTAAGTCGCATGCAGGGTTATGCTGTAATGATCAGCCAGGTCTTGGAGAACAACAGACCTGGAGGAGCCCTGCTTTTGGATACAATGAACCGCTGACATGTTGTCCATCCTGAAGGCCACCGACTTGCTCGTTAGGGCTAGTCCGTAATCCCGCAGGAAGAACAACGGTATCAACAGTTCCAGGGCATCGATGTGGAAGTGTGAGAGCCCTGACCACCTGCCATGGTTTTGATGTCCCATGTCTGATTGATAGCCCCACCCCACCTCGCTCGACGCATCTGTGTCTACCCAGATGGTCGGCGGAGGAGCAGTCCAGGGCACAGCCGCAGAGAGCGTGCCCTGAGCGACCCAGTGTGTCAGTCTCAGATGTATAGAGCGCAGTACCGTCCACAAACGGTAAGCGGGCGAGATAGGGAATTGCCTGTTGCCCAGCTGAATGAGGCGTTTTAGTCTGAGCCGGCCCAAGGGCACGGTCAGAGATGCCCAATTCAAAGATCCCAGTAGGGAGTCCTAGATTTTTCGTGTAATCGAGATCGAGTGCAACACGACAAAGAGCTTCCTTCAAAGTTTTGTCGCATTCACTCGACTCTGGGAAACAGTGGCGTTTAGGAGATCCCAGTCTAAGCTCACCCATGTCACTTCTTCTTACAGTTTCTTACAGTAGATCCTCTGGAAAAAGGCAAACTATGCCTGTGTATCCAGCTCCGTACCAGTACTTGCACTGCTGCGGTCGTTCACGGTGTTGGCGGCGGCGGTAGCAGACGCAACATTTTTACTATTCTGTATTTTTGTTTTATAATCAAACTTCAAATCTTGTCTTCCCCATGCTTTATCAAGATTACTTTCAAACTCCCTTATTGATTCGGAATCGACTACATACTGGGGCAGTGCGTTCCACTCATTTACCACTCTATCACAAAGTGAGTTCTTTGCCTTCTCAAGCCTATTTCTTTCTTTGTAAATTTTCTTAGAGTGTCCTCTCGTTCTTGTTCCCTCCCGCATCAAGAAGATACCTTCACACACATCCTCATCGTACTTTCCTGACACTATCTTAAAAGTCTCTATCATATCCCCTCTCTTTCTCCTATATGCCAGTGTCGGAAGCCCCAGTGTCCTCAACCTCTGCTCATAGCCCGCGTTCTTCAACGTTGGTACCAGCTTGCTAGCTCTTCCCTGCACTTTCTCCACTGCTTCTATATCCTTTACCATATATGGAGCCCACACCTGGTTCGCATATTCCAGGTGCGGCCTAACCAGCGCTGTATAGAGATTCCTGAAGATTTCTTCGTCAAGTGACACAAATGTCCTCCTTATCAGCCCTACAATTCTATTGGCTTTGTTTATCTTTTCCGCTAAATGTTCTGAGAAATTTAACTTATTGTCTATCACTACTCCTATATCCTTTTCTGCATTCACTTCCTCCATCGCTTCATACATACTGTATCCTACCTTGTCTATCTTGCTGGTCCCAATCCGCATGTACTTGCATTTTTTTGGATGAAAAGGCATTAACCAATGCTCAGACCATCCCTTCATGCCCTCCACATCTCCTTGAAGCAAACCCACATCTTCCTTACTCCTCACTCTTCTATACAGCTTAGTGTCATCCTCATACAGGTATACCTCACTTCCATTAGTTATAACTTCAGGTAAGTCGTTGATAAATATAACGAACAGCAGTGGTCCCACCACAGATCCCTGAGGTACCCCACTTGTAATTTCCCTCCACCCCGAGCCTATTCCATTCACCAGTACCCTCTGTCTCCGATCTTTCAGGAAGGCTTCTATCCATTTCACACATTTCTCCCCTATATTATAGCTTCTAACTTTCTCTATTATCCTTTTATGTGGGACCTTATCGAAGGCCTTCATAGGCCTTGTGACGGCAAGAGGCACGACTTGGGAATGTTGAGTCTGAACCCCAGGTTTGTGATGTGTTTTATTACAGTTAGTGTGTCCTTTACACATTGTGTGAGATAGTCTGCTGAGATGAGCCAATCATCCAGGTAAAACAGGATCTGAATCCCTTGTAAGAGCAAGGGATGCAGAGCCTGTAGTGGGAAGAACCACCACGTCCTCCCCCCGGTTTCCCCCCGCACTGTCGAAACGATGGACGGGCCTCGCGCTCCGGCCTATCCCCCTCCAGGCTGTGTCTGGCAGCGGAGGATGTGGGCCCCGGAGCTTGCCAGTGCCGCACCCCCTCTTGACGGGGACCGACGGCCACGGAAGGCGGGTACACCACGCCCCCTGTGAGCCTGTCTTCTGCCCAAACCTCTCGCCTGGCGCCCTTTGCCGGCGACGGACCTGCCCCCGCGTCTGTGGGTGAAGGAGGATGTAGTGTGCTTCGCCACCACCTTCCGTTGGGCAGAGTAAGCATCACTCTGCACCAGCAGAAAAGCCCCCTACCAAGCCTCCTCAGGGAACAGACCTTGAGTCAGAAGGTCTGTCAGTAGGAGGCGGTTGCGGTCGTCGGCAGAAGCCTTCCTGCAGAAAGCCACCCGAATTTGTTGACGGCAACGGGTGGCTTCATGGAGGGAGTGGCGAATGTCCTGAACAGGGTTGAGGGCGAGCTGCAGGGTGATCCGTCGGAAATGTCAAACCCCTGGCGATGGTCTCTAGACTTCAAGGATTCAATGAGACGTAGGTGAACTCGCGCCAGTTCCAACTGGGCGAGAAGAGTCGAAAGTTGGCAGGCTGCTCGCTGTCGGAACTTGAAGTCTTGTTCCACCTGGGACTTCTCTGGTGCAGTGAAAAAGTTACACAGAAGGGGGCCAACTGATAGTTTGGGAGCATTGAGCCACTCCCACACGGGCGTAGGGAAACCCGAGGAGTGAAGGAGCATGCCCGACAGAAAAGATGAGTCCATGGACGGGATGGCCGGCAAACCCTCAGTCATAGCCTGACCAAACTCCACCGCTTCACGGACCCACTCCCCCTAGGGACCCGTACAGAGGTGCGGTAGGTCCAACATCTGGACCCCGTCCCGATCACGCACATTCTGCAGGTACGGTGTCCCGGATATGGCAGAGAGGGAGTGGACATCCGCTGATAGGTCATGGCGGGAGTAGTCAGCCCAGGGCTTGGTGACCGTGGAAGGTAAGACCGAGGAACGGTAGGAGAAATATTGTATATCCTGCCGGCTCGGGTACACCCTCATATCCACCTCCGGGACCAGACCCTTGGTATTGATGGCCCGGAATATATTCTTGTCATTCACTTGGATGGCCCAATCCCCCGGCACTGCCTGCTCACCGTTCGGCAGTCTGATCGCTCTCTCAGGGTTGGAAGCGACCACAGCTCTCCAAGCAACAGAATCCCCATAGAGAGAGGGCATCTTGACCTTGGGGATCTTAAACCTTGAGAGAGGCGGCACGGAGAGAGGTTGGGAGAAGAACCCCAAACCCTGGCCCGGGATAACAACGGGCCAGAGAGGAGTTGTAGGCGGTGTCGGAGGAGCAGGCGATGAAGTCGACGATGGCAACGGTTCCATGACCGGGATAGCAGACCTAGATGGGATGTGGTCCGACACAGGCGGAAGAGGAGCCACACAGGGGTCTGCGGAGGGATCGGGTTAGGTGTATTAAACCGCGAGACGACCGCCTCCATGGCCGCTGTAACAGATGAGAGGATGTCCGTCTTAGCGGAAGACATCTCTAGACGTATGGTGACCAACTCCGCCCTGATCTCCGTCTCCGCAGCAGTAGGGATGGACGTAGGCGGAGGAGAGAGGGAACCAGCCTCACTGCGTCGCTGGTCACCATGGTCCGTAAGCGGAGAAAACGCAGGAGAAGGGGGGAGCAAGGGCCATCCACGGCGCGACCATCCCCTCCCGACTCGGATGTTTCCTCTGAAGATAACCCCTCTCCTGGCTCCTCGACCTCCTCTTCTCCATCGTCCTCTATCCTGTCATAGTCCGCAACCTCCACCTTGAGAACATCCTCCGGATAGCGCGGGGAACGGCGAGGAGAGGGTTGGCCACAGGGGATAGATGATGCGTCGGATGATCCAGTTGGAGGAGGCAGCGTGGAGGGCAGTGCTGCAGGGACCACTTGAGCAGGGGCCCCTAACAGGTTGAGAGGCAGGAAGAGGTGCGATCTCCACCCCACCAGTGGCAGAAGATGGGGTAGGAGCAAGAACGACCTCCACGACTGGGAGTACAGGACGTTGTTTCGCCCTGAAGGTCGTGGTACCCTGTGACCTCTTCGGGGGGCTCATCTGCTGGTGAGGCGAAGCAGTGCGGGGTCTACGAGCAGCAGGAGAGCCAGAGCGAGATCTGTGTCGTTTCCTCCTGCCAGTCACCTCGGAAACCACCGACTGGTCGGGCGCAGGCACCCGAGGGTCACGACGTCGGGGGGCCCTCTCCCTGTGATGCGCCCGCTTGTCAGCCGGACTCGAACTCCTGGTAGGGGAGCCACGAGCCGTAGTAGGAGAGCGGGAGTGACGTGCAGCAGAGGAGCGGGAACGGCGTGCAGCAGCTGAGGTAGGTCGTATCCCCAACAAAACCCGGACGTCATCCTCACGGAAGGACGGAGCCCTGTGCAGGACCACTTGCACATAACGGGAGATGATGTCCCATGACTGACGGAGAGACATCTTGCCCCGTCGTCCTTCCATCGGTGCAGGTTGTGATTCCAGGAGTTGAAGGGCGGAGAGACAAACCCCACATCGGCGGGGGTCGTAGACATCCTTTTCGTAGCAGGATGTGTGTAGTCGGCACTCCCGATGGCCCAGCATGGCTGACCGCTGGCATGTCGGGCGGAAGCAGGGAGGAGCCGGCATCACGGCACTGAAAAATGGTGGGAGCGTTACACACCAGTGGAGGTGAGACAGGGTAAAAGTATGAGGCAGTATAGCCAATATAGCATGTGACACCCAAGTAAGACAATATCCATGAAGACGCTAAGTAGCAAATATAACAAGGAAAATCAAGTAAAAACACCCACACAGTAGACCATAAACACCAGGGCTGGGACAAGCCCCTTTGGCAAGACCCAACCCTGGTGAACAGGTCCAATTCCTTTGGGGAAAAGAGACCCCCATCCAAAATACCTGAGAACCCTCTGTGAGAGTGAAGGTAGGAAGGGGCGCAGTGGCGACGGGGTAGGTATGGCCGGCAGTAGAGCGGGGACCAGCTGGAAGGAAAAAAGTCAAGTGTGAGCAACCCAACAGTACCCTATTAGTAGAAATAGGGGACGGGAGGGAATCCAATACACACAGGATAATTGCCACATTGGGCAGTGTCCTAGGACTTTTCAGAAGGTCCCTGGGTTCACCTAGTATACTAGGAGGCCGCCTGTAGAGCGGAAACTAGGCACAGAAGGAGGACACAAGTGATAGAAAACAGCCAAGTTGTTGTTGTTGTTCCCCAAGCTGCCTGGCCAAACAGCCCCAAGGCCCCGAGTAAGGCCATAAAGAGCACCCCCACAGAACCCTCCCTGCCGACCACAATAAAGCCTGGGTGACTGAAGCCACTCCATGGCGGGCAGCTGAGAGGGTGCGTAAACGCCCGGGAAACCAAAGCCCCACCCAGGGCCCCCTCAGCAATTATGAAGAGAAAGTTGAGGGGCAAAGGAAGAATGTGACGCTTTAGCTTCCAATCTTGGTAGATTGGGAGGTCAATCCACGGAAGAGACGCCGTCACTTGAGATCTAGAAAATATATAAGTAAAAGGAACAGTCAGAGTAAGCTATGGGTATGGAACAGCCAAGTAGCCATGTCCAGTTACATTTAGTCAATGTCCTGATGTGGCGGCATCTACGCCGTGTGGCCACCTCCTGAAGCTGCCAACCGCGGATGGCTGCCGACCCTCCATGGCCGAAGACAAAATCAACGACCAGTGAAGGACAACCGGAAGCCGGCCGCGGGGAGCAGTCTTCGGGAGCCAAACCGTCACAACCATCCCCTGCCGCCTCCTGGGGGCACGGTCCTTGAAGCGGCTTCGGTCGCGCCGGGAATTTCCGCACCTCTAACACCACACACACACATTACACAGTTTTTCCTACACCGAGAAATGACTCTCCGGCTGTCATTTCTCGAAGACTTCTAGCCGGAGACATTGAGAGCAACCCAGGACCCACCTACACATACATAATTATGTCCAACTTGCTCAAAACCCATCACTTCGAGTTGCCACACTAAGGGTTCAGTTCTCTGCAATTCATGCGGGAACTAGACCCACTTCACCTGCACAACACTTGCCTCCAAGAAAAACTACACAAACACCTGGACCTGTTCCTCATGCCCCTCCCTCTCCCAGTCAAATCCCTCACCTAAAACCTGTCCACCTCTCCTCCCCAACCCACCTAACCTTCCCATATCATCCACTCCCCCCCCCCTAAATTGCGTCCACCTCTCCTCCCTAACCCACCTAACCTTCCCATACCATCCACATCCTCAATCCAACACACCACATCCCATCCTAATCCATTCCAACACCCATCTTCTGCACCTCAATCCCCACCCCCACCTCCACCTCACCCATCCCAACCCTCACCCCCACCCCATCCTCGTGCAGCAGCACCCAACATACATCGTGCACATAACATTAGCATTCTCCAATTGAAAATAGATGGCATCAACACAAAGAAACACAAACTCTCACACTTCATCAAACAACACAACATACACATTGCCATCTTACAAGAAACAAAACTCTGCACAACACAAAAAACACCTAAATTTCATGATTTCACCACCATCAGACAAGACCGGGCTGTTGGAGGCGGCGGTGGACTCATCACCCTGGTACACAAAGAAATATCATACATAGTTACCAGTGTACCAAATCCCTCCTTCCCCCAAATGATAACACAACAGAAATACAATCAATTAAAGTACGCACTGGCAACAACTCCAACATAACCATCATCTTTCCCGCTTCCTATGACTTAAATTGCTTCAAACTCTGTGTGTCCAGGCATTTTGGCTCGAACGTCCCTTGATTTTGGCCCTGTCACTCTTTCAACTATGGGGGAGGCACTCGCTATAGGCAGTTATGCCTTTTGCCTCCCTCAAACACATAGAAAAAAAAAAAAAAAAAAAAAAAACATACATCCCTCCCCAAACATCCCCTACAGTACCAAATGAATACAGACCACACTTACAACACATCACAAACATCCCACACATCATCCTGGGTGGTGACTTCAACGCCAAGACGTCGGCCTGGTTTGTCGACAACCCTGACACAGACAGAGGGCTGGTACTACAAAACCAAACTGATAACCTCATCATCCTTAACGACATCCATCAACATACCCATATTCCCCACCAAGCCCTCTATAATCCATCATCTCCAGACATCACCTTTTGCTCCCCAGAACTCGCCCCCACAACATCCTGGAGGGTGGTCAGAACCTTAGGCCTTTTAGGCTCTGACCACCTCCCAATCATTATCACCACCAAATCCAGACTCACCCCAGCTAACCACAAACACACATACACCAATTATAAAAGAGCTAACTGGGAAGCATTCACAAACGAGACAGAACAACACTTCACAACTCTAAACAGTACACCCATCACTAACATTAACAATGCTGTACACATACTCAATAAAACTATCCAAAATGCTGACAAGAAACTCATTCCAAGAGGTAACAGAAAAAGACACAACCCCAACTTCACACCAGAAATTCAAAACCTCATCAGACAACGCGACATACTGAAACACTCCCCAGCACCCCACACACAAGACATCACACAACAAATCCAAGCACTAAACACCCAGACTAACAACAAAATACAAGAACAACAAAAACTAAATTGGAATAACTTGCTACAAACACTTGATCACAAAACAAACCCCAAAAAACTCTACAAAACACTAAACAGCATCACACCTTCCAACAGCAACACAACACGATCACATGCTGCAATCACAACAACAGACTCTACTCCATCATGTAAACAACAAGCAAACACTCTCATCAATCACTTCTCAAATGTCAGCCACCTAAAACCTCACAAAGACGACCGACGTCTCATCCAACGTAAGAGACAATTCCCCACAGACCCTGACACCCTTCACCAATCACCAGACAAAGCATATCATCAACAATCTCAAGCACTCACCCGCCTGTGGCCTAGACAACATAAGCAACATACACCTCAGACACCTGGGACCTCAAGGCATACAAGCACTCACTTACATATCAAACTACAGTTATTCACACAACACAATAGCAGACATTTGGAAGCATGGTATCATCATCACATTCCCCAAACCCAACAAAGACCCCACGCTACCCTCCTCGCACCGCCCCATCACACTCCTTTGCACCCCCTCCAAAGTCGTGGAACGCCTAGTATTACAACTAATTACACCCGACCTACCCCTAGCTCCGACACAACATGGCTTTAGGCCACTGCACTCCACAAACACTCTTCTCACAGACCTTACACAAAGAGCTTTTGATGGCATCAACTCAGCTAGACCACCACACAGATCGTTATTAGCCACACTCGACATTAGTAAAGCCTTCGATGCCATCCCCCGCCACAACCTAACAAACAAAATCTACAACACAAACATGCACAACAACACAAAAAGGTGGCTGGCCAACTTCCTAGCAGGCAGATGTGCACACGTATCTTTTGCCGGTCAGTCATCTAGAATCAGAAACTTTCCAAACGGAGTCCCACAAGGATACGTCCTATCGCCCGCACTCTTCAATCTGTATATGCACGATATAACTACACCCAATACGCCCCAAATAAACTTAGCCTCCTATGCCGATGACATAACACTCACATGCACACACCATGACCCAAACAGAGCAACAGATCTCCTTCAACCCTATCTCAACACACTACAAGGCTGGTGCACTACAAACAGACTTAATCTAGCTCCAGCCAAATCCATCGCAACCCTGCTGACAAGCTGGACAGAACACGAATACATCCCTCAACTCACCATAAACAACGCACCCCTAACACATATACACACTCACAAAATCCTAGGAGTAACATATGATACTCATATAACATTCAAACAGCACACCACAAATATTAAAAAGAAACTGACACCCATACTTAACGCCCTCAGGTCACTTGCTCACACAAAATTTGGACACAACAAAGAAACCACCTCCACAGTATATAAACAATACATAAGATCAGTGATGGAATACGCAAGCCCAGCCTGGGCTTCTAACCTAGCTGAAACACATCATAAGACCTTACAGACTATTCAAAACAAAGCCCTAAAGCTCATTACAGGCTGCACAGCTACTGCACCCACAGATCACCTACATCAAGAAACCAAAATCCTCAAAGTCAAAGACCATCTGGACATGAGAGGCACTCAATTCCTGGCAGCAGCCTCCACGAACCAGGACCACCCACTAAACTACATGGCAACACACCCACAGACACCAAAAAATATCAAAACAACACCCAGCACACGGTATCACACACAATTACTATCCTCTCCCCCTCCCTGTCCACCCCAAACCAACTTCCAGAAGCACATCCATACTCACATCTCTCGCCGATCCATCCACTCACTCACAGACAACACGCAGCTGCAAGCACGACCTCCCGAAATCCATCCTTCCGAATCCTCCCTTCCTCGCGAGGACAGAGTCCACCTGGCCAGGCTGAGATGCGGACACCATCCAGCTCTCCTGAGCTATCAGAAGAGACTGGATGATTCGGTCGTCGACGTCTGCCCGGGATGTAACACAGCACCCTATACCATTAACCCTCCTGGCCCGGTTGTCATTTTAAAATGACACCACGAATTAAGGGCAGGAGCCCGGGTGTCATTTTAAAATCTGTAAGCTTGAAAGCCTATTCAGCTTAGTCTGAACGCCGTGCGTCCGACGCATGTAAACAAAGCCGATCGTTACGTCACCGCACCTCCGAAAACAAGAAAGAGAAGACTCGTTTGTTATTGTATGTCTGTATGTCGTTGTTTCAGTATTGAAAAGATCGTCATATTGCTAACATCGCCTGCAAGTGCTCTCCACTGAAATCGTCATCACAACTGAACCAGTTGACATAGAGAGCTCTACTCAACGCCAGTCTACAGATTGGAAACCGCGCTACATTTATAGATGCGTGGGAAATTTCTAGCAGTTAAACTAAACAAAAATACGGTAGCCTAGGCCTAGACGTTTTTCGGTCAGATCGCCCGGGTCATTTTGAGAGCCTGCCCGGGCCAGGAGGGTTAATTAAACACATCATAGAAGACTGCATTTAACAACCACTTACGCCAATAACACAATCTACACTCAATGAGAGCTCTGTGGGAAAGCCCGATCGTGGCCATGGCCTTCCTCGGGGGGGGGGGGGGGGGGGGGGGCCTGTTCGTCCAGGCAGCTTAGGGAACAACAACAACAACAACAACAACATTTAGTCAAAGGGCATAACATATGTAGACAGGGCACCCACAATATAATTATCAAGGAAAAAAGGGCTATGTGGCCGATTCCCTGATACAGATACATGGCACAGGGTACATCAAGAGTAGAAAATCCGCCTGTAGATCGGAATTCTAGAAAAGATGAAGGAGCTGAGGACACCTGAAGACCCCCACCTGTGTGGCGAAAAACGTGTGTAAACACGAATGCCGAGTCAACTTGTCCAAGCTTATCCTCCTGTGAGCGGGGCCCTTACACAGTTTCCAGACACCTCCCCCCCCCATGATCACGTAAACACAGGCAGGGGAAGAACAGAAACTGAGTGAATGTAAGAAAAGCGAGAATTTTAACAAGAGCGATTAGACCCAAACCACCCAGTCAGTTGAGACAAGAGGAAAATAGAAGGAAAGGACCTGTGTGGCCCATTCCGACTGCGGTCAGCTCAAGGTAAAAAAAACAGGCCTAGCTTAAATTAGTTACACAACACACATAAAAAGATAAAACACTAGGGCAGCATCAATCCCGAAGTGAAAAAACCTAGTAACAAAGCTAAACACTGTCCGAAAAACCCCACAATTACGTTAAAGAAAATTAAAATAAAAGTCAGGGTAAACCAGAACCATGTATCCGCGAGTCAAGTAAGCCCGGGGAAACGAGAGGGAACTGACAAAAAGTGTGAACCAGGTGACGAATTACAAGACCACCAACTATATGGACATGTTGAAAAACAAGTCAGAAGGGCTTATAGGTCAAGTGGAGACCAAAGCAGCATGTTTGAAAGAGAATAAAGGCTGTATGCCCTATGCTCTTACAAAAGCGGAATCCGGAGAAACTTCATGCCTAAGTCTTGTAAAACTTCGACACGCAGTCATACTTAACCCTTCTGGCCCGGCAGCAGCATTTTAAAATGACGGTGCGGCAGATGGGCCGGAGCCCGGGTGTCCTTTTAAAATCCCTATGCTTGAAAGCGTGCTTTGAAATTCGCTCGACAAAAATTTCCTTTGCAGGGGCGATCGCAGCGCCACCAAGCCTCAACTACTACCGTTATCAGTTCGTACGTGCCCGCCATGGCAAGTTATTGTGAAATCATGAATTCCGACGCGTCCGATTTTGTGCAACCTCCCGCGTACCCCAGTGCTACCCCGCTGGCTACATCTATGCCTATTGCAAGCAAGTTGCAAGCAAGAAAAAGGCTCAACGCAAGAAAGCAAAGGTATTATTTATTAGTGGCCCCTCCATCATTGACGAACATGCCTATTACATAAGGCATCCTCTTCAAACACTAATCCGCCGTAGTTTGAATCTACCGCGCAGAGCATTTAAAAACTGAGGAGCCTTCATCATGAGCGCACGCGACCTCACTCGTGGCTTCAGTCATTATGAATTGGGTTCTCACTACGAAAAAACTTTGTAAAAAATAAAAACAAAAAGAAAATAAGAATAACTATCCAATAAGCTTTCCATCATATCGTGGATGTACTTGTGTGGATCTCTGACCAGACGCTGATTCAGGCGTCATTCTTCCTTCTCTGCTCTGCGCTCAGCCTGCCCGGACGTGTCTCCCCACGCTCCGCTGGTTCCGCATTTGCTGCGTCCCTAGTGAGTTTTTTTCTCATTTGTTTACTCCGGGATGTATCGAGTAAGGTTAGGATATGCGTAGCAGGAGTGTCCTGGGCTGGTTGCCCGCAGTGCAGTGTATTTTGGGTCGTGTGTTCGGGGTATCTATTTCGGATGTACCCTCTTGGTTCTGTTGTGGACATGTGAACTTTTTCACAGTTGAGTTAGCTTGTGATGCAGGCGGCTTTCATTACGCGTTATTTTTGCTGCCTTTTATCTTTCTGATGAGGTAGCGTTGCTTGCTGACGTTCCCAGCGTATTTTTCTTCACTTAGTGAAGTTTTTTCTGGGTCCCGAGTCAGTCTTCCCTTTGTCGGAAGTATTTGCTACAGTGGTGTGTTGGCGGTGGTTCCTGTTGTGATATTTCCAGTGCTTTTGTTTATATTTCAAAAAAATTTGTGCCGTCTGCCTAGGCCTAGCCAGCCGCTCGTAGCTTTGCCACATGTACAAGTGTTATTGATTTATTTATAAATATGTCCTACTGTGTCATGTGTATCCTGGTTTAGTTGTGTATTGGCTAATTCCACGGACTATGTATGTTTCCTGGATTAGTTGTGTATTGGCTAATTCCACGGATTATATTTGTGGACCCTAGGTTAGTTGTGCTTTGGCTATCTCTCGGGTCCTATGTGCGTTCAAATGGTTTCTGTACGGGGTGGGTTGCTTTCCGGCGGGTTTTTCTCGGTTACACCATGAAAACCCCGGCCGAGAGCCGTGTTTGGCCACGCGTGGTTTCAAAACAGGCTTGTGTCCCCGGCGAGTAGGTGTCTGTGGCTCTCCAGGACTGCGTCTCTGTGGTGGTGCCTGTTTCAGGCTCCCTATGATTCCCGGCGGAATGGCTGTACCCATCTAACATTGTTCATGCGGACATATGTTATGAAGTTTTTCTACCCGGTTTTACAAACCAAAGGAAAAACCCTAGCTGTTGTTGTGGGCTTTCCTCCCCGGCGATCTTTTACAAAGAAGTGGGGATAGGAACTTATGGGGTTAACGTTTATAACATCAGATCTCACCCGGCGGGTGCACCTTGGTAGGGTTGGATGAACGAATTGGTAATTCTGTTTAGTTAACCGGTCCATTTTAGTGATACTATATGTATCGCCGCCCTCACACATACGGCGATCGAAGGCTCAATTAGGGTTAACATCTTTTTTCATAAGTTTTTCACACCCGGCGGGTGCTCCTGGGAGGAGGAAATACGGAATTTACAATTCAAGTTAGTTGATCAATTAATTGAGAGATACGTTTATGTATCGCCGCCTTCAACATACGGCGATCTATGTGACAATTCGTTAGCAGTCAGATCTCGTATCAGCCTGCCCTGTGTTAATCTGCTAGATAATTCAGGGGCCGGCGTCTTTGTGGGGGGTTGTTTTCCAAAATTGAATCTTGAAACAGTCACCACCAGAAAGACTATGTTTATAAACGCCATACTGGTCTTTTATATTATGTCAGAGGGTATTCTTAAACTTTCTTAAGACATGTCTAGATATTCGGAAATCTTTATAGAACCCCGCCGCGTAACGAGCTGTGATCATTGTGACATTACGTCTCGTTATCCGGTGGGTTATTAACACTTGTGTGCGAACATTTTGGGTTAACCTTATGAGCATTAATTCCATGGAATTTTTTTTTTTTCCAGGGCTGGACTCCGGCGGACCAATACAGAACCTGCAGTAGTTTCCCATCAGTCTCTGTCATGGCTACCTTTGCCCCAGTTTTTGCTTTATGCATTACTCCAACCTGTGCCGGTATCCCTCTTTTTGCGCACACTCTTTGTATCAAGTGTGTTAAATGTCTAGACCGTTCAAGGGGTCTGTGGGTGATGCGCAACTGTTCCTTTTGCTCCCAACTAAGTGTCAAAGTCCTCCAAGATAATGATAAGACCGCAGCGGTCGCCTTACGAGAAGTTAGGCAACAAATGTCAGCTTATACTACGATTGTGGCTCATAAGTCACTTCAATGTGACAACGTCCCTCTTTGGGATAGGCTTCTTTTTGAGCACCCTCCCCCTAAACGTGCCTCTCGAGTAACTAGTCGTAATCCGGCGGAGACTGGACAGGGTTCTGTATCATCTCCTGCCCCTGCTACTTCGAAATGTCAACGTGAGCCTACACCCCCAGCGGCAGCCTTCTCGTCTCGGGAGAGATCTCAGTCTAGGTCACCTCTCAGACACCAGCCACCCAGTCTTGCCTCTTCACCATCGAGTAAGAAGAGTAAGACGGAAAGTTCCACCAGTGGTCACGGCGATAAATCCTCCAAATCAAAGAGTAGTTCCGGTCACACCGCAGCCATATATCTTCGAAAAAGGATTCCCATGATAAAAAGGCCTCCCGACATTCGCCAGTTTCTAGTACTTCTCGTCATACCTCTACCCCAGACAGAGTTTGTGTTCGGTCTCAAGGGTCCAGTGTAGTACCTGTACCTAAAGATGATTTACCCATTAACATTTTAACCCTGGATTTAGAGAGTTCAGGGAGCTCAGTGGTTGAGAGTGTTTCGGACTCCCAAGGGAGTGTAGGCCAAGGCCTGGGTGTTTGGCGATATTCTCGACCGGGGCCTGACCACCCACTTCCGGCTCAAACTATTCACACAGTGGCTGACATCCACCGGGACGTGGCGATCCCATCCTCTATTCCTGACTTATCTTGGCAACAAGATGGTACCCCAGCTTCGGCGGGATCTTCTCAGGAGGAACAGGATGATAAAGACGAGGTTTCAATTATATCGGATATGGAAGGGCAAGAGTCAGGTTCGGGCTTTGACACCGCACAAGATCTTAATGATTCACCAGTTAGTACATCATCAAATCAATTTGTCACTGCACAGGAAATTGATGGGCTACTAGTTAATGCTTTATCTAAATTTTTTGGCCAACAGCAGGAAACTCCCACAGTGGACTTGGGAGCTCCCACGACAAGCTCTACGGTACGGCCTCTGTTGACTTCTATTGCTTTGACTCAAATCCCTCACCCTCCCTCTATGTCACCATCGGTGGTTACTAGGCCTGCTACGGTGGCATTGACCACTTCGAATGTAAGGGTTATAACGGATGTCAATCCGCCCCCTTTAGACAGAGCGCCTCTCAGAAAGGTAGCTATGCCCTTGCTTTACGGACCAGACGAGTCATGGGCCCTTTTGACCCCCACTAAACCAGAGCTCGCCCAACCTACCTTGTCAGGGGAACTCCCAGTGCCGCGTGAGTGGGTCATCCAGGGCAATAAATCTAAGAAATTAAGGGCCTTGGATACTTTGGGGAATGTACTAGATGTCAATATCAAGGCTATACCTAGTTATTATCACCAGGACTATTTTGTTTATACTGCTAAGCCTGCTTTACCCTCTGCCTCAGCTTCAAAATTGTTTTCTGACTGGTCTAAGCATGATGGGTTTAATGACAATAAGACACTGTCAGCTCTCACTCCAGAACTCGATTTGAAAACCGTCACAGACGCAGCAGCTAATCCAGTCTTGAAGGTGGGGCAGTTGGGTCCATGACCTTGGGTGGAATGGGAGACAGAGGCTCAAAACTTTGCGACCACATTTACTTCCAAAACTTCCCACCAGATCCCTCAAGATACTCATTCTTGGTTCTCCATGCCAGTGTGTTCTGCCGGCGGAGTCCCTTCAGCTTTGTTTGCATTCTTAGCTGCCCCTAAAATTAATCTTTGTGAGCTAAAAGACCCTTTCACTACCCCTACCCCAACTCACCTAGACCGTGAATTTAGGCTACGGGGGAAAGCTTTTCGCCTGTTTTTTCAATACTTAGTGTCACAACAGGTAGCAAAGTCATTGCTCCGGTCCACTCAGGCAATCGCAGACGCGGATGCCAGACGATCGGTTGAATTGTCCCGGCGACTGCTTCTTCAGTCGTCAATCCATACTTTGGGTGACATACGCACCGCCTTGCTTGAGGCGGTACGAGCGAGACAAGATCTCAGAATGTCCTTAGTCCGAAAACTGCCTGATCGCATTGCGAATCAGGTGGTCATGTCACCAGTGCTCACTCCCTCTTTAATGTCCCCTGAAGTGTGGCGAACGGTTTTTAATATGGCTCAGGCCTTTAAACACAGTCCCACCCCTTCTAAGAAACCTGCCTTTAACTTCCCCAAACCCAGGCCAGTCGCTAAGGCTCAGCCGGGGGATCTAAGCCCTTTCTTCCACCTAAGTCCTCCTCCCCTCAAGGTCAGTACAGGCATAGACAGGGTAGGTTTTCAGGTCAGAGAGGACGCGGCTATAATAAGCCAGGTCAGGGCCCGTCTTCTGCCAATGCCAGCCAGCCGGCGAAGCGTCCACCACCACCAACTCCACCACCATCAAAAAACTAAAGTCTCTCTCACTCCCGGTGCCAGTCTTAAGGCCGGTGGATCCGAGGGTAGTACAGCCGGCGAACCCTTGTCTGCTAACTGGGTCGTTCCGAACGTGTCACCAAGCATGGCCGTTAAACACTTGGGCACGGATGGTGGCACGCAAAGACATCACTTGGCAGTGGCTCGGGCGACCTCGCTTACGTCAGCCGACAACGGCGAATTTTGTTTCTTTAGAGGTGGAGTCACTGGTCCAGGAAATGATTGCCAAGAATGTCATCATCCCGGTCCCCCCAAATTACCCAGTATTCACGTCCAAGCTATTTTTGGTTCCCAAAAGGGACAGTGTTCAGATGAGACCGGTCGTAGACCTGTCTTATCTGAACCTTCACATCCACAACGAATCATTCCGAATGTTAACAGTACACCAAATCAGGCTAACACTTCCGCCGGGAGGTTAGATGTGTTCCCTAGACCTGACAGACGCTTATTGGCACGTATCGGTAAACAAAAGATTTCAAAGGTTTCTGGCCTTACGGATCAGGCATCAAAATTTTGTTTTTCAGAGGATGCCATTCGGTTTGAACCTGGCACCTCGATTATTCACGAAATTAGACCGGCAAGCCCTGATGCCGTTGTTAAAGCGAGGAATCAGAGTTTTGTGGTACCTAGACGACTGGCTGGTGGTGGCAGAGACAGCAATTATGCATCAAACATGTCAACATAATTTTAAATCATGTCAAAACTCTAGGGTTCAAGGTAAATCTGGTAAAGTCAAACCTTGTTCCCTCACGAGTAGTTCAGTGGATAGGGCTGGTTTGGGACACAGCTGCTCTCACTCTGAGTCAGAGTGTGGACAATCGAAACAGGTTTCGCAGGAAACTGTTCATGTTTCTTCACAGTCTGACTACGACACGGAGGATCTGGGAGTCTCTGGTCGGCTCTCTCAACTAGATTCAACTAACTGTAATGTTGGGCCGGTTGAAAGTAAAACGTTTAATATTGGAGGGCAACAAATATTTCCCACTCTTACCGGCGGGAAAATTATGGCCCATCCCAAAATTAATCCACACCTTACTAGCGGTCTGGGCGAAGAGGGAAATGTTGCACTCAGTAATGTCATGGACCTCTCCTCCGCCAACGGTATGGGTAGACACGGATGCGTCAGGCACAATAGGTTGGGGATTTCAGTCAAACCAGGGGCACCAGGGTCAGGGGCTTTGGTCCCACTTAGAAATCTCCCACATCAATGTCAAAGAATTACTAGTCCCCTTGTATTTCCTTCAGGCTCACGGCTCTACTGTACGGGGCAAGTCGGTGGCCTTCAGAATGGACAATATGAATGCAGTTCACTGTATTCAGAAACAGGGGTCAACGAGATCACGGAAGTTGCTAAACGTGTCGGAAGAGATTTTGACTCTAGCCAACAGGCTAGACATTTATCTTCACGCACCTTATCACCCAGGCGTAGCAAACGTCTGGGCAGACGATCTGTCCCGGAGACAGAGCACGACAGTAGAATGGGAGCTCAAGCAACCCATTTTCAACCTAATTATTGCAGAGAGCTCTACCATCCACAAGTGGATCTGTTTGCGTCCGAGGAGACTCACAAACTCCCTCTATACCTCACCCGCCGGACGAAAACGCCGGCATGGGGGCCAGACGCCCTAGTGACAGACTGGAACAGATGGAGCTCCATCTATCTGTTTCCGCCGCCAGACGCGTCACTAATGTGCCACGTAGTGAACAAACTACGAGATTATCGAGGCTTAGTCTCTCTAATCGCGCCCCTGTGGCCGGCGCAGTTATGGTACCAGCAATTGAAGACGTGGTGCTCGCACCCGGTGTCGCTCCCGGTCGAGTATTTCCACTTAGACACGATTGGCAACCTAGCGACCTCGCTGACTTTTGCATCATGGACATTCAAGAGGCCAAGTGGCTAGCACCATATGGTAGAGATGTGACCAATAAATTAATCAATCAATATACTCAGTCTACGAAACGACAGTATCAATCACATTGGCAAGCCTTTACTTCTTGGATCATTAGAACAGAACAGACTGTGCCCTCAGTGGCGTTAGTTTTTAATTATTTGAATTATCTGTTTGAGCAGAAACATTTATCTGTGGTAACGTTAAAAAATCACTTAACTGCGATTAGAGTGCCCTTTTTCGACCTTACAGGTCTCTCCATACCGGTAGCGGAGGAAACAGGTTTTATGAGAGCATGTTTTAAACTCCGCCCACCTCCCCGTCAGCTCATGCCTACTTGGTCTCTGGACAAGGCATTGTCTTTACTTCACTCTCGTCTGTACCAAAATACTGCAGAATTTGCATTACTTTTAAAAAAGGCTGTATTCCTTTTGGCTTTGGCCACCGGGAACAGAGTGTCTGAGCTGGCGGCGATGAGCAACACACCTAATTGCCTTAGGTTTGGTAGACTTAATGAATGTATTCACATTGCCCTTCCCCGGGATTTGGAGCCAAGCATGGGCACAGTGCACACGGGTTTTCTGAGTTCACTGTGCCGGCGTTAGGGGAAAGGTGCACCATAATCTATGTCCAGTGCAAGCTCTAACCAAATATTTGAGAGTAGCTCCTCTATACCCCCAAGGTGCTTTATGGGTAGCGAGTACGGGTAAACGCTTACTGAAACGGAGATTAGCTTCTCTTCTGGTCGAAGTCATTAAAGAGAGTAATCCCGGCGTTGTGGGTAGGGCCCACAATTTACGCAAATGGGCAGCCTCTTTACGTTTCCTGAAAAGCTTTTCAGTAGAAGATATTTCGTCCACACAGTTGTGGGCGTCTAATCATACGTTTTTGACTAGATACTTGTCAGTTGCTCTAGACAAACCTTCCTTACCATGTATAGCTTTAAGGCAGAGGGTCTAGGTGGCCCTTCAGTCACTTTTGTTTACTTTCAAGGAAAAAAGGGGGGGGGGGGGTGCAATCAGTGTAACATAGGACACCCTAGACCCCGCCGGAATGTAAGAGCTGTGATACAAATTATGGATAATGTGATATGAAAATTTCTCTGCGAGAAATTGTGCTAGTACAATGTTAGTACAAACAACAGGGTTGTTATAGTAGTTTTAGCTGTGAAAGCAATTTAGTATTAAACAGTGGAGATCTTTTGCAAAATATTTCCACGAATATTATGGGGTTTATTATGTGCACATGTAAACTTATAACTTGTTATTTTTGTCACCACTCGTTGAGTGGGGTGCCTTTGTAACTACAGATCTGTTCACAGAAATCTCCAGAGTTACCCTTTTTGTCAAGCAGGCTTCTTTGAAGCACGCACATGCTTGAACCCCTTTTTTGTATATATATATGGGCTGCGCCATGGTTAAATATTTTTTCAAAGTAGAATACTATGTGGTTGTTTGATTATCTGCTTTTCTAGAGTTATGATATGATTACGAATGTCCCCCTCCAGTCTTAGAAATCAGGCATGTTCGTCAATGATGGAGGGGCCACTATAAATTATAGGTTTGACTCCTGTAAGGAGATAAAGAAAACCCCGTAAAGTGGACCCATAATCATTGACGACTGGGGCCCTCCCGACCATCCCCTTCCCATTCGTTGATGTATTGAGGATTTTGGTTTACTTGATGACTTACAGTGAAGGAAGAATGACGCCTGAATCAGCGTCTGGTCAGAGATCCACACAAGTACATCCACGATATGATGGAAAGCTTATTGGATAGTTATTCTTATTTTTCTTTTGTTTTTATTTTTTACGAAGTTTTTCGTAGTGAGAACCCAATTCATAATGACTGAAGCCATGAGTGAGGTCACGTACGCTCATGATGAAGGCTCCTCAGTTTTTAAATGCTCTGCGCGGTAGATTCAAACTACGGCGGATTAGTGTTTGAAGAGGATGCCTTATGTAATAGGCATGTTCGTCAATGATTACGGGGCCACTACTAAATATTAGGTTTTCTTTATCTGCTTACAGGAGTCAAACCTATAGTTGAGTGATAGTGCGATAGAGAGAGAACTTTTTGTCATTGAAGAAAGCAGTGGCGAAAGCTTGATTGATAAAGAACAGGGTATTATTCTAGATCCGGTTTCATAGCACACTCATTAATTTATATGGCTTCTATACATTCGTCATATACCATACTTCATTCCTATATCGGTCAGTAGCGGCGCAAATGTAATTATAATTACTGTGAAAACTTTAATATTTACCTCCTGTTATCCACAGCCAAAGCTGAAGATTACGGAGTAAATACCGTTGTTGTTGTTGTTGTTGTTGTTCCCCAAGCTGCCTGGCCGAACAGCCCCAAGGCCCCGAGCAAGGCCAAGGCCATAACCGAGCGCCCCCACAGAACCCTCCCTCCCGACCACAATAAAGCCTGGGTGACCGAAGCCACTCCATGGCGGGGGGCTGAGGAGGGTGCGGAAACGCCCGGGAAACCAAAGACCCACCCAGAGCCCTGTGCCCCTCAGCAATTATGAAGAGAAAGTTGAGGGGCAAAGGAAAAAATGTGACGCTTTGGCTTCCAATCTTGGTAGATTGGGAGGTCAATCCATGAAGAGACGCCGTCACTTGAGATCTAGAAAATATATAAGTAAAAGGAACAGTCAGACTAAGCTATGGGTATAGCAGAGGTCGCTCAGTTCTCACTCTGATAGACCAGCCCATCACCACATGACTAGAACCCAATCCTCTCAGCATCAGCTAGGAAAGGCCCTAGAAAGCCACCTTTGGCGGGGGGATAGCTCCCCTATTTCAACCCCTTTCGGGGTTGGGCACCCACCTTGTAGACTTCATTGACTTTATTTTCGGCGACCGTCAATCTTTTATTATTTTAATACCATACCAGTGGGGGTGTGGGGGCAGCAGCCCCCACCTAATATACTAGGTTAGGTTAGGTAAGGTTGTTAGGTTAGGCTAATATTACCCCTTATTTTCGTCTTTTACCCCGCAATTTCCCTGATCTTCATAGCCCTCCCCAGGCTCCCCACTATATAGTGGGGGCCGTGTTTTTAGATTGTTGGATAATGGGTAAATAATCATTTCCGCCAGTCCTTAGTATAAAACAACACTGTATATTAAAGAAAACTGAGAAAAACAAAAACAAAAAACGCAAAATTCGCTGTGAAATCGGATCTAGAATTTTACCACGAACAGTTCATTAGTAGTGCAAGTGAAGACGATGATTTTGTGGGGTTTGGGGATGATGACAATGTTGACTTGTTTGAGGGAGGAGATAGTAGTGATGATCCTGATGTGAAAGTGTTGCAGGATGGTGCAGTCGAACTTCCGAGTGTGCTAGAGCCTAGGCCTACCCCGTCGCCATCTTTGCGTTCAACCTAGGCCTAGCCCGGGACCTTCCCCTTTGCCTGCCTGTACGCCCTTGAAAGTGGGTAAATACTTTTACAAACAATCTTTAGTGAAAAGTGCAGCCAAGAAAGCACGTAGGGCAGCAGAAAAAGCTAGGGAAGGCGAAGATAGTGATAATGACGCCGACCCTGGTCTAGCAACCACCTGCATTCCTTTGTCCCGACGCCTTGACCCGGGGCGCCGCGTGGGTCACCCACAGCCCTCGGCTTCATCTCGCCCTCAGGATGTGCAAAGGGCCTCTACAAGTGGTACTAGAGGGGCGGCATTGTCCTCCCACAGTGTGCCACCACAAGCCCCGCATCGTAGGGCATTATTTGCTGCGGAGAAGCCCTCGGCACGCCGCAAAGGAGCCCAACTCCCGAGGCTGAGGCTCCCATTGTTCACCTCCCGCAGCCGCCCGCCTCCCACGCCGCCGACGCCCAGTCACTTCTTCACCGGAATTGTCTCCCGAAGAATATGCTGACGACCCCAACATTGCCCCAGATGACCTGACATCGCCTGATGAGGAGTGAGGACGACGAAGAGGATGGGAAGAGGAGGAAGTCCAGACACGACGAGTTCGAGGGCGAGGTCGTGGGCGTGCGGCTCAGCCTGCCGACGCCGCTGCCCCTGGGCGTGGGCGTGCAGGGCGTCCTCGTGGGGGGCAGGGGGTGTGCCTGCTGCCCTGCACGTGCTACGCTCATCAAACGTGTTTGTGTGGCCAGATGGGGCGGATTTTGAGCCAGATT